>OX637527.1:35000-1235000 GCA_951799955.1 Apamea anceps | reverse complement strand
TTAAGGCACCCACAGGTTGCGGCAGCGAAAAGGCGCGTTGCGCCCCTTAAGGTCACATCTGTACCTAGACTTGAATTACAGGCTGCCGTCCTCCGCGGGCGACTGGCACGCTGCATGGAAGACGAGCAAGATAGTCACACCGACCGCCGAGTCCTCTGGTCCGATTCGCGCGCCGTGCTAGCGTGACTGCGCGCCGGCGCACGCGCTTTCAAACCGTTCGTCACGCATAGAGTAGCAGAACTAGAAGAACCCACATAGCGAAGCGATTGGCGCTGGGTCCCCACCGCCACACTGCGGTGGCTCGCAGTGACTCACGTCACTGCGAGCCACCGCTGGTACATCGGTCCTTCCTGTACGACCGCGAAAACGCCTGGCCGCAAGAGACAGACTCGCGCCCCTATATCGAAACGGGCGAGGAACGTATCACCACTACCGTTGCTCACGAACGATCGACCATAAGGGAGGCATGCTACCCAACGTCACACGTTTCTCTTCCCGGCTACGACTCATCCGGCCCACGGCCCGCGTTCTTCAATTCATCGACCGATATCGAGTCCACACCACAGCCACTACCCGTAAACGAAATAAACGCGTTACTGCAGACGACCCGAACTGGACGGCGAAGCAACGGAAGGTTTCGCGATCCGGAGCGCAGAGTCGCAACCTCAGCGTCACCGATGGTCTACGTACCTCTCGGTACACACGTCGAGCCGAGATCCTGTGGACGCGCGCTATACAGGAAGAATGTTTGCAAATGAATTGCGCCGCGTCGTGTCACCGGCGGGACAGCAGTTAATTGACAGCCGGTTGAATTGGCTATGTCTGAGTCAACGAACATAACATAATGAGAATACGCTCGCGCATCGCAGCGGCTGCTCACATATCACGACAAACACAGTCGCCAGCAGTACTAGACGGCAGCCACCGCTACTGTCGCTTGTAAGTACATAGATTCAAATTCAAACTCAAATCATTTAATTCAACTAAACCAATTACAGGCACTTTTGAATTGTCAAAGGGTCGGTCAGTCAGAAAGATGAAGCTAGTTGCCCATTCCAAAGCGTAGGTACCTATGGAGAAGGACGGGCAAGAAACTCCACGAACAGTGGACACTCTTTTGTTACAAACAATTGTTACAAAATATTTGATTACATCATTGTTGTTGAAATTAACCATGTGAGAACGATGTAGAAAGACGTGTACGTTAAAAGCGTCCGTTATAGAAAACATAAAAACAATTCAGAAATTAAAAATTAAAATAAGCCGTGGCAGCTAAGAGATGACCAGTCCCTACTGACGGCGCCCGTTCACGAACATGACGTATGGATCAGCATCATTCAGCTCTACCATTTTGGAGGGAACTTAATGATCCAACACACACGCCACCACCAGCGAGACATTAGAGTGAGCATGACTGTATTCATCGAAAGTTACACCACAGCGGCGCAGAATGCGTTGTGAACGAACCCCGCCAACACTACTTGATCCTCCGTCCGTGCAGTAATCAAGCTCTGCCAGCGCTGTAGACTAAGTCGAGCCGTGCCACCAGAGCCACTGACGAGTCGCCCGTCAGTGGCACCCTGTCGACTGGCACACCACTAACATCCGTTCACACTTCACACACACAGCACTGGACTTCTTCGGACCAGTTTCCGTCACAGTAGCAAGATATCACGAGAAGCGCTACGTGGCATTGTTCACATGCCTCACTACGCGTTCATTTTTAAGACACCGCCTCACTTTCAACGGATGCCGCTATACTCGCGTCGAGATGCGTGATGGCGCACCGCGGATGTCCTGAAGTCATTTGGAGTGACAACGGTACCGATTTCGCGGCGGACGCTGAGCTCCGCAAGGCCGCCCTAGAGTCGGTACAACACGAAGCAGAGGTGCGTCACCTCGACTGGCGTCACAATCCTCCAGGAGCGCCATTCATGGGCGGAGCGTAGGAGAGGTTGGTACGCTTGGTATAGACAACATGAATTGCCACACTCCTCGATCGGCATCCGTATGAAGATATGCTACATACACTCCTGCAGAGGTAGAAAACGGTTAATTCACGACTTTTCAAACTCAAAAACAAAATTTACAGGCACTTTTGAATTGTCAAGAAGTTGGTCAGTCAGAAAATGAAGCTAGTTGCTAATTCCAAAGCGTAGTATGTTCCTGTGGAGAAGAACGGGCAAGAAACTCCATGGACACTCTTTTAAATTATATTGCCACAAAAACATTAGTTACATCATGAATGTTGAATTTATGTGAGAACGATGTAAAAAGACGTGCACGTTAAAAGCGTTCAGAGTACAGCAAATAGTAACAAAACAAACAAACTAAAACTAAAATAATTACACAATAGCCGAGGCCGCTCAGTGACGACCAACCCCAACTGACGGCGCCCGTTCACGAACATGACGCATGGATCAGCAGCATTCAGCTCAACCATTTTGAAGGGAGCTAAACGATCCAACACACACGCTACCGTCAGCGATACATTTGAGTGAGCATGACAAACTATCAGCCGCCAGGGCACATTCAAGTCAAGGTAAGACAAACTACCCGGTAAATGGTAGCTCTATAGTACATAGAACTCACACTTGTGCTATGCAATTATACAGTACAAAGGAAATTGAGCTTATACAATGCAAAGATGGTCTTACAAAGATAGTTGACCCATGTATCGGTTAACTCAGACCACGAGGAGGCTTTGACGCATAACCACTTTCTGCCCGGCGCACCCTCTGAAGTACCGCTGCCGGCGATTTTCACAAGACCAGATGAACTACGCCATTCCAACTGGAGAGTATCGCAATGACTACGAACCTGTTTTGGCAACGATGGCTGCGCGAAGCTACCTACACTTCAAAGCTGGCGGGAGTCGCATGGACGCGGCTGCACAGCCAAGGTGGGGGATTTGGTTGTTGTAGTGGACCCAGACAAACCAAGAGACATATGGCCAAAGCGGAGAGTCGAACTCGTGTACCCAGGAGCGGATGGTGTCGTAAGAGTCGTCGACGTCAAAACCAAGAGTGTAAAGAAGGAAAGAAAGAAAATATGACACATTTATTTATTTTTAGTGGACAATGTGTCGTCCTGTGGAACGTCTCGAAGAACCAGTAGAATAAACTTCCTCTGTTCTCGTTTGTAATTGTGACCAGTGACATAGCCCAAGTAACCATACTATTTTGCTGCCGACAAATTGCTTTGCAGTTTGGCAGGTGTTATATAAATATAAAACTGTTACATTATGTGTGTCGCGGGTTCGATTCCCGCACGAAACAAATATTTGTAAGTCCTACATGTATTTGTTCCGAGTCTGGGTGTTTTTCTATCTATAATATGTATGTATTTACAAAAAAAAAATGTATATAAGTAGTTTATCAGCCATCTTGTTACCATAACACAAGCATTAGGTTGCTTAGCTTGGGACTAGATGGCGCTGTGTGAAATGTCCAGGGATATTATTATTATATTATGGATAAAATAAATAAATTAAAAAAAAAATCCTTTCTTGGCGTCCCTTCAGGGTCACGCTGTTAGAAGGTTTTTTGTTCATTTCATTAAATACCGGGTCAAATTAATTAATTATATAACAAACCTCAGTTTAACGAATTACTTGATGTAACGAATATTTACTTGTTCCCTTTCGATTTGTTATATCGAGGTTACACTGTATGTAATTTGAATATCTGTGACTGACTGGTGATTAGCTTTCGTTAGGTAGTTTAATTATTATTGTAAATACTTTAATTATCTGTGATAAGAATTTACACCAAATTTTTATGATTAAAAGCAACTACGATGTTGTACGATTTTAGTATGTAAATTATAGTTTTAGTTAATTTAGGATATAATTTTGTTATTTTAGTGTTAGCTCTTTACAAATAAATAGAAGCAAATACGATGAAGAACATTTTGTTTAAATGTCCCTAATTATATCACTTTATATGTACTAATAAAACCACATTGTAAAAGTCTAACCGCCAACCCGCTCAGACAGACAACGTTGAGGGGGGTTGGCGATCCACGCCGCAGTGTACAGCGATTTGAAGTGGGCAGTCGCCACCCGGTGGCTACCATGAATTTATTCCTGATTCCACCTGGTGGCAATCCACTGCGACTGGGAATATTCGAGTAATCCTAACTTGACGTCTTATCTGGCCAAATTATGTAAACAGAAAGCCTCAAGCGGATGTACTGCAATCACTTTGGACTTCAAGTAGTCCAAAGTTATTACTTAATACTTATGAGTCATAAGATTGAGGATGTCGTGCAACCAACCAGCGGTTGCACAACCAATTTAACAATGTGTCATGGCAGCGGCGCTGGCGCAGGCAGCGTTGCAAAATACGGAATGTCCCGAAGATGTTTGGTTTTTACCGGATTGCGCAACAACGAAGACAGGGTTATCTATGCATCTACAGGGTTAAATTAATTAACTAGCGAAACTCTGCAGAGGCGATGAGTATCGTGATAATTATAAATGTCGCAGCCAACTGGTTTAATTAGCCAGTTAGTTAACCGCCTAGCCTTTTAACTAAACGGCGGCCGCGCGGCCGTTCAACTCACAGCCTGAATGATATTCAATAAATTATAGTTTAGGTTGGAACTACAGTTCCAACCAATCACGTGCGAGCCGAATTGGTCGCAGTAACTAAGCCAAGGTACCCCGACCAAATGGGTTGGGGTAAAACTGTGATCAACCGCGTGCGAGCCGAGAGAGCGAAGCGACGACGCGAGCGCTACTTCCAAAAGCCAGGCGGTTGACTAAACGGCTAATTTAACCAATTGGTTGCGACATATTATACACAATAATAAAATAAAAACAAAAAAGATTTAATGTTTTTTTTAGGCTTCAACGACTGGATGTTTTGTTACTTGTATGTTTGTCGTTTTGTCTTTGTCTTGTTGTTTTGTCGTCTTGCGATATCGATACCAATCACGTCTGTGAAGTTTACACAGTAAAAATCTGATTTGTAAACTGATTTTTCAAGTGGCTACACTAATTGCGGTTGGTGACCCCACAAAAAAAATCGTCAAATTAATAGCTAGGTACTTATATTTTTTGTTTTATCGTGTTTAGTAGATATCGATAGGTACGCATCACGTCCGCGGAGTTTCGCTAGCCTGTCAAATTAGCCCGCGCCTGACGTAAATTGACGTATTTTTTGTAGCCATGTTTGTAATCACCAGTGATCGGAGTAGGTAGATTGATTTTTGGTACTTGTATCATAGATGTTCACAGAAATAATAACATAGATAAGTCATTTTCCCGGAAAGTAATTCCGGTGTTTCCGGATCCAGTTAAATATTGTTAATGTTGGTAGTGATATTATTACTACTCAATTAATTTAAAGGAACGAGTGACCTACCTGGTATCGTCGCCGGGCGTTTGATAACCGGTTAGTGTGGTTAGTGGTGGTGTGATTGGTCGTTGGGTTGTGTCAAATCGTGACTGGATGACGTTTAAAAAAATTATGAACAATATAATATTGCTCATTTTAATACAATTCCTACCTAAGTTCCGTTTTTTTTTAATAATCAAACAATTCCGAAAATCCGGAGGAATGTCCATATTAATATATACGTTTCGGATCAATGACCCCAATTCAATCTACCTACTCCGATCTCTGGTAATCACATCTTAACTCTCTATGGAGTATCTTAATTTGACAGGACTAAACTAATATTTATCTTCTGTCCTTTTCTTAATGAAATATAAAGAAAAAGATGCACTGAACTTAAATTTAGTTTAGTTTGTGAACAACAACAACAAGTTTGTGAACTTAAAAGTTTAGTTTGTGAACAAGCGTCGAACAAGGGAATCAGCGCCTAGTGGCGCCGACTCCCTTGTTCGACGCTAATACGTAAGTTTTATGTAGGAGTTAAATATTATAAAACGTGTAAGCAAGGTCTATTCAAACGTTTCCAATATTCATGTTATTTCTAGTTAAATAAATATCAACTTTAATTCAGGGGTAATTAAGTTGATTTCAGAGTGACTAGCATTGTTTAGTCTTAAAAATGTTTGAAGTTGTAGCGTAAACTGATTTAGGAACTAAAGTTATTTTCCAATAACTATAGGTATATTTGTTTACATGTTTGGCAATTTAATCGTGAACGTATTAGGTACTTTTTCTCAACTTCATTGCATAAAATTCAAAATAATGATGTCAATTGCCTTATTAGTACATATTTTTGGAGTTGTCGACTCGCCCACAAACAATAAAAATAATATTACTTATTTAAAAGTGACGATTCGCATGTTTTGGGCGAGTAATCGTGCGAATCTACTAATAAGCCGAAAGAAAGAAGTCATTTATTGCTGATAATGTAGGTATACATTAAGTTGGAACATTTGTTAAGTGTCCCGATATATTTTACCTTACGGCATGCAGCATATATTAGGTTTGAATTAATCAGTACTATCGATACGATTATTATTAGCCATAGTCAAATTTAATATGTAGTTACAGATGAGACTAAAACAAAAAAATAATAATAATCAAAATAATCAATGAATTAAATATAAATCTTTCACAAATCATATAATGAAGAATAGTATGTCATAATGTGTAATTTTAAAAAGCTTAATGTCATTGCCATCATTAATGTCATTGCCGATATTTCTCTTTCTCCAATCCTGCGAAGACCTACACTTCTGCCTCCCCTCTTTTGCATCGCATCGTATCCGCGTCTCCATCTAACGGACGAACAGGTGTTGCGGTGACCTACATAGCTAAGTTTACCGTACCTGCGCCACGCGTTTGCGCCATTCAATGGTGTATTTTTGTGTGTGTGTGTAATAACTGTGGGGTTTACGTGTGTGTTGCGTAGAATAAGATAGAAGATTGTTTTACGTTGTGTGTGGCTAAGTAATAACAGCCGGACGGGACGATCGATCAGGTTAAGCTACGCTTGCCTTGGTTGGTCCGTGGATGGGTGACCATCTTAACATTCCGAAACCCCTCCGTGTCTCGGAAAGCACGTTAAGCCGTTGGTCCCGGCTGTCATTCGTGGATCTTTGACAGTCGTTACGGGACGTCAGTAGCCCGAAAGTCTGACAACCAGTCTTACTAAGGGGCATCGTATTAGTGTTCATATACCTCCTCCACGAGCGACATGTTGCCAACTTACGGCAGAGGAAACTACAGCCATCGACACTACACTTCGTGGATTTGAGCACTTCCCCAGTAACTTGGTTGTGGAGGTCAGATAAGCAGTCGCTCCATGTAAAAACCCTGCCATTCAGTTGCATCTGGTTGAACTGGAAGCCGACCTCAACATAGTTGGGAAAAAGCTGAACAGATGATGAAATAAACCTCGTCTGGTTTGGTCTTATTACTCTCTGTTTGCATTGCTGTCAGCTTTCAATGTAAACAGGACGAAAGCACGCGTGGCCAATATTTTGAAAAAAAAAATGGCGGACAGGTAGGTCTGTCTCGGACCTTCAAAACCAATAAATCAAGAAATACTACTGAACTCACAAACATAATAAGCCTATTGTTCCCACTGGTACACAGAACTCCTCTCGTCGAGAGGGAGCGAGCCGTAAACCGTAAGCTACCACGCGAGCCCAGTGCAAGTTAGCAGATGCCACATTTCTTCGAATTATTGGTTGTATTGTAGGACAACATGCCGTGCCGGTTTCCTCACGATGTTTTCTTTCGGACTTTATTTACATCAGACTTTACACTTTCTATTTGATTATTAACGACGAAAAAAAAAATGGAGGAGGTTCTCAAGTCGACGCGTATATATTTTTTAATATTTTTTTTATTTGATGCTATCATTGCCTGCATGTATCAGAAGGCCAATTCTCGTGATTTAAAACGTTCAAAATCTAGTCAATCTCATCTCAGCGACAAACAAATGTCAAAAACTTTTCAGATTAAATTATTATTATTGATTACTTATTTTATTTTTTTCTAACAGATCGATCCTGAGTTCAGACTGTGAACGTTCTTAAAATTACGATAATTAATAATAAATAATAATAATAATATCCCTGGACATTTCACACAGCGCCATCTAGTCCCAAGCTAAGCAACCTAATGCTTGTGTTATGGTAACAAGATGGCTGATAAACTACTTATATACATTTTTTTTTTGTAAATACATACATATTATAGATAGAAAAAAACCCAGACTCGGAACAAATACATGTAGGTCATACAAATATTTGTTCCGTGCGGGAATCGAACCCGCGACACGCAGCGCAGCAGTCAATCGCTTAACCACTGCGCCAACCGTGCCGTCAAAAATTAATAATTGCCCCTCTGTTGTATGGTGTGTCTTGTAGTCTACGCTAAATAAATGTATTTTCCTTCTTTCTTTCTTTCCTTACCGTTTTGAGAGCTGTGGTGATGAAATAATTTACACAAACTTAAACGCCCGTCTGGCTTCGAACCTACAACTCGTAAGTCGTTGCCGTTACCACTGGGCGACCACTGCTGGAACTCACAAAGACAGCAATGAAATGGATGAAGGCTAAATGCCCTTATACGTATAAAATATGTTAATTTAAATATGTTAATATAATATACCAGGCCGGATTTAAATGTGTTATCACGAAGTTTAAAAACCAAAAACACCGGTTCATTCTGTTCTTTACACACGGCGACACATCAAGATATACATTTCTAGTTTTAGCTGACTTCGCATTGTATCATTTTTTATCATTTAACACACTAATAGTAGGAATGGGTTTCATTTTGACAGTTCAACAACATGCATTGCGTTATTTACGTTGTTGAGCAGGCAAATTTCTTTGAAGATATTTATTTATTTATTTAACCATTTATGTACACACATATATAAACAGACATTGAAAGACAGAACAGAAAAAATAGGTACAGAGGTGATGCTTATTTCATAAGAAATCTCTTCCAGCATACCTGAGATAGGACAATAAATACAGAGATCTAGACAGCGTGTGATAGAGCAAAGGAGACAAACAATAATACATAGAATCAAAAACAAACAATTCACTTAAAAACAATGTAGCAATGGATTAGCAGTATCCTTCAAAATGATTCAGATTGTGGTTGATAGTGTGTTATGCAATTAGGGTGCAGACGTGTGACTCAAGCACCTCCTCCTTAGGCTCTGCCGAAGTCGGGTAAAAAAAAACGGGTTGCACTCCGGGAGTGCCGGCAGAAGTGAAAACTTGAATATTAACGTTGTACATTTTTGATATTTTGGAAAGCGGTGTACTCTCCCTCCGTCTTGCGAATTTTCGATCAGGTCACGTGTCCTGACGCGAGCTCCGTCTTACGAATTTTCGATCAGGTCACGTGTCCTGACGCGAGCTCCGTCTTACGAATTTTCGATCAGGTCACGTGTCCTGACGCAAGTTTAACATTTTTTACCCATCACAAAAAACTCCCTCCGTCTTACGAACTTTCGATCAGGTCACGTGTCCTGACGCGAGCTCCGTCTTACGAATTTTCCATCAGGTCACGTGTCCTGACGCGAGTTTAACATTTTTTACCCATCACAAAAAAAGTGCACAACGCCGCTAAAAAGTTTTCACTCCAAAAATATCGACAGGTAGGTAGAGGTACCTAATAATTATAATGGAGGGTATTTATTCACCCTGCATTGATATTTTTCAGTGTGACACTTATGTGCTATATTTCCTACTAGCTTCTGCATGTGACTTCGTCCGCGTGTTTCCTGTTCCCCGACCCCCCCATCGCATCGCATAGCATGCCCTACTGCTTTTGCTTAGCGTTCTTTCTGACTTTTTTTCATTTTGCTCAGCTCCTAACGGTCCTAGCGCGATGGTAAATAGCCTATAGCCTTCCTTAAGAATTGGGCTATCAAATTCAAAAACATTGTTTTAAATCCGACTGGTAGTTCCAGAGATAAGCGCTTTCAAACAAACTAAACTCTTCAGTCAATATTGTACTGTACAATTAAACTCTTCAGTCAATATTGTACGTTGGTCTCGTAGTTGCAAGGGCGACTGCTGAGTGTGGGGTCCTGGGTTCGATTCCAGGGTCGAACAAAGTGTTATTAGGAATTTCTTAGTAACAGCCCGGAGTTTGGAAGTTGGCGGTTTATACATACGCCCGTGCCTCGGTGCGCACGTGTCGCCGTTGGTCCTGCGCCTGATCTCTCCCCGTTCGTGTCGGATTGCCGTCCCATCGGACTATGAGAGTAAAGGAACAGAGAGTGCACCTGTGTTCCCGCACACACTTGTGCACTATACCTACGATCTCCTGCGTACCTGACTAAGCCCCGTTGATATTGGCAACCGTGACAGAAATAGGTCGGGAGGCTATTATGTTATGTAGATAGATATACATGTAGATGTCACGATTTTGACAAAAACCATTTTACTTTCGTAGAAAAACAGCTGCATAACCGTGCATAACGGTTTCTGTGGAGTAGGTATGGCTAGGAGAATCCTTGTTGAACAGCTCCACACTATTAAATAACAGTAAATGGCCGACCGTTATTATTAAAATCCAATATTCTCGCTTAAGAATAATAAAAAGTTATTTCTAATATTAGGTTATGAGCCTTTGGCAATATTGAAGGATTTTTCATATTTATTTGTTACCTTCACAACCCAGTTACTGGGTAATACGATACCCCTTGATAAGACTGGTTGTCAGACTTTCGGGCTTCTGACAACCCGTAACAACTGTTAAAGATACACAAATGGATGGGTGACCATCTTCACATACCGAGACCCCCTATCTCTCTAGCCTTTTCCCAACTATGTTGGGGTCGGCTTCCAGTCTAACCGTATACAGCTGAATACCAGTATTTTACATGGAGCGACTGCCTATCTGACCTCCACAACCCAGTTACTAGGTAATACGATACCCCTTGTTAAGACTGGTTGTAAAATGTGCTTTCCGAGGTACGGAGGGGTCTTGATGTTAAAGAGGTATGAGGAATATGCCTGCGACTGCGTCCGCGTGATATTTCTTTTTCAACTGACCCACTGCATCGCATCGCATCGCCTGCCCGCTTTATCTCTTCGTTTGCGCTTAGAGTTCTTTCCCCCCGACCCTTGCTCGATGAATCGCCAGCCCGCGCCGTAGCTGAGCCTGTAGCTTTAGAGTCCCGACTGTGACCTCTGAGTTTGTTTCGGCCTTTCTTCTCAGAGATAGTCCTAGGAAACGCCGTGCTCATCAAAGCTTATAGTATACACTTAACAAAAATAATCGTAGCGACACCACACTGTTCAATGCGAAATAGAAAGACGAAACGAAAATAACTGGCTTGCTTTCTATAAGAGAGAGATAGAGACAGACAGAGAAACACGCGCACGCCGCACGGCTTACAACTACAGCAAAAAGTGTCGTTCCAACTTTTGGTCTTAATTTTTTCCGTCTTCCGCCCCCTTTCGCAACGCGCGATAAGGAACTTCGTTCCAAAAATATATCCAGCCTGTCACATCTTGCTGTCTTCTCCCCAGCGACGCCCTAAGCCGAGGTTCGTACCCCACAGGGGGTGCCCTTAGCGTGCAGTCGTTTAGTTTTCATTACTTTTACGCCCCTGGGGCTGCAGTCTCGACATTCATAGCGATCGCTTTACGACCGAATTCGGTCGAAAGTCCCGGATTGACAGGTGTAATGGTATGAAGTGACAGGACCTTGCGACCGAATTCGGTCGTAAAGCGATCGCTATGAATGTTGAGACTGCAGCCTCTGGCTGGAGGCTTTGAGTTCTCTTAAGGCAACCACAGGATAGTCCGGTTAAGTAATCACGACCTCTCTGGGTCAACTACGAATACCAAGATAAAAAAAAAATTGAGTTCTTTCTGATTTTTTTTCTTTTTGCTCGGCTGCGAAGTGTCCTAACGTGATGGTAGCCTTCCAACTTGTAGTTCTAGAGATTAGCGCGTTCAAAAAAACTTCAGTTTTATTATTAACACGCTTTTCTTCAGCTTTTTATAGCAGCTTCACTTGTAACTAACTAACAATGTAACAAAATCTTAGAAGTCAATTTTAACCCACTTCTAATTGTCGTATCGAAATGAAACTTTGTATGCGTAAGTATGTAGTTCGGATGACAAAACTATAATTTGGTATCTTGGAGCTGATCTGATGATGGAGCCAGGAGGTGGATAGTGGAATCTTCTCTTCTTTAGTTTGCCGTATGTCATTACTTCCCAGAATTTGATCCTTATTAGGCACACTATCGGATCGTGTAATAACACAGTGTGTGTTTTTTTTTATCAAAATCAACGGGTTCGATTCCTGGCTAGAAATATTGATATTTCAAAAATCCAATGATGCAGTTTTAGTTTTCATTAAAATCGAGCCCGAGCCTCCATTGAGTACTTTTGGCTATTCCTCATAGTTTCGGCTTTTGGCCATCCACGCCCACTTGAAAAATTCATCCTGTAGATATAATGTAGATTTCACACTGAAGCCTACTGTAAGTTTTTACTTACTGATAACACCTTATCTTTGCGCTAAATGACACGTTATGAAACATGCCATAATATGACTGGTTTCACTTTTAAACAACTCCATTTGCGATTTTGCGCACTCATTTTCCACTTATTGCCTCGCGCCTAGAGTTGAAAATCCAACAGTGCTTTTTTTGACTCGCTGGGATGCGCTCCGTTGGATTCTCAACGCTCTGCTCAACACCAAGAGTCGAGTATCCTGTGCTCGAAAAAATCCCACCGGGAGATTTTATGTTCGTTCGAACGTGGGCTTATGATGGTAGTTCATTTGTATGCGGGAGTGATAAGGAATTACAAACTGCTGGTACTTTTACCTTCGCAAACTATAACCCATAGAGGAGCTCGTGGCTAAGTAACAACAGCCGCACAGGTCGATCGATCAGGTTAAGCTACGCTAGCCGCGGTTGGTCCGTGGATGGGTGACCATCTTCACATACCAAGCCTCTTCCGTGCCTCGGAAAGCACGCTAAGCCGTTGCTCCCGGCTGTCATTTCTGGATCTTTGACAGTCGTTACGGGTAGTCAATAGCCCGAAAGTCTGACAACCGGTCTTACCGACGGGTATCGTATTTCCTAGTAAATGGGTCAAGGAGGTCAGATAGGCAGTCGCTCCATGTAAAATACTGGTATTCAGCTGCATCCGGTTAGACTGGAAGCCGACTCCAAAATAATTGGGAAATGGTTAGGCAGATGAAGAGGTAAGATGACATTTGGACTAGGAGAACCACTGATTGGGTCCCACTAAACGCACGACGCCATCGCAGCAGGCCGAGACGAAGATGGCGGGACCAGCTTGACTCCTACCGTAGGACTGGCCGGCACTCGCAAAAGACAGAATTGTGTGGACAAGGGGAGAGGGACCTTGCTCTGCAGTGGTACCATACAGGCTAGTTAAGTACCTACCTAGTTAGTAAGATAAATATTATTCTCTTATTAAAAAGTCGTAAGTACCTACCTATTATGGTCACCCATCCACAGACCAAGACACCAACTTCCGAAATTAAAATTATTTTTCACTTCGCAGTTATTTTTTTTGAAGTCGGTTGTTTTTCTATTCTTCACTTTCTAGTTGTACACACGGCTACACATCAAGCTATACATTTCCAGTTTTAGCTGACCTCGCATTGTATAGGTTTTTCGTACAATCAGAAGTCAGCTTATACTGGTTATGTATAGCTTGATGTGTAGCAGTGCGTACCTACCCTACGCAAATTCATTTTTAACACTACTTGCTATGTAAAAAACAGTGACGAGAAGTTATTAAAACATCATCGATTAAACTAAGAGGAAAAAACTCGTATTATTGAAGCTAACTCAAAAACCACACAAGCAAAGTTAACTTTATATGGGACCACCCCTGAAGCATACCTTATCCATTAAAAAAATATTTTTGCAAATCGGCTTATAAATAACGGAGTTCTGAGGTAAAAAACAAAAATAAACTATTTTTTTAAATTCAATTGTGAAATTCTTCCTTTTTTTGAAGACGGTTAAAATAAATATAACGCATAATCCCATTCAAATTTACAAAAAAAAAGCCTTAAAACTCAATCTCCACATCTATACATTTCCGTACCCGCGCGGTTAGGCGGTCAGGAACCGGTTCTGAGGTATGCAGGTCACTAGAGCCCTTGCCCAGTTGTGCTTGTTTACGTGCAGCCAGTGTAGACGGTCTGTTGTAAGGAATTTTCTTGGGTCTTGTCGGTTTGATGATGATTTTTAGGGTACCGTACCTCAAAAGGAAAAACGGAGCCCTTATAAGATCACTTCGTTGTCCGTCTGTCAAGACACTTTCCCTCAGAATCGCGTCGAGTTATCAAGTTAAAATTAATATCAAATAGTTAGGGCTGTAATTCCTTGGAGCAGTGAAAAAAAACCAACTTCTAAGTCAACGCAATCAAAAGATACGGGCGCTTATGTTCCGTTTATGCCACATATTTTGACACTCGCAAGAGAATCAAAACCTATAGGGTGCTTCCCGTTGACCTAGAATCATGAAATTTGGCAAGAAGCAATGTCATGTAGCACAAGTAAATGAAAAAATCCTAAAGCCGTAAGTTTGTAGTTATATACCTACAAGTACGTAACCCTCGGTGCGCGTCCTACTCGCACTTGACCGGTTTTTTATTTATAACTATACTCCGGTAGTTTAGGTAGTTAACAAACTTGTGCGTAGTCTAAAAAACAAACGTGCTAAGCCTTTTGTTAGAAATATTAAAATCATTTTATTTATTGAACAAGACTACAAGCATAAATTCCGAAATTTCACCAGAAGTCTATTCACAAGCACTTTTAACAAATTTATTTTATGATTTATTAAGGAATTTTGAGTGAAAATGTCAAAGTTTTACACGATAACCGGCACCCTAATTGCGTAACACACAATTAATCGGAATCGGTTTCATTTTGACAGTTCAACAACATTCATTGCGTTATTTACGTGTTGAGCAGACAAATTTTTCGAACTTGTGAAGCAATGGATTAGCAATTTGCTTCAAAATGATTCAGATTGCTATTGATTGTGTGTTACGCAATTAGGGTGCTGCAATGCTTTGAGTGAATTTATTCTAAACAAAAGAAACCGACTGAACGTAATATGTACCTCTAATCTGCATTCGCGACTGATTTGCCAAAAATGTAAACAAATATAGAGTTTATGGAAAAATAACTAAACTAACAATAAAGTTCAGTTTACGCTACAACTTCAAACATTTTTATAACTTTTTCAGTACTGCTAGTCACTCTGAAATCAACTTAATCGCCATTAAAATAAAGTTGATCCCACAAAAACATTTCATATTAAATGTTGCCAAGACGAGACCATGGAGCTCGCACTGTCAAAAAGTAATCAGATCTCATGTAGAGCCAAGCTTCTAACTCTACACGCCCTAACTCTACAAGGCCTAACTTCGCAAACTCTACACCTTAGTCAAAATATGTGGCTTGGCCATTTCGCTACATTCATTCACATGAGCGTAAGGTGAAAAACTCTCATACTGTTATACCATTGTATAACAGTTTTAGAACCATTGTTCTTGTAGTAACGAAACGGCCAAGCCATATATTTTGACCAAGGTGTAGAGTTTGCGAAGTTAGGCCTTGTAGAGTTAGGGCGTGTAGAGTTAGAAGCTTGGCTCTACATGAGATCTGATTACTTTTTACCGCCGACCGAGGCATACCCCAGGCTTCGACGGACCGAAGGACGGCTGTCAGGACTTGTACTTTCTGAGAGTACTGCCGATCTATTCTATAAAAATCTCACCGTGAAAACTTAGGTGAAGTGAGCATGGAGTGAGCTGTCATTCCAACGAACGCTAGGGCTTGACACTATTGACAGCTCACTCTAAGCTCACTTCACCTAACTTTTCACGGTGAGATTTTTATAGAATAGATCGGCAGTACTCTCAGAAAGTACAAGTCCTGACAGCCGTCCTTCGGTCCGTCGAAGCCTGAGGACGCCCCATACCATGTCCACGGTCACGGTCAGATCATGTGAAGACCATGTAGATTGGTGTCTGAAATGGTCTTTTGAGGAGAGAACCAAACAGGTTGAGTGGACCTGTGCAGCCAGTTCAGAGGTCACAGTCTCTTTTAAAGTCCAGATATAATCTTGGTCAGATCATCCGCCCTGACCCATGCTCGAGCCAGCCCGCGCCGCTGAGCTTATTTAAATTCGTCCCTAAGTAATTCCGATCCAGCCTGTCCTTTGCTGCCCTCTCTCAACGACGCTCTAAGCCGAGGTCCGTATCCCACAGGGGATGCCTCGGAGGGGGGGGGGGTGGGGGGTGTTGAACTGCGAGATGACATTCATGAAAATTTAAAAAAACCCAACGTAATACCTGTCACTTCAGTTTGTCATGCCACGCTACAGTTGTACAGACGCCAGCATGTTAAGCTACCCGAAACTGTCAAATTTTCGCCATCAACCTGGAACCTTAATGCTTTAGCGATAAAGTTGAAAATCTATTATAGAAATTTGACTGATTGTAGTAGCTTGATGTGCTGGCGTCTGTACTCTTCAATTTAGCAACGTTATCTAATTCGTTGTATTTTTTTAAAGGTTTAGAAAACCAGTCTTTTTGAGCTCTTTACAATAGCCAGATTAATAAATAATATAAGAAAAAAAGAAAAGTAAGAATTTTACACTTTTTCTTTCTTTCTTATTATATGTTTAGTAGCTTCTGCCCGCGACTTCGTCCGCGTGAAATTTCAGGATTAATTTAAATCATGATTCGGAAGACACGCGAGGCCATCTATTATCATAATAACGTTATTGTTGTTTTCCTCGGGAACAGCACTTTTTTTCGGGATGAAAGGTCCGTTTCTGTACACCTGACAACATATATATGCACAATTTCAGGATAATCGGTTCAGTGGTTTAGGCGTGAAAAGGTAACAAACAAACAAACTTACTTTCGCATTTATTTTAGTTAGGAATTAGGATTATAAATCAGACTAAAAATAAGTGCTCAAATTTAAGAATAAATGTTAAAACACACTAAAAAAGAGGAAACTATCGTAAAAATTGAAAATAAATTAATTTGGTTGTACCGTTTTTTAAACAAGAAAGTGTCATCTATAAAAACCTCTTTTTATGATTTGTTTACCTTTAGTTAATTACCTAAACCAATGGAGTATAGTTTTGGGCCGAATATTCGTTTTATGTTTGGTATTCGGCTTACTAGACAGGTTTACCGAACATTCGTAGTCGGCCGATTATTCGGCAATAATGCCGAATATTCTACCGAATAATATTGTATTAAAAATTTGCCTTTAGAAGTCTATAAACATAACTAGTACTTTGCCCGCGAACTCGTCCGCGTGGGTTTCGTACTTCCCTCAAAAGATTCCTTACCTCCCCTTAAAAGGCTGTGCGTTGTATGTCAGTCAGTCACTCAGTTATTCAGTCAGTTTCTCCTTTTATACATATATATATATATATATAAATAAAAATGAATCACCGAAATGTATGTACTTACGCGCGTAACTTCCGATTGACTGCACCAAATTGGATAAATCTTTTTTTTTGTGTTTTTTATTGTCCTGACACAAGGTTTGTATACACAATTGGACTCGGGTCCGCTAGTAGAAGATAAACATAAGTACTAACCTACTTATTTATAGATATACCTATTCTAGTAAATGAAATCGCTTTCTTCAGCTTAAGTTTATATAATTGTAAAACCGATACGCCAGGTGACTAAGCAGCATTTAGCTTTCTTCTCGTGGGTTCATTTACTTGTACAGACGCCAGCACATCAAGCTACTACAATCTGTCAAATTTTTGTAATAATATTTCAACTTTATAGCTAAAGCATTAAGGTTCAAGGTTGATTGGGAAGACAGTTTCGGGTAGTTTGACCTGCTGGCGTCTGTACACATGTTTTCTGAGGCTTTCGCTTTGATAAGCTACCTGCTACAGATTACAGAAAAGCTCGAGAGGGGCTCGTGGCTAAGTAATAACAGCCGCACGGTTCGATCGATCAGCACCCTAATTGCGTAACACTATCAATTACAATTAGAATCATTTTAAAACATATTGCTAATCGATAGAATCGAATTTTTAAATGACAAGGTGTAACGTTACGAATTTAACATATGTATATCTATTTACTGACATTTTATAATTTTGACAATTTATTCTAATTTATTGTTTAAGTTTAATTTTTTAGTTTATGTGAAAGTTTAATAATGTTTTTAGCTTTGTTTAAATATCTAGGAATGACTTCTTATATATTTATATATAACTATCTTATGTTATCTCTATCTTATACATATATATTTGTATGCCACAAAGGCCGAACATGACGGATCTTTTTAGTTTATGAACAACCAGCAGCAGTGCGATTCTGTAACCATCTCACCGTGAAAACTTAAGTGAAGTGAGCGTGCAAGTGAGCTGTCATTCCAACTAATGCTAGGGATTGCCACTATTGACAGCTCACTTCACCTAACTTTTCACGGTGAGATTCTACAGAATCGATCGGCTGCATGCCTTGTATGTATACTCATGTTTCTACAAATAAATAAATCAATCAATCAATCGATATTATATAATTACATTCGAATTGGTCTGCTCCACAACGTAAATAACGCAAACAATGTTGTTGAACTGTCAAAATGCAAGCGATTCCGACTGATATGTTACGCAATTACCCCGCAGGTTAAGCTACGCTTGCCATGGTTGGTCCGTGAATGGGTGACCATCTTTACATACAATTTAAAGACCCGTCCGTACCTCGGGAAGCACGTTCAGCCGTTGATCACGGCTGTCATTCGTTGAATGGATCTTTGACAGTCGTTACGGGTAGTCAGACGCCCGAAAGTCTGACAACTACTCAACCAGTCTTACCAAGGGGTATCGTATTAACCAGTGACTGGGTTGTGGAGGTCAGATAGGCAGTCGCTCCATGTAAAATACTGGTATTCAGCTGCATCCGGTTACACTGGAAGCGGACCCCAACATAGTAGGGAAAAGTCTGGGCAGATGATGACGATCCGTAACGACTGCCAAAGATCCACGAACAACAGCCGGTACCAACGGCTTAACGTGCTTTCAGGAGTATTGATATGTAAAGATGGACACCCATCCACGGACCAACCGCGGCAAGTGTAGCTTAACCGTGTGGGGTAATTACGTAACACATTAACAGCAGCAATGGGTTTCATTTTGACAGTTCAACAACATTCATTGCGTTATTTACGTTGTTGAGCAGATTTTTTTTTCGAACATGTGAAGCACTGGATTAGCAATATCCTATCCAAAATGATTCATTCATTGATATTGGCGCCGACTCCCTTGTTCACAAACTAAACTATATTTAAGTTCAATGCATCTTTTTCTTTCTATTTAATTTAGAAAAGGACAGAAGATAAATATTAGTTTAGTCCTGTCAAACTAGTCAGCGACTGACGTAAATTGACGTATTTTTAGCAGCCATGTTTTTAATCACGTCTAATCTGTATAAGGAGTATCTTAATTTGACAGGAGTAAACTAATATTTTATCTTCTGTCCTTTTCTTAATGAAATAGAAAGAAAAAGATGCACAGAACTTAAATTTAGTTTACTTTGTGAACAAGGGAATCAGGGCCAATGTATTACGCAATTAGGGTGCTGATCGACGACTGCGGCTGTTATTACTTAGTCACAAGCCCCTCAAGTATCAAACGGATGTTAGCAGCTGTGATTTTGGCATGTCCTTGAATTTCGTTCCAGTACCTAAGCGTTGCATGACCAATAAAGAAACGGGTTTTGTCGACCGACGGAAGAATTGACAAAATGACAAATAGAATAGACAAAACCTTTTTCAAAAAAAAAAAAAACAACCGACTTCCAAAAAAGACACTACAAAGTGAAATAACCTTTTTACAAAAAAGTCGGTGTCCTTGGGTTCGCATTTTCGTTTTTTTTAAACCGACTTTCGAAATTAAAGTTATTTTTCCTTTGTAGTGTTTTTTTTTTTTGGAAGTCGGTTTTTTTTTAAATATCCCCCACACAAATTAATTCGCAAGATTAAAGGTACCCCAATAACAACTATGACAGAAATGAGGGTGTACCGTGGTATAGGTACTGAACACATCTGCGTACCCCTTTAGAGGGTACAGTCACGAACGACCACCAATATGTCAACACTTGGCAACTTTCAATTGCGATTTTTTCGTAAAATAACGAATGCAACGTTGAAATACGACACATTACATAAACCTATGGGTTCGAAAATGATATGTTCGTAACAAATTAACATTTCATTAAAAAATAAAGGAGTAAATCGCTTTTGGATAAAGCCGAGTGTATACATACTTTTGCTCGTGACTGTACAGGCGTGATGAGTCGATCGAATCTGTAAAAATCTCACCGTGAAAAGTTAGGTGAAGTGAGCTTAGAGTGAGCTGTCAATAGTGTCAATCCCTAGCATTAGGTGGAATGACAGCTCACTCCATGCTCACTTCACCTACGTTTTCACGGTGAGATGGTTACAGAATCGCACTGCAGCTAATCGATTCTGTAAAAATATCACCGTGAAAAGTTAGGTGAAGTAAGCTTAGAGTGAGCTGCCAATAGTGTCACTCCCTAGCATTAGTTAGAATGACAGCTCACTCCACGCTCGCTTCACCTAAGTTTTCACGGTGAGATCGTTACAGCCGATCGATTCTGTAAAAATCTCACCGTGAAAAATTAGGTGAAGTGAGCTCAGAGTCAGCTGTCAATAGTGTTAATCCCTAGCATCAGTTGGAATAACAGCTCACTCCACGTTCACTTCACCTATTACGGTAAGATGGTTACAGAATCGCACTACAGATCTTTACGGAATCACTTTGTCTACTATCTGTCATTTTGTCTCTGTCGACATAACCCGTTTCATGCTGCATGCGTGTCATGCTACGCGTGCAGACGTCGTGTCTATCTATCAACAATCTGTCGTATACTATACTGCACGTTCAAAAACGATTCGCGCTAGCAGAACCACAAAATCAAGTTTACCAAAAGAATTCGTGGCTTTCAGTTTCCCAGCATACGTTTACCTGCTCACCCACTTACTATGCTAGCGTGAAGCTGCAGCTCCGAGCAATTAGTGACGCGAAGTCGACCGTTACCGGCATTCTGCGGGTTTTTATCTTCGTATAATTCTTACATTTGTTTTTGAGATTCTTGTTTGGTCAGAGCAGGGCTGCCAAACCTATTAGGTTTGGCAAGCGAAGCTCCGCAGATTTGATGGGTATCGATATCTAAACATCATGATACAAGAAAAAAGAAATTAATTTGATGATGTTTTCTTTTTGTGGTGATCGGCAGCCGATACTATGTAGTCACTTGAAATATCAGTTTATAAATCTTTTTTTTTTGTGCTCACAAAACAGATTTTTGCGGAGTTTCGCTAGCTAATTTAATTTGAGCCTGTATAATATGGTATCTACTATATAATATAACATCGTATGCTATATTAGAGGCCTAAATACTATTTTCTTCTATTTCGTGTCCCCAAAAAAAAAATTATCGCTTTTTTTTTAATAAAAAAGAATTAGGGATAAGAAGTCAAAAATATGCATAAAAAAAATTAAAGGCATGTTTCTATTTTTTTAATGCATATTTTTTGCTTACTAATTTTTTTTTTTTTTTTTTTCTACTATATTTTTCCAAATACTACATTTAATATAAAAAAGTTGGCTACCCTAGACAGAGGCAGGCCCGCAGCCGGAGGCATACAGAATTCTGACAGTCATTGCTGAGCAGATTTACAAAAAGGGTATTTGAGTAGGTATTATGACACATAAATTTATATTGCCATCGTCATATTTGGGACAATGCAAGGAGCTGTTTTATTTAATTTATGAATCTTACCTATTTCTTCGCAGTTCATTATTAATTCTTGTTAAGTACTAAGTACCCATAGCTGCCTTTATGGCTTGGAAGATTTAAAAAAAAACTTCGATATTTTATAGGGGTATTCAGCTGCATCCGGTTAGACTGGAAGCCGACCCCAACATAGTTGAGACGCGGCTATTCAAATGAAAATTTTCTAGGCTGGGTCATCGTAGCCACTACCCAAAAAGGATTTAGAATTATGTAGATGACTCAATCTAAGGAGGATATAGAAATGAGATCGAGTATCAACATAAACTCGTTTCGCGTTTTGTTCTATTTCTTCATATGATATTAGAGGAGATAGATAGAATAAGCTTTATTAAGATATTAAGTATCACCGTTTTAAAAAAATTGTCGTGTACAATAAACTAATTACATCTACATATTCTATTCTACGACTGAAGTATGTAGACTTAGGCTTGTGCTTGTAGGCTATTAGGTACAATAGATACCAATTTCTTTTATGTTTAAACGAATAAAACAAATTTTCAGACACCATAATAATGAAAATCTATTTGCGGCCCCAATCTCAATATGGTTGGGAATCCCTGTCTTGACTGCATTCAACCAATTACATTCATTGATCCATAGAATCAACACAGGAACCACTTTCATTCATTTTTGTCTCAGATCCGTAAGAAACTTTTATGTTAAATGTGTCACAAAACTATCTCCAAAACTTATAAACAATCTAATTAAATACACTTACCGATTTTAAAGAGCAAAACAGCTGTAGAAACCAGAAATATGTAGGATACCACGTAAAAAAACGATCCACTGTTTTCTTATATGAAGGAACTTTCACATTTTGCCACACACTTACACACGCGATTTCCGTCCACTCTTTCTCATTTACAACAGAAATACTCTTAAAATATTTGAAACACTATTTTAAATTCAAGAAAAAGCGTAAATAGTCTATTTTACGTTAAAAAGTTATAGTAGTGTATGTTATTTACTCGAAAATACCGCCATCTTATTTAAACATGCGCGCGCAGTACTGTCTGAAGTCAACTGACGCGGCGACTCGAAATTTACTCCGATTCATACGGGTAAACGAGAAAGCAAATACGTTATCCGATAGAAAGAAAGAGACGGCAAGAGGGTGTCATGTAGCGGTAATTTTTTTCTCCTTTCGCGCGTCAACTTTCTAAAACGCCTTGAGGTGTTCGGTCATTTTGTTTTGGTGCTAAAAGTTGTTTCGATTTAAAAATTCATAACAATTTAACATTACTTACGTTATAAATCAGAGCTGTTTTTAAAAGATAAAAAAAATCTTAAAGAAAAGTTAATAAATAATGAGAAGAAATCGTTACTATGAATTGAACCAGTGGTCGTCCATAAGCGCTGCAATATTCTCTTAAAAAAATAATCCATTTCTAAGACGTTTATATACAAATTTCGTTAGTTTCCATTGACGTCATCACTTAGAAATTGGGAACATTAAATTCACTTATATCAACCATGGCTCGTTGGTCTAGGGGTATGATTCTCGCTTCGGGTGCGAGAGGTCCCGGGTTCAAATCCCGGACGAGCCCGTAGAAGATTATAATATCTTCTTTTTTATTTTTAGCAGTGTTTTCTTTTTATATAAATGGAAAAATATGCTTCACATCATTTTAAAAAAATATTTGGCGTTGGTATTGTTAAGACAACAACATACAGATGTAAATATATTCGTTCTAAATATCTCAAGCTCATCTTGAGATTTTCACAATTAAATCATAATTTCAAGATGCACTTATATTTAACTTTCTTCAACCTTTCTGCTGGCAATGATATACCTACAATGGGGGACTCGTAAAAATAATATTTTTTAGTGACGCCATCTATCAGAAACAAGAACAACTACCATAAATGTTATCTGACAAAACCGAGAGATGGCGTTGTACTCAGCAACTAAATCCAAGTTAATAAAAACTCGACCTTTTCAAGTAGGCACGGAATGTAAACAACCGTTTTGTTTATATCGGTACTTTGTAAATCGGCCGCATAACCAGCAGGTGTCTGGACTGGATAGTGGATTTGGTCAATGACTTTTGCCTTCCCATCGCTTCTTAAAAAAAAGTTTACAGACAAAACAAGCAGATATAAACGCGTGTTTTGTGATAAACTAATGATTAAACTGTTAATTTATGGGCTGAAAGTGTTTAAAAGTGAATGTAAAGGCATTCAAATTTGTTCTACAGTGAAAAATTTAGTTAATCGGAGGTAAAAATTATGTCGGGAGCTAGTACTTCGCAAAGTCCGCCGCCAATGGCTTCGATTAGTGATGTTAGTGCTTTATTTCAAAATGCCAAGAAGTACGAGGAGCTAAATGTAATTGGGACAGGTAGGAGAGAAAATTACTTTGTAAATAACCTAATTTCACATGTGCCGGTTGATAAGATTTCGCGCAATTTATGTTTGATACTAAACTTTTTTTTTTGTTTACATAATGTTTTTAATATTTTTTGTTGTGAAATGTAGGATAGCTTTTAAGTTTCCATTTTCGTTTAAAAGTATTAATTTGATTCTTTCCGGAACTCAGTTTCCTCGGTTCTCAAAGTAATAATTGCATTAAAATTTTATCATTTTGCGAAAATGGAACATGTTCCTGATTTTGTATTCGTTGATGGCTTTGTTTGCATGGTATTTTTCAATACCTACTAAGGTTTAGCCTAATTACTGCCCTATTTTATTAAGTCAGTAAGTTGTTGACTTACATGACATGTAGATATACAAACAAACAAGTAACAGTCTCTTGGTCATCTTTATCTTCCCACCTTCGTCCCATGTTTCTTGGGGTCGACGCAACACGGTTTCTTCTTCCATCCTCCCCTGTCAACCCCTTTTCTTTCATCATACTCCGGTCAAAGAAAAGATGGATGGATTGTCCAACCGTCTTTAAAAAAAATCATCTAGTAAAAAGTCCAGAAGTGGGATACTTTTAAGAAATTGGGTACTAATCATCGTTTGCCTAGCTTTTTCTCAACTACAATAACATAATACTTCACAAACACCTAGACTTTTTGTGTAGTATCTACACCGTAGACTAGCAGATGGATTCCAGGGGCTGCAGTCTCGACATTCATAGCGATCGCTTTACGACCGAATTCGGTCGCAGTCCCAGATTGACAGGTGTAATGTAATGTAATGTATGGAGTGACAGGACTGCGACTGCAGCCCCAGATCGAACATCAAAACATCATCTGCCCAACTTTTTCCCAACTACTCGTAAGTTGGGGTCGTCTTTTACATGAAGCAACTGCCTATCAGACCTCCAGAACCCAGAATGGGTAATAATTTAGGTAAATATGTAATAATAAATTAAATACTAATATTAAAAAAAGGTACTACTACTAAAGGAGGGGCCCGTGTCTAAATAATAACAGCCGCACAGGCCGATAGATCAGGTTAAGCTACGCTTGCTGCGGTTGGTCTGTGGGTGGGTGAACATCTTTACATACCGAGAGCTCTCCATGCCTCGGAAAGTATGTTGAACTGTGGGTCCAGGCGTTCATTTGTGGATCTTTGACAGTTGTTAAGGGTAGTCAGAACCCTGAAAGTCTAACAACCAGTCTTACCTAGGGGTATTATATTACCAAGCCGGTGGTGTGAAATAGTACATTGTTCACCAAGGGGAGAAAGTGACAAGTTACTAGCGAGGGTGTAGTTTGATTGCACTTTCTTTCATTCGAAAGTTTTTAAATGAAGTTTATATTAAAATTGAGGCCATGAGAGCCACAGTGGCCTAACTGTAATTTTTTCAATACTGACTTTATTTGAAAAAACTGCTCTAAACTGTAAAAGTCATAGCGCTACAATGGCCTAAAAATTTGTTCAATTTTTATCAGTTAGGCCACTGTGGCTCTCATGGCCTCAATTGTTACAGTTATTAAAACTCAATGTAATACTAGCCAGGGAGATTAATATTGGTTTGAATGATCAGCAACAGTATGTGGCCAGCACCATTTCTCTTCTTCCTTGCCAGTCTTTTGGCATTATACTATATTTAATTATTTATTTTTACACTGTACTATTTACATTATTACTATATTTAATTAGGTTAGCTACTGAATGTCCCCAAATAAAAAAAAGTAGCATGTTAACACTGGATTTTCATACAGTTTTTCGAACAAACAAACTTCAGTTTTATCATTAACACGCTTTAATTATTAGCTTCACTTGTAACTAACTAACAATGTAACAAAATCTTAGAAGTCAATTTTAACCCACTTCTATTGTCGTATCGAAATGAAACTTTGTATGTGTATGTAGTTCGGATGACAAAACTATAATTTGGTATCTTGGAGCTGATCTGATGATGGAGCCAGGAGGTGGATAGTGGAATCTTCTCTTCTTTAGTTTGCCGTACGTCATTATTTCCCAGAAATTGATCCTTATTAGGGACACTATCGAATGGTGTAATACAGTATGTTTTTTTAATCAAAATCAAAGGGTCGATTCCTGGCTAGAAATATTGATTTTTTTTAAATACAATGACGCAGTTTTAGTTTTCATCAAAATCAAGCACGAGACGGGACTCCTTTGAATGCTATTCCTCATAGTTTCGGATTTGGTTATCCACGCCCACTTGAAACATTCACCCTGTATTGCGCGGTAAACTATGCTTGCGCGATGCAGGAGTTAGTGTGATGTCAGTGATGCGTAGTTCACATGTGGTGTGGTGTAAGTATAGATCAATCAACTCAGCCTATTGCAGTCCACTGCTAGACATAGGCCTCTCCCAGGCTGCGCCACAACAACCTGTCCGCCGCATTCCGCATCCAGTCTGTCCCAGCAACCTTCTTTAGGTCGTCCGTCCATCTTGCTGGGGGGCGTCCCACACTACGCTTGCCGATACGCGGTCTCCACTCCAGGACTTGTCTGCTCCACCGGCATGGCCAGCCCACTGCCACTTCAGTTTGCTTACTCTGCCAGCTGTCGGTAACTCCGGTTCTTTTTCGGATAATTTCATTCTATGCTAGCTATGCTCGGAGTCTCTTTGAAGGATAAAAGGTCGCTGAGCGACCTTGAATTTGTGGACCAGCCTAAACGTCAGTGTCCACGTTTCGGCACTATATATCATGATGGGCACGACGCACTGGTTGAAGACCTTAGGCTTCAAACACTGCGGGATAAGCGTCGAGAATACTATAAATTTAATTCTTACATTACAGGAGCATACGGTACGGTATACAAAGCTCGTGACCTCCACAATGGAGGCAACATCGTGGCGATGAAGAAAGTGAAGGTGGCGCTCACTGAGGACGGTATTCCGCTGTCTACATTGAGGGAAATAGCGCTGCTAAGGCAGCTGGAGGCCTACAGACATCCTAATATCGTCAGGTAATCTTTAACTGGTTTTAAACCTCAAACGGCGTAAATACTCCAATCTCTTTGGAACTTACATGTTCGAGCCGTTTGGGGTTGAAACACTAGGGCCATGGGGTCCGAGTGCCCACTTAGTATTTCGAGACATCTCAAAACGGTTGGTCGACTCTTCACGTGACCAAAGGCCTGGCCTATTTTTTGGCCAAAGAATCAGCATTGCCATACAACGTGGCAATGCTGCCAGCCTTTTGGGCACGTTTCCTATTGACAGCGATGCGGACGAATTTTTTGATGCCCTTTGACTATTTTCCCTCCTTTTTATATACTTGTACATATTATTTTAAGACTGTTAGCTTTTTAAATTAAGTAAATATAATGTATGTAGTTTAAATATAAACTCCATTTGTGTTTGTCAAAGTAAAAGAGTTTTTTCATCAAACTTGTTTTTATTTATTTAAACTTTTGTTGAAACTATTTCTAAAAAGGCGCCCTCAGTGAATCCTAACTAATATTACAAATGCGCAAGGATGTTTGTTACCTTTTCACGCCTAAACCGCTGAACCGATCATCATGCTTTCCTTCACCGGTTTGAGAGCAGTGGTGATGAAATTGTTTACACAAATTAAAGCCACCTGCCAGTCGTACCTGTTCATTTGCCCTCTACGTAAGAATAAAAAAGACTCGAATGAACCCCTCCCCCCTTTGAATCTTACGTAAGATCATCAGTATCTACCAAAATTACAAAGAAAAAAATAGCAAAAAAAAAATGTAAACTTATAATTTTTGCTTACTTTTGTGATCTTACGTAAGAACAATCTAGAGTTCTAGAACCCTGCCACCCCCATGTAAGAAAAAATAAGACTTGTTTGGACCCCCTCCCCCATCAAATCGTCTTACGTAACTTGAACAGCACCTAAGTCGGGGATGATGCTAAACTAAATATTTATTTATTTGTCTGTATTTCTGCCTGATTATCTTATAACCATTTTTAACCCTGACTGGACAGGCCCTCTCAATCTGTGTGGTTCTTTCCTCAAAAGACCATCTCAGACATCGATCTACATGGTCTTCATTTATGATGTGACCAAGATTATGTCTGGACTTTACTCGTATATGAGACAGTGACCTCTGAGTTTGTTTCGGCTTCTCTTAACAGATTAAGTAGTCAGATATGAAACGCCGACCTCATCTAGTTTTTATATTTTAAAACTATACAATTATAAACTAGATTGACGTGTAAAAGTGTTTGTACAAACCTGCTTACAAGATAAAATAATTTATCATTATCATTTAACCCCCGATAAAAACAGAGGGGTATTATAAGTTTAACGTGTGTATCTGTGTGTCTGTCTGCGCCATAGTAGCTCCCAAACGGCTGAACCGATTTTGTTTTTTTTTTTTCTTACTACAGCATCATCTCCTTTCAGACTCCTAGACGTCTGCCACGGCGGTCAATCCATGGAGAGAGACCAGCAACTGGTACTGTTCTTGGTCTTTGAGCATGTTGATCAGGATTTGGAGTCTTTTCTCAAGAGATCTCTGTCACCTTTATCACAGAATACAATAAGGGTAAGTTGAGTAAATAAAATCTATTTAAAATTTTTCAAATTCTTGTTATTTCAAGTTAAACAAATATCAACTTTATTTCAATTAGAATTAAGTTGATTCCAGAGTGACCTAGCCCTATTGAAAAATGTTTGAAGTTGTAGCGTAAACTGAACTTTATTGTGTAGAAATTAAAGAAACTTAGAAGAAACTTACAAGAATTTACACGCGGATGAAGCCGCAGACAGAAGCTGGTTCTACATAAATTCAATTCAATACTGTATCTTCTTCTCTCTACTTCTTGGAGTGGCGCACCAAAAACTAATTTACTTCCTCTTGAAAGAGCTCAGAGAGCAATTTTAAAAGTAGCAAACTTCCATACCTTCTTTTTTCCCACAGATCTGCTTGTGTTTTTCACGTTATCCATAAACTTTGGCAAACGCTTCTATAGCTTTTACAAATCAAATCTAACAAAAGATGTAGTACTTAAAAGGGTTACAAAGATATTTGTAATTTCATTTAATGAAATTTAATTGAGCTATGCAGTACGAAAGGGTCTTAATTTAGCCTATGTTGACGCTTAATGCAATTAAAATGATAAATCTATCAAATGCTTCGGATAAAGAGATAAAGAGGCATGCATATCGGGTGATTTACTTCAAGGTATTTAGTTTGAATGAAAATAAAAAAAAAGAATTTATTAATGTTCCATAATGAAAAATGCTTATTTCCATGATCTAAACATCTGGTCGAAGTTTATGTATATCGTCCGGAACATAGTGTATAAGTGCTGTAATGTACTAACTGTTCGTCAGCTTTTCATTATGCACTTAGTATTAAAACAGCACACCATGCTTGCCTACAATGTCGACAGCACTAACAAGAGACGGAATGATCTGGTATGCATGTCTAATGCAGCCTCAAAACATGTCTTTGTAGAAAGATTTTTAACATTCTTAGTTCCAATCCTGTACATTAGATTAAATAGAAAACTAAGTATCTATAAACTAAATTGCTACAGCTGTAAAAAAATTATACTTAATTATTTACTCACCATCGACTATGCACAGACAGAAGACCTACTTATTGTCTGCAAATAAAACTGCTAACATGCCATTTTACTTTTATTTACCTAAGGTTTAATTTAGTTTTTATGTTATACTCATAGTTAATTTATTACATTAAGTATTTACGCACTTTCTAGCCTGAAGCACAGATTCAACCTAGTTCAGGCAAATTAGCAACTGTGCGCTATTTTAATTGTTAAGGTATTCATTTATATATTCAGGCGAAGGGCGGGCGTTTTTGGGGGACTGTCTTTTGTAATTTTGACGTTCGAAAAGTGCTGATTCTCAGCCTAATTTGAATAAATGACTTTTGATTTTGATTTTGATTTTGATTGTAAACAAAGAGATTTAAGATAGGTACAATAGAGAGGCTATGCAAAGAAATGTCATAGAAAAACTGTGATCCCATGTCTCAGTGACGCCATCTAGTATAATATAGCAAAATTAGAGCGGCAAAAATTGCAAACATTAATTAAATTTAGTAAAATATATTCAGCTATTGCTCGGTAGGTGGCCAGTGTGGTCAGTGTTGCCAGATCCGATTTTCAATCCGTGGGTTAAGCCTGAAAAACCTAATAGGTATACTTAGTTCAAATGGTAAATAGATATAAAAAACTAAACAAATTAAGCAAAACTTGTTTTAAACAGTAAAAACTATTTTAGAATTTTATTCGCTACTATCCATTGTCCGTGTCACCGTGTATGACTAGGTATCAGTTTCAGTGTGTGTTTATGTACATTTTAAAATAAAATCATTTTAAATGTGCCTGCGTGCCGTTGGATTATTATAGCACTCAGTTTATTACACTTTTTGTGTAAAGTAGACCTATTATGTCACAAAGCGCATATTTTCTTTGCAATTGTCGGTTGCGTTTCGGTTTTAGCAAAATATTTTTTTTTTTTTACTTTGTTTGCAAATATTTGTAAATCTTGTTTCCGTATGTATACGTATATCCGAGGCGAGGTCCAAAATCCGTAGATCTATAAAAAAATCCGTAGGTCTGGCAATAAATGGGGTGACACTAAGTAGACAGTATAAAACCTGTGGTAGGGATTTTATCATTTCGATATAAATGTATCGATAATATTGAAAAAAGTGACTAAGACTATTTTTTTTTTCGCGTTTGAATAGATTGAACCAAGTGCCAAAAGATTATGAAAACAACAAAATGATTAGCAGTTTAAAAGTTATTTATTTATAAAATTATTTTTACATACAAATGACTAATAATTATCGTTATTATGATCTAGTAATCCCAGTGTGAGACCAGATGGAAGCCAATTTTCTTCTTTACGGTCTATCTGAACAAACCGTATCCACTTTTCACGTTCTACATTATTTACATTCGGAAACCTAAAATAACAGTAACCTACATGAATGAATAGTACTTTTCATTTATTGATATTTAAATAAAATGACATGATTATCTTCAAACAGGATTATATTTTGTGTTATTTATTTTTTAACTTAATAAATATTATAAATATTATCGATAACCAAATCGATAAACAAAATTGCATCTCTACAACGCAGTAGTAAAGCTACTCAGCAATAGAGGGCGTTTATTACAAAATTAGCAAATTTTCTAGATCTATTTACGAAAATTATTTAATTTTAATTACTGAGTAAATATAAATAATTCGTACGAAAATAAACTGAAGTTAGGTCCAGCCGTTTTACCGTAACGAGATTTACAATATCTCAATGCGCAACTTGGCATATTTCCTTAGAAAATATTTGTTTTTTTTGGTGGACACAAATACGACTTGACACGCAGGCGTACCACACTAGACTGAGTGACTTTTGACCACTAGGACAAAAGTATTGGATTACGATTTTGTTCGTGATGTCCTGTCTATTGTCAAGTAAATAATTTAATGTCTTTGATTGTAAATGTATCCCCTTTTTATAAATAAACGATTTATTTATTTATAAATAAAAAGCCGCTAAGCTTAAGTGGAACTGGGCTGGCCACGTCTGCCGTATGCCCAATAAGCTGTGGGCCAAAATACCCACAATGTGGAGCCCTAAAACATCTAGAAGGCGTCGCGTCGCGGCAGACACCGTAGAAGATGGCGGGACAAGCTGGGCAAAACAAACGACCAGTGGTCCACTTTAGCCTAGATCGAAAGAGCTGGAAGTCATGGGGAGAGGCCCTTGGCCAGCAGTAGGATGATGGAGGCTGACAGTTTCAGGCATTTGGCTTTAAACGCGAAACAGACTGATATAATCTTATAATCATGGCATAAATGACTTCTTTTCCAGAGCATGTCCTTCGACATACTGTCAGGCATCGACTTCCTACACTCTCACCGAATCGTGCACCGAGATTTGAAGCCTCACAACCTGCTGGTGACATGTGGGGGCCGCGTGAAGCTCGCTGACTTCGGGCTCGCTAAGACCTATGATACGGATATGAAGTTAACAAGCGTGGTATGTGTGTTTTGTTATTTGGATACGGTAAAGGGGATTCAGAATTTTTATAAATGGGGTCTGGCTTGCTAGAAACGCGCCATGTTTTTTTTTTTTTCAAAATGTCGGCCACGTATTAAATCTGTATAAATCGATAGCTGACATCAATGCAAACCCCGTAAAACTTCACATTTTCGAGTTCAAAGTTGATCACGTGACATCCATATTTTTTTAACTTGCGTACGAATACATCTTGTTGCTTAAATGTTTGATTACTTTAAACTTTCAGACTGATTACTTCAAACCTTTTCGTGTATCTTCGTTCTATCGTTAACGCTGTTGATTTTGTGAATAATAAATAAATATCTCGAAAACGTGATACTTTACGAGGTTTGTTCCTATTATATTGTCCGTTTGCCAGCTATTGATTTATATAGCTGTCATGCGTGGCTGCCATTAAAAAACAAAAACAGTAGGTAAACCATCCTAATAATATTGTAAACGCGAAAGTTTGTATCGATTTTATTTTTAGGTGCATCGTCTTCACATATAATTACATAATTAATGTATGCAAAATATTGTAAAACGTTTAAAAAGAGTAACGGTGGAGTTTCTTGCCCATTCTTCTCCATACGAAAACTACTTTTTGGAAGGGCCAACTAGAATCAATTTTATTTTAATTTTATTTTTGACGTTCAAAAGTGCCTTTTATGTGCCTATTTGAAATAAATGATTTGACTTTGATTTTGATGTATCAATGGATGTTTGTTACTCTTTCACGCCAAATCTACTCAACGGACTCGGATGAAATTTGACACACCATATAACCAGGATTAACACATAAGACACTTTTTATCCTGATATCCCCACGGGATCGAAACATATGCGGGTGAAACCGCGGGGCGCAGCTAGTGCTCAGTATAAAAATCTCCAATCCCCTTGTATGAGATATCATCATCCTCCCCTAAGATCAATCTCAACATGATTTGCGTCCACTCCTTCAAGTAAATGGTCTCTTTCCTGCGGGCCTAAAAGGCCACTTTACCAACACAATTTTGTAGGATAATACTTTAAAAATGCGTAAATCTAGCAATTCTCAGAGTTTTCTATTGAAATTGAACCTGTGAATACCTGTAGATTACAGTTTTTTCAGGCATTCACAGGTTCAATTTCAATAGAAAACTCTGAGAATTGCTAGATTTACGCATTTTTAAAGTATTATCCTACAAAATTGTGTTGGTCATACTCGCAGTGTAACCGATGCGGATTCAGAGGTCATCTTAATTAAGTCGGGTTATAGCACAGTAATTCACGTAATTTACGGAAATCATTGTTTGTAATCTTATTATCTTTATCTATTCATGTTATTTATACATTAACAAACGTTATTAAATAACTATTTCACCTAAAAGTATTGATTTACACCTAATAAATCTCAACTTAGTGTCGTATTTTCATACCTACATTACTTTTTATAAAAATACAAAATGGAAGAGGGTAAACTTAGACTTCTTCAATCTCAACGCGAATATGTTTATCGTGATATTCAAATCCTTTACGACTTATCCAAAACTATGATTCAAGACCGTTCAAAGGTATCGTCGTTCAAGGCGAGATATACTCGAATACATTCAATTCGCGAAGAACGAACGAACTTGCGACTGTCACCTACGGAGTTAGTAGTTCGCCTTATCTGGCTATCCGCACCCTCCACCAATTAGCAGCCGATCATGGCGCCGCGTATCCACGCGCAGCTGAAGCTCTTCTTCATGAGACATATGTCGATGATATTACGCCTGGCGCGCCCTCTGTACGCGAAGCCATAGAACTAAAAGATCAACTTATCAGTTTATTAGGTTGTGCTCAACACAAAAACAACTCAACTCTAATGAGTTTATGTTGGCACCAACTTAAATGTATATAACGAATGTTTACTACTGAATAAATAAATAAATAAATAAGCAATACCTCTAAAAGCTATTAATTTCCTGAATTCTCAGCAGATCATTAGCAATTCCTCTAATTTTCGTAAATTTCCATTTCATATTTGGTGTAAACATTGCCGCATGAAGAAAATAAAAACCGTAATTTTATCGGTAAATTTTTCATTACAGTTTTTATTAATTAAATTGGTTTTTTATTTTTTATTTCTACAGTTTAAATGTTATTTCATTGTGATATGAATTGCACACAGATCATATTATGATTCTGCCAAAGTGGCCTTTTTAGGCCCCCTGTAATGTGCATGCATCAGGTCAGACCGTATTGGCGTAGATTCATCTGATCAGATGACCCTCTCCATATTGTATAGTATCAATCTTCCCAGCCTTTTACCAACTATGTTGGGTTCGGCTTCCAGTCTAACCGGATGCAACTGAATACCAGTATTTTACATGGAGCGACTGCCTATCAGACCTCCACAACACAGTTACTGGGTAATATGATATCGTTTGTTAAGACTGGTTGTCAGACTTTTCGGTTTCTGATGACCCGTAACGACTGCCAAAGATCCTCAAATTACAGCCGGGATCAACGGCTTAACGTGCTTTCCGAGGCACGGAGGAGTCTTGGTATGTAAAGATGGTCACCCATCCACGGACCAACCGCGGCAAGCGTAGCTTAATCTGATCGATCGAACCATGCGGCTGTTATTACTTAGCCAAAAGCCCCTCGGTAGCCTATAATTTTTTTTTTTAATGTTTCAGGTAGTCACTCTGTGGTATCGCCCCCCAGAAGTCTTGCTGGGCACATCATACAACACTGCAGTCGACGTGTGGTCAGCAGGATGCGTGCTAGCACAGCTGCACACCAGGTGATTCTATCAATCCTATCCTACTAATATTATAAACGCGAAAGTTTGGATGCATATTTGTTACTCTTTCACGCGAAAACTACTGAACGAATTTGGATGAAATTTGGCACACAGCTGGTTTATAACCAGGATTAACACATAGGATACTTTTTATCCCGAAATTCCCATAAGATCGAACCTTATGCGGGTGAAACCGCGGGGCGCTGCTAGTTTGCAGGACCGGACGGATTTCACAACTTTGGATAAAATGGCTAATTCGTTCTACCAGTTTTTATTCCGATATTCCGACGGGATCAAAACTTATGCGAGTGAAACCGCGGGGCGCAGCTAGTTATAATAATATTTCGGCAATATTTCTGTTCTAGGAAACCTCTGCTACCAGGTGCCTCCGATTCCGACCAGCTGCACGAGATATTCAGGTAGATAGTATTGCCAGTTAGATAAATTCTAAGTTTATCTTGGATATCACTGACATCCTGTGAACGAAAACATCGCGAGAAAACCGTAACTAAAAACCGTAAAAAGAGTAACTAATTACAAGTTTTCACCTGTCCCGGTGTTTGTAATCAAATCTTGCAAGTAAAATTTGACCCACTTCCGGGTTTCCGATTAAGGTGAAATTTTGCATGCATATGTAAATCGAGTGACCATGCAATATTATTATGACATGGAGCTGATCTGATGATGGAGCCGGAAGGTGGCCATAGGAATTCTGAAATGAAACGACGCAACTACATTGAGTTAGGGCTCGTTTGATTCATCTTGAACGAAAGGAAATATTATAGTTCTATGTCACCAATAATTCAAATAATTTCTTTATAATATAGCATACCGACAGAATTGCATAATCAGCCTATAATGTTCCCACTGCTGGGACACAGGCCTCCTGTCGGTGAGAGGGAGTGGGACATAATCTACCACGCGGGCCCAGTGCGGGTTGGTAGATGTCAAATGTCTTCGAACTTTTGGTTTTAGAACATGCTAGTTTCTTCACGATGTTTTCCTTCACCGTTTTAAGAGCAGTGGTGATGAAATAATTTACACAAAGTGAAGTGCCTACCTGGTTTCGAACCTACGAACTGCAGGTCGTAAGTCGCGGCCGTTTCTGCTGGAGCACCACTGATACATGTCATGTAAATAAACATTTTAAACAAAAAAAAAAAAAAAAAATTGACGAATCGATTTTTTTTCTGTTTTTCAGGCTTATAGGCAGACCGTCACGTCAAGACTGGCCTGAAAACGTTTCTATAATGCTGGACAGCTTTCCTGAGTACCAGGCGCAAGACCTAGGAGAGATCATACCCAGGATACACCCACACGGACTAGAACTTATCAAGGTATGGCGTAGGTGTATATTTATTTTATTTCTTATTTTTTATTTATATCTAATCGTATGCTATATGGGGCCGAAAGGGTCTGGAGTGGCGACCGCGTACCGGAAGACGTAGCGTTGGAAGGCCTCCTCTGTCTCCCAAGGGAATCACCTCTGTACCTATTTTTTCTGTCCTGTTTTTTCTTGTCTGTTTATACAGGGTGGCAGGGACATCGACGCGCAAACTGTAACCATGGATTCAGCACATGAGTTTAGACCCCATAGAGTCGAAATTTTTCGTCGGTAGGTAAAAAAGTCGTCGGTAAAAATATTGCTGTTCCATACATTTTGACCGCGTAGGTATCGCACTTTTCTATGAAACAGAAGATTTTTTTTTTTGATAACCGACGAAAAATTTCGACGCTATGGGGTTTAGTATCATGTGTCGAATCCATGGTTACAGTTTTCCCGTCGATGTCCCTGCCACCCTATATAACCAGACAAGTATGACTGGTGATGATGAAACTAACACTCCTTTATTTTCAGGGAATGCTGATCTTCGACCCTGCGAAACGCCTGACTGCGTTAGATTGCTTAGAACATCCGTACTTTACAGACGAGCCGCTCATATAAGCCCAAAGCCAACTGCTGGGCTAAATTAGGCTAACCCACCAACTTTACTATAGATTATGCGATTAACGAGCGCGCAACATAAGACAAGAGTCTTATGTCGAGCGCGCGCGTGTACAGACGCCAGCACATCAAGCTACTACAATCTGTCAAATTTGTTTAATAGATTTTAAACTTTATCGCTAAAGTATTAAGGTTCAAGGTTGATTGGGAAAATTTGACAGTTTCAGGTAGCTTGATGTGCTGGCGTCTGTACAACCTCGGGGCGTATGAAACGCCTAGTTCCTTTTCTGTGTTACAGCTATTAAATATTTAGCCAAGTCTTTAATATTAGTTATTAATAATAATAGTTGGCTTTTTATACAAAATGATTCAAAATGGCTAAAAAGTTAAAATGTTCCATCTAGCTGAGATACTCTAAATTGAGAAAATCTATTGCAAGGATTATAGCAAGTTTCTGTCTACCCCTATATATGGAAAAAGGCGTCAGTATATGTATTATAGAGGTATGAGGAACAGGGTGTAAAGTTCACTCATCCTCCATAGAAAAGAGAGGATCCTCCGACCAGACGGGCGTTGTATCTGGCGGGCAACTGCCCAATGATTCATATCTGGGCGTTTGTATATATGCTAGTCGCGCGACAAACTTTGCTTGCGCGATGCAGGATTATGCGTGACGTCAGTATGACGCGTTGTTCGCATGTGGCGTTGTAGATACCGCGACGGACGTAAAAAGTTAGTCCATTTTGAATTATTTTTTATAGGACCATAATTTCTAGGTGCATTTGACAATAATATCGTAATCACATAGTTCTCAATCTCTCATAATAATAACAATTTATATTTTTAGATGATTTTTTTACTATTAAGTATTATTAAAATTGTAATGTAAGGAGTACATTTTTTTACAACTATTTTTGTCGTCAAATAAAATTGTTTTTTGAAGTTTTTTTTTTTTTAATCTGTCGTCATAATCCTACCCATATTACGTATTGGAGGTGACCCGTGGCTAAATAATAACAGCGGCACAGGCCGATCGATCATGTTAAGCTACGCTTGCCGCGGTTGGTCTGTGGATAGGTGACCTTTACATACCGAGACCCCTCCGTACTTCGGAAATCACGTTAAGCCGTTGGTCCCGGCTGTCATTCGTGGATCTTTGACAGTCGTTACGTGTAGTCACATGACCAAAAGTCTGACAACCAGTCTTACCAAGGGGTATCGTATTACCCAGTAACTGGGTTGTGGAGGTCAGATAGGTAGTCGCTCAATGTAAAATACTGGTATTCAGATGCATCCGGTTAGACTGGAAGCTGACCCCAACATAGCTGTGAAAAGGCTTGGTAGATAGGGGGGTCTCGGTATGTAAAGATGGTCACCCATCCACGTACCGAGCTTAACCTGATCAATCGACCCGACCGGCTATTATTACTTAGAACGAACCCTTCTCTCTCTTTCTATTATGTACGAGTGTGTGTGTGCGTGCGAATATCGCGTAAGGAACACTCGTTCCTTATGCGATAATAAGCAGCAAGCAAGCTTAGGTAAACGGCAAGAAACAAAAAACTTTCTTCAAAAAAAAGTGTGCAGCCAGGGCAGCCCTATCAGGAACTCCTGACAGGGATGTCCTGACCGCACACTTTTTTAGGGTTCCGTAGTCATATGGCATTAAACCCTTATGGATTCGTCATGTCTGTCTGTCTGTCCGTCCGTATGTCACAAGCACTTTTTTTCCGAAACTATAAGAACTATACTGTTGCAACTTGGTAAGTAGATGTATTCTGTGAACCGCATTAAGATTTTCACACAAAAATAGAAAAAATAAAACAATAAATTTTGGGGGTTCCCCATACTTAGAACTGAAACTCAAATTTTTTTTTCCATCAAGTTCATACGTGTGGGGTATCTATGGATAGGTCTTCAAAAATGATATTAAGGTTTCTAATATCATTTTTTTCTAAACTCAATAGTTTGTGCGAGAGACACTTCCAAAGTGGTAAAATGTGCCCCCCCCCCCCTGTAACTTCTAAAATAAGAGAATGATAAAACTAAAAAAAATATATGATGTACATTACCATGTAAACTTCCACCGAAAATTGGTTTAAACGAGATCTAGTTAGTAGTTTTTTTTAATACGTCATAAATCGTAAAACGGAACCCTTCATGGGCGAGTCCGACTCGCACTTGGCCGCTTTGTTTTAAGAAAGTTTTTCCTTGTCTTGCTGTTTACCTACTCGCGATGATGTTAGTTGTTGAGGCATTAATCATAATCTGAATCATTTTGAAGGATATTGCTAATCCATTGCTCCATATGTTCGAAAAATTTGTCTGCTCAACAACGTAAATAACGCAATGAATGTTGTAGAGCTGTCAAAATTAAAGCCGTTGCTACTTATAGTATGTTACGCAACTACCCCGCAGGACAAAAGAAATGGAATAAAACAAAGAACATAAAAATTATAATTTTATTATACAAGTATATAAAAATCAGTCTCTTAACTCTAAAGAGAATATTAATTAAATTCGTTTTATATAATATCAATTCATATTACATAGTACTTTCACGCTAACGTATTATGTTTAGGGAGCAGACAGAAATGACTGTTTTTAGTCGAGGGTTGTAAGTACAGACGCCAGCAGGTCAAGCTACCTGAAACTGTCAAATTTTCCCAATCAACCTTGAACCTTAATGCTTTAGCGATAAAGTTGAAAATCTATAAATTTGGCAGATTGTTGTAGCTTGATGTGCTGGCGTCTGTACCTACTGTGAAAATAATAATACATGAACACAAAATAATACATAATTGTAAAGTTGTTATTTGAAGTCGGTCAAAAAAGGCACAAGATGTAACAGGACAATGACAGTTCATGAAAAAATGGCGTCAATTTTTTTTGGTAAAACATATTTTATAGCACTCTGTGACCTAAATCCGCACTTACGCTACGCTGTTCTGTGACTTAAGTAGTCCATTTTTACACAGAAAATCGTGCCTTAGGTGAGGGTTTAGGTCACACGAGCTGTAAAATAGTATACGATACGTCTGACTTAAGTAGTCCATTTTTACACAGGAAAACCCGAAGCGCGGGCGTCCAGAAAGACGCCCGCGGTTAAGCTGCTGTGCGCGGCTTGGTAGACTAAATACTGTGGAAGCGATTTATGTAATATCGTTTAAAGATTGTAAAATCCGTTCCGATCCGATACCGTTTGGTGGAAATTATCCTTTAGCTTCTACGAATAACGGACGGAAATACAAACATTTGTGTAAGAACATTACGTGTATTAAATCGTAAGTAACCAGTTAATATCTTAATAAACGGTCTAGCTAAAGGAAATCGTAATTTATTGAATTACAAGATTAACTTTAGAACTATTGCAATTAAACTCATGAAAATGGCAGCTAGACAGTTAAAATGATGTATTCAAATTAATTAACGAGGTGATCCGGCAGAGAACCAAAGTTATCGACATAGCTCACAGAATAAGCAAGCTGAAGTGGCAATGGGCCGGTCATATTAGTCGTAGAACCGATGACAGTTGGGGTAGACGTGTTCTTGAGTGGAGACCGCGAATCGGTAAACGTAAGGTGGGACGCCCTCGGGCTAGGTGGAGCGACGATCTTCGCAGGATGGCTGGTAGCAGCTGGATGTAAGTTGCCGAAAATCGAGCTGAATGGCGTGCAATAGGAGAGGCCTATGTCCAGCAGTGGACTGCTGTAGGCTAATGATTATAAAAATAAATTGTGAAGACGGAGTACGAAGTGATCTAATAAGGGTTCCGTTTGTATTATTGTGGTACGGAACCCTAAAAACGCTACTAAATCTAAAAACCATTTACATAATCATTTTGTAAATACCTGCTTACCTATTTACATAAGCAATATTCTTTGTAAATACCTATTGGAATCGATTTCCAACGGTTCCATTTTAATCAGTTACGGAATTTATACAGTTTTCATCGTTTTTTCGAATAAGCGCAAATAAGTCATTAAAATTACAATGCAGTAAAAAAAGATTGTCGATTGCTATAATTTTAACATAAGCAAATAGTATCACAATACTCAATTAATTTGCCGAGCCTTTTCACAACTATGTTTGTGTCAACTTCCAGTCTAACCGGATTCAGCTGAATACCAGTATTTTACATGGGACGACTGCCTATCTGACCTCCACAGCCCAGTTACTGGGTAACGATACCCTTTGGTAAGACTGGTTGTCAGACTTTCAAGCTTCTGACGACCCGTAATGACTGTTAAAGATCCACGAATGACAGCCGGGACATCGGTCCCGGCTTAACGTGCTTTCCGAGGCACGAAAGGGTCTTGGGTATGTAAAGATGGTCACCTATCGACGGACCAACAGCGGCAAGCGTAGCTTAACCTGATCGAGCGTCCCGTGTAGCCGTTAATTAAATTTCTTGGCCACAAGCCCCCCATCACAATATTAGGGACCACATTTTGATGTGTACATTAGCCAGTTTAGTATATAGTAACTGCCCCGTTGGTCTCGTGGTCGCCAGCGCCACTGCTATGCATGGGGTCCTGGGTTCGATTCCCAGGTCGAGCAGTGTTATTGAGTTTTTCTATTAGGAATTTCTTAGTAACAGCCCAGAGTTTGGAAGTTGGCGGTGTGATACCCCCGTGCCTCGGAAAGCACGTTAAGCCGTTGGTCCTGCGCCTGATCTCTCTCCGGTCGTGTTGAAATTGGCTGCCGTGGCCGAAAGGATTTTTAAACGAGTATAGTACCTACGTAAAAAGAGATAGAAAATATTCATTCCCTCCTTTCTTCGTAGGTAACGCGTATAAATACTTCCTTTTCATGTACGCACGGCTACACATCAAGCTATACATACCCAGTATAAGCTGATTTCTGATTGTACGAAAAACCTATCCAATGCGAGGTCAGCTAGGACTGGAAATGTATAGCTTGATGTGTCGCCGTGTGTACAGACGCCAGCAGGTTAAGCTACCCGAAACTGTCAAATTTTTCCAATCAACCTTGAACCTTAATACTTCAGAGATAAAGTTGAAAATCTATTAAAGAAATTTGACACATTGTAGTAGCTTGATGTGCTGGCGTCTGTACAAGTAAAAACAAGAATGTGTGAAAGTTTTTAGTAGGTACATGATAATGTTCGATGGCCCAACTTGGATACAGAGTAAAAACCGCAAAATGCATTTAAAAAACCAAACCACTAATGGTTTCCACGTCGTTGTAATATAGCATCTGCCTGCGACTTCGTCCGCATGATTTGTCATGACTTTTTTTCTATTTGCCTCTTTAGGGTCATAGCGAGATGTTAAATAGCCTATATACTATAGGCCAATTCGTAAAGGCTATAGGCCCTATAGCCTTCCTTACGAATTGGGCTTTAAATGCAAAAAGAATTTTTCAAATCCGACTGGTAGCTCCAGAGATTAGTGCGTCCAAGCAAAGTCTTCAGCTTTATTATTACTATAGATTGGGAAATCGCTCATTTACCTACACAAACAGAATTAGAAATACTCGCGTTTCGAAGTAAAAACGAAACGAATTTTACTATGAAAGATTGTACATTTTATTAGGCTGTGCGCAGACCTGCCGCTGTATATAGATAGACTAGCAGCGCCCCGCGGTTTCACCCGCATAAGTTTCGATCCCGTGGGAATACCGAGATAAAAAGTATCCTATGTGTTAATCCTGGTTATAAACTATATGTGTGCCAAATTTCATCTAAATCCGTTCGGTAGTTTTTGCGTGAAAGAGTAACAAACATCCATTCATCCATACAAACTTTCGCGTTTATAATATTGGTAGGATTATCGCTGATCAATATAGCGAATAATGATAGCGCACACATTGGCAACTCTTTTGCGTAACACACTTCAATTACAATCTGCATAATTTTGAAGGATATTGCTAATCCATTGCTTCGTATGTTCGAATAATTTGTCTGCTCAACAACGTGAATAACGCGATGAATGTTGTTGAACTGTCAAAATGAAAGCCGTTGCTACTGTTACCTAGTGTGTTATGCAATTACACCGGTGTTTTTTTTTTTTACTATAGTTCGTTTTTTAAAGAATGATATCTACTGCAGAACCTCTTGGTGATTTTAAATGGTTGACAACACTTCTAAGCACGGGGGCGTTTAGACCAGGAGCTCTAAAGTGATAAGCAAAAATCTCTATAGTTTCTGAGGAAAATAGTAACACACAAACACGTTTACGTTCAGTCGTGTGTCCCGTACACACGTCTACTAAACTATATATTTCCAGTATAAGCTGACTTCTACGAAAAACCTATACAATGCGAGGTCAGCTAACACTGGAAATGTATAGCTTGATGTGGCGCTGTATGTACTTACAGACGCCAGCACATCAAGCTAGATAAAACATTAAGGCTCAAGGTTAATTGGGAAGATTTGACAGTTTCGGGTAGCTTGATGTGCTGGCTGTGCTTCTTCTTCCCAGCGATAGCACTAGGAAGTGGTGAAGGGCGGGCGTTTTTGGGGGACTGTCTTTTGTAATTTTGACGTTTCAAAAGTGCTGCTCAGCCTAATTTGAATAAATGACTTCTGATTTTGATTTTGCTGGCGTCTGTGGATATTGAAAAACTGTTCAAGACACACGGCTAAACTATCCTATCTTCACAGACAGAACACTTAACGCGACGGTTTTTATCGCGCATTGAATTTTCAATTCTCGGTGGTAAGCCGACCACTGAGAATCCAACATGCATCACAACGCGTTAAAAAATACACTTGTATTTTCAACTCTCGTCTGTGAACAGTGCATTAAAAACCCAGTTCACGATAGTAAATCGCCCGAGAGTACGAGTGATTTTCTCTGGTCTGCGTCTGCGCACGGCCTTAGCTATTATTGCAAATTGTTTTGATTGGCAACGTACCATAAAAATTTAGCATTGTCTTAGTTTCAACTGGCCTTATTCGGTGCATTGAATTCAATATTAACTGATTGGCGGTCGACTTGTTTCAATTTAAGACTATTTGGGTATGTTTCTGATGACGAATAGGTATTTCTAGCTTTTTAGGGATCCTAACAAGCGGTTCTTGTTCGATTTCTGAGCGATACTCGACCGGCGTAACACTATAAGTAACAATGGCTTTCGACAGTTCAACAACATTCATTGCGTTATTTAGTTAAGTATTTTTTTTAAAAATTGCAAATTTGAATTACGCGGACTACCGTGACGCGTACGCCTTAAATTAATTGTAAAAAATCCGTTCTAAAGTGCCTTTTATGTGCCTATTTGAAACAACTGCTATACATTTTACTTTGAATTAAAGTTTGGTCAAAATATCAATTGCTTTGTAAGAAAAACTAGTTGTTTTTGGACATAGGAACATCGCTGAATAATTAATCGGTTACTGAGATACATACTCGTAAACATGGGCAACATCGTGTGCCTAACACACTGGTCACACGCCAAATACATTTTGTGTTTTCAGATTGCTCATCATCATCAATCATGCTACAAACAAAATGTTAGTTCAAAATCTCGTTTTCGTAATTGATACGAAGAAATACAGACTACACCCTGTCCAATAAGTAAACCGTTTTTTGACAGATGGAACTAGTGATTGCAGCAACACACAATACATTGGTTGATACACGTATGACGTACGGTATTATAATATCTGTAAGAAGCCATAAATAAGATAATTCAATTAGATAAGGCTGTTTATTATATTTATTTTATTCCGCAGTTTAAAGTTAACTTTTACGTAATCTGGAATATGTACTTCTAAGACAGCTGTCAAAATACGGTTAACCTAATGGAAAACCTGTTGGAAGACAGTTAATGTAACTTGCAAAAGATGGAACACAGATAATTTATAGCGTGTCGTCAATGGTGAACAATGGTGGGTGATAGATTACCAGGATATTATTCTTTCCACATATTTCCTCAAGACTCCGGGCGTAATTATACAGGGTGGCCGGGACATTGACGCGCAAACTGTAACCATGAATTCAGCACATGATTCTAGCCCTTACGGTAAGAAATTTTCGTCGGTTATCAATAGAAAAGAAAAAAAAATAACCCTTTCATAGAAAAGTGCAATGCCGGCCGGCGCGGTCAAAATGTAAGAAGTATTTATGTATGTTAGTATATTCTCGTAATTTTTGTTTAGTTTTTAAGTGTTTTTTTTTTTTTTTGATTCTATGTATTATTTTTTGTCTCCTTTGCTCTATCACACGCTGTCTACATCTCTGTATCTATTGAACGCCGCCATCTTGAATCATTCATCACTAAACAATTGCATAAATATTTACCAACAGCGCCCTCTGTTAACGTCACTCGAGCGTCAAAAGATCCGTGTAGCACTGTAACTACTTTGGACAGAATTTGCAATTTGCAAAAGCGTTAGCCTAGCATGATAATTGCGTACCACACTTTCATTCATAATCTGAATAATTTTGAAGGATAATGGCGCCGATTCCCTTGTTCACAAACTAAACTAAATTTAAGTTCAGTGCATGTTTTTCTTTCTATTTCATTAAGAAAAGAACAGAAGATAAATATTAGTTTAGTCCTGTCAAATTAGTCAGCGCCTGACGTCAATTGACTTATGTTTAGTAGCCATGTTTTTAATCACGTCTAATCTGTCTATGAAGTATTTTAATTTGACAGGAATAAACTAATATTTTATCTTCTGTCCTTTTCTTAATGAAATAGAAAGAAAAACATGCACTGAACTTAAATTTAGTTTAAATTGTGAACAAGGGAATCAGCGCCGCTGTTAATCCATTGCTTCATATTTTCTAAAAATGTGTCTGCTCAGCTACGTAAATAACGCAATAAATGTTGTTGAACTGTCAAAATGAAACCCATTGCTGCTGTTAATGTGTTACGTAATTACCCCACAGGTTCGCACGAGCGTATTTTTCTTGGGTTTTTTTTTCGCGCGTGTTTTGACGCGCTGGGATGCGCTCTGTTGGATTCTCAATTTTCGGCTTAATACAGAAAGTTGAAAATCCAGTGAGTGTGAAAAAAATTGCACATACTAAACTGGGCTTACGCAATTGTGTACTTACTATACTAAAAATCTGTGTACGTATATGGGTGACCGTGCACAAACCCCACATTTTTGAGCGATACTATACCCAATCATGAGTTTGACCAGTTGAAAACTACATTTGAGTCAAACCTAGTATAAAAAATCCGTCAGTTTCTATCAAAAATCATGCTTGACCATCGTCCAAGAAAACAGGCTCCAAAACTTTCGTAAAATACAAACGAAAATAGTACAAGATTATAATAACAATAACCAAACACAATTGGCATCACAAACACAAGTAGTTCGCGTGTTCAATCACTAATTCCATTGTTAATTTCACTCACATGCACTATTCCCCGTTCACATTCTCACTTTTATTTTGTTTAGGTTTAAATTTAAATATCTTGTCGAGATTCAAATTGTTTTGGTTGTAAACTGTATGGTCGGGGGTGTCCCCCCAGCTGATCGGTGTCATTCGATCTCTTACTTCGATTATAGGCTCTTGAGTATTTACCTCTACTGTCACTCCTTCAGGGATCGAGTTCAGAGCTTCAGAATGTACACTGGCTGTGTTCTCTGGGTTCGAATGGCCTTCTAAAGAAGCGCAGCGGTTTAAAAAGTTCATCATTCGTTCTTTATAGAACTCTGAGCTGGTTTCCGTGTTCTGCTTCCCTTTATTTCCTTGATTTTTCAAATAAAATCCATTGTCAGACTGTGCTAGGAATATCCTTTTTATTTTCTTGCTCGGGTAGTGATCTATTAAGTCGAGTTTTGGAGGTTTTGGCTTACCGTTTCTCGGCAATTTCCGCGTGTCATTTCCTTTAATTTTTGTGACGACAGATATGCAGTTCCCTCGTCTCTCATTGTCCTCTTTGTATGTATTTTTCATTCCCTTATAAGAGATTTTCACGCTTAAAATCGACCATAATAGTTCTAGGAAGGCGGCTATCAATATGTTTATAGATAGCACTCGTTTTGTAAACAAATTCGGTGTTTCATCTTTATCCAACGTTGTGTTTAAAGCAACAATCATGTGAGATTCGTTTCTTATAATAACATCGGTGTGTTTTACGACAATAAAGTCTTTGAAAGGTACTTTGTCCTTGTAGAACTCGGTTATATCGCCGTCCGATGTGGATATGAACCACACAGCGATCATGATGAAGGACGTAAGAGAAACCAACGTCGAGAGACACGACATGATGAACAGCCAAGTTATGTTATGGTCTATGTACCATCTAACCGACGCTAGAATGCTCGCAACACCGGCCGCTAACCCAAATATCGTTATCAAAGCGGGCGCCAAAACCAATATGTAATTACTGTCATTTTTATTTCCGTTAAAAACCGTTGTTTCATTCGAATTCAACGGATTTCCGTTCCCACTCAAATTAGAATTCGTTTCGTTATTCGAATTTACTTGAGTTCCATTCTCATTTTCGAAATTATTCAAATACACGTTTGTGTTCTCATTTTGAACTTTGATTAGGGAGCTATTTTTGCTCCAGTTTCCGCTATTTGTGGTACTATTGTTGACAGGGTGTAGATCGGAATTCGGGTTGACTAGCGCTAAACAAGCGAGAAGAAAGGACGTTGCAGCCAATGCAATATGTACCCACGCTAGTCCCGACACTGTCGACGCCGAATACCGTCTCTCCGACGGATATAAGTTCCTCGTATCGGGTTTCGTTTTAACTTTAATCGTGTATACGTCTTCCATAATGGCTAACCAATCATTGTTTACAACAATTTCGAAGTTGTCTATAGAACAATGGACGTTTAAACGTTCTTTTTACCACAAAACACACTTAAAACCACTGTTTATCATAAAAACTTGGATTGTCACACCACAAACTCACTCGGAATGATTGTTTTTGCAATTTTAACGTTGTATTTTTTGTTATATTATTTTCGTTGCGCGCGACGTGACTGTCTCGATCCGCGGTTAGTAGCGCACTGAAGTTGGCAACAGACAACAATGGCCGTACCAACTTTTCGAGCGCTGACATCTTGAAAATTCGTTCTAGTCAAATTACGTCCTTGTTACTTTCGCATACGGGTTAAAATCGAAGTTATATCAGTTTACAAACTGTAAATAACTAGTTTCAAAGTTGTTTTAGCTTGAATGGAGTAGGTAAGCACACGCGATGTGTTTTTACGATAAATCTGAGCTCGTCGAAAGTGCATTCTGATTGTTCTAACAAAATAATTAGCTGATGTGGGAACGCAAATGATATGCAACCGATATTTTGTGATTAATAGGCAGAGATTTTAATAAAGCGACGTAGGTTAAATTAATTCATAACATCACGCCTGTATTGGCCGAAGGGTTAAGCAGAGGTGTACGTGTACAACACCCATATTTCGCCTGTTATGTTTAGTTCCATGTAATAGAGGGCGAGCCTATTGCCACCAACCGGTATTCAGGTACAGGTACAGGATTTGAAACGCTAAAGAGTGAACGATAAGTGCTTAAAAAGGCTATTATTCGAATTGCGTAACCATTTTGACAGCTGTCAGTTGTTTTCAAACCAACGAGCAATCTGTTTCGCAAAGCGAAGGCAGCGTACTGGCTACTGGCGGCAATCATTTTCCTTTGTACATTATTTTGGGATTTACTCATAAAATCTCCTTAATTATTACGAAATGAGGTGAGTGGACATCTTCTTGATAAATTGTGAATGTGTTTTTGTGTAGAACCGCAACACTAAATCTATATTTTTGGTATTTCAGATACCGGCAATATCCTCTGCTGCCGCACGTAAGTAGTGTTAGTAAACCTCACTTTTGACAGTCTCCTAATTTAGTTTTATTATTGTTTCAGCTTCCACAGTGTCACGGGGTTATTTGTTGCTTATCGCAGTAGAGCAACGCCTCAAAGACGGGCTTACTATAAGCCGCAGACTTTTGAGGAGTGCCATTTTTCATTTTTCAGCAATCATTGCTTATTTTCTTTTGTAAGCATTAGTAGACCATCAGTTGTAATTAAAACTAAATTAAATTATAGCATATTAATTCCGAAACAAATAATTCATATATGATGAAACAAAACGCTTCGACGCAACAGATTGTGGCCTATTGGTAGGTACACCGAATACAGTTCGACTGGGTTGGAATCATTTTTATCGCAATTCCAAATAGAGAAAACGATTACTACAGTTTGGTTCATTTCGGAATCGCATTCGGAAACAAAATGTGTTACGCAATAGGGTAGTTGCCTGGGTAAAAAAAAATAATTATATTTAGTCCGTCAGTTAGATTATTGAAAATAATGAACACGTGTTTTTTCTTTTGTAAATCAAACAAAAAATTACAAAGATAAAGCGCGTCAAAATTTGGGAGGCCGTGACGTCACTTGATTGCAAAAATGTTGCAAGCAAGTGACGTCACGCGGAACTTTAACGAGCAATATCTTCATAATTTTTTATATAATTGACAAAAGTAAAAATGCGGGCCCAATATTTTTTGCTATTCTAACTGACGGACTCATTAGATTTTTTTAGGAAAATTGCCTATTAGGCTGCCGGTAAGACTGGAAGCCGACCCCAGCGTAGTTGGGAAAAGGCTCGGCAGATCCGGACTCCGAGCTGCTCCTGAGAAATTCCAGATAACAAAACCCAAAAACACTTTGGGAATCGAACTTCGAACCCCCCAGGACCTCAAGCACAGCAGTAGCGTCATTAACCCAAAGAAGCAGTTATTAAACTATACTAATACTAATCATAAAGCCGAAGAGTTTGGGTAGCGGGATCGTCCGAAAGGGTCACCGCTGCCCTGGAACATAAAGGGCTAAGGAAGGAACACGGGTGGGTTTTAGTCAGTAAGAGTCTGACACTCCCTTCTGCTCCACCCAGAGCGGGAGGGGTCATTTGATGAATTCCCATCCTGAAAAAAAAAAAGAAGCCGAAGAGTTTGTTTATTTGAACGCGATAATCTGTGGAACAACCCGTCGGATTTGAAAAAATATTTTTGCATTTGATAGCCCTATTCTTGAGGATGGCTCTATAGGGCCTACAGCCTCTCCCTCAAGAATTGAGCGAAGAAAGGAAGAAAGCGTGATGCTAAGTACTATAGGCTACTTTACATCACGCTAAGACACTTAGGATCCGAGCAAAACAAAAAAGGCAGAGAGCCTGCTAAGCGCAAACGAAGTAATAGAGCGGGCAGGCGATGCGATGCGATGCGTAAACGAAGTCGCGGGCAGAAGTAAGTTCATTAATAATTATGATTATTCATTCATATTCATATATTATTTGCATTTCATAATGTTTTATTATTAATCAATTTATTTCAGATAAAATCAATCCATACAATTTCAAACTATAAATACTTACAGAAAAAATATATAAATAATAACAGAACTAATATATAAACAGAAAAAATAAATCATCACAATTATGTCATTATCATTATCAATAATCATTACTTACATTACAAATACATTGTGTTAGTAAAATCTTCTTATGCACTATGTTAGTCAACACCCATCACAATATGCATCCATTTATTCTGGATAGGGCAATCCGCACGAGATACAACCATCTGCAGGATACTGTTGCTACTACCTCGCACGCGCCGCCACAATGAGGCTACTTTCTTCCGTATAACCGCATGAAAGCCGTCTGTTCTTAAAGCTAAGGTACAATTATGGACCCTGTAGGGCACAGCAAAAAGTATAAAATTAATTATTAAAATAAGCAATCTTTGAAATATGTTATTAACATTAAATTTTTATAGGTGCTTAAATATAACATTTTATTATATTGAGATCAGTCTGTTATAGGTGGCACATAATAATAATAATACGGTAATTAAGTAAGTATGCAACTATTAATAATAAGGTCTGTGACGGAAGAGTTTACTTTGCCGGATCAGGTCTAGGGTGAAGAGCCAGACCAAGAGGGATACAGGAACCCGCAGGGCAGCACGTGGCGGGCTGTTGGGCAGTAGCGACCCCACGGACCCTATCTCCCGGGAGAAGTCTTGTGCCTCACCTTTGGCTTGCCTTTATTGGCCGGCTGGAGTGAACACTGACGAGGAACAGAGGTCCCACCTCATTTTTGCCTTTATTGGCTGGCTTGAGTGGAGATTCACAAGAGAAAACGAGCTCGGAGGAAGGAAGTGTTTCATTAAGATGCTGGTAGGGATCTTGACCGTACTTCCGGGATTGTCCTGATAGCCGTGGAATACCTCTCCACTCCTCGTAAGCACCTCACGACATGTTGCCCCCTTGTCGCTACGACACTGTGTGCTAGCGACCGTTTTCGGGGGCCCATTATTGAGTGTGCAAGTCACCCCCTGCCATTTCATCTGTGAATATTATAATTATCATTGTTCAGGCAGGGGACATAGACCTTCCATAGTTCAAGGTAACCGATCCACTATAACCACCCAAACCCATAGCCCAGTATACTTTGTTTCCATGTTCTGCAATAGTACTGCACCAACCGGGGGTTGTCCTTGGGTGCACTTGCATGGTGCATACAGGGATTATCGACGGTTGGTGCTTCCTTATCATTTAGAATTGTGTAAAGGGCCTCTGCGAGTTGGCTTTAGCCCCTAGTACGCCTTTCAAAGGTTCGGGACCCCAGGGTCCCGAGGTATGTCAAAGACAACTAAAATAATAATAAAAAAATTATTTATTTCAAGTAAATAACACCCATTCATAGTTTACACACCCATTAAATTTGTAATTTATTATATATTTTAATTTTATTTTTATATTTTTGTTTTGATTATTAGTTTTTAATTTGATTTGATTTTATTCGAGTTATTTTGATTTATTTTAAGTTAATTTCTTTTGTTTATATTAGTTTGATTTATATTGATTTCATTTTATTTGATTTGATGTGCTCTAATTTGGTTTTTATCTTTTTAATTTTATTTATTTATTATTTTTTCTACTAATTTGTGTTGTGTGGTAATTAATGGGTGTTCTTTACCTGAAATAAAATGAATTTATTATTATTTATAGTACACGTATAAACTTAATACTTTGTGTGAATTATTTCATCATGACTTCTCTCAAAACGGCGAAGGAAAACATCGTGAGGAAACCGCCATGTCCTACAACCAATAATTCGAAGACACGTGATGTCTGCTTACCCGCATTGGGCCCGCGTGGTGGCGCACTCCCTCTCACCGAGAGGAGGCCTGTGTCCGAGCAGTGGGAACATTATAGGCTGATTAACTAGGTATATACAATGTGTAACTGAATTAATGCACATTATGAAAGTAGTTTGTTCAGAATCGTTTACTGAATCGATTTCTGTAATTTTTAATATAGGTAATATATTATCCCAAAAATAATTAAAACTACGTAAATTACTGTCACACTTCCGCTGTGCAGTCAAAACAAACCAAAATGGATGAAATACACACTGAGCTAGACCCTTATACGAGTGCGACTGTGTGTATGCGGAGTAATGTGACCATAATTTTCTCCCACAATCAGTATAAGTAATTTATTAAAAAAACAATGTTTTTTACATAATAATAAAAATTCAGTGTATGTATTATGATTATAACATAGTATTCTAATTGTGGTGTCTGGTGGTGTGCGTTAATTCCGGGACATGTTGTATATATTGTCTTACGAAGTTACGACCAATTATACTTAAAGAATAAGTATCGGCAAGCGCTAATTTTGTAACTTAAGAACTATAATAACTGCAAACCGTGATTACCAAATACATTACGTCGATTATGTAGTAATGTATTTGGTAATCACGGTCTGCAGTTATTGTAGATTTTTTCACCGCTTCAAGAGATTGCAGCCCTGAGAATTTGATATTAATTTCAACTTGATAACTCCACGCGTTTCTCAGAAAAAGGGTCTTAACAGACAAACAGACAGACGGACAACGAAATGATCTTATAAGGGTTCCATTTTTCCTTTTGAAGTACAAAACCCTAAAAAGAAGAGGGACCTTCAAACTAATGCTAATTGAACGCGTGGAGTTATCAAGTTGAAATTAATATAAAATTTTCAGGGCTGCAATCTCTTGAAGCAGTGAAAAAATGTAACTTCTAAGTCAACGCAACCAAAAGATACGGGCGTTGTTACGTTTATGCCGCATATTTGACATTCGCAAGGAAATCATCACCCTTAGGGTACTTCCCGTTGACCTAGAATCATGAAAGGCAAGAAGTAATGTCATGAACCACAAGTAAAGGAAAACATCCGAAAACCGTAAAGTTGCAGTCACATACCTACCTAAAAAATATGGAACCCTCGGTGCGCGCGTCCGACTCGCACTTGACCGGTTTTTTTTTTTTAATTGGCTCCTAGGAGTCCTAGCGTTCCTTAAGAATTGGGCTACCAAATACAAAAATGTTTTTTCAAACCCGACTGGTATTTCCAGAGATTAGCGCGTTCAATCAAACAAACAAACTCTCTAATTAGATTATTATTATTAGTATAGATAGTGTCATAATAATATTTTTATTAAATAGGTCTTTAATCCCTAGGGACTAAAAGTGATTTGAATTTGGAATGTGGATATTGGCGCCGATTCCCTTGTTCACAAACTAAACTATATTTAAATTCAGTGTATCTTTTTCTTTCTATTTCATTAAGAAAAGGACAGAAGAGAAATATTAGTTTAGTCCTGTCAAATTAGTCCGCGCCTGACGTAAATTGACTTATTTTAGTAGCCATGTTTTTAATCACGTCTAAATTGTCTATGGAGTATCTTAATTTGACAGGACTAAACTAATATTTTATCTTCTGTCCTTTTCTTAATAGAAAAAGAAAGAAAATAATTTCGAAATAGAAAGAAAAAGATTCACAGAACTTAAATTTAGTTTAGTTTGTGAACAAGGGAATCAGGGCCATTGTTAGTAAAAGTTCCAATCACCAAAGAGATCAATCACGAACATTGTATGAACAAGTAACAGGCTGTATAATAAAGTAAAACGCGCGCAAGCTAGGTTAGAAAAAATAGTTTGACTATTTTAATTCTCATGCTGTAAATAAATCTACAACTGTAACGGATGGGAGTAATAAAATAGTTACGATGCACTTCCATAATTGTTCAAATATAAACATTAGCCTGTAGTTATTTCTATGTATTGCTCCTAATTGTATGTAAATAAATAAACGTAGGTACTACTATTCTTGTTCATAAGTTGCACTTATGTACTTATTTTTTCATAGAGGGCGATAAAAAGTATTTTCCACCTCGGGAGCAACACCACTTTAAGCTCGAGTGACGTACTTTGAATCCCTCTCGCCTTCAAAATAGTTGTTTGCTCCCTTGGTAAACAATCTACTATTTATCTCGACAATTGCAATGTTTTGAAATTCGATTCCCTTTATTATCGAAGCGGGGAACAGCAGTGCGATTCTGTAACCATCTCACCGTGAAAACTTAGGTGAAGTGAACGTGGAGTGAGCTGTCATTCCAACTAATGCTAGGGATTGACACTATTGACAGCTCACTCTAAGCTCACTTCACCTAACTTTTCACGGTGAGATTTTTACAGAATCGATCGGCAGATGCACTCGTTAAAAGTCGCTTAGGTCTGTATTTCATCGTGAGGTCTTGGATTTGATCTTTTGTTGCGCTATTGACTCGGGTCCACTGTGACAAGCATATACGGGGTCAAATTAAATTAGCTAGCGAAACTATGCAGACGTGATGGGTGTTGATATCTAAACATGATACAAATAAAAAAGATTTGATGTTTTTAGGGTTCTGTACCTCGAAAGGAAAAAACGAACCCTTATAGAATCACTTTGCTGACCGTCCGTCCGTCCGTCTGTCTGTCTGTCAAGACCCTTTTTCTCAGGAACACGTGGAGGTATCAAGCTGGAATTTATATCAAATAGTCAGCTCTACTGACCCTTGGAGCTGTGAAAAAATCAAACTTCTAAGCCAACGCAATTAAAAGATACAGCCGTTTATGCCGCAAATTTCCGGAAATTTTCGACACCCGCAAGGGAATCAAAACCTACAGGGTACTTCCCGTGAACTCAGAATCTTGAAATTTGGTACGAAGCAACGTCTTATAGCACAGATAAAGGAAAAATTGCGAAAACTGTAAATTTTTAGTTACATACCTACAAAGTACGGAACCCTCGGTGCGCGAGTCCGACTCGCACTAGACCGATTTTTTTTTAGGGGTCAACCACCGCTTATAGTGTTGATACCTTAAGTATGATTTGAGAAGGGTATCGTACCTATGTAATAGGTATGTATGTACAGACGCCAGCACATCAAGCTACCCGAAACTGTCAAATCCAATCAACCTTAAACCGAATGCTTTAGCGCTAAAGTTGAAAATCTATTAAAGAAATTTGACAGATTGCTTGATGTGCTGGCGTCTGTGCAATGCAATGCAACCCACATAGCAATTAATTTAAAGAAAAAATACCTTTCTTTCTGCAAGACCTTGGAGCCAAATCTGATGTTTTTTTTCTTAAATGTAGGCTGAGGGCGTCGGATTGAGATCTCCACCTTGAACACGAGGTGAGATTATGTATTTAATACATTTTTTCAACTAGCTTCAGCCCGCGGTGTCGCCCGCGTGGATGTCGGAAAGGGGATTAGTTTTTTTTACTATGGAGCCTGGCATACCGGCCTCGCCGCCATTTTGATATTTTTTCAAAATGGCGGCCACAAATGAGACCCTATATTAATCGATAGCTGACATCAATGCAAACGGAAAACATGTGTGGATGTCACGTGATCAACTTTGAACGTTAATATCTCGGAAACATGACACTTTAAGGGCTTTGGTCTTATTATGTTTTCTATTTACATTGCTGTCAGCTATCGATTTATATAATGTATCATGCGTGGCCGCCATTTTGAAAAGAATAAAATGGCGGATGAAATATGCTACGGACCTCCAAAGCCTTTCATGGGTTTTTTTTTGCGCAGAACCCATATTCGTTTTCTAAAATAAAAGTAGCGTAACTTGATACCTCTTACCATCTCATCTCATAATTTTAAGAACATTCACAGTGTGATCTCAGTCTAAATCTGTCAAAATTACCTCTAATTTCCCTAAATTTTTGACAAGGTTTTGAACATTGATTGTCGCTGAGATGTGATTGCGACTAGATTTTGAACGTTTTTAGTTACGGGAATTGGCCTTCTGTTTGTAAAAATCGGTCCCACCCTTTCGAAGATTACCTGGAACAAACATACAGACAGACAAAATTTAAGAAAATTGATTTTTTTTAATAAGTACCGATACTTTCATATGCATTTAGTAAAATGCTGTTATTTTGACATTATACAGACACTTCAATTTTATTTATGTGTTGTATGTTGTATAGTACCACCCACCGCTAGCCTGGGACCAGACGGCTGCAAGCTTTTATTGGAATTCGAACCCCACGCTGGTGGTTTCCAGTACCAGCCAGTCAGCGAGCCTTCCAATTGCCAATCTTGGGTCTAGGACCGGATTCACGTATTTTTTTTAGTAGTTTTTTAGGGTTCCGTAGCCAAATGGCAACGGAACCCTTATGGATTCGTCATGTCTGTCTGTCTGTCTGTCTGTCTGTCTGTCTGTCCGTCCGTATGTCACAGCCGCTTTTTTCCGAAACTATAAGAGCTATACTGTTGAAACTTGGTAAGTAGATGTATTCTGTGAACCGCATTAAGATTTTCACACAAAAATAGAAAAAAAACAATAAATTTTGGGGGTCCCCATACTTAGAACTGAAACTCAAATTTTTTTTTTCATGAAACCCATACGTGTGGGGTATCTATGGATAGGTCTTCAAAAATGATATTGAGGTTTCTAATATCATTTTTTTCTAAACTGAATAGTTTGCGCGAGAGACACTTCCAAAGTGGTAAAATGTGTGTCCCCCCCCCCGTAACTTCTAAAATAAGAGAATGATAAAACTAAAAAAAATATATGATGTACATTACCATATAAACTTCCACCGAAAATTGGTTTGAACGAGATCTAGTGAGTAGTTTTTTTTTAATACGTCATAAATCGTAACGTAACGGAACCCTTCATGGGCGAGTCCGACTCGCACTTGTTTCATATTGTAGCGAAATAAAAATCCAAATCTTCACTTGTACACGTTTAATTTAGTGGTATAAAAAAAATATTGTAAACAAAACCCTAGTTAGAACACAGCACGATTAAAAAGATTAAGTAAAACTCTGAGGCGACGTCCCTGGTGTTAGAGCCCTATAAATTTCACGATCCGTTTGCAAACGGATCGTGACCGACGCGTACCTAACAGTGGAATTTATAGGGCTCTAACACCAGGGACGTCGCCTCAGAGTTTTACTTAATCTTTTTGATCGTGCTGTGTCCTACATAAGGTTTTGTTTACAATATTTTTTTACCACTAAATTAAATGTGTATAAGTGAAGATTTGGTTTTTATTTCGCCACAATATGGCGCCAAAAAAATATTGTAAACAAAACCCTAGTTAGAACACAGCACGATTAAAAAGATTAAGTAAAACTCTGAGGCGACGTCCCTGGTGTTAGAGCCCTATAAATTCCTCTGTTAGGTACGCGTCGGTCACGATCCGTTTGCAAACGGATCGTGAAATTTATAGGGCTCTAACACCAGGGACGTCGCCTCAGTTTTACTTAATCTTTTAAATCGTGCTGTGTTCTAACTAGGGTTTTGTTTACAATATTTTTTTTATACCACTAAATTAAACGTGTACAAGTGAAGATTTGGATTTTTATTTCGCTACACTATGTACATAATTATAAGCCGGGACGCGGCAAGCTGGTTTAAGGATGGGTGACCATCTTTACACAATTATCAAGACTATTCAAGACCCCTCCGTTCCTCGGAAAGCACGTCAAACCGTTGGTCCTGGCTGTCATTCGTGGATCTTTGACAGTCGTTACGGGACGTCAGTAGCCCGAAAGTCTGACAACCAGTCTTACCAAGAGGTATCGTATTATCTAGTAACTGGGTTGTAGAGGTCAGAGGCAGTCGCTCCATGTAAAATACTGGTATTCAGCTGCATCCAGTTAGACTGGAAGGCGATCCCAACATGGTTGGGTAAAGGCAAACGATTGAGTGACGTGTGACTTTACAAGTTTATTAATGCACGGTATTAATTTAACGTCATGCAGTAGCGGACTACTTAAATCACACGTATCGTAATGTACACACGCCAGCACTCAAGCTAATACAATCTGTCAAATTTCTTTAATAGATTTTCAACTTTATCAATAAAGGTTCAAGGTTGATTGGGAAAATTTGACAGTTTCGGGTAGCCTGATGTGCTGGCGTCTGTACTACAAACAAACATTTAGACATAACGAGCGCTTACCTCATTCTACAGGCATTAAGTTAAATGCTTTGATTATTATCTACATGCATATTTATAACTTATTTGCTTATCAAAGCTTCAAATGCTTCCTCACTGCCTTGAAAACAAAAATGTTATAATTATTATGATTTAAATTACCTAATAAATCACCATCATCATCTGCCTGCCTTTTCCTATTTATGTTGGGGTCGGCTTCCAGTCTAACTGGATGCAGCTGAATACCAGTATTTTACATGGAGCGACTGCCTATCTGACCACCACAACCCAGTTACTGGGTAATACGATACCCCTTGGTAAGACTGGTTGTCAGACTTTCGGTCTACTGAAGACCCGTAACGACTTTCAAAGATCCATCAATGACAGCCAGGACTAATTGCTTAACTTGCTTTCCGAGGCACGGGGTCTTGGTATGTGAAGGTGGGCACCCATTCACGGACCAACCGCGGCAAGCGTAGCTTAACCTGATCCATCGACTCGTGCGGCTGTTATTACTTAGCCACAAGCCCCTCCTAATAAATATAACCTAATAAATATCCCACAAAATACTGACTTAGACAAAAACATTTTTCTTTTTTTTTGCCTGTTTACTCTTACTTTGAAGGCCAGACTAGTCTGAGAAGAAAGGCCGAAACAAACTCAGAGTCACAGAATCTTTTAAAGAATAGAAGACATAATCTTGGTCAGATCATATGAAGACCATGTAGATTGGTGTCTGAAATGGCCTTTTGAGAAAAGAACCACACAGATTGAGTGGACCTGTCCAGCCAGTTCAGAGGTCACAGCCTCTTTTAAAGTCCAGATATAATATTGCTCAGTTCATGTGAAGACACTGTAGGTTGGTGTCGGAAATGGTCTTTTAAGGAAGGAATCACAAATTGATTGAGTGGACCTGACCAGCCAGTTTATAAATAAACATTTAGCATGTGTCACTGTCTCGATGTGTAAATATCACCCATAGAAATATCACCGCTGTAATTTATTTAGTAGCGCAGTAAGTGGTCTTAATGATCTTAATCAAAATGCGCTTCATGCGGCATCTTCTGATAATTAAGCGCCGTATTTAGTTCATATTGCCTGGTTATTTGCGGACACTTATCAGGTTTCATGTGGTTATCATTCAGACTATCAGTATGAACTCCTTTATCTAAACTATTTTTGTTGGTTTGAACGCGCTAATGTCTGGAACTGCCAGTGGGATTAAAAAAAAAACAGTTTGGACTTCGGGAATGCCGGCAGAAGTGAAAACTTGAATGTGAACGTTGTGCATTTTTATATTTTGGAATGCGGTCTACTCTCCCTCTGTCTTACGAATTTTCGATCAGGCCACGTGTCCTGACGCGAGTTTAACATTTTTTACCCATCACAAAAAGAGTGCACAACGCCGTTAAGACTTGGCCTTCTGATTGTCAGACTTTCCGGCTTCTGATGCGTGTAACGACTATCAAAGATTCACGAATGACAGCCAGAACCCACGGCTTTAAGTTGGATAATACTATACCTTCAAAATATATATTGATGTCTGTCCACAGACAATGGCTCACCTCCCATCTTGCACCACTATGCCCTGTCACCTTCACACGCAAGGACCTAATATAGCTGCGTCGGCGAATGATATCCGCGTTGCTGAATTTTGGGCGAAACAAATTTAAGAAAAAAGTACTATATTTTTGCCATCGACGCGCTAAGAAGAATTACGGTTGAAAGAGTCAGTCTTACGCTCAAGAAGGTAATTGGCATTATACTGGTTTCTTCATAAGGAATATATCCCCTTATTTAGAATTTTACTGGTTTAATTAATGGTGGTGAGCCTTATGTAACATGGACTTGCCTATTTTGTGGTGTTAACCTTCGATTACGTATCTAGGTAGGTTTTTAAATACACAGAATGCTCTCGCAGCCCGAAGTCTGCGGGGTAATTGCGTAAGACACTAATAGTAGGAATGGCTTTCATTTTGACAGTTCAACAACATTCATTGCGTTATTTACGTTGTTCAGCAGACCATTTGGCATTCATTGTAATCACACACAGTTCAGAAACAGCCGATCAATTCTGTAAAAATGTCACCGTGAAAAGTAAGGTGAAGTGAGCTTAGAGTGAGCTATCAATAGTGTCAATCCCTAGCATTACATAGTTGAAATGACAGCTCTCTTCACCTAAGTTTTCACGGTGACATTTTTACAGAATTGATCGGCTGTTCTGTTAAATATTCTTACTTTTGAGATATTTGGGGCGCGGTTTTGCGTCATCTCTTCTAAATCATTAAAACTGCGAATGAAACCACAACGTATATTTTTACTAGATCAATACAAAGAATATTTGATTGTTTACGGTTAAATCAACATTGGACAATTTCGAATATCCTGGCCTTAAAACGATGTTTCATTGCGTTTTAATCACATCACTAGTAGAGGTAGTGTGGTAATATTTTTAACGAAATGTCAGTCATCATCTGCCTAGCCTTTTCCCAACTATGTTGGGGTTGGCTTCCAGTCTAACCGGATGCAGCTGAATACCAGTATTTTACATGGAGCGACTGCCTATCTGACCTCCACAACCCAGTTACTGGGTAATACGATACCCCTTGGTAAGACTGGTTGTCGGTATGTAAAGATGGTCACCCATCCACAGACCAACCGCGGCAAGCGTAGCTTAACCTGACCGATCGACCTGTGCGGCTGTTATTATTTAGCCACGGGCCCCTCTCAACGAAAACTCCTTCTAACGAAATGTCAGTAAGAACTGTTATTTTACTGCAGCTAGGTAATTAAAAACCTGACTATTGCTGCGCCATTAAGTAAATGACACGAAATGAATTAGAGTAATGATGATCAATGTTCATTCCTTCTCTTTATCAGAAGGAGCCGTTGCCCTGCACTGGGTCAGACTTAAATATTACCTTCCGATACTTACAAATCAGCATATAAAACAACAGGGTAATTGCTTTAAATTGTATAATTACTGATTTCATACATAATTTGGTCACGATCACGAATAGGTTCTAATTGACATGTGCGTGTGTAACACACTTTATTGAGCTTACATAGGCGTAGCATAAAATAATATTATAAAAAAGCGCGCAAGCAAGCAGTAGTAAGTACTAGTACTAGTAAGTAGTAGTAAGTACTAGTTGTACTACTATGTACAGTAGTAAGTACTTGCGACGGACGTGACGATTCCAGAGTTATCGAGTTATTTTTACTTCCTGGATTTTCATTTTTTTATGAGTCGCGTCACTTGCTCCTTTTTTATGAATTGTTAAATAACAAGCACATTTTTTAAGTGCTTATTTAACCTAAAACGGCACTTAAAATAGGTTATTTCCAATCAACAATATTAGATAAATGCGCTCCTATAACAGAAATTCCGCATTAAATCAAGTATGTACGAATACATCTATTATTGTGATAAAAATATTTTTAAACTTACACAAATCAATTTTTTTTTACTAATTTTTACGTTCGAAAAGCGCTGATTTTCAGCCTAATTTGAATAAATGACTTTTGATTTTATAAAAGAAAATTAAATTATTCAAGAACCTTGCTGACTTGGAGAGGACTATGTTTCCCTACGTGATCAAATCAGAAATGAAAAGATCCACAGGAGAACCAAGATAACCAACATAGCCCGAAGAATTGCCAAACTTAAGTGGCAGTGGGCAGAGCACATTGCTCGCAGAACAGATGGTCGATGGGGCCGAAAGGTTCTGGAGTAGCGACTGCGCACCGGAAGACATAGCGTTGGAAGGCCTCCCACAAGGTGGACCGACGACCTTGTGAAGGCGGCAGGAATCCGCTGGATGCGGGAAGCACAGAACCGGCCGAAGTGGACGTACTTGAGGCCTATGTCCAGCAAGGACATCTTTCGGCTGAAATGATATTGATGCTTGCTGACCGGCCAATATTTTCACCTCTAAATGGGCTACGAGACGTGGAATGTAGTTGTTTGAAATTGAAACAATACCGCAAACTATTTGCATTGAGTAAACAATTGACCAATAGTTTATCACGCTGTTGTAACCACAATAAAATATTCTACGGTTACTATTCACAACTACTTGTATAGTCAGCTTAACGGACAAGAATTAATTTATCAGCTACACGGGTCGATCGATCAGGTTAAGCTACGCTTGCCGCGGTTGGTCCGTGGATGGGTGATCTTTACATACCAAGACCCCTCCGTGCCTCGGAAAGCACGTTAAGCCATTGGTCCCGGCTGTCATTCGTGGAACTCTGACAGTCGTTACGGGTAGTCAGTAGCCCGAAATTCTGACAACCAGTTTTAGCAAGGGGTATCGTATTACCCAGTAACTGGGTTGTGGAGGTCAGATAGGCAGTCGCTCCATGTAAAATACTGGTCTTCAGCTGCATCCGGTGAGACTAAGCTGATCCCAACGTACATAGTTGGAAAAAGGCTAGGCAGGTGATGACATTGAAACTGGACCAAAGATTTTACAGAGAAGACAACTTTAAAGGAATAATTGACAATTTGTGCATATGTTTGAGGCAGACTGTACCATCAGTTTATTTAAATGGCTTTGTTTTGCAAACTGCATCTAATCGTTATTGACCAGCAATTCTGTTTCAATGCTAAAATAGTTTGAAGAATGAATGAATATTAACATCTTTTAACTGACGTTGAGTAACCGGACAGATCAATTTGTCATGCATATTGCCTGTTCAAACTAAAGTCAGCTAAGTCTTTAATCCGTGCGTCCTGCCTGTGTGCGACTTACAAAGCCGAAACGTAGACACTCATGGTACGGCTGGTCCATAAATCAAGGTCACTCAGCGAGCTATGGAACAAGCTATGCTTGCAGTCTTGATCCGGCAGAGAACCAAAGTTGTCGACATGGTTCACAGAATAAGCAAGCTGAACTGGCAATGGGCCGGTCATATTATCCTGATGGCCGTTGGGGTAGAAATAATAGTATGCTTGCAAAAATAGGCCAGCACCCTAATTGCGTTCGGCTGAAATGATGACCTATATTATTTAATAAAAAATAATTAAGTATAGGTAATTCTTAAATTCATTTCAGCACCCTAATTGCGTAACACACGATCAATCGGAATCTGAATCATTTTGAAGCAAATTGCTAATCCATTGCTTCATAAGTTCGAAAAATTTGTCTGCTCAACACGTAAATAACGCAATGATTGCTGTTGAACTGTCAAAATCCAGTCCAGCAGTGGTCTACATAGGCTGAGTTGAAAAAAAAAAATTGTAAAAAATCATTTCAAAATTAAAAATAGTGGTGCGCTGGTGCCGGGAGCAGGGTCCAAGCTATCGGTGGTCAGGGGTCCAGAGACAGGAACTTCGTCACAATGCGAGCCATATCGAGAAGTACTGCCTTCTGAATCAGGCCTTCGATCCAACCGCTCAACCCAAACGAAAAACCGGCCAAGTGCGAGTCGGACTCGCCCATGAAGGGTTCCGTTACGTTACGATTTATGACGTATTAAAAAAAAACTACTCACTAGATCTCGTTCAAACCAATTTTCGGTGGAAGTTTATATGGTAATGTACATCATATATTTTTTTTAGTTTTATCATTCTCTTATTTTAGAAGTTACAGGGGGGACGACACACATTTTACCACTTTGGAAGTGTCTCTCGCGCAAACTATTCAGTTTAGAAAAAAATGATATTAGAAACCTCAATATCATTTTTGAAGACCTATCCATAGATAACCCACACGTATGGGTTTGATGAAAAAAAAAATTTTGAGTTTCAGTTCTAAGTATGGGGACCCCCAAAATTTATTGTTTTTTTTCTATTTTTGTGTGAAAATCTTAATGCGGTTCACAGAATACATCTACTTACCAAGTTTCAACAGTATAGCTCTTATAGTTTCGGAAAAAAGCGGCTGTGACATACGGACGGACAGACAGACAGACAGACAGACAGACATGACGAATCCATAAGGGTTCCGTTGCCATTTGGCTACGGAACCCTAAAAAACGGAGGAGGTTCTCAAGTCGACGCGTACCTATACGCGTCGACTTGAGAACCTCCTCCGGTACCTATTTTATTCTTAAAAAATTTGCAATATTACAAGTTTTTTCTCTCCGAGGTCGTTAGCTGTTGTTCTGGCACATTATGCAAGCGTCGCAGAAGGCGATATGTTTTGCTACAATTACTTAGGTACTGCAATTAGGAAAATCGTGAGAACTGTCCGACCTTGTCATTATGTACGGATGACCTTGTAGATACTCTTTATGTTATGTGTTGCTGGTGTAATGTAACGAACTTGAATGTGGTTTTTTAAATACAAAGTAGGTATGAATTTATTCAGTGTTACTTGGTATTTTTATCAGTTTCGCAGAAGCAGCCCGGAGACATCATCTGACCAGCCTTTTCCCAACTATGTTGAGGTCGGCTTCCAGTTTCCAGTATTTTATATGGAGCGACTGCCTATCTCCTCCTGGTAATACGATACCCTTTGGTAAGACTGGTTTTTCAGGCTTTCGGACATCCGTAACGACTGTTAAAGATCCACGAATGTCAGCCTGTACCAATGGCTTAACGTGCTTTCCGAGGCACGGAGGGGTCTTGGTATGTAAAGGTGGTCACCCATCCACGGATCAACCGCGGCAAGCGTAGCGTAACCTGATCGATCGACCCGTGTGGCTGTTATTACTTAGCCACGAGCCCCGCGGGCAACAGCTAGTCATCAACAAATAGCAGATTATGTCCGTTACATAACTTGCAATATTCATACAAATTAGACGCCTCCGAACAAGATGTCCTCAGGCAGCTAGACATGATTCATTGAATATTTATATTTTATTAATTTCAAGGCGTACAAGATTGTTTGAATACACGACTATTGGTATCGTACAGACACCAGCACATCAAGCTACTCGAAACTTTAAAATTTTCCCAATCAACTTTGAACCTTAATGCTTTAGCAAGAAAGTTTTAAATCTATTAAAGAAATTTGACAGATTGTAGTAGCTTGATGTGCTGGCGTCTGTACAAACGCCAGCACATCAAGCTACTCGAAACTTTAAAATTTTCCCAATCAACCTTGAATCTAATGCTTTAGCGATAAAATTGAAAATCTATAAAGAAATTTGCCAGATTGTAGTAGCTTGTAACCTGTTAGGGTTAATGGAGGAACACCAAAGGAAGGGCTGTTATAAGGATTTGTATACATAAAACGTTTATTATCCTTTTATATTTGTATATTGGAAGGTGTGTTTACTGTGCTGGCGTCTGTACCTACTAAATATTCATATACCGGCTGACTTTTTTACTGTCTGGACAAAATCAGGGTATAAAATGTGATGGGATTATATACCTCACAAATTAAATATTCATGTCATCCTACTAATATTATAAGCGTGAAAGTTTGTATAGATGGATGTTTGTTACTCTTTCACGCAAAAACTACTACACGGATTTGGATGTTTTATCCCGAACACAGGATACTTTTTATCCCGATATTCCCACGGGATCGAAACTTGTGCGGGTTAAACCGCGGGGCGCAGCTAGTTGTGTATATAAAAATCATCAGCTATGATCCTTACATACTTCTTTGTTCATACATACGCACGCCGGTTGCAAGTACTAAACACCTGAACTTTCTGAAGAACATCACCAAAAAGGTCACTGTATGTCCTCCTAGGGCGTCCCCTCACGGCGTCACATCTGCCTTGTAAATACCTCCTCTTAGTCGCTTTTCATTCATCCTTTCTGAAGAACATAACCAATAAAAGGATATGTCCTCCTAGCAGTGGCGTAACTATACCCTTTGGGGCCCGTGGCAAATTCATGGGATTGGTAGGACCCTCCCTCAATGTAAAGAAGCTCAACCAACGTTATATTTTATTTTGTACTGGCACTTTTCCCGCGAGTTCGTCCGCGTAGATTTCGCAATTTCCCCTACAAAATGGAACACCTGACTACTTCTTTGTTCTAGTGGTCGAAAAAAGTTTATATTTCTGTGTTTAGGTATGTTGTTGTTTGTTTTGTTTTGTTTGTTGCTTTGTTTATTTAGGTATGTGTGTGTTTAGGTGTGTTTTTGTTGTGTGTGGTTTGTTGTTTGGTTTGTGTTTAGGTGTGTTTTTAGGTGTGTGTGTGTGTTTGTTGTTGTGTGTGGGATCCTTTTGTGCTCATGGCCCTCTCGGGCCTCTCCCCCTACGGCTAGGGACCCGTGGCATTTTGCCACTCCTGCCAACCTATTGTTACGCCACTGCCTCCTAGAACGTCCTCCCGGCGTTTCCACTCTCATCTACCTTGTAGATACCGTTTGTTAGTCGCCTTTCATTCATCCTCTTAACAAGACCAAACCAGAAGCATACTCTTTTCAATTTGCGTCATGACATAACAGTCAATATTTACATACGTACAGACGCCAGCAGGTCAAGCTACCGAAAACTGACAAATTTTCCCAATCAATCTTGAACCTTAATCATTTAGCGCTAAAGTTGAAAATCTATTAAAGAAATTTGACAGATTGTAGTAGCTTGATGTGCTTGCCTCTGTACCTACATAAAAATAAATGTAAACACATAGTTCAGTAAAATAAACTTACTGATGATAGCAAGCGATAAACAACTATCGCGAATTCTCAACGGTCGCATTCAAAATAACGTATTTTTAACGTTCAACGTTTCTTTGGGTGCGTTCCGAATTGCACTGTAATCGATTTTAGCGTGCTTATACTCGTCCCGAATTAGCGTGAGCGCGATAACATAGATAGATGACGTCATGCATGCACCATCTTGCGATAACGCCGACCATGCCCTAAAATAATATCAACGTGAGCACTTTCAAAAATGATGGTTGTGCTGTTTTGTTTTGAGTCGCATCATATCTTTAAACTAACACATTTTCGAAATTGTGCTTCTGTCTGGCTACAGTCGCCACCTAACCGAAGAAGAAGAAGAAATTTGTGGTGTACATAGGTACATAAATACTGTACCTAATCTAATCATAAGTATTCAAGTGAATATAGTTTTGAAGTTGAGGGAGCACTGCCGGCTGTCGCTGAAAACCAGCGCTGGGGCTCTGTCTTGCATAGGGTCGCAGCATAATGCTGAGCGATAGATAGCTTTTTTGCGTGGATGTGACGCATGTTTTCCCCAACCCTTTCTTATTTTTTGTGTCTTATGTTCTTTTTTGCATCATGTTTTCCACAAATCAACGTATTTTCTTTCTTTCTTTCCTTCACTGTTGAGCGCGTTCTCGAGCGTTCTGAATTGTTGACAGCTCTCAGCTGTCATAATCGTGATATCGAAATCGGAACACAAATTATTGATGTGAGCACTGTGAGCGATTATGGCATAATTCGGATTGTAGCCTCTCTTGTGTGGACTAATATCGGGCATCGGTGTACAAGTATAACGTCTTTTGATAACAAGGTCAGACTGTAAGACGTAATAATTCTGGTTGGACAGGACGTTGACCCACATGTTTTTGGAGACTTTAGAAATAGGGTGAAGTTGGCAATTCTTATTAGAAAGAGGGTGAATCTTTGCGATTGTCTTGTGTAAAATGGGATGTCTTATGCACAGAACAGATAAAAGAATAAGAATGTTGGATTATGACTTATGAGTATATTTATTTGCTTAAAAACGTGGTATCTCATCATGACTCATCACCATCTGCCTGCCTCTTCCCAACTATGTTAGGGTCGGCTTCCAGTCTGACCGGATGCAGCTGAATACCAGTATTTTACATGGAGTGACTGCCTATCTGACCTCCACAACCCAGCTACTGGGTAACACGATACCCCTTGGTAAGACTGCTTGTCAGACTTTCGGGCTTCTGACGACCCATATTACCATAGACCCAGTATTTCGTCATGGACTGGCATACAAATATGTAAAAAATGTAATACGATAAATTTAATTATTGATTTGTTAAAATTATAATTATAACATTTCTAATACCTATAAAATTGGTTATTAGGGTTTCGTATCTATACATATAGGTAATAAATCTGTAGACGAGGCGTTTTCTATTCTATACTACTAATCATAAAGCTGAAGAGTATGTTTGTTTGTTTGAACGCGCTAATCTTTGTAACTACCGGTCGGATTTGATATTGAATATTATTTGCATTTGATAGCCCAGTTATTGAGGAAAAGTATAGGCTTTCTATCATCACGCTAGCACCATTAGGAGTCGAGCAGAAAGAAAAAAATCAGATCGAAAAACTTAATTATTTATTTATTTAAACTTTTCGCACAAAAAGGTACAAAGGCGGACTTTAATGCCTTAGGCATTCTCTACCAGTCAACCAAGGGTGGTGAAGAGATTAGATGGCAGGTGCTTTGGTTGAGAGGGACAATAATAATAAAAAAAAACTCTTAAAACTGGGTACACAGATACATAAATACGTTACATACACATACATATTATTACTATAATATATATTTATAATATATATATATATATATATACAAAATCAAGGGAGAGATGTGTAGAGATGACTCTACGCTATTTAAAACCGCTATTTATTTTATTTATTTGTTATTTAATTACCTTCACAATCCACGCTAATTATTAAAAGTTAATTAGACCTGGGCCAGTAGCCCTTACATCCTGTTGTCATCACTTTTAAATAAGCATGAAGCAAAGCGAAATCGAAGAGTTTCTTACGGAAGCAGAAAAAAACATGAGGTAAACGACATCTGGATATCATTGTCAAGTTTAAGAATCAGATGACGCATTAGTACCTAACTAGTGTTGCCTTGAACCGACTGAACTTTAAGATTACTTCAGTGCCGAATGACTTAGATTTTTAATTATTGTCTGACCTAATCCGAGGTTGGCTGTCGAGGCCGTGTATTGAAGGCCAGGGCTCCCGGGCAGATGCATCAAGCCAGATTTGTTCAGAAAAATCCAGTTTGTTGGCCCCCTGAATTTTCGAACGAAGGAGAGTTAAACCGTGTTCCGGATGATATACATAAACTTCGACCAGATGTTCAGACCTTGGAAATAAGCATTTTTCACTGTGGACACAATAGTTAATTCTTATTTTTTTGTTAATTTGCATTCAAACTAAATACCTTGACGTAAATCACCCGATATACATGCCTCTTTATCTCTTTATCCGAAGCATTTGCTAGATTTATCATTTTAATTGCACTAAGCGTCAACATAGGCTAAATTAACACCCTTTCGTACTGCATAGCTCAATTAAATTTCATTAAATGAAATTACAAATATCTTTGTAACGAAGTCTTTTTGTACTACCTACTTCCTTTGTTAGATTTGATTTGTAAAAGCTATAGAAGCGTTTGCCAAAGTTTATGGATAACGTGAAGAACACGGTGTGTGTGTATACATAATGTGTGAATGATGATATGGTTAGAAATGGGGTGACTGTCGAGATGGCAGCTAATAGAGAAGTATGTAAGAAAAAGACATGTTACGCCGACCAACCGCCAAATAGATTGGGATAAAGGCAGGAGAATTATGATCCCGTGCCGGACGGCGCGTATGTGTTCCACGCGCGCCTCAAAGAGATGTCAGCACAAATGACGGGGCCCGATGGGGCCGAAGCCTGCCAGGGTAGTGGGATCGTCCGAAAGGGTTACCGCTGTCCTGGAACATAAAGGGTTAAGGAAGGAACACGGGTGGGTTTTAGTCAGTAAGAGTCTGACACTCCCTTCTGCTCCACCCAGAGCGGGAGGGGTCATTTGATGATTTCCCATCCTCAAAAAAAAAAAAGAAAAGGAGAATTATGATAGGTATCATAATGTAAGCATAGATTGTTCGCCATCATGTCTGCGGAGTTTAGCTAGCTAATTTAATTTGACCCCGTATATGTGTGTACATAATCTGTTGATTAAAAAAAAAAGTTGTTGCTAGTTGCCTATTCTACAGCGGAGTAGGTACTATCGCCAAAATATACGTATAAAATACCCTAGGCTGATAAAATTTTCGTTTTTCCTAATTATATGGAATATTACAGTTAAGATCGGCTCTCCCTGCGGGAAAGAGAACCGATCTTAACTGTAATATTCCATATAATTAGGAAAAACGAAAATTTTATCAGCCTAGGGTATTTTAGGAACAGTCACATGTGGGGTATACTGCTCACCGTAAAAGGACTATTCCTGTTTGCAGCGCATATTATTAGTGGACCTAAAAAGTACCCTCTTTTGTTTTACTTACGGACGCAGCTGTGGTCATCATGTGCACGGGGTTTTGTGTTCAAAATGGTCGGCTATCGGTTTTGGCGATAGTACCTACATATCGAGAAGAACGTGCAAGAAACTCACCGGCTTCACCATAGCTTTGCTTAGTAGACCCTCCCATACGCAAAGTCGTAAAGTCCTGTCACTTCATACATTACACCTGTCAATTCGGGACTTTGCGACCGAATTCAGTCGTAAAGCGATCGCATGTCGAGACTGCAGCCCCAATTCGGCAATAAAAAATACTATTATTATTTGCAGTTGGAATGTACAGCAGAACATGATTTTCAACTACAATGTGAAGTTTGTTCTTGGGATAAATTCATTCCAACTACGGAACCCTTCATTGTGCGTGGTCCGACACGCACTTGGCCGGTTTTAGTTTATAAGAACCGAGTATAAGTTATAATAACACCTTTTAAATACCCCGTTGGTCTCGTGGTTGCAAGCGTGACTGCTGAACGTGAGGTCCTGGGTTCGATTCCTTGGTGGGACAAAGCATGGTTTGCCATTAGGAATTTCTTAGTAACAGTCCAGGGTTTGGAAGTTGGCGGTGTGATACCCCCGTGGCTTGGAAAGCACGTAAAGCCGTTGGTGCTGCGCCTGATCTCTCCCCGGTCGTGTCGGATTGCCGTCCCATCGGACTATGAGAGTAAAGGAACAGAGAGTGCACCTGAGTTCGCGCACACACTTGTGCACTATAATAACACCTAGCTAATAAAAATCTAATCTAAATAAACGATGTTTAAGAGAGTGTGTAGTCTGTAACGTACAAAAGCGACCGTTATCAATTATTGTAAATCGGCACAGACCTATCACTCAACGGTCGCAGCTGGCTGCCGGATCTCGGCCCGAATCTCCTCAATGACATAATTTATCACACGAGCTCGAACGAACGACTGTTTATAAATAAAAGTGGTTTGTTTACTTGTTGAAGTTTGGCAGTTGACCCATTAGTTTTTTTAAACAATGTCAACATCATTATCATCTGGCTGCCTTTTCCCAACTATGTTGGGGTCGGCTTCTAGTCTAACCGGATGCAGCTGAGTACCAGTATTTTACACGGAGCGACTGCCTATCTGATCTCCAGACCACAACCAAGTTAGTGGGTAATACGATACCTCTTGGTACGACTGGTTGTCAGGCTTCTGACGACCCGTAACGACTGTCAAAGATCCCTTGAATGACAGCCGGGACCAACGGCTTAACATGCTTTCCGAGGCACGGAGGGGTCTTGACATGTAAAGATGGTCACCTATCCATGAACCAATTACGGCAAGCGTAGCTTAACCTGATCGGTCGAACCGTGCGGCGGTTATTACTTAGCCACAAGCCCCTTTTTCCTTTCCACGTTTAAACTATATTTACTATGTAAGTATATCAATGCTTGATGTTCTACGACAAGACTGCCTATAGAGATCCGCTGTCGAGGCACGAAAGTGGAACAAGCAATTTACTTTCGTTTTTACTTAGTTCGAGTGTTTTACCACGATGTGCATAGATTTATGAGTTTCTAATAACTTATTTCTTGTCTAATTAACCGCTTCGTTGGTCCAGTGTCGTCACAAGCATGAGTCCAGCCGGTCGATTCTGTAAAAATATCACCGTGAAAACTCAAGTGAAGTGAGCTTTATGTGAGTTGTCAGTAGTGTCAATCCCTAGCATTATTTGGAATGACAGCTCACTCCACGCTCACTTCACCTAAGTTTTCACGGTGAGATGGTTACAGAATCGAGGTGATGAGATGGTTAAAGAGGAGAGGACTTTATTCATTTATTAATCATTTTGAAAGGTACGCTAATCCATTGCTTCATGTTCGAAAAATTTGCTCAACAACGTAAATAGCGCAATGAATGTTGTTGAACTGTCAAAATAAAAGCCTTTGCTACTGATAATATTCTGCCCCGACTATTCACTGACCTCAGGGAAGACGGTGCACAGACATTATGCACAGTTAGGTTTCGGGGAGACCTCTTAGCAGTTCCCCTGCACATCGCTAGCTATGTTTTTAAATCCTATGTAATATATGGATGAGTCTATTGCTATCAACCCGGTACAAATCCAGACTTCGATCTGCTACTGACACATCCTAGATGGAAAAACCCAGTAATACTATGCCTGACCTGGGAATGGAACCGAGGACCTCATACTCAGCACTAGCGCTGGTGACCGCTAGACCAAGGCGGTATCAATGACCTTTTGGGTCAAAAAGCTGGCTGGCAACAAATTAACATTTCCAAATTGCACCACCAAAAAACAATCATCAGCATCATTTCAGCCGAAATACGTCCACTGCTGGACATAGGCCTCCCCCAAGCACCTCCACTTCGACTGGTTCTGTGCTTCTCGCATCCAATGGGTTCCTGCGGCCTTCACAAGGTCGTCGGTCCACCTTGTGGGAGGCCTTCCAACGCTACGTGTTCCGGTACGCGGTCGCCACTCCAGAACCTTTCGGCCCCATCGGCCATCTGTTCAGCGAGCAATGTGCCCTGCCCACTGCCACTTAAGTTTGGCAATTCTTCGACCTTCGACACTTCGAAAACGACAAATATAATACAGCCCATTGTTATATACTCGAAACATTGACATTGGTTTAACCGCAAAATAAATTGTTTTAACAAATAAAAGCGACCTATTAACATGAAACTATTGTCTTTTATTGCATAAAACTCCAATTACGGTCAATAAAAAGCATTCACGCATTACTTTTTCTGTTGCAACATCACAACACGGCGGTTTGCCAAAAAGCTCGACATTACTGACAGCTGTCACTTTGACAATTAAAACAGCATGGCGTTCGTGTTTTTTAGGTGGGTCTTTAATTTGTTCAGCCTTGACACCTTCAGTTAAAATCACGATTTTTAATCCTTAAATGGACAAGAAAGCACGACTAGTATTGAAAGTACGTTTGTTAAAAATTGTTTATAATAAGCTTGCGAAGTAGTTTCGCAATTTAGGACATTCATAACATAAGATCACGCCTAGATTCCCCGCAGGGTCAGGCAGAGGTATACCTGAAGTACACCCATATTTCGCCAGGTATGTTTATGTCCCATGTAATAGGGAGCGAGCCTATTGACATCAACCAGGACCGGGCTACTACTGAGAAATTCCAAATAAAAAAACCTAATAATACTTTGCCCGGCCCGGGAATTGAAACGAGGACCTCATGCCCAGCAGTAGCGACTTGCAACCAACCAACGAGGCAGTTCCTTTAACCAAAATATTGCGATATGCAAAATAAAGGCTTTCCCAAACTGGGACTGGTCGATGTTGACAGTCTGTGGCGGCCATGTTGTTTTTGTGGCCTGATATTTCATGAAATAGTCATTCAATAGGACTATAGTTTGACCGAAACTGCTGTACCGCGCCTTAGGAATGCGCGGCGAGGCGGGAGGAATGCGCGTTGAGGCGGGGGGCGGGGGGCCGTGAGCGATGACGAATGAGCGGCCTGCACTGCCCGGGGGGGGCAGTGCAGGCCGCGCACATACCGAAGGCGCGGTACAGCGGTTTTGGTCAAACTATAGTAATGAAGTTCGAGGGTTGTATTGATGATTTTAATGATTACCTATAATATTCTGTAGATTGATATTTGTTAGGCTCACAAATCATATTTTAATCAACATTCAACATGACACCGATTCCCTTGTTCACAAACTAAACTAAAGGAGGATGGGCGTTTTGGTACCCGAAAACTACTTACCTACAACCAATAAAAATAATTATATATAGTTGTAAAGGTCTAATTATGCAGAACAATAGTTGTTATGGGCGATAGTCGCACGATAGTTCACTGTCCTGTCAAATTAGTCAGACTCAGCGCCTGACGTATTTTTAGCAGCCAACTTTTTAATCACATCTAAACTTGTCTATGGAGTATCTTAATTTGACAAGACTAAACAAATATTTATCTTCTGTCCGTAATAAAATAGAAAGAACAAGATGCACTGAACTTAAATTTAGTTTAGTTTGTGAACAAGGGAATCGGTGCCATTGACCAGCAAATTGCGAACAACTTAAGATTCCGTGGGCTACCCTGACGCTTCCCCCTTAACATGACCAAACCATCGCAACATACACTTTCAAAAAACGTTTATTTTTGCTTTCTTATCCTTCTTGGTCTGGGGCTTACCACCAGCTCTTATATGAAGTGAGCTTAGATTGAGTTGTCAATAGTGTCAATCCCTAGCATTAGTTGGAATGACAGCTCACTCCACGCTCACTTCACCTAAGTTTTCACGGTGAGATTTTTACAGAATCGCACTGCTGGTGGTAGGCCCCTATTCTTGTTGGTTGTGCATTTATACCAGTGCAGCAGTGGTTCACACCATAGGTTCACACGTTACTCTTTGTTTATTTACAGGTGGCTGAAAAGTTGTGTGGAAATTGGTTGTCATGTATGGGCATGTAATGCGGAAGAATGTCTAAAATGTCGTGAGGACAGTTCTGCCACGATCATCGCGTCGACCTTTCCGAAGAACATGACCTTGTTGGTGATGTTCTTCGGAAAGGTCAGGTGCGTAGTACTCAGAACCGGCGTGTTTAACCTAAGCAAAAGAATTTGTAAGGATCGTGTCAGGTGACGTTCTATAGTTTCTGTCTAACCCCATGGGAAGAAGGCATGAGTTTATGTATGTGTATATGCCACTGACCTATAATATACAAGTACGCTGGACTTCATAATATCGATGACAATACGAAGACATTTGATTTTCGCCGTTTTGGCGCTGACAGCAACGTGAGCGTCCGTAGAACTAATATTTTTGATAGCGAGTTTTACAAAATGCGTAAACTCTCATCAAAAAAATGGTCTAAGTATGTCGTAGTAAACACAAAATATACAAAAAAGTCTTATTACAGGATTTAGACCTAAATCATCAGAGACATACCAAAACAACACGACGGTCATTTGCAACAATATGTTAATTTTAGTTCATGAGACGCTCGAGCGGGGCGCTTTGAACCGGCACAAAACAACTGTCATTTCGTATAGTAATATAGTCTAGCTTACTTGTATATTAAAGGTCACTGGTCTACCCCCATGGGAGGAAGCGTGAGGTTATATATTATGTGTATGTGTAACAACCTTTTTCTTTTCTTTTTAACGGAGAATTTAAAAAGAAGACAATCAGAGACAATGTCAGCATGACGTTGGTGCTACAGAAATTCTAAATTGCAATCTTTTTTATGTTTATTTTAGAAATTGTGTGTGTTTTGTAATAATATTTTGTGCGTTATTCTATGTAAATTTTTAGGATTTTTATAATGTAAGTATGAACTATGTTCTGACATATATCGTATACACAAAAGCCACCACTCATCATATCTTCATAATCAGCCTGTAATGTTCTCCCCACTGCTGGGACATAGGCCTCGTCTCTGTGAGAGGGAGTGGGCTGTTCCTATATATAGTGTATAATCTATGGCTGTCACCACGCGGCCTCAGTGCGGGTTGGTAGATGTCACATGTCTTCGAATTGTTGGTTCTAGGACATGACATGGTTTCCTCGCGATGTTTTTCTTCACCGTTTTGAGAGCAGTGGTGATGAAATTATTTGCACAAACTAAAGCGCCTGTCTGGGTTCACACCACAAACACAACATATGTATCGCACATGTGTCGACGAGGATGATCCTGGATACATTAGGTATCCCAATCGTAGCCAAGCTTCCCATGGTGTGGTCGGCTTACAGTCTTACCAGATGCAGCTGAACATTCCTGCCAAGAACCGGGCAAAAATCCAGACTCCGGGCTGCTGGATGGAAAAACCCAACAACACTTTGCCTGACCCGGGCATCGAACCCAGGACCTCATGCTCAGCAGTAGTGCTTGCGGCCGCTAGATCAATGAATCAAAATCAAAAGTCATTTATTCAAACTAGACTGAGAATCAGCATTTTTTGAACGTCGTCATCAGCAGTCCTCCAAAACGCCTGCCCTTCACCACTTCCTAGTGCTTTAACTGGGAAGAAGAAGTGGCGCAATATACTCCCCAGCAGCACAGCTGTCTTTTCAGTGGGTAGAACTTGATACTATATTAGTTAAAGTACGTCGCTGAAGTAGCCCCGACTACTTCAACGACGTACTTTTACTTCACTCTTCTACTCGCAAATATTGTGCATGTAAACTGTGTATATTGTTATTGTTATAAAACGATGTTGTATATGAAAACAGTGTGACACTTATTATGTAATATAGATCTTAAGCATAATGGCCTTTAATGGATGGCTCGCGAGGCGCACGAGTCTGTGAACGCCGAGCGCGTGCGCGGTAACCGGGCGCTTATGACTCACTGGTGCGGCGCGCGGGGTGACGTGGATAGTGTTATGCCAAACCGTAACTAGTCACGTAACCTGGCCGGGGCACAACCTCTAGCACTGCGGGGAGATGACTCTAATAGGGTTGCGCTATAGTATGATGTTTTTTTCAGGACAATACCTACCTGTGACGATTGGCAGGGCTGCTACAGGCCTGACGTATGCTACTCAATTCTCAGACTGCTCAAAATGACAGTAAGTGTGTACTATGCTGTATGCAGCTATATGTGCGTGCGTGTTTATTAGCATGCATTTTCAAAATGGCGCGACAGTCGGTATGCCACGGATTTTCAAAGCCCTTTTACCTCTTTGGTGCACCGTGCAAACCTACGCGCCACCATATTGCTTCTCACTTCCAATTCCAATGCCTTACGTTCCCGCTCAATATCCAAATCATCTGAAAGGTCTTAGGTATATTGCGGCCACTACTCTTCTTGGGAACCTTGGCTTTACCCTTTATTCCAATCCTTTATTCCAGCATATACCTCTACAAATGAACTAGATCAATAATTGTAAAACTATGGAAGGAGACGGTGAGGGTCTGGTGGCGATAGTCCAGGGTTTGGACACTTCCGGAGTTACCCTTACGGTCTGCAACAGGACCAGACATAACTCGGATAGGAGAAGGTCTTCGAGACCCAGGATACGTGAGTCGTTTGAAAATGCCCTTATTTTTTCCCCCAATTCTGTATGGTAATTATTATTTCCCCGCGAAATCTTACCACGTGTAAGCCACGTCAATATTGTGTCTTGAAGAAACCCCTGTACTGGCAAGGAATCGAAATGACAACCGTACGGACAACATGTATTTTGACAGTTCAAACCACGCCAACTTCGCGTTCATTTCGCGCGGTTTCGTTAACTGTGTCATAGAGAATACGTTAATAGCAATGTCGTGATTAACTAAGGAATTGACGTGGTTTCGAAGTCCTTAAGTGGTCATAGTGAATTAGGGCCCAGGAGTTTAGTAGCCTACGGGGTAACGGGCTAGGCTTAGTTGTTGGATGTGAGCTCGAACCCAGGTAAAAAGATCCAACTGTGTATGTAGGCTGGCAGGGACATCGACGCGTAACCTGTTACCATGGATTCAGTACATGATTCTGAACCTCTCTGCGTTGAAATTTATTGTCGGTTATTTAAAAAAAAAATACTGTTCCATAATTTTTGACCGCTTTTTTTGTGAAACAGCATTTTTTCTTTTGATAACCAACGATTTTGCCAAAGAGCTATGGAACGCAGCACTCTGGGTGTAAAAGCCCAAGACAGAATTCGGAACATCACGCTGCGTTCCAAAACGGTCATACTGGATGTAAAGAAAAGAAGTAAAGAAGGCTGCCAGGCTCAAATGGGATTGAGCGGGCCACATCAGCCGCATGCACGATGACTGCTGGGTAAAGATCTTCACACAATGGGTGCCTGAAGATGGAGAAAGAGATGGAGAGATTAACTGGACGCGTACCGCGACGGCTGGTTCGTGGTAGCGCGGAAAAAGAGTTCATGGAAGGATTTGGGGGAGGTATTTACCCAGCAGTGGGGCAGTACAGTTTACACACAGTCACTTCTACGCTTTTCTAGAATCATGTGCTAAATTCATGGTGACAGTTTGCGCGTCGATGTCCCTGCCACCTAGACGACGATACAACATGTGCCAGTTATATTTCAGAGATAAATGCAGGAAACACGAGGCTTGCTGACATGCCTGCAACTGATCACAGGTCAAACACGTTGCCTGCTAATTGTGCAACGCTTGTAAATCAGAGATCGTCAGTGGAGACGAGCACTGGTACAGATTTCGCGAGACAGCACACAAGCTCTCAGATCTGCGATGGTAGATATGCCAGTAGTTACAAGGTATGTATTGGAAGAAAAAATATATAGGTATGACTAAAGCACGAAAAGCCGTTGGACCTGCGCCTGATCTCTCCCCGATCGTGGATTGCCGTTCCATCGGACTATGAGAGTAAAGGAACAGAGAGTGCACCTGAGTTCCCGCACACACTTGTGCACTATAATATCTCCTGCGTACCTGGGCTTCCGTTAAGATTGACCACCGTGACCGAAATCGGTCGGGAGGCTATTATTATTTTATTTTTTATATATGTCGTGGATAGATGGCGCCGCAGTACAGCGGACAGCGTCATCTAACAATTTAATTGGTAAATGAATAATCATGTGATCGGAAATGCAAGCGAACCCTACCGCTTGGACACGATCGTCTGTGGAGGGGATGACACTCCCTCCGCTCCACACAGAGCGGGAGGGGTCATATGATGATTTCTCACCCTCAAAAAAAAAAAAGGGTATATCGTATTACCCAGTAACTGGATTGTGGAGTTTAGATAGGCAGTCACTCCATGTAAAACACTTGTATTCAGCTGCATGTGGTTAGACTGGAAGCCGACCCCAACATAGTTGGGAAAAGGCTGGGCAGATTGATAGTATTCTTCATCTTCCTACCTCTGTCCCATGTTACTTGGGGTCGGCGCACCACGTCTCCCCTGTCAACCGTCACGCTATCATTCACTCCCTTGTCTTACATATCATCTGTCACACAATCCTGGGCGTTTGACACATCGATCTTTAGAAAGAGACTGTAGAGGTATGAGGAACAGGGTGTAACGATCGTCATCCTCCATAGAAAAGGGAGTTTATTCCGACCAGACAGGTGTTGTCTGGCGGGTTACTTCCCGACGCTTGATGTCGGGGCTTTGTATATTATGATATAATTATGCTAGTCGCGCGTCGAACTTTGCTTGCGCGATGCAGGATTTTACTTGACCTCAGTGTAATACGTAGTTCGCATGTGACGATATAGATGCCGCCACAAGGCTCCGCACACATTTGTGAGTGACAGAGACGACGCTCCATAAAATGAAAGTTTTTCTAAAACACGACGTGTCATATGTACAGCTGGGTACTGTGTTAGTAACGGCCGCGGTACCGAGTTGTAGGTCGTAGGTTCGAACCCAGACAGGCGCTTTACTTTGTGTAAATTATTTCATCACCACTGCTCTCAAAACAGTGAAGGAAAACATCGTGAAGAAACCGGCGTGTACGAGAACCAAAAATTTGAAGACATGTGACATCTACCAACCCGTAGTGAACCCGCGTGGTTGATTATGGTCCACTCCCCCTCGCAAAGAGGCGGCCTGAGGAACGAACATAATAGACTGATTATTCCATTCAACCACATAACTATAAGAGCAAAGCTTCTCATCTTATATAACTGTACATTGTCACAGTTGGCGCACTGCATGGTGACTCCAACCTCACCACCAGAAGCGGTGTCCGAGTTTCCACCTCAGAGGAAGGAACCCTGCCGCAGTAAGTTATTGAACTAACTTGTTATCCCTCGTTGACTATATATCTCATAACCTGGATAAAGGTCAACAAGTAGATGTGCTATATTTAGATTTTAAAAAGGCTTTCGATACAGTGGATAACGATATTCTATTAAATAAATTATACAGCATGGGTTTTACCCCAAAACTTCTAAAATTTTTTGCGGATTACCTTTCAAATAGAAAACAGTATGTTAGCCATGGATCCTTTATTTCGAAGTCATATCATACGCGTTCAGGTGTAAGCCAGGGTTCAGTTTTAGGCCCCCTTCTCTTTCTCATTATGGTTAACGATCTCATTAAAATAGTAAAGTATGCCAAATGCCTCTTATATGCTGACGACTTAAAATTAGTTCAAGTAATTGATAAGGATGTAACTCCCGAACATCTTCAAAGTGACATCGACCGAATCCATAAGTGGAGTATAGACAATAAAATGATGTTTAATGCCGGTAAATGTTACGTCATGACCTTTAGCCGCAAGTTACAACCTACACATGCCACCTATATCTTAGCAGGTGTTGAAATAAAGCGCGTGTCAACCATTAGAGATCTTGGCGTGACATTTGATTGCGGATTGACTTTCCACGCACACATGTCTGCCCTAGCTTCGGAATCTTACAGACGCCTAGGTTTTGTCCTGCGCAATGCCCGTGATTTCAATAATCCTATTGTCATCAAATTATTATTTAACTGTCTAGTTAGGAGTAAGTTAGAATTTGCTGCAGCCGTCTGGAATCCCCACGAATCCACATATGAATTATTGATTGAAAAGGTCCAGAAAGCCTTCCTGCGTTTTTTATATAAAAAGATTTACGGATATTATCCATTTATGTATCCTACTCATTTCCTACTGGGAATGTTAGGATATAATTCCCTTTCAGTGCGTAGAGCCAGAGATCAGATTCTAATAGCCATAAAAATCTTAAGGAGCATGGTAGATTCCCCAGAGCTGCACAATACTTTGTGTACACTTTATGTACCCGACAACTACCTGCGTCATAGGCCTACTCGACGACACAGACTGTTTGCCACATCCCATTGCCGCACTGTGTCGCGCGCGCAATCCCCGCTGTGTCGCATGCATGGTGCTTTAAACTCCTTAATGGAGACAGTCCCGGATTGTGACATCTTTAATGACACACTCAGGGTGATCATGTTAAATTGTCTCATGTTCTGTGAAAGCTATGTTTGTAGGTAAATAAGTTGTTTCTTGTTATCACTTTATTCGATTTTATTTTATTTTCTCTTCTTAAATTAAATTTTATTATTATGTATGTTTGATCTCTAACTTGTTATTTGTTTTTGAATTATGTAATATGTTTAGTTTTATGTTTAGTTTTACCTGTTAATTACTGTCATTGGCGCAAGCCGTTGTACTTAATTAATTAATTATAATTATTATTGAAAGTCGCCATTTCTCTAAGAAGGTTCTTGAGAGACGTTACGGGTAGTCAGAAGCCAAAACCCATAACAACATAATATATAATGATATTTTATGAAATAGTCATTCAATAGCGATAAATGTTAAAGTAAAGTAACGTATTGTATTGATGATTTTAATGATTATAATTCTGTAAATACATGCTTGTTACGCTCGCGGATCATATTTGTTCAACATACAACCTGAAACTGACCTGCAAATTGCAAAAAACCTAAAAAAAAATAATTTCGCGTGCCACCTTACCGCTTACACCTTAAAGGTAACTGGTGAAATGTGGTTGTACTATACACTTCTACCAACCCTTCGAGGAATACAAGCGTCATGTTATAACTTCACAGATCAAGGGAACTTTGAAATCGGTGGCCATGGCAGTGGCCACAGCAGTGGAAAAGTGAGGGTCTCGTCCTCAAGAGTCAAGCATTATGGAGGGAGTCAGACCTGGAGCGATAAAGGTAAGGTAACTTTAAGTTTTTTATAAGAAGAGAAGAGAGATAGAGAGAGAGAGTTTAGTCTTGTGCGTGTATGACCTGAGGGGCAATTCTTGTAAGTTTAAGAACGTTCACAGTCTGATCTCAGTCTCAATCTGTCAAAAATGCCTCTAATTTCCCTACAATTTTGAGAAGTTTTTGGCATTGACTGTCGCTGAGATGAGACTGCGACTAGATTTTGAACGTTTTAAATTACGAGAAGTTATTGGCCTTCAGATGTATGAACGTAAACGAGGCAAAAGGAGTACCTATTTAAGGATTGTAGCAGGTTCTTTAGTTCGTGCCCATCCCTCTATAGGAAGAAGACGAGACTTTTCGTAACAAAAACATGGTGACATTCATCCCCCACATTTACAGAGAGTAGGTAAGTGGGATAGGAGGTGAGTCCCAGCAGTAGAGACGTTGTAGCTTCAGGCTAAGAGGCAATGCTATTCTACTAATATGTATTATAAACGTGAAAGTTTGTATGATGATGGATGCGTAGGATGGATGGATGGATGTTTGTTACTTTTTCACGCAAAAACTACTGAACAGATTTGGATGAAATTTGGCACGCAGATGGTTTATAACCAGAATTAACATACAAGATACTTTTTATCCCGATGTTCCCACGGTATCGAACCTTATGCGGGTGAAACCGCGGGGCGCAGCTAGTGTAAGAATAAGCGTTAAATGTAGGTTAGGAGAAGCCTAAGGAAAGAAGAGCAAGGCCGCACAAAACTAGTGAATCAAGCGCCGTTTACTCTCGCACTCCGTATCCTCAACAGCATAGCGGAGGATATAGATATATTTTGTTGCACTCTGGGTGAGTTCACAGTGAGAGCTCTCTTTGAAATAAGTTATGGTCCTACTAGGACATAGACATATGGTGTTTGTAGTAGCAGTAAATATGAGTTATTAGTTTGTAATGGTGCAACTGTAGTTTGTAAGTTGTCTACATTATCGCATTAGGTGACAAACCTGTAAAGATAATAGTATGGTGGGAAATAAATAAATAAATAAGAAGAGAGACTGCAGACAGCATTCAAGGAACAACGACTACTTCTGTTGATCACAAACCCCCACATTGCAGGGTCTACCCACCGCTACTGCAAGTCGACCCGGGACACCGAGGCGTTTGCACACTCTCTGCGGAAGTACCCAAGCATGGCTCCGTTTCGGACCGCGTCTACCGACCTCATTGAGAAACTCATTCGGTATACACAGGCTAAAAATTGTGAGTACCTTTATGTAATCAGAATAGAACAAAATTGACCGGTTTTTGATTATGCACCGTGTTCCGGACGATATTCATAAACTTCGACCAGATGTTCAGATCATGGAAATAAGCATTTTTCATTTTAGACACATTAATAAATTCTTATTTTTTGTTAATTTTCATACAACCTTGACATAAATCACCCGATATGCATGCCACTATAACTCTTTTTTCCGAAGCATTTGATAGATTTACCATTTTAATTGCACTAAGCGGCAACATAGGCCAAATTAAGACCCTTTCTTACTCCATAGCTCAATTAAATTTCATTAAATGAAATTACAAATATCATTGTAACGAAGCCTTTTTAGTTAGTACTTAATTTGTTTGTAAAAGCTATAGAAGCGTTTGCCAAAATGGATAGGTAACGTGCACACTGTGTATTATAAATACTATCAAATATAAACTGCCTAACTGTTGTGGTTGATTGGCAAGAATATGTATCGAACATTTTGCTGGTTCAATTGTGTTGCTTTTTATTTAGAGAGGGGTTCAGCACCCTAATTGCGTAACACACAATCAATCGGAATCAGAATCATTTTGAAACCAATTGCTAATCCATTGCTTCATAAGTTCGAAAAATTTGTCTGCCCAACACGTAAATAACGCAATGAATGTTGTTGAACTGTCAAAATGAAACCGAATCCGATTGATCGTGTGTTACGCAATTAGGGTGCAGGTTCAGTACGTATGAAATATTTTACTGTGAAGTGATAAAGTCACAAACCACTGGTCTATAATATGCCTTGTAGTGCCAAAGGGGTTGTTCAGACTCACGTAGAGTGTAACTTTTTTTAATAATATTAAATTCACTATTATCACAAAATTTATTATATGTATAAAAACTTTTTTACAAAAAAAAAAAAACAACCGACTTCCAAAAAAGACACTAAGTACCTATAAAGTGAAAAATAACTTTAATTTCGGAAGTCGGTGTCGAGTCGTTGGGTTCGCATTTTCGTTGTTTGCCACAGACTTCCGAAATTAAAGTTATTTTTCACTTTGTAGTCTTTTTTGGAAGTTGTTTCTTTTTAGTTTTTATTTTTCACTTTTAAGTTGTAATTTTTACCAGTAATTTTGGTTTAAAACCAAACTACTCAACCGTTTTTGATGAAATTTAACTAACGGAGTTCTGAGGTAACAAACAAAAAAAAAAAATCAACCGAATTGAGAACCTCCTCCTTTTTTTGAAGTCGGTTAAAAATGGTAAAGAGGGCGAGAGCAGTGGTGGCCCAGTGGCAATGGCCGCGACTTACGAGTTTTAGGTCGGGGGTTCGAACCCAGACAGGCGATTTACTTTGTGTAACTTATTTCATCATCACTTCTCAAAACGGTGAAGAATAACATCGTGAGGAAACCGGCATGTCCTAGAAGCTGACATTCTAAGACGTGACATCTATCAACCCGCACCGGGCCCGCGTGGTGGATTACGGCCCACTCCCTCTCACCAAGAGAAGGCCTGTGTCCCAGCAGTGGGAACAATATAGGCTAATTATGATATGCTACAATACAATATTATTCTTTCGCAGTTCAAGAAATGTCACGTTCATCAAAAAGCATGCGTTCGCTTCGACAGCAGAAGTCCTCTGATACCTATGAGATGGCCAGAGCTTCGAAACACCAGCAGACTTACACTAAGAGACAGGATAACAACGCTGTTAATAATAGCAACGTGCAGGTCGGCTATAGAGGAAGGGCGAGGAATTTTAAGCTGTACTCACCAATGAGTGATAGCAGAAACCTTAAGTAAGTGGAAAATAATATTAGGAGAGGTAAAAGACAGTTGCCGGGAGGGGCCTGTGGCCAAAACAATAACAGCTGCACAGGGACCCAAGTCTGCTATTTTTATAAATTCGTCATTCCAACACGATCCCATTCCCGTCCCATTGTCATTTTGCTTAAAGTTCGTAATCTGCTAAATTCTTAATGGCGATCATTGGTCGGTCAATGTTCTCGTAATAGAATTGTGACATTGTCGTATTGCCATTATTATAAAACCCGTTAGTAGAAATGATTTTCCAAAAACTACCACTACTTTATTTATGCCAGATTTCATTTGTAAGTACATATTTTTACATATTATTTATTAGTGTTTTATACAAGTCAAGTGTTTTATGTAAGTCAGTCATTCATTTATCATTATGTACGAGATTACCATTCTATGCCATTTGTTTCAATGGAGTGTCAGTGGTTGACCACCGGAAAGTCATAATGACGCCATTATGTTAGTAGATTACCAAACTTGTCAAAATCAACAATTATGAAATCAATGATAAACCATTCTGACACTATTGTAATAGCAGACTTGGGGCCCAGGTCGATCGACCTGTGCAGCTGTTGGTCTGTAGAAGTTTCTTGATTTGTTATTTACATTGTTCTCACATATACAAGCTATTGTTTTACATCCTCGTGAAGCTGTTATGAAAAACATAAACAAACAAATAAAATCACAATCCCTGGCAAACAATGAATACATACTTGTTTTTTTAGTTATTTAAGTTTGACAGTATTTCAGAATACCTACGCAATGACAGCCGGGACCGTCAAATATTGACGATTACGTTAATATTTGACGTACGTCCGAGTAACTGGGTTGTAGAGGTCAGATAGGCAGTCCCTCTATGTAAAATACTGGCTCACCTGAATCTGGTTAGACTGGAAGCCGACCCCAATATAGTTGGGAAAAGGCTTGGCAGATGATAATGAAATTCTGACTTAAAAAAACTTGCAGAGGAAACCGCCACAGAGAGACGACATTGAGCAGTAGTTACGACTACTTGAAGGCTGGTCTCTCTCCCTATGGACGACCCAATCGCTCCGACGAGTCCCCAAGCCCGGTAGGATCCAGCAGTCCGGAACGGACTAGGAGTCCAGAGAGGTCTAGAAGTCCAGATAGGCCAAAGAGTCCAGAGGTGTCTCGAAGTCCTGTTCGGTTCAAGAGTGGATTCAGGAGCCCCGACAACAGGCCGAATCGTGCCGACAGGCCTATACCGTTCGAGCGGTCTGTACGGGATGTGAGCCTGAGTGACATGTCCAAGTATATTCGGAGTACTATCAGGCAGATTTGCAATGAACGACCAGTTGTAAGTACTTCTTGACATGTTTTCTTTTTTAATTTGGCTTTGGTAACTAGCGCACGGTGAAAAGAATTAATTTCCAAGTTCTATAAAGAGAGGAGGCTTGTGTCCCAACAGTGGGAACATTATAGGCTGGTAATAAGTTCCAAAGGATTCATTTTGTATCTCGATCTCTTATGCATGTACGGCCCGGTATTTTCTGAGTGATGTTCGAGTATAGTTCGCACTCACAAATCTATCTTCTATACATACATATAAAAATCAAGTGCTGTTCGTTTGTCTCGCTAGAATTCGAGAACGGCTGGGCCGATTTGGTTGAAATTTTGTGTGTATATTACAACGGGTTCCTGGATGGTTTAAAAACACAATTGGACCCGGTAGGTGGCGCTGCTGTCGTATATGATGACTCAACCGGGCAGGACGACGTCTGCCGGGTCCGCTAGTCTTTACTCCTAATAAAGCTGAGATTTGTTTGTTTGAACGCGCTAATCTCTGGACGTGTCAGTCGGATTTGAAAAATTATCTTTGCGTTCTTTATGAGGCTATCAAATGCAAAAAGATTTTTTTTTAATCCGATTGGAGCCATTCCAGCCACTTCAGCGAGCAAGGGGGGGGGGGGGGGGCTTCGGGGCTGGTGCTTTCGTGGTGCTTTAGTGGTCTTATACTAAACTTAGGTGCACAAGTAGTAGCCTACTTAAAACATTAAATCACCCAATAGGAACGCAGTCGGCATATTCCATATGAGATATAGTTCCTACAGAAATCCGTGCGATGGCGCGTAGGTCGCTGAAACTATTCCGCGCACAGCGGCGGCGAACGGATGTATGTTTATGTATTGCAGCTACATAGGTATGCCACGGACTTTCAAAGCCCTTTGAATTTCGAGGGCTACACTGGCGCTTTCCCCTTAAATAAAATGTATATTATTTAATGTTGGTTTACAATAAAGCATATAGTAGGTATCGATCAATCATAAAACAAGAGTTTTTTATTATGACGTTATTTAATTTTCATAGTAGGTACTCTACAAATAACTTGCCACCCTTAACCTGGCTCAAATAAATTCATTTTCTTTCACTAATAACTATGCAAGTTTAATTTTCTTTATTTTCGGAAGGCTTACAGACTAATAACATTATAATAACAGTAATATATACCTAACTAAATTGCTAATTACAAGCCTCCACAGATAAATACAAAAAAATAAAGAAAATTTTTTTAAACCGATATTTCACGTAAGTATATACACTAACAGCGGTCGATGACCCCACAATTTTTTTTTACGTTTTATCATGTTTACCCATGATACTCACGTCTGCAGAGTTTCGCTAGCTAAGTTAATTTGACCCGGTATTTAATGAAATGAACAAAAAAACCTAACACCGTGACCCTGGAGGGACGCCAAGAAAGGAAATAGTATGGTTACTTGGGCTACGTCACTGGTCACAATTACAAACGAGGACAGAGGAAGTTTATTCTACTGGCATGACGACGAGACGTTTCACAGGAAGACGAATTGTACACTCTTGGTTTTGACGTCTTTGGTGTTTATGGAAATGAGACACGTACCGCCAGTTCAACAGTTTATTGTGGACTGCTTCCCTCTATATTACTTTACTCTTTGGGACTGCCCACACAAGTGGGCACCACTTGTGTGGGTATCAAGGGTACCCACACGCATGACATGCGTGTGGGTACCCATTGATATGCCTGTGAATGGTTTAATTGAAATAAATGCTTTGAGTTTGAATTCGAAAGGTCGTGAATTAACCTGTGCTCTACCTCTGCCAGAAATGTATGCAGCACATCTTCATACGGATGCCGATCGAGGAGTGTGGCATTCCATGGAGGAGTGTGGTCTTTACCAAGCGTACTAACCTCTCCCACCACGCTCCGCCCATGAACGGCGCTCCTGGTGGTATATAACGCCAGTCAAGGTGACGCACCTCTGCTTCGTGTTGTACCGACTTTAGGGCGGCCATGCGGAGCTCAGCGTCCGCCGCGAAATTGGTACCGTTGTCACTCCAAATGACTTCTTCAGGACTTCCGTGGTGCGCCATCACCATGCGCTTCGACGCGAGTATAGCGGCATCCGTTGATAGCGAGGCGACGCCTTCTAAATGAACGCGTGATGAGGCATGTGAACAATGCCACGTAGCGCTTCTCGTGATATCTTGCTACTGTGACGGAAACTGGTCCGAAGAAGTCCAGTGCTGTGTGTGTGAACGGACGTTGGTGGTGTGTCAGTCGACAGGTTCCACTGACGGGCGACTCGTCAGTGGCTCTGGCCACCTGCAGTAACGCGTGTATTGCGTTTGCGGGTAGCGGCTGTGGTGTGGACTCGTTAACGGTCGATGAATTGAAGAACGCCGACCGTGGCCCGGATGACTCGGAGCCGGGAGAAACATGTAACGCCCCTCTTATGGTGGACCGTTCGTGAGCAGCGGTAGTGGTGACACGCCTGTTTCGATATATAGGGGCGCGAGTCTGTCTCTTGCGGCCAGGCCTTTTCGCAGTCGTACAGGAAGGGAGTGCCGATGTACCAGCGGTGGCTCGCTGTGACGTGAGTCGGTGTATCGCGAGTCATCGGCGACATTGTGAGCGGTGGGGACCCAGCGCCATTCGCTTCTTTCGGTGGGTTCTTTTAGTTCTGCTACTCTGTGCGCGACGAACGGTTGAAAGGCATGCGGGCCGGCGCGCGGTGTGCAGCCACGCTAGCACGGCGCGCAAGTCAGACCAGACGACCCGGCGGTCGGTGTGACGATCGTGCTCGTCTTCCATGCAGCGTGCCAGTCGCCCGCCGAGGACGGCAGCCTGTAATTCAAGTCTAGGTACAGATGTGACCTTAAGGGGTGCAACGCACCCTTTCGCTACTGCGAACGACACATTAACTTGAGCTATACCGTTTACAGAACACCATATGCTACTGTGGCATAAGCCCGATCGCTCGCGTCTACGAATACGTGCCATTCTACCTTAGTCGAGTCATTCTATACTTACCCGAAATATAAACGACTAGGGATACAAACGCCTTTCAGAATTTGCAGAGCAATTAACCAGTCGTGCCATTTACGTTCTAGACATTTAGGTAGGCGCTCGTCCCAACCGATAATTAAACGTCGAAGTGTCTTGCAATAGGTATACACTTTGCTTGTATCGTAAACGGCGCGGCTAGGCCCAGCTGGTCATACAAAGACATTCGTTTTTAATAACTGACGTTTCATGACCTCCTTGTTTAAATAAGAAGGGTATACTTTCTTGAAGTTAAATCCTCAATAGTGTCATTGTGGTGTCGCCAGATGAGGCCGAGAATTGTCTCCTCCTTGTTTAGCAGAGTGTCCTTCTCTGCTGGCTCGTCACTCGGTCGCTAGACTTACGACGGCGGCCGGCTCTTTAGACGCCCATTTCTGCAGTATGAAGTTACCTCGTCGATGTACAGCGACGACTGCTTTAGACACTCGGTTCGCTTCTTCTGCGTCGGCGAAGCTCTGTAAAAAAATCGCATTTTATTAACTTGCTTCGTTCGTATGGGTTTCCTGTTAAGTAATCCATTTGTCAATTGCTGGCATCCGATTAAGCTGAAACTTGGCATGCCTATGGAACTTCGGTGACGATGGAAGAATATTGTACTATGGAGCTGGTCTGAGGATGCAGACAGAAGTTGACCACAGAAACTCTTCAACTCAACGAGATAGCCCTGTTGTGTTTCGACTATTTGTTATTTGTCTTGACAAGTACGTTAGCCCAAGGTGTAGGTAGTCCAGGGTCTGATGATGGAGCAGGAAGGTGGCCACAGGAACTCTGCTACTCAACGAGATATCCTCGTTGTGCTCGGGGTCGTCAAACTCAAGTTATTAACTGAAAAACACATTTCTAAATTAAATATAAATATATGTAGAGATCAATATGTTTAGCCGCTGTCGGCGTGCAAATATCAATGACGTAGGTCTAAAATAGTAAAATTGTATTAAAATCACATATTTAAATTCAAGTTAAAATCGAATTAAGAAATCTACGAACGCTAAACTAGCACTTATCCTAGAACAAAGTTAACATTTTTGCGTTTTTTTTTACATATTTACATTATTAGAAATAACATAAGGTTTCTGATACATTATGTACCTACGTATATTCATTATGCTATTAAATTAATTAATACAGGCTCCAATTAAAATAGATGGACAAATTTTACCACAGCGCAGTACGTGTAACCAAAGATATCCAAGCAAAAAAAACACTGATTAAAATGATTTTATTTTGACCTAAAATAATAAATACCTGGCACTCTTGAATAAACACATCCATCCATTATGGGTAGGGGTAGGTACATACTTGCACTCGCGCCCCGCTGCGCGCATGCTCGCATCACAATTTTAAAGACAATGGAGGGATGTGTTTATGCATTCGGTAACCGACATTTATAAGTGTACTTTGTTAGCTGATTATTTTAAGTGTAAGTATCTAATGCGTTTTTCTTATATATTTTTTGCCATTGTCCTTATTTTGGTGGTCTGAATGATTTCTAAAAGTTTGTCTACCTATTTTAATGGGACCTTATACACAGGGTCAATTTAAAGTAGCTAGCGAAACTCCGCGGACGTGATGGGTATCAATATATTGAACTGTTCAATATATCGATACTAATCACGTCTATGAAGTTTACGAACACGATTAAACAAAAAAGAAATTAATTTGATGATTTTTTTTGTGGGGTCACCGACCGCAATTAGTGTAGTCATTTCAAATATCAGTTTAAAAATCAGCTTTTATTGTGTAAACTTCACAGACGTTATGGGTATATCGATATCTCAACACGACAAAACTAAAGAAATCTGATTTTCTCAACGCATACCACAAAACATCCAGCGGTCGTTGAACCCCAAAAAAAAAAACATCTAAGTAATATCTTTTTTTTTTTATAGTGTTTATATAGATATCGATATCCATCACGTCTGCACAGTTTCGCTAGCTAACTTAACTTGATCCTGTATATTTAGAGAACGACGAATATAATTCCAGCTCTTACTATCTAACTCTTCCTGCACTTAGGTATCCATTTTATATGGGTGTCGGAAAGAAAGTTACATTTTATTTAATTAATAGAGTATTAAATTACATCGTATTGTTAGCCTATTGTATTTTTGAAATGTTGCCAATTAAACCTGTATATCAATCACTGCTGGTACCACCGGCCGGCTGTCAGCAGACTCTCGAGAACTTCTCTCAGGCATGTTGATGTCATGATGCCTCTGTGTTGCTGATAACTTCTGTTTTATATTAATATAAAACTCGTACCACGCTTCTCGATTACTTTTGACAGCAACAAAAAAAACTGGCAATAGTATTGGATGTAGTAATTCCAAAATGTAAACTAGTATATCTGAGTCGGTCCACGCATCTAAAGCATAGAATGTAAAGACTCCGACGTCGCCCAATACGAATATCAACGTGGTGATGTACAAGCGACGCCATTTGTTAACAGCAGTAGGAGCGCTCGTGTCGGAGCCACGAAACAGTGAATATACAATAACAATGTAAAGTAAACCATTCAGTAACACGGGTAAAATTGTAAAACTAAATAGTACATATTCGATAATTATTCGCTGATGTTGTGAATATGTTAATAAAATTAAAACAATACTATAAATACCGCTTGTTAATAAAGGCACACCCCAACCAAACAGGCTGCTTTTCAAATATTTCCTTTGGAAATGCCCATCAAACACTTTCACAATGTCCATATAGAACATATGACATATAATTATCAACCAGTAATTCTTCACCGATACTAAGAAACAATAAGAAATGCGAAAGATTTGTAAGCCCAAGGTATCATTGTCTCCCACTGTCCAATGATATAAAACGTAAATGTAAGAAAGGTTTACAAAAATTACGTTAAGGCAAACATAGTTTCTGTAATTGCGAATTTTTTTTATAAAGCACCATGACGTCACTCCGTATATTAACGTAGCTGTTCCTAGAGCATACACAATGTATTCTAAAGAATCAATAATAATTATTTTTGTATCCATGTCCGCCATGCTGAATCTCACCGGCACAGTTCTGAATACACTCTAAGATGGTGGAAACAGTTTTTGTGAACACTTTGTCACTAAGCACTGCAATGTCCTTAACGGTGTTGTCTCCACAGCTGTCGACGGAACAATATGATTGTTTAAGTTTCATCCAAACGATCCAAGACGAATTAATTCAGTTTTATAATAGCACTTTAGTCAAAACTTGTTTGAACTTTCCTGTTTTTCTTCTACTATACCTATAAGTTCAAATAAATAAAATTAAAGTGTCCGTTGGAAATGTCAAAATTTTAATAACAGCTTTTTACTGAATGCATAATTATTAAAGTATTATATTCGGCATTTTTTTTTGTCTGTTTGTTCCGGCTAATCTCCGAATCGGCTGGACCGTAGTAACTTAGACTACTTTTATTTTAGGTAGGTAGGTATGTAACTACAAATTTACGGTATTCGGATTTTTTTCTTTACTTGTGCTACATGACATTGCTTCTTGCCAAATTTCATGATTCTAGGTCAACGGAAAGTACCCTATAGGTTTTGATTCCCTTGCGAATGTCAAAATATGCGCCATAAACGGAACATAAACGCCCGTATCTTTTGATTGCTTTGACTCACAGGTTTGATTTTTTCAATGCTTCAAGGGATTGCAGCCTTGATAACTCCACGCATTCCCGAGTAAAAGGGGCTTGATAGGCGGACAGACAGAAGGACAACAAAGAGATCTTATAAGGGTTCTGTTTTTCCTTTTGAGATATGGAACCCTAAAAACAGTAAATCCAATTGTTTTCTTTCTAAAAGTTTCTTCGGAATGTCTTCTCGAATTTATAATAAGCTTCCTAAGCAAGTAAGAGAAATTGAAAACATTAAATTTTTTAAGAAAAAATTAAATGACTTCTTATAAGTAAACAGACCATATTATACAAATACATTAATTTTTGTCTGACAGATTCGTGATGAGTTAGTGCCAAACTGTTTTTATGTTTTGGTGCAAAATAAAGCTCGATTGCAATTGAAATTTTTATTTGAATTAATATAATATAATTATCACATAAACTTAGGTCTAATATAACAAACTGTAAACTTTTGTATGCCTAACATGGTGGAGCAGTGCAAAAGCACACCAATTACCATATACATAACAACTCTGTAATCACTGTCTCACAATAAAGATCTTTGACTTTGACTTTCCTACATGCACGCGAACGAAATCACGGGCACAGCTAGTATTATTATATGAAAGGCATTCAACCGCGAGTCCAAAGTAACTATTTGACAGTGACAGCGCAATATATAACTCAAAACGGGTAAATATGACCCAGTGTCATCGCTGGCGTAGTATTTTTGTGACATACTTTTATTAGGTCATTTAGTATTTGTTGTCAATTCACCTGTTTCTTTTTTAAGTTTTTGTTAAATATGGCACTGATAGACGACCCTGAGAGAATATTTGCGGTATTAGAAGAGTCGAGGTCTGACGAAGAAGATTCAGAATTATTTAGAATAATTTAACAAAAATTTTAAAAATATAATGTTAAGTTTTCAGAGTTGATTTTGCATGCGCTATTAAGAAAGCCAGTAAAAGTTTAAATTATAAAATATTTGGATTTATTTCTTTTTTACTACATCAAAAAACTCTAGTATAATAAATAATTATTAAAATCTAGACAATTTAAATGTTACAATTACTCGATAAAATCTGGGTCATGATGACCCGATGTCATCGTCAGCGTAATTATGTTTACGTCATTTGCCCCGGGTTAACTTGGTCCTGTAAAAGGCTCAATACTGGGTGCATTCTTGTTCTTAGTATATACCAATGATTTACCATTCCATTTGAAGGGCATCTGTGACGTTGTACTGTTTGCAGATGATACCTCTCTTATTTTTAAAGTAGACAGGAATAGACAAGATTTTGACGACGTAAACAGTGCACTCTCAATAGTTACAGATTGGTTTACGTCAAATAAACTACTTCTCAACGCCAAGAAAATTAAATGTGTAAAGTTTGCCTTACCGAATGTTAGAAATCTAGGACCCAACATCGTCTTAGATAGAGAGGTGCTTGAAACTGTAGGCTCGGAAATTTTTCTAGGACTAACAGTACATGCCAAACTTCAGTGGGGACCTCATATATCAAGTCTAGCAGGAAGGTTCAGTTCGGTTGATACAGCTCGTTTAGAGTGAGCTGCATCAACTAACTATAGCGATAACCAATGTTTTGACAGCCTTCAAATCTCCGGTTAAGCGAAATTCGGGTTGCATCATTTTGGCAATTGTTATAATGACGTCATTAATAACTATAACAAGAAATAAGTATTTATTTCAATAATATCAACTAACACTAATATACACTATATACAATTATATACAAGTATATAATACGAAAATATATAGAAAAAGGCAGGAGCTCATTGGGCATCAAAAAATTCGTCCGCATCACTGTCAATGGGATAAGTGCCCAAAAGGCTGGCAGCATTACCACGTTGGATGGCAATGCTGATTCTTTGGGCTAAAAATAGGCCAGCCTTCTGGTCACGTGAAGAGTCAACCAACCGCTTGGCGATGTCACGAAAAATTCGATGAGCACTCGGACCCCAAGGCCCTAGTGTTTCAACCCCAAACGGCTCAAACATATAGCTCCCAATAAGGTTGTTATATTTGCGCCGTTTGAGGTTTTCTGCTCCTGCAGCAGCCGCCCCAGCACAGCCCACCGTGCTAGGAAGATGGGATGGCGCGAGGGTGTCGACACAGGTTGCATCCCACACCAAAGGCCTACCCAACTTCCAAGGCATTATGGTCATTCCATCGGGCCTCTTTCCATCGTCGCGTGCCAAGCCATTGGGTTCTAAAACAGCTGGCACCCCGGCGGAGACAAGAGCCCGACGGATGATGTCGTTAATGCTGGCGTGCCTTGCCATCCGTCCAGCGCTCTTGCTGCAGGATAGGCCATGGTGTCCGAGGCAGTCGACTGCTTCACCGCATTGACAGCGATGTGGAGCTACGCAAGGAGCGCCCAGACGCAAACATGTAGCGAGCCGGAATGTGGTGTCACCCAGCATAGTGCCTATATTGGGTGACGGTAGCGCCTGAAGCCAGAGGCCCGACTCCCATTCACCCACAGCCAGTAGGCGGGCACGCTCAGCAGTATTGGTGGACGTATTAATAAGTTTATTCCGTACCAACCTGCAGAGCGGCTCATCCCACTGTCTCTGGGAAGACGGGTTCTCGGGCTGAACCGTGTCCGGGCAAGCCACTTTCCAGGCGTTCACCGCGTCGGTCAAACACGGCACTTCAGAGTCAACCTGAGCAGGAACCAAGATTCGTGTGGTTAACTTTTCGGTGCTGTGGACCGAGGATAGGAACGCCGGTAGGCTTACACTAGAAATTTTAACGATAATCATTGCTTTGACAGCCGTCAAATTTCCGGTTAAGCGAAATTCGGGTTGCATCATTTTGGCAATTGTTATAATGACGTCATTAATAACTATAACAAGAAATTATAACGATAATCATTGCTTTGACAGCCGTCAAATTTCCGGTTAAGCGAAATTCGGGTTGCACAAATAACTATAACATTAATCGCCCAACTTTGGGCAGTTAAGGGCTATAGTTACGGTTTGTGTCATCATTTTTTTGGAGTTTGGCATTGAATTCCTTTTCAGTGTTGTCCCATGCTTGTTTTTTTTTTGTATTTGGTGCTAGTCTCGTCTGTTCTTTGCACAACAAAAATATGTTTTTCTGCAAAGATTTGTAATCTAGTAACTTCTACGTTGCTAAAATTAACACCTTAGTGCAATTATCATATTTATTCCATAAGCACAATCAGCCTTTATTGTTTCCACTGCTGTGACCACTGTGATCACTGATCGAAAACAAATCACACAAATTACAAAATTTAACATAAAAACTAAAAAAGAAGAACAATACCAATCCAAAGTAAGATATGTTAGATATGGTGTTCCCCAAGGCAGTGTACTAGGACCTACGCTATTTATTACCTACATCAACGATCTCCCTAAAGCAACTGTGCAACCTATGATATTATTTGCAGACGACAGCACAGTAAATATTACATGTAATGATAGAAATCTATTTGAAAACGACATAAATAAAGCACTAACATCTATAATAACATGGCTAATCAATAATAATCTAAAAATAAATATAAATAAAACAAATGTAATAAACTACAGTCAAAGACCTCAAAATTCAATTAAATTTAAATTAATATATGATAATAATGTAATAAATCAAGTAGAAACAGCCAAATTCCTCGGTTTAAAAATTGACAGCAGAATCAATTGGAAATGTCACACAGAAGAACTTTGTACAAAAATTAGTAGTTTATCTTTTGCGATGTACAAACTGGCACCAACAGTGAGTAGAAACGCATTATTCATGGCATATTATGGACTTGTTGAATCGGTGCTTAGATACGGTCTAATATTTTGGGGTAATTCGACAAACACCGACATGGTATTTAAAATGCAAAAGCGTTGTATTCGGGCTATGTTTAAGATCAAAAATACCGACAGCTGTCAACCACTGTTTATAAAATACCATATACTGACACTTCCTTCACTATACATCTTGGAAATAGCTTTATTTGTTAGAAACAATCCTCACTGGTTTCCTCTTTTGTCAGACAATGTCACTAGAAATAGACGTACTAAATATAAGAATTACTTACAGCCTCACTCTGCGAAAACAGCACTCCTTCATAAAAGCGTGTTTTGTATGGCACCATTAATATATAATAAAATTCCAGAGGTTATTAAAAATATAAACCAGCCAAACCTGTTCAAAAGAGAACTTAAGAAGTTACTTACTGAAAAATGTTATTATTATGTTAAAGATTATTTAAATGATAGTTTCTAATCTATTTGTGTTATATTTTAATTTTGTTATGCTTTTTTTTCTGTCTTAATTGTGTTATATATTTCAAGTGGCTATAATCTATATTTTATTTTGTACGCCAATGGTGGCAAATCATGTTGAAACTCACAGATTTTCATTTTTACATCCACATTTGCATGTATATGTATAATGTTACACATGTTCACAAATAAATATATCTTTATCTCTATCGGAATTTTTGACAGATAAAATGTGACGACTCTCTTTGACCTTAGTTAGTACTCATTGACCTAGTATGTTATTAAGTTCAATTCCATTGATTTAACATTGCACGTGACATTTTGTATTACTTTAATTATTATTATTTTTATTGACATTATTTTTATATTTTTCCTTTTGACATTTTTTATTTACATTTTTAAATTTTTCTTTTTGACATTTATATACTTTTCTTTGTTGTTATTTTTATTTTTGTCAAATCAATAAATACTATAAGCATTCCATTAATCTGGTTATGATATCAATTTTAATATCAATGACCTCTATAAATATTTGTACGCCTTCGGGTATAACATAGCGCTCTTCAAAATTTTTGTAACAACTATTTATTGTACCTGTGTTAACAAATGAATAAATGACTTATGACTTATGACTTGTGACACAGGCTTCTTCTCGATGGGAGGGAGTGGGCCATAACGTAATCCACCACGCGGGCCCAGTGTGGGTTGGTAGATATCACATGTCTTCGATTTTTAGCTCTAGGACATGCCGGTTTCCTCACGATGTTTTCCTTTACCATTTTGAGAGCAGTGGTGATGAAATAATTTATACAAAGTAAAGTGCCTGCCTGGGTTTAAACCTATGATCTTCAAGCTGTAAGTTGCAGCTGTTACAACGGAGCCGCCAGTGCTCAGCGATAAATAGTAGGATAAACGGTGTTTTTAAACGGTCTAAAATCAAACATCACATAAGCAGTGTACATAACAAAGCATTTTTATTAGGTACTGTAAGTACTTATATTAATTTCAACGTCAGACGAGTTAGAAGTAGGTAATGTTTCATCTAAAAAAGATGCAGGTCGCTCCACCGATAAAAACTTAAATACCTGTTCTAGGCACCTAAATAATGTACATGAAAAGACATATAGAAGATTTGCGTTAGACAATAAACGTATTCTAATGCTGGAATCCGTTGCAAAATAATGTTCTTTCCCGCAGTCATCAGGCACAGTATACGATTGCTGTGAAAATCGAGTAGAATATAATATTCCTGTATCCAAATCTCCATAATGTATAAACAGTTTCATTACTTTCTTGCATCGTTTAAACGCACTTTCGTTAAACTGCATTAGAGATGGTTTGACTTGTGTTCGTGAATCCTTGCGTTCACAAGTTATCGCTCATCTGCAGCAGTCTCGGGCAATGTCCTTGCACATTGCGTTGAAATCTTACTGAACAATTAACACAACATCCTTCTGGAGTAAATGCTCTAATGCTGTAATACATCTTCCAGTAACGCAATCCTTCAATTACATATAGGAAAACAGAAATATCAATTTCATGCAATTTTAATTTCAATTAATTATTTTTTAGCTTGAGTACGTATAGTTTTGTATTATATTTGTTGGTATATTGGCGTGGCTAGCTGACATATGGCAAATAATTTAATTTTATGTTCTGGTCTTGTAATGTTAATTACTGAAAAAAGGTACCTAGTATTGTATACAATCAAGTCTTTTCTAACTGAACAGACAGTTGTGCTGTGGGGGAGTTTGTTGCGCCACTTCTTCTTCCCAGCGATAGCACTAGAAAGTGGTGAAGGGCGGGCGTTTTTGGGGGACTGTCTTTTGTAATTTTGACGTTCAAAAAGTGCTGATTATCAGCCTAATTTGAATAATAATAATAATAATAACACCTGAGGAGGCTCTCGTTGGGCAGCTGGATCAAGGGCTTGATTCAGAAAGCGGTACTTCTGGACACGGCTCGCATTGTCAGGAGGTTCCTCTCTCTGGAGCCCTGACCGCCGGTAGCTTGGACCCTGTTCCCGATACCGGTGGGCTACTATTTTTTATATTTTTAAATGTTTTTATACTTTTTATATTCTAATATTTAAAAATATAATTTATATGGTTACTTTAAAATAAAGAAAATAATAATAATAATAATAGTATCTTGACTTGGCTCGCGAGGTTGTCGACATGTGGGATGTGGACTCCGCGATCATTGTGCCGATAGTCGTGACAGCCAATGGCTTAATAGCCAAGAGCCTCGACCAACACCTGAAGAGGCTCTCGTTGGGCAGCTGGATCAAGGGCTTGATTCAGAAAGCGGTACTTCTTGACACGGCACGCATTGTCAGGAGGTTCCTCTCTCTAGAGCCCTGACCACCGGTAGCTTGGACCCTGTTCCCGATACCGGTGGGCTACTACTTTTTATATTTTTAAATGTTTTTTATCCTTTTGTTTATAAAAATATTTAAAAATGTATTTTGTAAGTATTTAAATGAAATAAAGGAATAATAATAATAATAACTTTTTTATTTCAGGTGTTTAACCCATAGCAAAATTACAATACAAATAAAATTAATTAAAATAAATAATACACAATAAAAATAAAATCAACACAAAAATACAAAGATCAACATAAAAATCTACAAAAATATCAATTAAATTAAAATTAAATTAAATTAAAATTAAATCAAAATCAAAAATAAAATAAAAACACAATTAAAAACAAAAATTATAAAAAAAAAAATGACTTGATTTTTATTTTGTATATTTAGAGAAAGACGAATATGATTAGGTACAGCTCTTACTATCTAACTCTCTAACGTCCACGTACAGACGCCAACACATCAAGCTACTACAATCTGTCAAATTTCTTTAATCGATTTTCAACTTTATCTTTAAAATATTAATGTTCAAGGTTGATTAGGAAAGTTTGACAGTTTCGGGTAGCTTGACCTGCTGGCGTCTGTACAACAATTTATGCAATATTTATGATTTGGATATCTTCCACGACCACCCCGCGCGTTTTAGATCTAAGATTGTAAATGAGGGGAAGACTGCAGACAACAAAACAAAATAATATATTAGTCAATGTTTAAGTCGATGAGGGTATTCTCTCTACTGCCGAGATTTTAGCTAGATTTTTTCTTTTCTTTTTGTTTTTTTTTATTGTTATTGTTTTTATTTTTAACCGACTTCTAAAAAAGGAGGAGGTTCTCAATTCGGATGTTTGTATTTTTTTTTTTTTTTTTTTATGTTTGTTCGCGCATAACTCCGTCGCTTGCCAACCGATTTGAAAAATTCTTTTTTTGTTGGAAAGGGTATACTTCCCAAATGGTCCCATAGAAATTTCATGAAAAACGGTTCAGTAGTTTGGTTTTTAAACCAAAATTACTGGTAAAAATTACAACTTAAAAGTGAAAAATAAAAACTTTTTTTGCAAAAAAATACAACCGACTTCCAAAAACGACACTACACAAAGTGAAAAATAACTTTAATTTCGGAAGTCGGTGGCAAACAACGAAAATGCGAACCCAACGACACCGACTTCCGAAATTAAAGTTATTTTTCACTTTGTGTAGTGTCGTTTTTGGAAGTCGGTTGTATTTTTTGCAAAAAAAGTTTTTTTGTAGCTTGAATGCTGTTTTTTTTTTCTTTTTTGTTGTGAATGCTGTGCACGTCTGTAATTGACGTAAACACTAGTCCATGTCTCTGTTATTTGTAAATGTTTGTGTTTGTGTTGTTGATGTGCCTTAATAATAATAAATAAATAACTGTTCCTGCACATATATACTTATGCATTTTATATGGGTGTCGGAAGGAAAGTTACTCCTTATTAAATTAATAAAGTATTCAATTACATCCTTTAGCCTATAATTGTCTTTTTGAAATCAAAATCAAAAGTCATTTATTCAAATTAGATTGAGAATCAGCACTTTTCGAACGTCAAAATTACATAAGACAGTCCCCCAAAACGCCCGCCCTTCACCACTTCCTAGTGCTTTCGCTGGGGAGAAGAAGTGGCGCAACAAACTCCCCAGCAGTACCTAGAGCTGTGTGTTCAGTTAGAAAAACTTGCTTCTATACAATAGTAGGGACATGCAAAGCAGTTAACATTACGAGACACAGAATATCAAATTAAACTATTTGCCATATGTCAGCTTGCCACGCCAATATACCAATAAATAGAATGTAAGCTGTACTAAAGCAAAAAAAAAATTTAAACTTTATGAAAACAAAATTTAACACCTAAATAAAAGCCTCGAAGCATAAAGGCCGTGACAACTTACATATTTGTGCAATGCTGCGTTATAATAACTCACACAAATGATAAACTGGGATCATCGAAGTAAAATAAATAAACAGTTAGATGTTGTCAATTAAACCTGTATATCAATCACTGCTGGTACCACCGGCCGGCTGTCAGCAGACTCTTGAGAACCTCTCTCAGGCATGTTGATGTCATGATGCCTCTGTGTTGCTGATAACTTTTGTTTTATATTAATATAAAACTCGTGTTACATATTAGCCCTCTATCGTTACACATATGTGTCGAGTCTCTACATTCTTTATCAAGTATCCTAATATCCTAATTATATTGTAAACAACCATTACATAATTGTATTGTAAATAAGATACTAGTAATGTCATTCATTAATTAGTTAAGGACTTTGTTATTGGTCCATATTAGTTATTTTCTTCATTAACTAATCACCATTGGTTATGTTTACTTATCCCATTGGATTCTTAGTATATAAGCTCAGTTCCTTTCATTGTAAAGGAGTGCTGTTTTCAACATCATCGATGTTCAAACTCTGTTATTCTATTTCGCCTAGTTCCTAAAATCTTAGTATTAATTGTAAACATTGTGACAATTAAATAAAAGTTTATTTTTAAAAAACGTTTTTGAGTTACATCACGTAACAATTTTGGCGCAGCCGGTAGGATAGCCTAGGGCAATCAGACAGGGATAACGTACCTGTTAGGTTGTGAAGCAGCGACAACAGTGCGGTACCTGAAGGGTTTTGATCTTCCCTGCCGAACCTGAAGATGTCTATCCGCTTGATCGTGTTACTGTGGTAAGTGGCTCAAATTGTTATGCTCTGATTCCCTCTAATTCCTTATTCAATTCCTTGTTACCAAATCTCTTCTAAATCCTAAATCAAAATAACCGAATCTTCTACTTTGATATTTCTAATTCTTTACTAAGTGCTAAATCAATCACAATGTCTAACACAGACACCAAATTCACGCCTGTTTCGGATAACTTAGCAGTAAGCATAGATACGCTAATCAAGTTCATTCCGGATTTTGATACGGCTCAACCAACACAAGTTTATCGATTTGTTAGATCATGCGACTCCGTGTTTCAAATTGCATCAGTGCAACAACAAGGCATATTGTTGACATTCACGCTAAACAAAATTCTAGGTCCTGGAGCATCTGATTTACATGCCAAGGACTTCTCGTCATGGGCCGATCTAAAAACATATCTCATCCAAAAATTTTCACAAACAAAGACTCTAGCGCATTTATCCCTGGAACTACAATCCATGTTCCAGAAACCTAACGAAAGCATAACCGATTACTATCTCAGGGTAGATTTGCTACGCAGCAAAATAATAGAAAAGTTATCAACCGAAGTGCAAGATATAACCCTAGAAGGTCGTAAGGCAAATACGGAAGAAGCCGCCCTAAACGTATTTGTTAATGGGCTCAGCTCAGACATAGGAACTATGTTAAGGGTCCATTCGTTTAAACATTTACGCGATGCGGGTAACTTCGCGATTCAGGAGGAAAAAATCCGAAACATGAATGCTGCTAGACAACAATTGCATAAAAACACATCACAGCCGCGAAACCTCATACCCATTAATTCTAATTATCAACAGTCCAATATTCCAAATTCAACTCCGAAGAAATTCTGTAGATATTGTAAAAACCCAGGACATGACATTGCTGAATGTAGAAAAAGGGCTTATAACAATCAAATGAAGACTGGCTCTAATAATCACAACCAACGTCCGGCTTATTCTAAACAGAATGTTCCTAACCCGGCCGGTGTTCACAATTTAAACTCACAAGCGGCCGGAGAGATGAGCAACTCCTCGGAAACCGCTTTAGACCGTTGCTCAGAAACCCAAATTCAAGACCCACAGATCAATTTAGACCATCTGCAGCTCCAATAACAAATTTATCACGCAATATTCAAACTTCCAAGGGTATAAGTGATAGCTCGTTAAAACCAGTCCATCGGGGACAAACGGCTATTGTTTCTGCCTCTCAAATCAAGTGCGACGCTTCGACACAAACTCACTCTGTCTATCGTAGACAATATCGTGACGCTTGCACTCAAACTGATCTACCATATCATGCTACTTCTACAAATTCAATCCTAACTTCTAACCCTACAAAATCAACTCCAAATCCTGAATCTACAAATTCAATTCCAATTTCACAAAGTCTTACTACTTCAACGCAACGTACTAAATCTAAAAATCAAGGAAATACAAGTTCCAAAACTAAATCAAAGCATAAAAAATCGGTCAAAACTAAAAACTCTGATATCAAATCATATAACATTTCCTCGCTAAACGTACCTCACGACAACCTCCTGCACTGTAAATTCCACATTGATGGTCAACCAATAACATTATTGGTAGACACAGGCGCAGCTATCTCAGTCATTCGAAAAGACAAAATCAGAAATAATCACATTAATTCTTCTAACAAAGCGTCTATCGTAGGTGTATCCAACTCTAACTCAACAATCAAGACCTACGGCACCTCTGAATTAAGCCTCGATCAATTACCCAAACACAGTTTTCACATAGCTAACCTCAATATTATATCAGATGGCATATTGGGTAACGATTTTATGTCAAAATTCAATGTTAACATTTATGTTCAGTCCAAAACCATGCGCGTCCGTGATCGGACCTATAAACTATTCTATTTAAATGAAGACTCCACACCACACCTCCACTCCTCCACTTTTCATGATTCACATCATAACAACCAACTAGTGAATCAACGGTCAGAAACTGTAATATGTTGTTATACAAATGATATTGCAAATGGTACAGCGATCGTCGAAAAACAGGTACTTCATGGAGATATCACTATTCCCAACGCCCTTGTAAATATCACGAATAACCGATTTCTAGTGACTTGTGTAAATTCCAGCAATCATGACAAACACATCCCTATACCTATAGTCCAAGTGAACTCATTCGATGAAACATTAGAGACAGACAGTTTCCCTATTAATTCCGTAAATACATCCAATAATAAATTACATTCAGTAGACGACATAAGTCAACTCGTTAGACGCGACCATCTAAATAAGGAAGAGCGTGAATCCCTCGATAAATTAATTTACGAATTCTCCGACATTTTCTACGTTGAAGGCGATCCTCTTACATTTACCAACCACACCAAACATACCATTCCGACAACATCAGATACACCGATCAATACTAAAACTTATAGATTCCCTTATATCCATCAACAAGAGGTAAAGTCACAAATCGACAAAATGCTTAAACAAAACATCGTTAGGCCTAGTACTTCACCATGGAGCAGTCCTATATGGATAGTACCTAAGAAACTGGACGCTTCGGGCAAACAGAAATGGAGAGTGGTGATAGACTATCGTAAACTTAACGATATCACTATCGGAGATAGTTACCCCTTACCCAACATCACAGATATTCTTGACAAATTAGGTCATTCCATCTACTTTACTACTTTAGATCTTGCGTCTGGCTTTCATCAAATCGAACTAGATCCAAAAGATATTCCAAAAACCGCTTTTAGTACTCCTTATGGTCATTACGAATTTTTAAGAATGCCTTTCGGTCTAAAAAATGCACCCGCTACCTTCCAACGCGCAATGGATAGCGTCCTTTATGGATTACAAGGCGAACGCTGTTTCGTCTACCTCGACGATATCGTAGTATTTGCATCCAGCCTCCAAGAACACGAACAAAAATTAACGGAGGTATTCAATCGTCTAAAACAATACGGTTTAAAGGTCCAACCCGACAAATGTGAATTCCTGAGAAAGGAAGTAGCATACTTGGGGCACATCATCTCCAATGAAGGCGTTAAACCCAATCCGGAAAAAGTACAAGCGGTCAGAGAGTTTCCAATACCCAAATCCTGCAAGGATATAAAATCATTCTTAGGTTTAGCAGGATATTACCGTAGATTCATTGCAAATTTTAGTAAAATAACAAAACCACTAACAAGCCTTTTAAAGAAAGATGTTCCTTTCATTTGGGGTACGGAACAGCAAAAGGCCTTCGATACATGTAAAAATATTTTAACCACGACCCCGATTCTACAGTACCCCGATTTCAACAAGGAATTTGTTTTAACGACTGACGCATCTATTCATGCTATTGGAGCAATTCTATCACAAGGAGAAATTGGTAAAGACCTGCCTATCGCGTACGCCTCCAGAACCCTGAATAAAGCTGAAACGAACTATTCCACAATCGAACGCGAATTGTTAGCAATCGTTTGGGCAGTCAAACATTTCCGCCCATATCTATTTGGAAGAAAATTTAAAATCGTCACGGATCATAAACCTCTAACTTGGCTATTCTCCATCAAAGACCCCGGTAGTCGACTCGTTCGATGGAGATTAAAACTCGAAGAGTACGATTATGAAATAATATACAAAGCAGGTAAAATAAACACAAATGCTGATGCTTTGTCTCGTCCCCCTATTTTTAATTCTAATATCATAGATTTAACCTGCGAAGATTCCTCAGATTCTAATTATTTACAACTAAATTATGAACACTATCTTTCACAAGAGCGTTCTATCAATCCCCTAAAAGTCAGAGTAATACCAGATAGACTACTAGATACCAGACACAAACAAATATTCATTCCAACCTCAAGTCAATACTCAAATAATAATAACCTTTTTTATGAGGCTTTAGAATCATGTTCACAGACTGATCCCTATTTAGATAAACCTAAATCTCTCTACGATGTAGATCTTCTTATATCTAATAATAATCAAAATCTATTTATTCTTTTGTTGTACTAGACCAACACATTTCGATCCTTGGGACTCAGAAAGCTATTTCAAATCCCTGTTGTCTTGCCTCCAGCGAAATGAGATAAACCAATTGTATGTGCCAGATCTCAAATACGATCAAACTTGTAAACTTCAAGGAAACGAACAATTAAAAATCTCTTCATATCTCGCTGAATTATATGACTGCGAGATAACTATTTGTGAAAATAGAGTTAAATATCCACGTCTAGATGAAATCCCCGAAATTCTGAAAACATTTCACGACGAACCTGTCTCAGGTCATCGTGGTATTGCAGAAAGCATAAGGAAAATAAGAGAGGAGTATTTCTGGAAAGGTATGACAAATGATATAAAAAACTACGTTGAATCATGCGTCACCTGTCAGAGAAATAAGATCCAAAGGAAATCCTTTCAGGCCCCTATGGTTATCACGTCGCAATCCACTGAGCCTTTCGAACGCGTTTCCATAGATCTCGTTTCCTACTCTGAAGTCAGTGAAAACAACAACAAGTATGTCCTAACCTTACAGGATGAACTGACAAGGTACGTTCAGGCATACCCTATTCCTGACAAAGAAGCAGTTACAGTAGCATCAAGCTTGATCAAATTCTGTCAACACTTCGGTGTTCCCAAACGTTTCCACTCTGATCAAGGCAAAGAATTCATGAACAGTGTTATGAAACAGCTCATGAAATTCCTAGGTTCTTCACAAACTTTCAACACTGCATATCATCCGCAAACGAATGGTGCACTCGAACGTTTTCATGCTACACTCCGTGATCATATACGAATGTACAATAGCCGTCGCCAGAAGAATTGGGACAAAATAATTCCATTTGCGATTATGTGTCACAATACATCCGTCAATAGTTCAACCGGGTTTACACCTCACGAGTTACTTTTCGGTTACAAACCACGTCCCTTCTATGCACTTAAGCCGATTCCAGAATATACAGCTTCCGACTATTTAAAGGATTTAAATGAACGTCTTAGGATAGCTAGAGACGCCGCTCTACGAAACATCGAAGTCACTAAGGAAAAAGCAAAAGAACGTTATGACGCTCAGATTAAAAATATAGCCGATTTTTCCTTAGGTGACAGAGTGATGTTACGAGTACCTACACCTAATAACCTAGACGCCAAATGGGACGGTCCATTCGAAGTAGTTCGTGTCGGATTCAATGAAAATTATATAATAAGAAAAGCTGGCAAGAATCAGTTAGTTCACGCAAATCGCCTTAGACCTTATAACGTAAATTAGATTTATAAATAATAATAAGTTAGATAGGTTTATTCTATGATTAATTATTTAAGTCATTTTGTTTTCTATTCACAGGGTCTGTCGCTATACAACAGCCCAAAACTCCACCCTATCCTTTACTCAAGTTTTTAGTGATCCTAACTACATTTATAATTACATAATTTGTTCTATTATTAAGGTCCTATTATGCATAATTCTATACAAATTGTACACCTTTATCAGGAACTGCATCAGAACTAAGTTACTCAACAAAAAACATGCTTTTGTTGCAGGGCAACATCAGGAACCCTTGCCCATCTAAATATCTCTCAGCCCTTAACCTCACATGCAGGCATTTTCTACAAAGAAGAGGGAGCTCTATCAATTTCCGATGATTCATGGAAACGCATAGTCTATAAAGATTTAAAACCTCTTTTTATATCCCATGAATCTCTAGTTCGTTTGTCTGAAAAATTTCAAACCATGTCAACCAATTTCATCAAACTTCCGATAACTCAATCAACTAAATCCTATCTGAACGTTAACCTTCATAAGATCGAAAACAGACTCTCGGAACTCAAAATGTACCTCGGCAAAAATGCACGTACAAAACGAGAATTGCTAGATGGTTTAGGCTCTGTTCTTAAATGGCTTATTGGTACACCTGATGCAAGAGACGCGAAGCATTACGAAGAATGCATTGATAAATTAGAAAAACAAGAACTTGATTTGGCGGATCTCATGCAAAAACAAATCCAGATCACATCGTCTACTTTAAAAAATTTCAACGATACTATTTTCAAAATCTCTTACGATGAGCAGATTATAAATGAAAATATAGATCGCATTAATAACTTTATTAATAAAACCGAAAATCTTATTTTTGACATAAAAATTAGCGAAGACATATCAACTATTTCATTACAAATTCCTGAGTTAGTCACTAGTCTCGAAAACGAAATAGATGACTGCTTGACAAGCATCCTATTTGCGAAATCCAACATTATACATCCTTCAATCATATCTTTCAATAAGCTTTACGAACAATTACTGATTTCTAATAAGATAAGAAGTAATAGACGGTTAGTAACTTCTGTCTCAATTGATAACATCCATAGCCTATTGGATTCTTCTTCTCTATCAGCATACGTGTACTCAAATCGTTTAGTATATGTCCTAGAGTTTCCCTTAGTTCAACATAAATCTTTTACTTTGTATCATATGTACTCTATTCCTATAAGACACCCCAATTCCTCCTTCCATACCACTATCCTCCCAGAGCATACCTACCTGGCCACTGACACTAGTGGACAATATTATGCGGCTACAAGCTCCTTGGATAACTGCATCATCTACGCACCAAGAAAACGTGTCTGCAAGGATATCGTCATCTACGATTCGTCCGTTCGTCCAATCTGCGAAGTGGACATTCTACTCAGCAAGACAACAAGTATCCCTTCAACTTGCACCACAACAACCTTCCCGGCAGAAATTAACACGTTTCAGCCGATTGGCCCTAACAACTGGTTATATATTCTGAACAATGAGACAAATTGTGTTCTTCAGTGCAGCGTCGAGATTTCCAACTTAAAACTACAAGGCTCGGGAACAATCACCTTACCTCAAGGGTGCAAGTTACACACTGGATATAGCACTCTATCAGCCTTCCAGACCTCAGAAGAAAACATCACCATTCCGATCATCGTTCCAGATGTTAGAAGTGAAGATTGCTTCGAAACATTCAAAAATGAAGAATCGCAAAAGTTGATCCCCATTACGATCAATGACATGCCTCTTGACTCTCTAAGAAGCATAAAAGTTCATTTAGAAAAATATGCTGATGAACTACAAAATATGAAAGCCTCCAAAGCCCAATCCTTCTTGGAGAAGAACCAAACAAGCTTTTCGTGGATATATCTTTCCATTGGCACGATAATGCTAATATACATCAGCATCAAACTTTGTAATAGATGTCCAAACGGATTTATACGTCGTAACAATTCTAGAACCTGCATACAAGTTTTCAACAACTGTTTTGATCATTCTTCCCGACGCCGCAATGTGCATGTTGCCATCCCCATGAGCAACTTGCATCATCCCACCACGTGCATCTCCGACGACGAAGATGACATCGAAGACCAGCAGCCATCATCATCTCCTCAACCTCAAAAATCAGGCGCTAACGCCCAATCTTTGTTCTAAGGGGGGAGGTGTTACATATTAGCCCTCTATCGTTACACATATGTGTCGAGTCTCTACATTCTTTATCAAGTATCCTAATATCCTAATTATATTGTAAACAACCATTACATAATTGTATTGTAAATAAGATACTAGTAATGTCATTCATTAATTAGTTAAGGACTTTGTTATTGGTCCATATTAGTTATCTTCTTCATTAACTAATCACCATTGGTTATGTTTACTTATCCCATTGGATTCTTAGTATATAAGCTCAGTTCCTTTCATTGTAAAGGAGTGCTGTTTTCAACATCATCGATGTTCAAACTCTGTTATTCTATTTCGCCTAGTTCCTAAAATCTTAGTATTAATTGTAAACATTGTGACAATTAAATAAAAGTTTATTTTTAAAAAACGTTTTTGAGTTACATCACGTAACACTCGTACCACAGTTCTCTGTTGCTTTTGACTACAACCAAAAAAACTGACAATAGCATTGGATTTAGTAATTTGATAATTGGAAAGTATGTATCTATGGCGGTCCACGTATCAACAATATAAATAGACAGGACTCCGACGTCGCCCAATACGAATATCAACGTTGCGATGTACAAGCGACGCCATTTGTTAACAGCAGTAGGAGCGCTCGCGTCGGAGCCACGAAACAGTGAATATACAATAACAATGTAAAGTAAACTGTTTAGTAACAAGGGTAAAATTACAAAACTAAATAGTACAGATTTGATAATTTTTCGCTGATGTTGTGTATATGGTAATAACATTAAAACCACACCATAAACCCCGCTTGTTAATAAAGGCACACCCCAACCAAACAGGATGCTTTTCAAATATTTCCTTTGGAAATGCCCATTAAACACTTTCACAATGTCCTTATAGAACATGTGACACATAATTACCAACCAGTGATTCTTCACCGTTATTAGGAAACAATATAAAACGTGACACATTTGTAAGCCCAAGATATAATTGTTTGTCAGATCTTGAAACAAGGACAAGTATAATTTCCAGCTATGTAAAGTTAGTATGTATAAAAGATTTGCTAAAATTTCATTAAGGCACACGTAGTTTCTGTAATTGCGAAATTTCCTTATAAAACACCATGACGTCACTCCGTATATCAACGTAGCTAATGTCAGCGCCTTCATAATGTATCCTATAGTATAAATAATAGTTAATCTTGTATTATTGTCCGCCATGCTGAATCTCACCGGCACAGTTCTGAATACACTCTAAGATGGTGGAACCAGTTTTTGTGAACACTTTGTCACTAAGCACTGCAATGTCCATAGCGGTGTTGTCTCCAAACCTGTCGACGGAACAATAAATGTTTACGTTTCATCCAAACGCTCCAAAATGAATTTGTAGGAGTGGCGACCTAACTGATATAGACTGCTATGCTGCTAAATTAAACACTTCAATAACTTTAAAGGTTTATAGCTAAGACGGATGCTATGCTATGCTACGCTAAATGCTTATGGATGATTTGCTAATAAGTATGAATGTACCCGGTTTGCTGTCCGAATATACACTGATGGCGTGCCGCACTTAGCGTGGCGTGATTGGTTAGGTATGTAGAACAAGAAAACGTGTTCAATCGTAATTATTGCATCAAACATCCTCCCGAAGGGAAGAAGTGACATTTTACACAAAGTTAAAGTATTTAGTAATCTGTGGTTAAAGGTTACATGAGTGTGGGTTTATACGCTTAAGATGATTACAATGTTGGATGATGAATGATTTACAAGGTAATAAAACAATATACTTTATAAACTACAGCTAATTGCTCAAACGGTTGAGTCTTATCCTAATTCCTACTAATACATATTATAAATGCGAAAGTTTGTATGGATGGATGGATGTTTGTTACTCTTTCACGCCAAAACTACTGAACGGATTTGGATAAAATTTGGCATACAGATAATTTATAACTAGGATTAACACATAGCGAAATATCGGGAATGAAATAATGGGAATATCGGGATAAAACGTTTCTATATACATAGAAACGTTTTATCCCGATATTTCCACGGGATCTGAGAAATATTAGTTTAGTCTTGTCAAATTAAGATACTCCATAGACAGGTTAAACGTGATTAAAAAGTTGACTACTATAAATACGTCTATTTACGACAGGCGCTGACTAATTTGACAGGACTAAACTAATGTTTATCTTCTATCCTTTTCTTAAAGAAATAGAAAGAAAAAGATGCACTGAACTTACATTTAGTTTAGTTTGTGAACCAGGGAATCGGCACCACTATCTCAGAAATTAAATTGTCATTTTGAAAATGGCGCGACTGTAGATATGCCACTTTCTCTGGTTCTTCTACTACACCCCTGATAGTCTTAAACGCCCACGCGGGGCATTAAGCCGGGTTTACATTAATGTGTTGTGTCGCCTTCTGACGCAGTTTTAACCAATCAAAACTCGTTGTAATTTGACGTAGCCCTGAACCGATACGTTTGATTGTTGTATTCCGCGTCACGACACAACACAACACAGTAATGTGCCGGTGGCTTTATGGCCCACGTTGAGAACCTATGATTCAGATTTACCTTTACACGAGTCGAAGCCGTTTGAGAAGTCTAAGATATAATAGTGATCCCCGCAGGTGTTACAAGTGTGTCCGAAGCTCAAGAACAGGTACAACCAGCACAAGAAGGTCTGCCCTAACAAGAATGATAGAGCCATTGACGTTATGGTACGTATCACCAATATACAAATTAGCTAGCGAAACTGCATACGTGTTGAGTAAACATGATAAAAAAGAAAGATTTGTTGGTTTTTTTATGGGTAGTGGTATGGTAGTGAAGTATAAATTGAGAAAATATGTTTTTTATTTAGATACCGATACCAATCACGTCTATGAAGTTTACACAAAAAAAAACAGAATTTTTGAACTGATATTTTAAGCGAGTCGTACATTAATTGCAGTTAATGACACCACAAAAAAAAATGATCATGCTTAGATATCGATACCCATCACGTCTGCGGAGTTTCGCTAGCTAATTTAATTTGACCCTGTATATTTTCCATATCTACAAGGTGGCAGGGATTTAGACGCATAAACTGTAACCATGATTTCAGCACATGGTTCTAGAACCCCTAGCGTAGAAATATTTCGTCTATTATAAAAAAAAAAACCGGCCAAGAGCGTGTCGGGCCACGCTCAGTGTAGGGTTCCGTAGTTTCCCGTCCGTCACAATAAGTGTTCCCACTTATGAGTTTAAAGGTGCGTGAGATTGCGAGAACCAATTTTAATAATTCTTTTTTTGTTTGAAATAAGATGCGTTCAGGATAATAAAATATGTAAACGAAGTTTAAAAAAATGCTTGCATATACGATTATACTACAAACTTAGTCCAGAAATTATTTTGTACAACTTTTTGTCTTTTTTGTGTCAACCTGAGGGGCAATTCTCGTAATTTTAAGAACGTTCAGTCTGATCTCAGTCCCAATCTGTCAAAAATTTCGTAATTTTCGACAAACAAATGTCAAAAACTTGTCAAAAATGTATTTTTTGACAAGTTTTTGACATTTGTTTGTCGCCGAGATGAGACTGCGACTAGATTTACGAGAATTGACCTTCTGTTATTGGCGCCAATTCCCTTGTTTACAAACTAAACTAAATTCAAGTTCAGTGCATCTTTTTCTTTCTATGTATTAAGGACAGAAGATAAATATTAGTTTAGTCCAGTCAAATTTAGATACGCCATAGCAAGTTTAGATGTGATTAAAAACATGGCTACTAAAAGTACGTCAATCTACGTCAGGCGTTGACTAATTTGACAGGACTAAAGTAATATTTATCTTCTGTCCTTTTCTTAATGAAACAGAAAGAAAAAGATGCACTGAACTTAAATCTAGTTTAGTTTGTGAACAAGGGAATCGGCGCCATTATGAACCCCCCTGCGTTGAAATTTCAACGAAACAGCTGTTGTTTTTAGGGTTCCGTAGTCAACTAGGAACCCTTATAGTTTCGCCATGTCTGTCTGTCCGTCCGTCTGTCCGTCCTCGCTTAATCTCTGTGACCGTTAGCACTAGAAAGCTGAAATTTGGTACCAATATGTATATCAATCACGCCGACAAAGTGGTAAAATAAAAATTGGAAAAAAATGTTTTATTAAGCCCCGCTATACAGGAATAATTTTTATTCAGTGCGCAAACTTTGACAAATTAAACTTAAATGAGTTTTATTAAACACCTATTTTTTATTTTGATAAGTCTTAGTACAAAAAAATAAAGTTATCGCTAACGAAAGATGTCTATTTTGAAATTGATTTTCTGGCCACTACGCGCCGCCCGGCGCGCCAGCGCTCGGTCGTTTTTCGTGCATAGGCGTGGGTAGATAGATATTTACGTGGGTTACATACAATGTACTGATCGCTGATTTTATCAGGTTCGAATTAGACTTTTTTAAGATTAGGCCGTGATCTGAAGTTATTTGAAGAGTAATTCCAATTTTTCCTTCATACTTTCATGGGCTTAGGACCATCAAAATGCAGAAAATAACGCATTATAATCAATTAAATTAAGGCACTTTCAAAAACTTAATACTTACATTTACCGCCAGTCGAGGTCTGCCAGCCAGACCCTAGTGCGTGATTTGGAGTCCTGAACTGACCGTGATCAAGCAGCCTCTGAGTGGCTGCTAAAATGGTCCTTTCATTAGGGACCGTGGGGTCCTTACCCCTTACCCCCTAGCATACATTCTGCGAGCTGCTCGTAGGCTTTCACCACATAATAAATAGACCCGCACCATCACATTAGAACTCGCGGTTACTAAAATCCGACATCGTAAGTTGCGCACTGCGCGGGAAAGCGACTAGACGCGACGTAACGACAACGCAAGCGCAGACTGTCGAGCGCCCGGCCGGCCGCCGCCGCCTGGCGCCACCCTGCCGCCCGGAAGGGGGTTTCACCTCCTCTGCAACATCACTCGTAAGCCGCACGGCGCCCGCGTTCATTGATATTATTACGAATAGATAGTGTCCATATTTTGCTGATTTAAAGTCGGATAAAAAATATAAAAAAGTTTTGAACAAATAATGGAAATGTGTTCTATTACTGATACTGAACCACCAAAAATTTTTTGCGCATTGCTTAAAAAATATTCCAGTATGTAAAGTGGGAAGTGATTTTTTTTAATTTCAACCCTAACGTGTGATATATTGTTGGAAAGGTATTTAAAAATGAATAGGGGTTTACTGAAATCATTTTTTGATAATGTCAATAATTTCGGAAATAATCGCTCCAAAAGTAAAAAACAATGTGTCGTCCCCCCGCCCTCTAACTTTTGAACCATAAGTTTAGAAAATATGAAAAAAATCTGAAAGTAGAACTTTGTAAGGACTTTCTAGAAAATCATTTTGAACTTGATGGAAACAACAGTTTTTGTACAAAAAAGACAAAAAGTTGTACAAAATAATTTCTGGACTAAGTTTGTAGTATAATCGTATATGCAAGCATTTTTTTTAACTTCGTTTACATATTTTATTATCCTGAACGTATCTTTTTTCAAACAAAAAAAGAATTATTAAAATCGGTTCTCGCAATCCAAAATTACCAGCGAAAACTTCTGGCACGTCTATGTATTAATTAGTAAGCCAATTCCCCGAGAAATGGCGCTGTAAAATAGACAACATTTTCTCGAACTTTCCATGTGTGGTTGGAATCTATAACTCTTTTTTTAGTTATCGCCGTCCTTTGTGGGCCCGTTTTTAGTGTTCCGTAATTATTAGAGTTCCGTAACAAATAGCCCTTTTTAAGTTGGGTTACCACTATGTTCGCGCTCCAGCAGCGCTCCGCGCTCCTGCAACTGCTCCAATGGATACGTCGCGCGCACTTCTACATGCGCTCCCCTTTGACACACTGCGCTCCCCTTTGTGTTTGCGCTAAAAACCGTTACGAGTCGAAGCGCCTGCCGCGGCGCGTGTTCGCGCACGTACCCACTACCGGGAGCAGTTGCAGGACCACGGAGCGCTGCTGGAGCGCGAATGGATACCCACTTTTAAACTCATTATTGGGAACACTTATTGTGACGGACGGGAAACTACGGAACCCTACACTGAGCGTGGCCCGACACGCTCTTGGCCGGTTTTTTATTTTTTAATGTGAAATTGATATGTTTGGGATAGGGCAGCACGGGCAATAAAATATATTTAATAAGAAGATTGTTATTCAGGGGGTTCCACGGGCAAAAAGGTTTGCTTGCGGTACCCCAAGGGGAACTAGACTGGGAGACCACGGGCAAGTACCGTACTTTACTTTACCGGTACTTGCCCGTGGTCCCCCAATCGTCCGCAGTACGTTTGAATGTTTAACTGCTCTTTAGTTTCGTCGAGGAGTTAAATGAAACAAATGCAATCTGCTTTATTGACTACACCATCATCATTCTCCTGCCCTCATCTCAATTTATTTGGGTCGGCGCAACATGTATTTTTCTTCCATACTTCTCTATCAGTCGTCATCTCCGTAGTCACCCTCTTTCTAACTATATCAGCATTCACACATTCCTTCCATCGTTTATTTGGTATTCCGCTAGTCTTATAGCCATCCACATTCCTACTCAAAACTTTCCACACGACATTTTCCTCATTCCTCCGTATGTATCACATACCATGACAACCGATTCCCAGACAACTTTTCAGTTACCGGTGCCACTTTCAGAGTTCCTCTTATTGACTAAACCGTTGTCAATTTGTCATATATGTCAGTAATTGAATGTAATCCAACGAGTTTAATATTACAATCAACATCATTATTTACTAGCCTTTCCCCGACAATGTTTGTGGCTTCCAGTGTAACGAGATGCAGTTGAATACTAGTATTTCACTTGGAGTGGCTACTTGTCTGACCTCCACAACCCAGTTGCTCGGTATCACGATTCTCCTTGGTAAGACTGGTTGTCAGACTTTTGAGATTTTGGCTACCCGTAATGACTGTCAAAGTTTCACGAATGACAGTCGGGACATAGAAATCTATGGTCGGGACCAACGGCTTAACGTGCTGTCCGAGGCACGGAGAGGTTGCGATTCGTAGTGGGCTTTCATCCATGAACAGATAAGCGACCCGGGCGGCTGTTATTATTTAGCCACAAGCCCCTACTTTATAATATGAGCTGGATTCTGAAAAATATACATCTATTTTGTGTTGTTTTCAGGAGGATGAGCCGGACGAAGACCAAGACCAAGGTAACTATCGTTTTTGATACTTTTATCATAAGCAAAATACATGACCACTCTTAGGGCGGGCGCCCACGAGCAACTTAGTTGCCCAGCAACTTTTTTGTCTCCGGCGCTGTCTCCTCACCAAGATTTCGATTATGAGCACATAGAAGCGACAGTAATGAAAGTTTTTTGGTAAATTTTCGGTTGTGCGGTAACTGGCTAGCCGGAATTATTTTTATTGCCGTCCGCGGGACATATGCTCCCATACCCCCGGATAAAAATGTCTCCCAGCTTTCCCAGCAGAAAGTGAAGTTGATACAAACCCGTAAACTTGCAGAGACAAAAGTTGCTCGTGGGCGCGGCTCCCATACCGTAGACAGAATATGATAAATGATTTTATTTTGTAAGTAGGTTTGTACAAACACTTTTACACGTCAATCATATTTTAAAACTAGATGAGGTCGGCGTTTCCTATCTGACTAGTCTGAGAAGACAGGCCGAAACAAACTCAGACGTCACAGTCTCTTTTGATAATAGAAAAGTCACAAAAACCACATCTTAACAACTAGGGTCAGACAAAAAGTTTGCATTCGCGAAGGAGATGGAGAAAATATATGTCAGTCTTGTTTACTCTTACTACTGCATCTACTAAGTCATGTCTCATTATCATTATACGAAGTCAAAATAAATTAGCTAGTGAAACTCCGCAAACGTGTTGGGTATCGATATCTATACAGTAATGTATGTAGTATTTTCTCTCCTTTTTCTCTAAATCCATCCAAAAGTTGTCTTTAAAAGATCGCTTCCAGCGATAGTCGCCCATTGTGTCACCCCTTGTAAAATTTCTTCATTTATATTTTATATTCTATTCTAACAAGCACTGTGTTCTTGTATTGTTCTGCGTAGATGTTATATTTTCTGTGGTTTGTCAATTTATTTTTTAGTTTTCTTGTTATAGGTCGATCTTTTAGTTGCTTTTATGCAAGTATCTTTGAGGTTAAGTCTACATTTAACGTATGATCTGTTCCAAAACTATCTGATGAAAGAGTAAACAAACCCTTTTCAGGTTAAATTCTTACGCAATCACTCACTAAAAGGGGTAAGCAACATATCCATCTGTGGTGTCCACTTAAATGTCTCCACTTTTTTCAACAATTATTGGTTGAATAACATTATGGAATTGTAATTGTAAAGTCACGATGTATATGAAACAATAAGCAAAAGAATCATACGGCATCAAAAAATTCTTCCGCATCGTTGTCAACAGGAACAGTGCCTAAAAGGCTGGTAGCATTGCCATGTGGCCAAGATATAGGCCAGCCCTCTGGTCACGTGAAGAGTCGACTAACCGCTTGGCGATATCTCGAAAAACCAAAAAAATTATCATTAACCTCATTTTTATTGTCAAATGAAAAACATCTTTAAGGTGATTTAAAATTTGGATTACGGGTTAAAGTCTTCAAATAATCAAATCATAGCACTCAATTTGTAAGGGGCACTACAAATTGGCATCTACATATGTCATATACGTTTTCTAATTCATTTGTTTACATTTCCGTCAGATCCTTTAGAACTAACTGAGGGGAAAGTAATCCATAGCCGCCTGGGCCGATCGATCAGGTTAAGCTACGCTTGCCGCGGTTGGTCCGTGAATGTGTGACCATCTTCACATACCAAAACCCCTCCGTGCGTGTGGTCCCGCCTGTTGTTCGTGGATCTTTGACAGTCGTTTCGGGTCGTCAGAAGCCCGAAAGTCTGACAACCAGTCTTACCAAGTGGTATCGTGTTACCATCGCTGTTGTGGAGGTCAGATAGGCAATCGCTCCATTTCTCAGCTGTAGACTGCAAGCCGATAGGTCTAAACAGATGATGATTTCCTGTTGTCACTTCCTTTATGGGTACAGAATAGATAGTTTTATCAGTCATTCCACAACACGAAGGGAATGATATCTTTGATATTTCTTGTATGTCTACTAGTATATTCAATTTTGTACCACACAGCATCCGGCTCTGTTATATCGCGGCTCATTAAGTCTTTCAGCGGATGTGCGATACCTTTAACTGTAAGTTTTATATCCATTGTTGTTGTATCTTTGTTTTATGATAATTCTTGTTCATTAGATGAACAAGATGATGTTCGATGATGATGATGTTGTTTAAATGTATACAGGGTTATTTGTAAAACACCAACAACCTCTTAAGAGGTCATTTTACTCATCATTATGAACAACTTTTACTATAGGACTAAACCTGAAATCGCGAAAAAAAAATCTGCTGCTCCCTACATTTTGACGAGTTATGCGAACATAAATGTAGGGAACAGCTGATTTTTTTTTCGCGATTTCTGTTTTGGTCCCATAGTAAAAGTTGTTCATAATGATGAGTACAATGACCTCTTAAGAGGCGTGCTGGTGTTTTACAAATAACCCTGTACACTTATATTCTGTAATTTATAATTGATGTACATAATAACGAGTATTCTATTCAATTAGCTTTTGTAGATTCATCTTTATCCTAAGGGGGATGCGGTTGTATGTTGAACAAAATGTGATTCGCGACCGTAAGAAATATGTCTTTACAGAATTATATCTTCAATACAGCCCTTTAAGTTCATACAGAAAAAAAAAATATGATGAATCCTAGTTAAAAAAAAAATGTTGTATGTATGTCCATACATTTTGATCGCGTAGATCATCCACTTTGTATGAAACAGGTGTTTTTTTTTTTTTATAACCGACTTATTATTTCTACGCTAAAAACGGCTACGGTTAAAAATAATGCAGTGGTTATTTTTTTCCTGTATTTAATCCTGTTTCATAAAATATAATTCTGTAAATACATACTTTTTACGCTCGCGAATCATATTTTGTTCAACAACCTGACATTGACCTACAAAGAGCAAAAAACATCAGTAAATCTGAATTTCTCGAGTGCCTACCGCATCCCCCTTGACTAAAATTACATTATATCATGCTGGGTATTTTGTTGGGCTACTTCTTCTTCCCAGCGATAGCACTAGGAAGTGGTGAAGGGCGGGCGTTTTTGGGGGACTGTCTTTTGTAATTTTGACGTTCGAAAAGTGCTGATTCTCAGCCTTGCCCAGCTTGAATAAATGACTTCATTCATCATCTTCCATCCATCTTTCTCTTCCTTCCTTCTTCTTCTTCATTTTGTACGTAGCCTTTTTTTTTACATATTTTGTTGATTATGACCATCTTGATATATTTTTTGGTGTTTTTATTGCAATATTATTCTTCATATAAGATTTATTTTGTTAATTTGTAATTATTTGCTTTGTATAATTAATTAGCTTTTTATTTTGCATAGATTAGTGTTTTGAGCAATTATGGCTCAGTGGTAATGGTAATAATGTCATCACCACTGCTTTCAAAACTGTGAAGGAAAACATCGTGAGGAAACCGGCATGTTCTAGTACCTAAGATTCGAAGAAATTTGACGTCCGCCCACCCGGACTGGGCCCGCGTGGTAGATTACGGCCCACTCCCTCTCACAGGGAAGAGGCCTGTGTCCCAGGAGTGGGAACATTATAGGCCGAATATGAGTTTTCCAAGTACCAGTTTCACTAACCAGCATTCACCAAGCATCCATTCATCAAGCCTATATTCCCCGAAGGGGTGGACAGAGGCGTATAGTATAGAAGACCATTTTCAATAATCAGCTGTGTAATAAATTTGGGTCGAGTAGGTATTAAATTTTTGTATGGGACAGTTGATAATTTTTTCACGATTACGATGTTGGTCCCATGGAGAAAGATGTACAGTTTGATGGTCTGTACCACACCCTTTAAGGGGGATTAAAGATTTTAATACGGAGCCTGGCATTCCTACTTGCTTTACCTCTGAAAATTTAAAGTAATCAAATATTTAAGCAACAAGTTGTAAGCAAGTTAAAAAAAATATGGATGTCACGTGATCAACTTTGAACTTAATATCTCGGAAATGTGACGCTTTACGGGATTTGGTCTTAATATGTTTTGCATTGATGTTAGCTATCGATTTATGTAGGTCTAAACATGGCCGCCATTTTGAAAAAAAAAATGGCGCGACAGTCAAAAAACAGCCAGGTACAAAAACCGTTTGACTACATCTTTCTGGTACATGCTGTATAACCATTGACATAATACTACTTGATTCCGACTCTGAATCGTTTATATTGTATTTTTGTCTCACAGGAGCAGGCCGGATGCCAGTGTACTAGAACCGACTGTTACTGTACCAAGGCGACGCAGTGTGTCAACAACCCCGACGCCTCAACTAATACACACTCAGCTTGTAGCTGCAAAATTCCAACAAAAATAGGCTGCTGTCGCGGCATGCCTTGTGTCTGTGCCAGCAAAGCCCAAGATCAAGCATATTATAACAAACGAATCGATGAAGAAATAGCCGAATGGCTTAAAGACGTTCCCGTACACAGCATCGAAGGCTCAGATAGTAAAAAGAAAAGAGATACAGTCATTAAAGAATTACGGAAAACATTAAAACAATTGCCTGACGATGAGAACTACGATGAGAATGCTCGAAATGAAATCAAAATTTTCATTGACGATTTTCCCCTGTGGAATCCTGGTAAAGGTAGGAAAGATGAAAAGCTCTTCAAAAATCAATTAGCTGATAAGCTTACAGAGAGAATTTTAAGTGTCCCAAGAAAACCGGATAGATTTAGAGATATTGTGAAAAAATGGGTTGCGAACATGGATTTCGAAGACGATGGTGAAGACTTAGATAAGGAATCCATCATTGATAAATTTGTCAATAAACTTAAGTCCATGGCTGTTGATAGGCCTGCATGTGATGTTAAATATACACACACATTAAGAAAAGAAATAATCGAATTACTTGTAGAGTTAGCTTTAAAATTCGATGGTGATATGGTTATGTTAAAGAAGATGGCAAATAAATTGGCCACAGAAATAGTACGTATACCAAGAAACGTGAATTTATCAGGCGATACGACTGATTTGACAGATGAGTTTGAAGAGAATGTGTCTGATTGGATATGTGAACATGGTTTGTGTGGAGAGCTCAAAAAAGATCCCAAATTGATCGAAGGTTTAGCCAGAAAATTAAATAAACTGAAGTCTCAAGGGATCGATGACGAATGCGTTGTTGAAAAAATGAAAGAAGAAATACATCAATTTGTGGATGACGTAGGTATTGCGATTGAAACAATCGATGAATTAGTTGATGAGTTAATGAATCAACTGTCAAATACTGTGCAAACGAATGAAATGGAAAGGCTAGATCAAGATGAAGTCACTGAAGTATTCACTGATTGGCTTACTAACATACCAGGTGCTTCTGATTTACATCCACGGAAATTTGAAAAAATCATTAAAGAACTTGTTAAAATGGTAATAGAAGGCAGAGAGGAGGGAAATGAAAATTTGCCAAACGATATATTAAACTATCTAATTGATGCTGACCTCGGTATAGATCCTGCTGACTTGAGTATACACGTTGAAGAACTAATGGAAAAACTTAACCTTTTGCCTTCGAATAAATACCACAAAGAACAGATAAAAAAAGCGATGATAAAAGATATTTTTGACATTATTGAAAACTTGTCAGTATCTCAAACTAAAAAAAAAGAGTTGAGAAACCAAGCACATCAAATTGTAGAAAACCATTTACTTAGGTCATCGCTAAATTCTAAGGAAGCTCATGATGATATGAAGGTCGCGATAATGGAAGATATCGATGATGCTGTTAGTGTCATAGATATACCTAAGGAAAGTCGGTTAAGACTGAAGGCCTCATTAGGTAACATATTAAACAATAATTTCGAAAAATCATTTATGAGACTGAGTAGACTAAGCAGAGAAGGAAGTGATTTAAAACAAACAATCGTAAAAGATGTCAGAAATGCAGTCAAGGAACTCCCGATAGACAGAGATAAAAAGAAAGATTTGATGCAGCAAGTTAAGGGAACACTGTCAAAAAATTTGCATAAACGATTGCCTAGCAATGTCAAAAATACTATCAACGATGAAATTAATGATATAGTTGAAAGATGTCCGATTTCCGAAGACAACAGTATCCTAGGTTCTTTGAAAAAAATGTTATCGGCTGTTGCGTCGAAACATTTGAATATTTGTGTACCTAAATGTGTGTGTGACATACAAGATCAAGTAGAGAAAGACGTTGGTATTGTTATTGACAGGTCTTCCATAGATACTGGTAAAAAGAAAGGGTTGAAGAAGAGTATACAGGATATACTCAAAGAAAACGAAGACCGTCAGCTTTCAGATGGAGTCATAAGAACTATTAAAGAAGATATTCGTGGTGTAGTTAGTGATCTATCAATACCTCAAGATAAAAAGGATGTTCTGAAAAAGACGATTGGGAAAACTATATCAAAAGATTTTAATGAAGCTTTATCAAATTTAAGACACGATTTAAACAAGTTAAGAAATAAACTATTCGATGATATTTGCAAGATAATTGAAAAGTCCCCAATGCCGAGCGATGTTAAAACACATTTTAAAAATAAATTAAAATCCGCGCTTGCCAAAAATTTAGATTCTTCTCTTTCGGATGAAGAAAAACACACAATCCTAGATGACGTCTCGAACATAGTTAAAAACGACATGCCAGGAGAAAAAATAAGGAGCTTAACAAACAAACTGGCTAAAAAGTTAGATACACAACAAAGGAAAGAAGATACAAACGAGATTGACCAATTAACTAAAAATTTAAAAGAATTAGAAAACAAAATACTGGAATATATTTTACGAGAAATGGAACAGGCCGTCGAAGAAGCACCAATTCCGAGAGAGAGAAAAAACGAATTGAAGAAAAAATTAAAGGATATGGGCACAGTGGACTACAATAAACCGGTAGAGGATATTACAAAAGCACTTATAGACAGCATAAATGAAATCCTTGATGAACTGAACTTACCAATAGACAAGAAAAACGAACTGCAAAGTGAATTAGCAGCTGCAACAGATGAATACGGCAACTTGCTGACAGAACTAAAAAATGTAGGACCTGAATATATTCAATTGAAACGAAGATCAAGTACAGACGCAAATGGCAAGCACAAAAAATTTGGGAACGGCCTGATGCCCTTTGAAGAATTTGATGAAGCAAAAGCGAAAGAAAGTATTTTGCAAGGCATTGAAGATATTACTGAAGAATCAGCCATCCCTGAAGAGAAAAAAATGGAGTTGAAAAGGAAATTGAAAAAAATGACTGCTGATCATTTAAAAAAGCCTTTGTCAGATGACGTGCTAGATGCTATAAAAATTGGCATAGCCGATATATTGGATGAGCTGCAAATACCTAAACCTGAGAAAGATAAATTGAAACGTGCACTCATAAATATGACTGACGAAAATGTGGCCAATATGCAAGACGTTGATAAAACTAAAGCGAAAGAATGTATTTTGCAAGGATTTGAAAATATCATTACAGAATCAGCCGTCCCCGAACAGAAAAAGACGGAATTGAAAAAGAAATTGAAAAAAATGGCTACTGATAATTTGGAAAAGCCTTTTAGTGATGATGTCCAAGATACTATAAAAATCGGCATAGCTGATATACTGGATGAACTGCAAATACCTAAACCAGAGAAAAATAAATTGAAACGTGAATTAATAACCATGACTAACGACTATTTGGACAATTTGCGAGAAGCTAAACGGCCCATAGAAACAGTTGATGAAGCAAAAGCCAAAGAAAATATATTGCAAGGCATCGAAGATATTATTGAAGAATCAGCCATCCCTGAAGAGAAAAAAATTGAGCTGAAAAGGAAATTGAATAAAATGGCCGCTGATCATTTAAAAAATCATTTGTCAGATGACGTGCTAGATGCCATAAAAATCGGCATAGCTGATATATTGGATGAGCTGCATATACCTACACCTGAGAAAAATAAATTGAAACGAGCACTCGTAAATATGGCTGACGAAAATGTAGCCAATTTGCAAGATGTTGATAAAACTAGAGTGAAAGATAGTATTTTGCCAGGAATTGAAAAGATCATTAAAGAATCAGCTATACCGGAAGAGAAAAAGATGGACTTGAAACAAAAATTGAACAAAATGGCTACTGATAATTTGAAAAAGCCCTTCAGCGATGACGTGCAAGATGCCATCAAAATCGGCATAGCTGATGTACTAGATGAGCTGCAAGCACCTACACCAGAGAAAAATAAATTGAAACGAGCATTAATAGATATGACTAACGACTATTTGGACAATTTGCGACAAGCAAAACGGCCCGTAGAAGCAGTTGCTAAAATAAAAGCGAAAGAAAGTATTTTGCAAGGCATCGAAGATATTATTGAAGAATCGGCCATCCCTGAAGAAAAAAAGATGGAGTTGATAAAGAAATTGAAAACAATGGCTACTGACAATTTGAAAAAGCCCTTCAGCGATGACGTGCAAGATGCCATCAAAATCGGCATAGCTGATGTACTAGATGAGCTGCAAGCACCTACACCAGAGAAAACTAAATTGAAACGAGCATTAATAGATATGACTAACGACTATTTGGACAATTTGCGACAAGCAAAACGGCCCGTAGAAGCAGTTGCTAAAATAAAAGCGAAAGAAAGTATTTTGCAAGGCATCGAAGATATTATTGAAGAATCAGCCATCCCTGAAGAAAAAAAGATGGAGTTGAAAAAGAAATTGAAAACAATGGCTACTGACAATTTGAAAAAGCCCTTCAGCGATGACGTGCAAGATGCCATCAAAATCGGCATAGCTGATGTACTAGATGAGCTGCAAGCACCTACACTAGAGAAAAATAAATTGAAACGTGCATTAATAGATATGACTAACGACTATTTGGACAATTTGCGAGAAGCAAAACGGCCCGTAGAAGCAGTTGCTGAAATAAAAGCGAAAGAAAGTATTTTGCAAGGCATTGAAGATATTATTGAAGAATCAGCCATCCCTGAAGAGAAAAAGATAAAGTTGAAAAAGAAATTGAAAAAAATGGCTACTGACAATTTGAAAAAGCCCTTCAGCGATGACGTGCAAGATACCATCAAAATCGGCATAGCTGACATACTAGATGAGCTGCAAGCACCTACATCAGAGAAAAATAAATTGAAACGTGCATTAATAGATATGACTAACGACTATTTGGACAATTTGCGAGAAGCAAAACGGCCCGTAGAAGCAGCTGCTGAAATAAAAGCGAAAGAAAGTATTTTGCAAGGCATCGAAGATATTATTGAAGAATCAGTCATCCCTGAAGAAAAAAAGATGGAGTTGAACAAGAAATTGAAAAAAATGGCTACTGATAATTTGAAAAAGCCCTTCAGCGATGACGTGCAAGATGCCATCAAAATCGGCATAGCTGATGTACTAGATGAGCTGCAAGCACCTAAACCAGAGAAAAATAAATTGAAACGTGCATTAATAGATATGACTCATGATTATTTGGACAACTTGCGAGAACCACAACGACCCATAGAAGAAAATGATGAAACAAAAGCAAAAGAAAGTATTTTGAAAGGTATTGAAAGGATCATTAAAGAATCAGCCATCCCTGAAGAGAAAAAGATGGAGTTGAAACGGAAATTGAAAAAAATGGCTACTGATAATTTAAAAAAGCCTTTCAGCGAAGACGTGCAAGATGCCATAAAAATCGGCATAGCTGATATGCTAGATGAGCTGCAAGCATCTGCACCAGAGAAAAATAAATTGAAACGTGCACTTATGAATATGACTGACGACTATTTGGACAATTTGCGAGCAGGAAAACAGCCCATAAAAGAAGCTGATCAAACAAAAGCAAAAGAAAGTATTTTGCAAGGAATTGAAAAGATCATTGCAGAATCAGCCATCCCTGAAGAGAAAAAGATGGAGTTGAAACGGAAATTGAAAAAAATGGCTACTGATAATTTAAAAAAGCCTTTCAGCGAAGACGTGCAAGATGCCATAAAAATCGGCATAGCTGATATACTAGATGAGCTGCAAGCACCTACACCGGAGAAAAATAAATTGAAACGTGCACTCATGAATATGACTGACGACTATTTGGACAATTTGCGAGCAGGAAAACAGCCCATAAAAGAAGCTGATCAAACAAAAGCAAAAGAAAGTATTTTGCATGGAATTGAAAAGATCATTGCAGAATCAGCCATCCCTGAAGAGAAAAAGATGGAGTTGAAACGGAAATTGAAAAAAATAGCTACTGATAATATGCAAAAGCCTTTCAGCGATGACGTAGAAGATGCCATAAAAATCGGCATAGCTGATATACTAGATGAGTTACAAATACCTAAAGCCGAGAAGAATAAATTGAAACGTGCGTTATTAAACGCAACTGACGAAAACTTGGCCAAGTTACGAAGTGTACCTCCCAAATTGTCAACAGTCAATGATTTAAAAGGATTACAAAGTGAAACTCAAAAAAATATGTTACTTGGATTTGAGGAAGCTATTGATGAAGCACCTATACCTACAGAAAAAAAGAAAGAGTTAAAGAAAAAATTGAATGACATGGCCACCAAACACTTCCAGAAATCTGGTGATGTTACAAAATCATTTGAAACTGGCATATTTGAAATCATTGACGAACTGAATTCACCAATAGACAAGACAAACAAATTGAAAAGTGATGCAAGTGATCCTAAGATAAAAGGAACAAGAAGCCCAGTTTCACAAACAAAAAAAAACTTGGTTGATGATAGTGTGGAAGATTTTCGAGATACAAAACAAGTTAAGCCTTTAAAAGGCCTGATGCCAATAGAGGAAGTGGATGAAACTAATGCAAAAGAAAGTATTTTGCAAGGAATTGAAAAGATTATTGCAGAATCAGCCATCCCTGAAGAAAACAAGATGGAGTTGAAACGGAAACTGAAAAGAATGGCTACTGATCATTTGAAAAAGCCCTTCAGCGATGACGTGCACGATGAGATAAAAATCGGCATAGCTGATATACTGGATGAGTTGCAAATACCAAAATCTGAGAAAAATAAATTGAAACGTGCATTATTAAACATGGTTGATGATAATGAGGACAATTTGCGAGATATAAAACCGGTTAGGCCCTTAAAAGGCCAGAGGCCCGAGGGAGAAAGTGATGAAACAAATCCAAGAGAAAGAATTTTGCAAGGAATTGAAAATATTATTGAAAATTCAACCATTCCTGAAGAAAAAACCACGGTGTTGAAAAGGAAATTGAACAAAATGGCTACTGATAATTTGAAAAAGCCTTTCAGCGATGATGTAGAAGATGCCATTAAAATCGGCATATCTGATATATTAGATGAGTTACAAATACCTAAAGCTGAGAAGAATAAATTGAAACATGCATTAATAAACATGGCTGACGAAAATTTGGCCGACATGCGAGATGTAACTCCCAAATTGCCAAGAGGAAAAAAATTTACCAAAACTCAAAAAAATATGTTACTTGGACTTGAAAAAGCTATTGATGAAGCACCTATCCCTATAGGAAAAAAGAAAGAGTTAAAAGAAAAACTGAGAGACTTGGCCGCCAAAAAATTAGAGACATCGTCTGATGATTTTGAGGAAACACTTAAAGATGGCATACATGAAATAATTCGTGAACTGAATTCACCAAAAGACACGAAATCTCCGCATGCCAAAACGAAGAGCGATGCAAGTGATTCTAAGGTGAAAGGAACAAGAAGCCCAGTTTCACAAAAGTCCTTAAAAGGCCTGATGCCTATAGAAGAAGTTGATAAAACGAATGCAAAAGAAAGTATTTTGCAAGGAATTGATGAGATTATTGAAGAATTAGCCATCTCTGAAAATAAAAAGGTGGAGTTGAAAAGGAAGTTGAAAAAAATGGCTGCTGAAAATTTGAAAAAACCTTTTAGCGATGACGTGCAAGATGCCATGAAAATTGGCATCGCTGATATACTAGATGAACTACAGGCACCTAGTTCTGAGAAAAATAAACTGAAAGTTGCATTATTAAACATGGTTGACGAAAATGTAGACAATATCCGAGGTGTACCTCTTAAATTGTCATCACAAGCCTTTAAAGAATCAGAAAGTGACACTCAAAACAATATTTTACTTGGATTCGAAAAAATTATTGATGAAGCACCTATCCCAATAGATAAAAAGAAAGAATTAAAGAAAAAACTGAAAGACGTGGCCACCAAAACCTTCCAGAAATCGTTACCTGATGATACTGGAGAAGCACTTAAAGATGGCATAGATGAAATCCTTGATGAACTGAATTTACCAAAAGACAAGAAAAATAAATTAAAAAGTGAACTAACTGCTGCAGTAGACGAAAACTTGAGTAATTTAAAAAATGAAATAAATTTGACAAAATCTATGCCAGATGCCAAAAGGAATAAATTAAATATTATAATACGAAGAGTATTGCCTCAGTTTGACGAGGCTGTAGATCCTAGCTACCAAAAAAAATTAGCCGAAGAATTTGATGAATTATTAGAAATAGCATTCACAGATGGTGATTTCAATGATGCAAGAAAAAAACTCATAAAGAAATTAATGAGGGAGCAAAATTTATCCGAAAAAGAAGCAAGTGCTCCAGTGGATGAACTGATTGGTAGAGCACGAGAAATGGCACTTAAAGAAGAAAGATATGAATTAGATCCAAGCTACGTTAAAACATTAGAAGCAGATATTAATGATTTAGTTGGTATAGCGCTCGTTGGTGGAGATTTCGAAGATGCAAGACAAAAACTCACAAAGAAATTAATGCGAGAGCAGAACTTAGCTGAAGAAGAAGCGAGCGCTTGTGCTGATGACCTGATTGGCAAAGCACAAAAGTTGGCACTAGCTGCTCAAGCTAAGGACAAATCTCTTTTACACAAAGAAGCATTAGCTAAAGCTGTCAGCGATGCTGTTGATCAGTCTACTATGTCCAAACCAGAAAAAAGTGATTTAAAAAATAAGTTATTAAGCAAATTGAAACAACATATGGACAAAAAAACATATATTAACAAAGATGATTTAGAGCCTCTAACATCTGTAGTTTTAAAAGATTTAAAAAAAGTTATTGATGAATCATCGATCCCGACTACTAAAAAAAATGAATTGAAATCATTATTGAACGAAGATCTGGCGAAGACTATTGACGAAATTATGGATCATTACGATCATGAAGAAGGATACACAAAAGACTACACTAAAGCTCTCAGTAAGGCTGTGAATAAATCTCCTATGCGCAACCTTGAAAAAACTTCTTTAAAAAAAGATCTCGCCAAGGTTTTTGAAGGAATTATGGCTGATTCCGATGACGATAAAATAACAAAACACAAAGACGCATTTACTAAAGCTATCAATGATGCTGTTGATCAGTCTTCTTTATCGAAACCTGACAAAAAAAGTTTAAAAAACAAATTATTAAACAAAATGGAACAAACTGTCGACGACTCACCTAACATAAATGACACAGGTACTCTAAAAGCTGAGGTTTTAAAAGATTGTAAAAATCTTGTTGATGACTCTTCAATTCCAATGGGTCAAAAGAACGAATTGAAAGAATTACTCAATGAAAAAATTATGGATGATTACGATGACGAAGAAATGGAGGAAAGTGATGATAAAATATCGGGATACAAAGAAGCATTCGCTAAAGCTATTAATGACGCTGTTAGTAAGTCTCCTGATATGGATGACTATGATGAAAGGGCAATGGAGGATAAATTACAAAAATACAAAGACGCATTTGCGAGAGCCATCAATCAAGCTGTCGACCAGTCTACATTATCCAAAACTGATAAAAACAATAAAAAAAAACAGTTATTAAGCAAACTAAATCAAACCATAGACAATTCACCTAACCTAAATGATATAGGTGCTCTTACAGCCGAGGTTTTAAAAGATTCTAAAAACGTTGTTGATGTATCATCGTTACAGACTGATAAAAAAAAAGAATTGAAATTATTACTACAACAGGCAATGGAGGATGCTTCTAAAGAATTAATGGATGATGAAGAAATTTCGGGAGAAGCATTCACGATGTTTAAGGACAAAATAGCAGAAACAGTTAAAACTTGGATGGATAAACTGCCTATAGATTTGGATCCGGAAGTCGCAACAGCTGTGGCCAATGATATAGCTAGCGATATATTAGATAGGCAAAAATACCTACAAGTACATCCTGAAGCTTTATCCAGTGATAAAGATGAGATCGAAAATTTAAAGTATCAGATTTTTAGAAGAATGAAAAATTTGGTGGATCCGAAAGATATACCCCCGATTATGAATGGAACCGAAGAATTATATAGAATGCTCATGGACGTAGAACCGCCACCGGGTTTCCCAAAAGTCGGCTTGAAAGGAGGTTTAGTAGAACATAATTGACGGGGTTAATTTAGATTTTATAGAATTTTTACTTTTAAATTGCAACATAGGGGGAAATGTTTCTAAGAAGGAAAAGTTGCTTTTGCACCTATTGAAAAACTAATCAATAAAAGTAATAAGTCATTTAAACGAACACTTTTAAATAATTTCTAGTGATCGATATTGGATAAAGATAATTTTGTAACATAACCACGGCTTGACTGAACTTGAACTTGACTTGGCTTGACTTGAACTTTAAAATCATAATGATTCAAATAAAATATTTAAAAACAAATCCACGTTCGGTACTGCTTAAAAATAAAACGAAACAAATGGTAATTTTAAGAAAACAACTCTCGCCACATACTCGTATAGTTGTATAAATGTATTGCTCGTGCATATTTCGTGGTAAACTTTGCTCTTAGGATTTGTGTGACGTCGGACGTCTTGCGTAATTCGTATGTGGTGGTATAGATGTCGCCACAAACCTCAGAACCTTTGCCATATATTATTTTCTCCGATTTTTTAAAAGTCAGTTGTACTTTTAAGTTGAAACTAGGGCCGTAGGGTCCTAGTGCCCACATGGTTTTTCGAGACATCGCCAAGTGGTTGGTCGACTCTTCACGTGACCGGAGGGCTGGCCTATTTTTTGGCCAAAGAATCGAAATCGCCATACAAGGAGGCAATGCTGCCAGCCTTTTGGCACTTATCCTGTTGACAATGATGCGGACGATTTTTTTTTTAATGATGATGCCATGCTCTTTTTTATATACATATAAATACGATTGATATTATTTTAAGTCCGATAATACCATAAATAAAGTATGTAATTTTTTAAGTAATATTCATCATTTTTGTTTTCCAGGAATTGTATCACCCGTCATACCTTCCGTATCGGAAATAATTCTGTGGTACTGTCCGTCTTTTTGTATGTATTTAGAATCGTCATAGTCAGGTTTTGCCTTGGTTCCTCTGTCTATTGAATCTTTTCTTCGTGGTATGGTGAAACAAGTATTCAGAATAGTATTGTATCTAATCCACTCAAGTTTTATTCGGCTAGATAGTTTTTCTTTTGTTTAAGTGACAACTTCTTTCGGCGCACCTTGCGTTCTTTGAAGAATGGATAATGTCAACAGTCAGTCAGTCTTTCTGAACAGTCAAAGAAACTGAACCTCGGCTCGGTGACACTGGATCGGGTATACTCCACTCAAGTCGATTGAATCGCGTATGCTTGGCACTGAATCGTAAATGTTCGGCTCCAGTCGTCCGCCGTAGCCATGTTTACTATAAGTTTTTATCGAACTAGAGGTTGGACACATCTTTTATCAAAATAATCAACACACGGATGTATTTGACAGTTTAAGAGAACACAGAGGCCGAGATCTATAAACGGTACTCAGCCCGAGGCTAGGCGTTATTCCTGTCCTTGTCGCAACTGCCTATCTACAAGTGCAAGCTAGAAACGGGAACATATTTTAGTCAAACCAAGAGCTAAGTAACGTTTATGGATGGACGTCTAAGACGTGTGGATTACCTGCTGTCGCAGATAGGTAACAAATAACTATAGATTACGTAGATATAGCCTGTATCAGAAAGGTGTGGTCTTTAACGAATGCGACTTATGAGTTGTAGGTCGTAGGTTCGAACCCAGACAGGTGCTTTACTTTCATTAGCAACTTTAGTCCAGTTAACTAGGGTTTAAAACTGGATGGTTACCAAGCTGTGTCGGTTCTTCGATTTTTTTGAAATTTTATATTGTGTTACCAAAAACAATTAATTATGAGAAATACTACTCCACTTCAAACATTTAATTGATACTTTTCTGAAAGTTGAAAAATGAATGATCATTTAATTTTCGCGCACGAAAAACCGTTGAGTGGTTAATAGCAAAATTTTTATTTTTTGACCATCCAGTTTTGAACCCTAGTTGACTGGACTAAATTTGTTGCTACTGACCTCTAGTTTATCCTCTTTCAAGGAATACGTCGAGTTTCCCTGTCATCCTGTATATACATATATGGAAGAAAGAAAGAAGGACCAAAAATTCGAGGACATGTGACATCTACCAACCCGCACTGGGCCCGCGTGGTGGGATTCGGCCCACTCCCTCTCACCGAGAGGAGGCCTGTGTCTCAGCAGTGGGAACATTATAGGCTGAATATGCTTATGCTTAAGCATGCAAAACTTTAATACCTACTCGACCCAAATTTATGGGCACCTTTTTGATACATGCTGTACACAAAACATACAATAACAAGACAAGTTACAAGACACAATAATTCAGTTTTCATCAACAAATATTCAACTCTAACAAAGAAAGGTGAAATATTAGTTCATCATTTAGGCAATAACATAGTTAATATATTGGATCTTTGAAAGTCGTTACGGGTCGTCAGAAGCCCGAAAGTCGGTATCGTATTACCCAAAACTCCAAGTAAAATATTGGTATTCAGCTGCATCCGGTTAGACTGAAAGCCGACCCTAACATAGTTGAGAATAGGCTAAACTAACTATAGATAAGTAGAGCATGTTTTTTGCTTCTCCACATGTGATATGGAAAATTATACACATTCATTCTTACTGCAGCCTTGTTGATTTCATATCTCGATGATATGGCTTTACTTAGCCAATCGTAAAGTCAAAATTGTTACAATTCCTTTTAAATACATTTTGATCCCTGTAGTATTTTATTTATGTTTCTTTTTAAAACAGAACAGAGCACCTCTGAATGGCGGAGAAGAGATCCAGTGCCTCAAGATCGGAAGAATACCAGTTCCGCATTATCAGCTGGAAACATCAATTACTCATTAAAAGATTTGATAGCAACAAGTAAGAGTATCAGGAAACAGTGGTCCAGGAATCTTGATACAGCAGTAACTAAATTGCCTTTACCAAGAAATGATAAATGTTTCTTGAAAGAAAAATTGGCTATTTACGACGAGACTGGACAAATTAATATGGCTACAAAAAGTAGAGCCAAAGAAGAAACTAATACTGTTCAGGGTTCAAAATCAAAGAAACACGTTACTCCTAAACCAGCGCAGGCTGTTCCCAAACTACCACAGAACAATAATAAAGGAAAAGCATCTTCACGTCTTTCAAAGATAGAAAAAGCGTTAACTTTCAATAATACTACTAAACAAAAATCTCCTTTTACTCCAAAGTCAAATCAAGGTGTTGATGAGAAAGACTTTAGAAAGTTCGCTGCAGATACCATCAAAGCCTGGTTGGAAAAGTTACGAGTTAATATAGAACCGGACGCAAAGAATAAAGTAATAGAAGAACTTACTCATGACGTAGTTGATAGAAAGAAATATATACAAGTTTTTGGTAGTGAAGATCCTACTCGAAGTGACGACTTAGAATATTTGAAGTTACAAGTGCATCGGAGATTGAATGCGTTCGTGCCGGCTGCAGCACTAAAGGCAATCATAGTAGATACGAAAGTATTATTAACAAAAATTGATACTGTAAAAATGAAAGTTACACCAGTATCCGTAAACAGTTCAAAATCTCAGAAGACTGGCCAAAAGCAAGGAATTGCAGATATCCTAGATATTAAAGCAAAAGCCACGAATACGTCAGTGAATGGAGACGAAGAAGAAAGGGAACAGGAATTGTCAAACATGGAATTTAGCCCTGGTCAAACCTCTACACCAGAAAAACAAAACGACGAACCCACATCAGAGGAATACAAAGCTAAAGTCGAAGATTCTGTAAAAACTTGGATAGAAACTATGCCTATAAATTTAGACCCAGAAGCCAAAACGGATTTCATTGAGGAGCTTACTAATGACATTGTTGATAGAAAGAAATATTTGCAAGTACAACCAGACAAGTCGATTTCAAAGAAAGACGAAATTGAAAATCTAAGGTTTCAAGTGTTTAAAAGATTAAACAAAGCGGATCCCGATGCGTGTGTGACTCCAGATGATGAGAAGGTCGAAGAACTGTACAAAATGATTGGTATAGATTTTCTCCTCAATTTTACTAAACCTGTGGCATCTACACAAAACTTGTAAACGGGGGTTCATTAGATATTTAAATCTGAACAATATTAAGGCGGAGACTGACGTGCAACGTATGTTTGTAATGTATCGAGTTTTTGTAACATTATAACAGTGCAGCGAGCTGAGCCGCTCGATGCGAGCATAGCAAGCGTATGTTTATAAAAAAAGTCAGTGCAGGTCATCCAATATAGCTTTGGATTTTAGGGTTCCGTACCCAAAGTGTAAAAACGGGACCCTATTACTAAGACTCCACTGTCCGTCTGTCTGTCTGTCTGTCACCAGGCCAAGGACTGTGATAGCTAGACAGTTGAAATTTTCACAGACGATGTATTTCTGTTGCCGCTATAACAGCAAATACTAAAAACAGAATAAAATAAATATTTAAGTGGAGCTCCCATACAACGTTTTTTTTGCCGTTTTTTGCTCGATATTAATAACGGCAAACGGTAGACGCTTGAAATATTCACAGAATATTTAGTTGTATATTCAATTTAAAAATTAATTAAAATAAAATAAATATTTAAGAGGGGCTCCCATACAACAGACGTAATTTTTATAGATAATGATACGGAACCGGGTGCGTCTTGTCTATCGCCGTTTTGTAACCAAGCTCGCCTCGAATAATACATTACAAACAAACGTTGCAAATCAGTCTGCACTTTTAAAAAACTGTTTAAACCAAGGTGAATGCCTTACGGGAAGCGGGATGCGACAACGCACGTTGATTGTTTTAATGGTTAGGATGAAAAGTGACTATTCACACTAGCACGCGCACCAGAGAAACGGGTTTTGTCAACGGAAGAATAAATAAAAGAAAACAAAATGACAGATAGAATAGACAAAATTACATATAGAATACACAAAATGACAGATAGAATAGACAAAATGACAGATAGAATAGATAAAATTATAGATAGAATAGATAAAATGACATAGAATAGACAAAACGACAGATAGAATAGATAAAATGACAGATAGAATACACTAAATGACAGATTTCTTTAGAAGTCTGTCTACAATCTGTTAGTTTGTCTATTGTTCCATCAACAAAACCCATTTCTATGGTGGTCCTCGTACGCATGCAGTTGGAACACCTCCTTACAAGTTATGTAGTTAACACAATCGGCGAGAGCGCATTTCATCTCAGGCAATATTCGCCTAAGTTTGACCAGAGCGTATAAATTCCTCGGTGAAATCGCACAAAAATGGTTTGTGTTGTGGATGCTTGTGGCTAAAGTAATAACAGTCGCATGGCTCGATCGATCAGGTGACCATCTTCACAAGACCCCTCCGTGCCTCGGAAAGCACGTTAAAGCCGTTGGTCCCGTCTGTCATTCGTGTATCTTTGTCAGTCGTTATGGGTCGTCAGAAGCCCGAAAGTCTGACAGCCAGTCTTACCAAGGGCTATCGTATTACCCAGTAACGGTAATCGGCACAATATAACTAGGAGGTAGGTTTTAAACTGACGACGTAGAAAGCTTTGGTTTCCTAAAAAAGTGATGAACGGTCACAAAAACAGCTGTCCAAATACAGAGCGTTTTTTGACAACTTAGTACCAAATACTGGTGAAAATTACAGATTTTCATGTCGGTCGTTGTAAATTTATTTCATTCCACGGTAGAGGACACTGCAGTGATTGATGTATATGCAATCGAGCCTGCTAGCGATAATTTTTAGGATATTGTTGGAGCTGGCCCGCAACCTAATTGCGTAACACACGATCAATCGGAATCGGTTTCATTTGGACAGTTCAACAACATTCATTGCGTTATTTACGTGTTGAGCAGACAAATTTTTCGAACTTATGAAGCAATGGACTAGCAATTTGCTTCAAAATGATTCAGATTCCGATTGATCGTGTGTTACGCAATTAGGGTGCCGTATTCTGCGCACCAGGGTTGCACATCTCATTCGAACATTGTAATATAACGGAACCGCTTTCCTAGAAAACCAAAGCATTACGCATGACAAGCAATCAATCACTATAGTAAAAAGCGAAAGACTAAAAACTGTAAAAATAGTCCTATTATTTCTTAATCTAATAACAGTATCCCTGTCCATTAGGTAAACCGTTTTTTGACAGATGGAACTAGTGATTGCAGCAACACACAATACATTGATTGATACACGTACGGTATTATAATGTCTGTAAGAAGCCATAAATAAGATAATTTAATAAGATAAGGCAGTTTATTTATTTATTTTATTACGCATTTTAAAGTTAACTTTTACCTAATCTGGAATATGTACGTTCTAAGACAGCTGTCAAAAAAACCGTTAACCTAATGGACAGAGTAAATAACATAAATCCACTAAACCAAAAATAATCTAATACAACTAAAAATAACATCATAAAACAATAGTATTTCAATTCTGAATAATATCGAATACTTCGCGTAATTAATGAAGAAACGATATAAAAGAGGGGAAAACATCGAAACTTGTATATTTGTTACAACTTTTTCATCAGAAACGATTAAGTATAACTTATTTGTGTGTTCACGTATAATTTAGATACTAAAAAAATCCTCAAAGTATCTTTGTGAATAAAATTAGGCCAAGAGCAGGTTCAGCAATAAAAAAAATCAAACCAAAAATTCTGATGAAAAAGTGAAATCGGCTACAAATCAATTAGAAAATTTTACTTCTCTATTTTTAGGAGAGGGTCGAAGAAAAAGTTTAACTCCAAAACAAGCCGAAGAGTTCAGAACTGCTCTCAACGACGAAATATCAGGAATTTTAGATGATTACAACATATGCTGCGACAGAAGAGAGTTGCATCCAAGTATAGCCAATGAGCTAACAAAACTGGGAAAGGCCAATGCTGACCAAGATGAAATAGTAGAAAACTTGATTGAAACTATAAAGCGGCTCACTTACCTGAGTGCGTGTGTGTGTGATGAAGAAGCTGAAGAATTAGCGCACAAGCTTCTTTATAGAACCAAGAAATTGATCGCCAGAATTCAAGAAAAGGATCGGCAGGCTTCAGCAGGTGCACCAGTAAAGAAGAAAGTTTTTAAGGAAGCAGTGATGAAAGATATCGGTGACGTGTTTGATGGCTGTCCGATGTCGGAAGAAAAACGAAAGTTGATGGAAAGTCAGTTGGCAGAAGATTATGCAAAAGATCTTGGAATTCCTCTTGAAGATAGTGACGTTACAATGGATGGGACAGGTAATGTTTTTTTTTTTCAAATTTTTTGAGTGGTTGCAAAGTAAAAGGGGTATGATTGGATGCAGTCCACAAATTGTATTGAATAGACTTTCATCATCATCATCAGTCGCTTGCTTTCATCTTTTATTTATGGTATCTGCTACATATCTTTTTCTTCCATACTTCTCTATTAGTGCCTCGGAAAACGTTAAGCCATTGGCCCCGGTTGTCATTCGTGGATCTTTGACAGTCATTACGGGTCGTCAGAAGTCCAAAAGTCTGACAACCAGTCTTACCAAGGGGTTTTGTATTACGAAGTAACTGGGTTGTGGGAGTCAGCTGGGCAGTCGCTCCATGTATAATACTTAGCTGCATCCGGTTAGACTGGTATCCGGCTAAGGCTAGGCAGATGATGACTTCTCTATTACTCGTCGTCTCGGTAGTCACCCAGTTTCACACAGCCCATCCATCTTCTGTTTGGTCTTCCACTACTTTTATAGCCATCCGTATTCATACTCAAAACTTCCCTCATAACATTTTCCTCATTCCTCCGCATCACACACCCTTACCATCACAACCGATTTCCACACAACTTATTAGTCACCAGCACCAGAGTACTTTTAGACTTACTCATTTCTTATTGCATGAAACTGGTCCTCAGAAGTTTTAAACAGAGGGAAGTGGAAAGTGAATAGGGAGGCCATTGCTGCAGTGGGACACCACAGGCTTTTAATAATAATAATATTGAATAGTTTTTATAGAAGATAGTTATTCATTTTAGGGCTGATTTTTTAATTGTTAGATAACTTTTATCAGAAGAATAATTATGATAGTTTGACATAATAATATTTTCTATAGAAAAACTGTTAAACCGCAATAATTATTCTTCACTTAAATATAATATTGAAAAATCAACCCTAACAAAAATGGTTTAAAAGCTTCCAAAATTTAAAATAATATTTATTACTTTCTTGAAGGGCCAGGATCCAGAAAAGAAAACTATGGAATGAGTTTTAATGGACTGTCAAACTTCATAGATACTTGGTTAAGTAGCATAAATACTGATGACGATACAAAAGGAGAAGACGAAATGAAGGACATGAAGAAGGACTTGGCATATAGTTTGATACACAAAATAGGAGAAATGAATGTCGACCCAGAAATATTTAACGATGATTCTCTTTATGAAGCTGTGTTGAGAGATGAACTGCAGAATCTGCTCGGCGATATTACGATGTCTGATGACGAATTTCAAGCTCTTAAAGAAGATCTTATTGAAAAAGTATTACAAGCACAGCATAGAGCTCACGACGAAATAGCAGGACAAGCATACAAACGGAAATTACGTGATACCATCTCAAAACTTTTACCAGATCAGCAGAACTTATCAAAGGAAGAACAAACAAGTATGGAAATATTGAAAGACCAACTAGCCGACGCCTATATAGACTTACACTTTTCCGGAGACAATGAAAATCAAAGAGAACGATTAAAAAGAAAAATTGCTGATGAGATAAATAATTTCTGTAGAGATTACTTGTACAGGAACCCGTGTTCACCTCTTAATAGTCGGACACTAAACAATAATCTGTACTCTGCTTTGAATAAAGTTCCATTGCCTACAGGAGATTCTATAAGATACGAAGTAGAACAAGCAAGAATAAGAGAAGAAATAAATGACTGGATAAAAGAACTACCACTGCACCCGCAAAATCCCACAGAGGTATTAGCCAGAAACAAACTGGTTTATGTATTGTCAAAAAAACTATTTGATATCGAGGTAGAAGGTGAGGACACGGATAATGAATTAATGAAGAAAGAAATAGTAAAGTTTCTAAGTAAAATGCCTTTGGAATCTGGAGAAAATCTTGATGCACTTGCTGATAAGTTGATTGATAAATTGAAAGCCTCAGAAGAATCTAGAAAGTACGATGCATCCTCAAATGTGACCATAGATGCTTTTGGAAATGTGAGCGCTGCCAGCGGCGAGAGCGGCATGCATGCTCCAATATGTCCAGCCTATAAACCTTGCCCCAGAAGCTCCCCCAACGTGTGTAAGCAACCTTGTCCCAAGCAACCCAAACCTTTCCCTCCATGTTCTTTAAGCGCTGAGGACAGGGCTCATTTAGACAGAATCAAACGAAGAACTTGTTTATCTCCAAACTGTTTGAGTTCATTTTTAAGAAATAATAAGCGCGATGCAGGCGTGGGTCCGCGGCCTGTCGACGCTGGGAGCCAAACAGTTCTAAGACCATTCGGGATGGAGATACCTCATCAAAGGCGAATTTGCCCTGTCGACAATGAAAAAACACCAAGACCATGTCCTGGTCTTCCTGCGAACTTGGCGCAGCCATCTTGTTCCCATGCGAGGAGAGACCCATTCGAGATAGAAAAACCGCCACCAAGTCCTATTTGCCCATCAGCGCATGAAAATACATCAAGACCGTGTCCTGGAAGAATGTCACCACAATCAGGTCACCAGACGAGGAGACATACGATTTCAAGCAGCAATATTGAGTCCCCTATAGAGGGGGAAGTTCAACCACAAGTAAGATTTTTAAAGAATTAAAATCTTAAAGTTTTCGATAGTGTAGAAACCATAAGACCACGTAGGAGGGCGTATAATATCGCGGCGGGATTTCATCGCGCATTGGATTTTCAACTCTCAATGTTGAATCGAGCATTAAGAGATCAGGTTCAGGTTAAGCAGTGCGTTGAAGATCCATTGCGCGAAAAATTCCCTAGTCCTAGACCTAGTAATACAAAATGAGGTATGTCCGTTCCATTAGCCACGGCTACCTTAGGTACAGTCTTATTTAAACGGGACTACCGTTTAAATAAGACCGAAACAAGATAACCTAAAGTTCTTAAGTTTAAGATAACCTAGCTATTTATCCCGTATGTGTTACTTCTTGACGCTCAAACGGCTGGACCAATTTTGATGAAATTTGGTATGGACGTAGCTGACACGCTGGATTTATACATAGAATACTTTTATCCCGATATTCCCACGGGATCGAAAGTTATGCGGGTGAAACCGCGTTGGCGCAGCTAGTAAATAATAATTTAGTAAATAAACCTGCTGCATGGAGCGGGAGGGGTGTGGTGACATGTCACTAGAATTCAGTCAATCACCCGCTGACCCGTAGCCCACAACACCTCTCCTGCACCGCTCAGCTACCACAGGCATGGTTTCAGTTCAACTAAGGAAGGCCTGTACCATTTATGTTATTTTAATGATAATTTCAGTCAGTTCTCCTTTTAATTTTAACTAAATTCATGCGTTGTTTTATTCGTTGAATGTTTCAGATAATTATAAAGCAATACTACTGGAATCCTAATGAAAAGAACAGCATGGTATCAGATTTACAACAAAGCGGGAGAAACAGTCGTCGTCAATCTGACTCAGCGCCCTGTCATCAGCCCAGCCCGGGGCCCTGCCATCAGCCCGCCCCGACGCCCTGTTACCAACCCGGCCCAGCGCCCTGTCATCAACCCGGCCCAGCACCCTGTCATCAACCCGGCCCAGCCCCCCATCATCAACCCGGCCCAGCGCCCTGTCATCAACCCGGCCTAGCGCCCTACGATCAACCTCGAACATCTTCCTACTCACAGTCCCCAGCGCCTTACCTTCCTAGTTCAGATAAAGTACAACAACAAAACCCCAGCCCACAGAGAATGTCCTGCGATCAATCCTTTACTACCCCCGAGCCAAAATCTCAACACCAACCCTCACCTGAGCGCTATTCTTATTGGAATCCTCAATCGTCATTCCAAAAACCCTCACAAAGAGATACACCAAGTTCCCGAACTTCATTCACGCCGAGTCCTTGCATGAGCCCGTTCGGTCTTAATCAGCTTTCACCACCAAGTTCTCCTGGTTTCTCTAAAAGAGGTCAAGAATTTAGACTGCCAAAAAGGGATGGCCTTCAAGACCAAATGCCCTGCAGCAGCCGACCTTGCCGAAAGGAACGCGTGGTTGAGTTGGGATCTTTAGACGATGTACCCAATGCGAGATCGAAGAAACGAAATAGTGACGAATCAGATTGGCCGTATACTAAGTTTCAAGAAGATGATAACTTTTGGGGTGTACCGATGAGGCGTGTGGTCCTAGACGAAGGGATTGATGAGTCTGTAGTGATGGAGAGGGAGCAAAGAGAGGAAAGAATCAGATGTAGATGTAAAGAGAGGCTGATCCCAAAATCTGGCAGGTCTCAGCCGAGAGCTTGTAACAGCCAGGAGATTCCACAAGGTAACAACGATGAGCAAAATTTGAAGAGGTGTTCAAAATGTTGCGGCCGCCACTGTCCGTATCCCAGCTTTTTGTATTTTAGACAGTAATTATGTGAAAGTGTTGTGTTGTCCTATATTTATATTTTGTTGTGGTGTTGTATTTAAATAAAAACAATTAAGATCGGATATTTTATTCTTTTCGTTTTTTGTCTGTGCATCGTAGAGACCAGCGTTTTAGCTGCGCGTTTGGCTATGTGTTGAACATCTCACTTTATTTTGCATGTCCTAGGCCTCATCACGTTACCACTGGGCCACCACTGCTCTACGCATACAAAAAAAAAAAAAACCTTCAAAATAATTTATTGACAACTGACAGACAAAGACATCAAAAACAATACATAACACGCGCACATGATTTAATAAGGACATCTATAAGGTCTAAACCTTTCACAGTCTGAATCCAAAGACCTTCGCATTCGACGGTAGACTTCCAAACATCTGCATTTGACACGAAACTCACCGTCCAATATATCCTCTTCTGATGAAACAGGAGCGCCACCCGCGCTTGTAGCAGCTTGAACAGTAGTTCCAATTCCTTGGCTAGGAGTAGGACCTCGACTACCAATAATCCCAGAAGCTTCACCAGGCTGTCCTTGTGAATGACATGGCACGAATACTGGACCTCGCTGCCCACCAGACCCTGTTATTTGAGTAGCCATATTCTTCTCGCCACATTGGGGTTGCGGTCCTGTTTGGCTTGCCAATCCTACTTGGCGAAGACTTTGATTTATATTCTGTTCTCTCCGACTTCCTATTTGACAAGCCCCTCGTGCATTCTTTGGGGTGGCATGAGCTGCGCTCTCATTCAACTGCGGGTTTTGCCGAACTATGGGTGTCCCTTGTTGAGACAAATTCGTTCGGTTTGAATTTTGCTGAGTTATATGAACCTGCTTTGGTCCAAATTGACTGCCTTCTAAGTCAATTCTTGGTGATGTAGATGCTTGCATGCTCTGACAACAAGATGCTCCAACAGCTTGTTGAGATACATACCCTTCATTGCGCCTACCCTGGCTCATTCTAGTTCCATCAGGAACTTGCCTGAAAACGTTCGGGTTCATACTGTGGATTATTGCTTTTTGTGGCGATCCGAGATGACCGCAACCTTGAAGGGAATAGGAAGCACCACCATATGTCGTACGAACTTGACCAATATTCTGCATTGGTTGACCTGGTTGTATAAAATACTGTTGACCTCCATGCGTTCTTTGGACAGCAGGTTTTGGACCAGTACTTGTAGCAGCATCCATTAACGGAGCTAAAAAGTCAGCGTTATCAACGTGTGCGAGAGTGGAACTAAACGGCTTAGCTTTTTCAAAATCTTCAAAGTGTCCAGGATCTTCTAATTGTGCCCACCTGTTCTTAAGTCGGAAATGTAATTGCTCCACCATAAAATTAATGTTTTTATCTTCGTTTTCTTGCAATTCTGCTCTTTTCTCTAAAAAATGGCTCATTTCATGCTTCATCTTATGTTCCTTAGACGGATCTGCATCGTCTAAGCGTTTATGCATTTCATTTAGCTTCTTTGCTAGTATCTCCATCATTCTCTTTCTGAAAACTCCATCGCTCTCGTCTTTGAATGGTTTGGTTGGCAATTCTTTATACCATTTCTCTATTTCATCTGCAATATGGATTTGTTCCACCTCTTCTTGCAACACATCATCTGCGGGTACAGGGACATGTTCTAATGTTTGCATGGCAATACGTGATAATTTGGACGTATCGAAGAACCTGAATCCTGCGTTATGTACCTTCGACATATGATTGGCTAACCTATCAACTTCCATCATCAATCTATTCCTGTAAATATTAGCTTTCACAGGATCTTTTTCTTTATAATTAGTTTGTAGAATATATGCATCTGCCATTCTAGACAAAAATCCTTGCTGCAGAAGGAAACAGTACTGGATTTCATTATCTAGCGCAAATTGTCGATTGAATTTATCTTTAACTGTTCGCCTAAAACAAGGTTTGTCTGAAAGCTTATGCAGCTCATCTAGCATTTCGATTGCGCGTTCTATAGTAGTGACTTTCCAAGAATGTCTCATTTTTTTAAATTCCTCTGTCTGCGGGAGAACGTCCAGAAAGTCGTCTAGTTTCTCTTCCAGCATAAACTCGAAAAATTTATAGTCATTTTCTATAATCGGATCAGATTTCAAATTGAAAAATGTTTTAAGAATGCCGTTGTATATCGCTCGTCTTGCTTGGTCAGCCAAGATGGCGTTAGAGGGCGTCGACTCATCTATTGGTAGAGCGTTACATTGCTCTCTGAAAATCTTTACGTATTTATCGTACACAGCGTCTTTGGTGCCTTCTTCCGGTGTTGGGGGTGGTGGTGGTGCCTCTTGAGAGCAGCAAGGTTTTGAATTAGGATTACCCAAATTATAAGAACCGTTCAAACGGTGAGAATTCGCTTGTTGGGCAGATGGCGAACTGGTCATACGGCTTGAAGGTACTTGCTGGGCAGTTGGCGAATTTTTAAAACTAACACCCGGTTCACTTGCACCTGCTTGTCTTACCGGACTGTTAACATTTTTGATATTTTGATGCCCCATAGAGGAATTCATTTGTTGACTTGGAGGACGTGACTGTGCTTGCGATTTGTCTTGAGGTCTTACCAACATTGGTACTGGTATATTGTTAACCCTTTGCATTAGTTCTTGAGCATGCCCAATTGTTTCATGATTCTCTTCACCAACTAATTTGTTGATCCATTTAAATATCTGATACTTCAAATGTTCTAATTCATCTTCTGCCGTGCCTGTGTTGTTAGGATTTAATTCAAGATACTTGTGTCTATCCACGATGTCTCCTGCTAAATCATTAATGGCAACTTCTTTGAAACCCTCCTGGCGGCTTTCAGGCAAGTTTAACTGATCTAACCACTCTCCTATTTGCTGTATCAACTGTTTTGTGTATGCCTCTAAGTTCTCATTAATGTCACTTTCTTTGATGCTCTTAATACTGTGGTCAGCTGTAGTATTTTTATTTCCTACTGAAACGCCGTACACAGTTACATTATTAAACAAGTTGCTATTCTCATTTCGGAAAAACGTGTTTTGCAACATTTTTGAGAGTTCTCCTGCCATTCGGAAGATATGGCTTTCAGTACTCAGTTCATAGACTAAAGGGAACCGTCTTAGAAATTTTGAAATTTCTCTATGTAGTTTCGCATCATTTTGCGCTGTCCATTGTTCTGGGTTATGTAAAAGCGAAGTTACAACTGAACTCATGTCGTCGATGAAAGAGCGTAGTTCTCTTGGGCAGTGCACCTGCTTCAATGGTAAAGTGCTGGTCCATTCTTTGATAGTATTACTAATAATTTCGTTGCTATTATGGTGGTGAACGGTGATGGTGTTGCTAGGTGGTGATTGACCAGCCACGTCACCAATAGCTTCCATTTCCAACCTTTGTATGAGCTTAAAAACTTCTTCATTCAAATATCTGAAATCGTATTTTTTCTTGTGACTGATTGGGAGAGACCTCGTGAATATTAATATCTCCTTTTTCATGACTGCATTGTCTGCACCTGCAGATATTAGCCGCTTCACACCTTTAATAAAATCAGTTTTCTGTTTGTTAAATCGGCTAGCGTCTGTAAGTTGTAAAGGTAGACCTTTTAACCAGACTTCAACGGTATCAACCAAAAATTTATTTTCCAGTTCACGCTGCCTGCACAGATCTTTATACACATCAAGTTTTTGTAAATGTGTCTTTAGTTGAAACGCTGTATTTTTTATGAAATACTCCTTTTGTTTTGGATCTAACATCCTAACTTGTTCAATAATATCTTCGCTAGCATCTTTTTCGCCTATCGTTTGATTTAACTTATGTGCTAATCCTTTAATAGTTGTTTCTTGTTGTACTTTCTTTTCTGGACTTTTCTCTCTGTACAATGGCAATTTTTTGAGCCATTCAAGCATCACTTTTTCAAGCTGCTTAACCAAAGGTTCGTCGTTTGTTACCACTGGCTGGTTTTCTAGTAAATCTTTGATATTATATTCTTGTATACTCTTTACAAGTTTAGCAGCGTATTTATCTCTATCATTTTGATTATCAACCTTCGCAACTAAAGGTAGTTTTTTCAACCAATGTGATAGTTCTTCTTGTAATTTATTTTCAACGACTTCAACAGGTAAGTGGCCTATTTTAGTTTTTATTTTATGTATTTTGACGGCTAGAGCATGTACAATTTCATTCTTGTTATTGGTAAACAGTTCTAGTTTAGTGGGTGCTATCGGTACTGCGGCTATCCATTCATCAACTATATCTTCATATGATCTAATAAGGATTTTTTCATGTTTAAGATCGTTCGGTCTATTATCTTTTGTAAACGGTACATTACTGATCCTCTTTTTCAATTCTTCCACATAATGATGACTTATTTCGTTATTGAACACTTTTCCTGTCCATTTGCCTACTTCTATATCAATTACTTTATCTTCTTTCTTTTCGAGGCCCTTTTCTATTTCTCGAGCTAATTCTTTGACTAATTGTTTAATATGCATTGCATCCTGTGACGTATGTAGGTAAATAGGTAATTCACAATACCACTTATAGATATGGTCGGTAAGTATGTCGATATAAGACTTAGTATTATTATTGTTTATTTTATCACTATTTAGTGGTGACATACCCATAGATTGAACGACACTAGTGCTCTGTAGGGAAGGTTTAGGAATATTATTTATCTCATTCATCAGCTCTTGAGCATGTTCTAAGACTGACGTATTTTCTTCGCCAACCAACTTATTTGTCCATTTAAATATTTGAAATTTTAATTGTTCAAGTTCCTCAGCATCTGTTCCTGCGAGGTTCGGATTTAATAACAAGTACTTATATCTATCTACTATATCACTAGCCAAATCTTTAACAACCACTTCTATGAAATTCTTGTCGTTAACAGGAATATCTAGTTTAGTTATCCATTTGCTAATCTCTTCGACAAGCCGTTGTCTGTACGTTTCAAAAGTTGTTGCTGAATTGAAATCCACTAGACGAGTAGCGTTTTGGAAGGCTGAATACACATCTGGTCGCCCAAGTTCTGAATCACCTTTTAAATGGAAAAAGTTTTCACGAAAGAAAAACTCTTTATAATTCTTCAAAAGTAAATTAGTAAAATACTTTGCTTTGTACTCTGGTAGTTTGACTACTTCTTTTAAAAGTTTTGTCACATCGTCTGCAACATAATTGTCTATGTCCGCAATATCTGTGAGATCCAGTAAAAGATCGATCAATTCTGCTTCAAGATATTCCATTCTCTTCGAACTTAAAGTTACACGGCATTTCTCTAAGAAAAATGTTATTTCATCATTGACAAATTCTTTTATTTCCATTGTTGTAGGCTGGATGTATGTGCTAGAAAATTTTCTCTCAATCATAAATATATTATCAACCAGATTTTCTGTAACTTTGTTCAGGTAAAAGTCTTTATTATGGCTACTGAGGGCTAAAGGCAATTCGTAAACTATTTCCGAAATACTAGTTTGTAATGCTTCCTTATATTCTGAATCGGATTGCGGTCTGTCTAACACAAGAGGTTCTAGTTTATCAGAAACATATTTGAAAACGTCATCTTTTTTCACATTCCTCCCTAAGAAATCTTTTTTCTTGATATTCAAAGTTTTCGTCCAATTCTGGACTGCTTTCCTGAAGTTATCTATCTTGTATCTGCTGCAGTATTTTGGCATTTCTATCCTGTATATACTTAGGTTGGCGTCTGTTGGGCACAAGTACATCTGCTTCAGTTTCCGTATGATATTATTGGGTAACTTTTTTCTGAATTCCAAATTCTCCTCATCAGCTTCTGTGTATTGCTCGGATGCTTGCTTCAAGTACTTTTCTATTTTATTTCTGAGTTTTTCTTCACCGCCAGGTTTCTTCAACTTCTCAGCTAACTTCTTCATCTTCTCTCCCCACAATTTGAGTTTAACCTTGTCGCTTTGGATCTCAAACCATTCGGTTACTTCTTGCTGCAGGTCCTTAGTACCAAGATCGGTTATTTTAACAACTTCTTGCTTTTTCGTTTTCCTAGTTAGTTCTTCCTGAGATTTGCTCCTTATTTCACAGTACTTGCACTTTGTTGTAGTTATATCAATCGTGCTAAAAGCTGTCTGTACAGATTTAAAGTTAAATACTTCTTTTTTATTAACATCCAAGGGCTTTATTTCGTCGTTCTTGGGTTCTTTAGGCGGGGTTTCTTCTAGCTCCTGAAAGTAAGTACATAATCTACTTTCATTGTTTGAAGTTTGTCGGATGTTAAAGCTTTAAGGCGAGTATACACTAGAGCATTTTCCCGAGCATTTAATTTAACGTTCAAAAACTGGCAAAAGCTCAGTTTCCAAAAGCATTTCCATGTAATGTAACGTTTCTCCGAATGCTCGACGCTGCGTTCGACGTAATGCTCACAGCGAGTGAGCATTACCTGTAGCATTTCTTTCTAACTAGCGCTCATTGTTGAAATGTTGGACCTACAGGTACCGCTCGTGCCTTTGCTCGATAAAATGTTACACCAATACGCGGGTTGGTTTTTAAAATCAGGTTGTAAAAAAACATCGAGGGTCGTGTTCGATGTGCGGTTACATGTAAATTATGCACTAGCGTATACTCACCTTTTCAGTCAAGTATTAATAAGAACTTACAGTTCCAAGTTTATTATGTGCAGGTTGACTTGCTGTAAAACAAATGCAATTGTTAATATCAAGTAAATATGCTTACCGTAATGAGAAAATGTTTCTATGTAAAATAATAATTGAATTTAATAGTGCGATTTAAATATTTTATTGATAGCGAAACTTAAAACAAATTGACAAAACCTAGTGAATTTTGAGGTATAAAAATCATTCGTGACAAATAATCATAATACATTTTGTTTTTTAAATACTCGTATGTGCTTTCATTGAAAAGCGTTAACATTATTGAGGAAGAGAAAGTGTGGTACCCGAGCGTTAATATGACACATCGAATGTTAGAAAGAGACTGTCACACTCTTAGAGCGGTTTCGCACTACGTCTGATCCGAATCCGAATTCAAGATCAGAGTTCAATACGAATTGGGAATGTTGTAAATTCGAACGGACTGAGTTCGGATGTAGTGCGCAACCCCTCATACAAATAGTGCTATGGCTACTTCGGACTGTCATTTCTCGGATTTGGATCGGATGCAGTGTAGAACCGTTCTAATGAGTGACAGAGACGACATGAAACAACGACGAAGTTTTTCTTCAACTCGATATGCCATATTAGCCCACGTTCAGTCGGACGTAAAAATATCACGGCGGCATTTTACCGAGCACGTGATTTCCAACTCTCGGTTTTGAGCCGAGCATTGAGAATCCAACAGAGCGCGTTACAGCGCGTCAAAAATACACACTGTTGGATTTTCAACCCTCTGCGTTAAGCATTTAAAATATCGCAGCGGGAAAAAGCCACCCGTACGAACCTGGCCTTATTGTAGTGATCAAGTATCCCAGAAAAAGAAAAAACCACAGAACATGTAGACTAACACGTTTGTCCACCCGCCAGCGTCTACGAGTCGTCAAAGAGAAACGAGATTATTAGAACTAAGCGAGACGTCCTGGTGACGGCGTTTGGTGGTCAATGTATGTATCGCTACTTCGGCACCGTCGTCTCGTTCTCGTTGACGTCCAGTTAATGGGGTGGTGGACAAACGTCCTAACAAATTAAAAGTGGCACGGATAACGGCCCATTGACATACAAGGATGGTACTCCACTTGCCCATCATTGGGATCCATTTGGATCCGTGGTTTGAACTTCCTTCCTCGCCTCATACACTTACATCTTTCCCTTTCCCTGACAGGGGCAAAACAGCTTTTTGGTCGACCCATATACAAAGGGGGAATGCAAACTACTTGTAAGTTTTGATCAGCTATGCCACAAGGCTGTTGTACACCTTGGTTTTGATCAGGCGTTTGTTGTACACCTCTGTTGTCTGTAGATATGTGAACAGCTGGAATTGCGTCTGTTCCTACTGCTTGGGCCCCGGAACCTGAACAACAGCTTGGTGCACTACCTGTCGGGACACTTACTGACTGACTACTAGGACCTGGTACTTGACTTGTTCCAAGTACTCCTAGTCCTCCACTAGCCATTTTTTGTATTTTGTACGGCTTCGGCGCATGGTCAGGAACTTGACTAGCGGCTGATACAGGTCCAGGACTTTGTGAGGTCTGGTTCAATGTAGGCGAATGCCTACACACTTGAGCTTGGGCGCTGGCATTCTGTTGAGCCTCCAAATAACCATGGCCACTACCCTCAATTACCCCATAAGTAGATGGTTGGCCTGTATGTTGTGAACTGCCTGGCACATTAGGCTTAGTGCAGCAGGAGTCTTGACCAACTTGACCCATCTGCGTTCCATTTGGTCCTTGAAGAGGCCTTTGTCCTTTTGGTCCTAAGCTTCCTTGACCATGCATTTGTCCTCCTGGTCCTAAGCTTTCCTGACCATGCATTTGTCCTCCTCGTCCTAAGCTTTCCTGACCTTGTATTTGTCCTCCAGGTGCTAAGCTTCCTTGACCATGCATTTTTTCTCCTGGTCCTAAGCTTCCCTGACCTTGCAATTGTCCTCCTGGTCCTAAGCTTCCTTGACCATACATTCGTCCTCCTGGTCCTAAGCTTTCCTGACCTTGCATTTGTCCTCCTGGTCCCAAGCTACTCTGACCACAACAAAGACCAAAACTTTGTCTAGTATTATTAAAAGCTGAGCCTTTGCCAACATTTGGGGAAGTTGGATATTGCACTCCTGGGTAATGTTGTCCACCTGGAACGCCTGGTGCAACTTGGTTGTAAGCAGGTTGTCCAGGTCCAAAACTTTGACTTTTATTGTCAGGATCATAACAACACGACCCAACTTGTTTATTGGACGCTTGAGGACGTTGGCTTTGACGAGATGCATGTGGTCCTTGTGGATGGATTTGGCTCCCAGGTACTGAGGTATTTTGAATATTTGGTGGTACTGGACCAAAACTTTGGTTGTACCGATCTGGACTACATGCGCTAGAGAATCTTTGAGGTGTTGGGCTAATTTGAGCTGCGTTTGGAACATTACAACATGAAGCACCTTGGGCATAAGAAGAACCTTGTATATTAGAATAACCTGACCCATATGGTCCTCTAGGACCTGGGCTGTGAGCAGCTGGATGTGGATACGAACAAGATCCTGGGAAACCTTGAGTTCTGTTGTTACAAAGTGGATTGGGACAACATGGCGGTCCCGAACACAATTCACGACCTTGGATGTTAGAGGGAAATTGGCCTTGGGCGATTGAAGGTAACTGGCCTTGAGTGTATGAGGTAAATTGACTGATGTTAGGAGGAAATGGCCCTTGGCTGTTAGGGATAAAGCTAGTTAGAGCATTAGGGGGATATTGGCCTTGTACTTGTGGAACACCTCCGGGGTAGCTTCTCGTGGAAGCCATTTGTTCTGACGTGGTTGGACAACACACTTGTGGAGATTGCATATTATGTTGAGGTGATATTGACGCACTGCGCATTTGTGATGGCATTTGAGTCTCTTCCATGGAATGCCATTGAATCTCCTCTTCGGGTACTGGCGCTTGGCCCCAATTCGCTCTCATAGGACCAGCGTCTGCCACAAAATTTCCTTGTCCTGGACAGCCTCTTGCGGCAAGCGATTCGTTTGTATTATATAAATGGGAACTCATACTTTCAGGTCGTCCAGCCCTGTTGCGCCTATTAGGTAACGTTCGGCTCTCTTGCATAGAAAGTTTTTGCCTCTTTTGGGGTACAGCCGCTTTGTCGCTCCCACAGGTTCTATTAGTACCAGCTATATATTCTCTTGGAATGTTTCCTCCACCGAGATAGGAAGCATTTGGATTATATACTTGCGGCGATTGTGCACTCGGAATATCAGAAGCATTTGGATGACAACATTGTGCAGATTGCGCTCTCTGAGGCCCTTGCACATACCCACTATGCATTTGTGATGGCATTTGGGTTTGTTCCATAGAAAGCCATTCAATCTCCCCTTGGGGTACTGCCGCTTGTTCCCTCACCCAAGCCGGCGTTCTAGGACCAGGGTCTTTCATAACATCTTCTCCAACGATTAAATAGGAACATCTTTCATCAGACATTTCATGCATACTGGATGCAGCTGGCATATTTCTACTAAACTCCTCATAATTTTGTGGATCTTGAAACGACACTCGTCGGATAGATGTTGATAAGTTCTTGATCCTGTTTGCCAGTTCGTCAATCATATAGTCTACGTTAGTCCCTTCTTGCATTGGTATCTTTTCTAAGTACCTCGGTAGCTCTGCCTTCAATGATATTCTAAAAGCGTTATCGCAACAGCTAACACCTGTTGTCATTTCTTGAATTTTTTTCACTATTGCGTCTCTTGTTCTCCTTTTTTCTAAAAGACCTACAGTATCAGGTTTTTGTGGAATGTCGGATATCCAGTTTTCAACCTCTATTGTGAGTAGAATATCATCAGCTTCATCTTTTATGGCAGGAAGATAGGGTGTAGGAATTTTGTCGAAAGAATTTATGATTTCATTTGCGTACGCAGTTGTATCCATGTCTACGATATTATGTCTATTTTTTATTTTATTTAGGAATTCATCAAGTTTCTTCAAGAAGCTCTTTTGATGAACAGTCGCTTTAACGTTGTCTTCACCTTTATATCTCGTGTAAAGTATGTAATAGTCGGCCATGTTCTGTTTTTCCAGTTCATCATTTTGTTTATCTGCTTCGTTCTCAGTGGGCGTTCTTTCTGGCAGATTGTTTTCGATATTATCTATAAGTTGCTGCTTAAAAGAAGCGGGTGCGTTTGTCGACTTGATCAAGTCATTCATAGCCAAAGTCTTTTGAAGCAGCTCCGCTTTCAACGCAGGCTTTGCTGCTTCTAACTCTGGTGATTGTGGAACGCCTATCAGTAGCCGTTCCATCTCTTCCTCAAAAACGTCTTGACAATAATATTGGTTGCCAAAAATGTTAGGATCTAACTTCATTTTGGTTACACTTTTCCATATTCCGTTATAGACGCCCAGTCTAGCTGTTTCTGCTTTTTGTTCTTCGGCTGGCGTTTTACCTGCTATAGGTAATTTTTTAACCCATTCTTTGAGATATTCGTCATAGTCTTCGTTTAGCTTTCTGACCGGGACTGAACCCCCGTGGCGGGTCGGTGAAGATTCAGTACAGCAACCATTCATTGCTTGTGGATTTAGGTCATGCATTGATTGCTGATTTTGGTCTACCAGAGGGCAATAGGTTGTTCCAGAGGCACCAATTCTTCCAGTGCTAACATTTTCATCCTGTGTCTGAGTACAGTTGCCGGCTCGAGAAGGCTCGTACGCAGATGGAAAAGTATTTGAACCCCATGGATTATTAGGTGAAGCTGGGCCAAAACTACGTCCACTTCCTCTTCTGTTCGGAATACTTCGGTCTTGTTGTGGACAATAAGCATCAGCAGTTTGCGGACCTTGGCAAAAGAATCCACCGCCAGTCTGGTCTGTGTGTGGTAAAAATCCAGTGTGGGGTTGAATTCCCTGAGGTATTGAAGTAGCTTGACCTTCGTTTGGACAAATTTTCATTTCACAGAATCGGTCTGACTGATTGGTTTCTTGAAGATCATTTCCTGTATTAGGGCAAATATTCAGTCCACAGCATGGTTTTGATTGACTCAAGCTCTGAAGTGTTGGCGAATAAGGCTTTGGACTGCCTTGACCAGAGTTAGTACAGGTACTAACTATTTCACAGCAGGGCCCCCCACTCCGATGATTTGGGTTAACAAGCATAGGAACAGGTACGCTCTTAATCCTTTGCAGTAAATTTTCGGCGTGACTTATAGTTTCCTGATTTTCATCTCCAACTAACTTGTTTATCCATTTAAATATCTGATATTTTAATGCTTCTAATTGGTCTTGTGCAGAATCCTTGCCGGTATGATTAAGTTCTACATATTTATGTCGATCTACTATATCTCCTGCTAGATCATTGACAACAACTTCTCTGAAACCGGAGTCCTGAATTCGAGGTATATTCAGGGTGTCCAACCATTGGTTGATTTGTAGGCAAAGTTGATTCGTATAACGATCTAGGTTCGCATCCAAATCTTCCTCATTTATGGATCCAATGCTGAAGTCTGTATTGTCGGTTGAGTTCATGTACGGCCCTGAATTATTGCTAACGTTAAGGATTGTATAAGTTTGGTTGAAAACACAATTACTTAACATATCCTGTAGATCTTTGAGCATAATGATTGAAATACAATTTGCTTGTTTATCAGTCATTTTGCCTAGATCTCGGAGGATCATATTCATTTCTTCTATGATCTCATCGTCATGCCCGCACCAAATGCAATCGATTGAGTCCATCAATAGATCCACCAGCTCGTTTTCCAAATCATCTAACGTCTCATTACAAATTCTTGAGTTACATTCGCTAAGAAATTCTATTAAATGTGCTCTTACGTAATCTCTCATGTCTTCTTCAGTTAATATCTTCCTCGATCTACTCGCGAAGGATCTTCTTCTAATGCTTCCACTCTGTTGCGTCACTATTACATTTCTCATCCTTTTCAATAACACATCTACTAGTTTCCGTAGATAAGATTTGATGCCATAACTTTTATTAACTTCAATAGGTATTTGCTCTAAAATGTCTACGATTTCCGATTTTAAATCGAAATCTTCTTTAGTCCAATTTTTTAAAAGATCTTTGATTCTATCCTCTACTGTAGTTAGCAGTTCGCTTCTATCTAGACACCTGCCTATTTCATCAGTTTTTAAGTTGAGATGACTGACCCAGTCTTTTAAAACAAAGTCGAGTTGTCTGTACTCAGATAATCTAAACGGTTTTATTTCGGATCGAAAAACATGTTTGGAATCCCCGTAGCAATGCTTGAGTTTACCTACGAGCTCTTGGTAATCTCCTACATAATCACAAACTGTTGGGCGAAACTCTGAACCATATTTGTGACAATTATTATTTTTACTTTTCCCCCTTTCGTATTTGTGATCATTTCTCTCACAGTTATCAGTTACAAACAATTTTTTGATTAATTCATCGCGAATCGTGTTCTTGGAGACAGTATCGGAGATTTCATTGATGAGCTGTAAGAGACTAACTTTCAATTCATCTTTAGACAGCTTTATCTCTTCTTGTGATTTAGTTTTTCTACTAACTATAGTCCTGTTTCGGCTAGAATGAAAATCTATAGTGCTAAAAACTGTTTGAGCAGATTTTTTAGGTTTTAAAGTTGTATCGGACGGATAAAAATTTGTTTGTATGGATTTGATTGATGTTCTTATGTCCAGGTTTTCAACGAAGTAGAATTCACCTTCCACGTAGTCTTCACCCGCAGAGGAGATGGGGGATTCGGGGACAGCTACCTGGAACAAAGGTTTTTAGAGGATGTGATATGGACAATAAAAGAGGAGTTAATATAAAAGGAATATAAATGTTCCCACTGCTGGGGCACAGGCCTCCTCTCTGTGAGAGGGAGTGGGCTGAATACAACCACGCCAGCACAGTGCGGGTTGGTAGATGTCACATATCTTCGAATTTTTGGTTCTAGGACGTGCCGGTTTCTCACGAAGTTTTCCTTCAAATCAGAAACTAGTTGTTATTCTAAACACACTCTGTACTCCGCTAGGCCAGCTCCAGGTTGAAGTGTACTACTGACGTACGTCACCTATCCTATACATCTCTGAACCCCTCAGGTAATACATACAAGCATCATGTTAAATCAGTCTTACAGTTTTTCTAGTAATTTCTCCTCGCGGTAACGTCGCCACTTCTTTGGACAACATTTTGACGGCAGCTGTGAATTTAAAGGGATATATTGAAGTATTGTGGTATTAGTAGCTAAAATACTGTTGCAATATTGCAGAAATAATTATGAAGAAGGATAAAATACATTTCCAAAGAAATTGATTATACAGAATTGTTGAAAGGAACGGGTAATAAGTAACTGTTTTTAAGGTACTACCTTGTATCTCCATGTTGACTGAATTTGAACTCTGGAACCAAGAAATTAAGTCTCATTTTTATACTAATAGAGCACAAAGTTTGAGGTGTTGGGGCAGTTCCGTTAAGAAATTCTCAACAGAAGTCGTGATTCTGGATTTAAGCCTAGTTAATAGCAATAGGGTCGCGCTCTGTCACAGGAGACTTATTTAATACTAGCTTTTGCCTGCGGCTTCGCCCGCGTGGTTGTTGAAAATTATCCCACGAAAACACGTTACCGGGACAAGAAGTATATTTTACTTCATAACATCAGAGGGGCAATTCTCGTAATTTTAAGAACGTTCACAGTCTGATCTCAGTCTCATTCTGTCAAAAAATACTTCTAATTTCCCTACATTTTGACAAGTTTTTGACATTTGTTGGTCGCCGAGATGAGACTGCGACTAGATTTTGAACGTTTTAAATTACGAGAATTATTTTTGGCCATCTGATATCTGCCAGTGAAAATCCTGTCAAATTCGGTCCATCCGTTGCGGAGATTAGCCGGAACAAACAGACGGATAAAAATGTAAAAAAAAAATTTTTGTTATAAATAGCGTATATATTTTCATGTGCATTTAGTAAAAAGCTGTTATTTTGATATTACAAACAGACACTTGACTTTGTATAGATAACTTCCGAAATGTGGCCACACTGTCTACCCTTTTGGGAAATACCAGGCGTCATGTTGTGTTAATAATGGAATAGATCAAAGTCTCCACTCACATTCTGATAGTCACATGACAACGGGTGATTGTCTTGATTCTCTCTGATTGTTGGAGGGCATACTGGATGGCTGTACGGCTGTCAAGAGATAATAAATAATTTTAATAAGTTAGCGATACGCGACGCTAACGCCACGAACGACGAGCCTTAGAGTGGAGACCGCGTATCGGCAAGCGTTGTGGGGGAAGCCCCCTAGCTAGATGGCCATACGACCTTAAGAAGGTGTCTGGAACAGACTGGATGCGAAAGGCGGAGGATAGTTTTTTTTATTTTGTTTAAATACAATCATATCTACATAAAGTGCGACAAATTATGATTGTTTAATTTGGCAAGCTGAAGTGGCAGTGGATCGGCCATGTTTGTCGAAGGACCGGCCGCATTTCGGGCTAACGAAACCTCGAGTGGAGATCGCGTATTGGCAAGCGTAGCGTGTAACGCCCCTCAGCTAGATGAACCGACAAACTTTAAACGGTGGCTGGGACAGACTTGATACGGAAGATGGAGAACCACGTGCTGTGGTGAAACTTGGGGGAGATGTATGTCTAGCAGTGAATTGCGATACGCCGAAAGGATTCATTGATGTCGTCAACCAACGCCAAATGTGACAACACCCCTGAACGGGGCAAGCGCCAGGGTAGCCCGCGAATTTCAAATTTTCTTACATTTTTTGCAATTGGCAAGTCAGTTTCAGGTTGTACATATATTGATCAAAATATGATGTGCGACCGTAACAAATGAGTATTTCATGAAATATCAATCAATAGGATTCTATGAACTTAGAGGGTTGTATTGATGATTTTGATAACGAAATTATAATTCTATAAATACATACTTGTTACGCTCGCAAATCATATTTTGTTCAACATACAACCTGACATTGACCTGCATATTGCAAAAAACATAAGAAAAATGTAATAATTTTTTTTTTTTTTTTTTATCCCATTGACAGTGATGCGGACGAATTTTTTGATGCCCAATGAGCTCCTGCCTTTTTCTATATTTTTTCGTATTATATAATTGTATATAGTAGGTATATATTAGTGTTAGTTGATATTTGTTTAAATTGAAATAATAAAATTTTATTGACTTACAGAAAATTTGAATTTCGGTCTAATTAATCAAAAATTTTTCGATTACATACTGGCCAAATAATCTTTTATCTTCAAAAAACCAAATAAACTCACATAACTCATATAAGCCTTCACCCCGTCCCTCATCCTTTTAGACATATCCCGAACGCATCTAACATCGTAGCCCCTGACAGGCCTGTCATGATGTTCATCCTTTTTCCTGTCTCTCGTTGGAGGTTCTTCAGTCTTCTTCGCGCGGATGGTGACATCTGGCTCGTAAGTACGACTTCGAGTTGCTTTATTGAATGTAGCTTTCGATTCCAGGACATGTTGGGACGATTGTTCCGAGAGTCGAGTTGGAGAAGAGTTTCTGAAGGTTCTTGATGCTGAGGAAGAGAGTGGTAATGTCGTTAATGACTTTACTGGCTAAATCTACCCAGTAAATATGTATTTCGAAACATCGCCAAGCGGTTGGTCGACTCTTCACGTGACCAGAGGGCTGGCCTATTTTTTTGGCCAAAGAATCAGCATTACAACTTGGCAATGCTGCCAGCCTTGTGGCCACGTTTCCTATTGACACCGATGCGGACGAATTTTTTGATGCCCTTTGATTATTTCTCCTCCATTTTATATACTTGTACAGACGCCAGCAGGTCAAGCTACCCGAAACTGTCAAATTTTTCCAATCAACCTTGAACCTTAATACTTCAGCGATAAAGTTGAAAATCTATTAAAGAAATTTGACAGATTGTAGTAGCTTGATGTGCTGGCGTCTGTTCATAGTATTATTTTAAGACTGTTAGCTTTTAAATTATGTAAATATTTTGTTGATAAATAAAAACAACAAAATTTGAAAGTAACGATGTTAGTTGTGCAGGTCAGATAAATAGATTTCTAAAAAACTACTATTCCCTATAATCCCTTTTAAGACATGAATAGGGATGATGACAGTAAACAAAAGTCACTAAAGTAATGCATCTATGTAATGAAATGTAAATTATGGATTGCAAAAAACGTATTTATTTTTTAATTATGAGTGAGATTATTTAATATTTTAATAAAATAAAACCACAAAATACGACAATCCGCCATGTTATGTTGAACGCCAATCAGAGCGAATTACGTCACGTTCGACTACAATGACAGCTCTTCTTAGTTTCCCTCTATAGCGAGTGGATAATTTGGTTTGTTTTCTTAAATATATTAAATAAAATAGAAAGTGAAAATACAAAAATGGAACCAGGATTTACAAAGGCAACCAGCACAAATTTGCCAAGAGTCGACTTGTTGATTCTAGGAGCGTTTCTAGGGTCAAATAAAGACTTTTGTTCGTCAGAATTTAGGAATGTAAAAACATCCATGTAAGTACAAATCATACAGAACATATTGAACAGCGTTATATTTATAATGGTTTGGAAACTATGTGGAATCTACAAATATAAGTAAATACTTACGTCAAAGTGATCTTCACAGAAATAAAGCTGAGTATTAGGCAATATTCCTTTTATATCACGTCTTGCAAGTTTAAGCCACTTATTTCGTATTGTTTTATCATAGGGAACGAATATAAATAACTTGTCCGGGCTTTTTATAGTTGTATTAGTACACAGAGGCACTGCACAACACCTATATGGTCTCGAACTCATATTTTAGAACTTTTAAAACACAAACAATGCAAAATTAATACTGTAGTCGTACTATCCGTCAATGTTTACGTCGAACGTGACGTCACAAGCGACGCCATGACAGATTGAAGCGTTTTGGCGGAAATGAAAAAAATTTAAAGTAAAATGTATTTTATTTCATATTGATTCCTCATTTTAAGCAGAAATTTGATATACATTGTATCTAATATTTATTTCTGAACCTGAAAAACCAGTTTTTCAAAATTTGTCATCATGCCTATTGTCGCAAAACCTTCCTAAGGGCCGGTTTTTTGACTTGTAGTTAAACTCAACAAATTGTTAAAAATAGTAACTAAAGGTTAAATTTTTGCAAAATGTGTTTTTTGATCAATTTTTAACCGACTTCTAAAAAAGGAGGAGGTTCTCAATTCGGATGTTTTTTTTTATGTTTGTTCGCGCATAACTCCGTCGCTTGCCAACCGATTTGAAAAATTCTTTTTTTGTTGGAAAGGGTATACTTCCCAAATGGTCCCATAGAAATTTCATCAAAAACGGTTCAGTAGTTTGGTTTTTAAACTAAAATTACTTACTGGTAAAAATTACAACTTAAAAGTGAAAAATAAAAACTTTTTTGCAAAAAAAAAAACAACCGACTTCCAAAAACGACACTACAAAGTGAAAAATAATTTTAATTTCGGATGTCGGTGGCAAACAACGAAAATGCGAACCCAACGACACCGACTTCCGAAATTAAAGTTATTTTTACTTTGTACTGTCGTTTTTGGAAGTTGCTGCCACCCAGTATACTTACCCCCCTTGTTAGCTTGAGTGTAATTGACGAGTCTCTCCATGACTTCCGAAGACCTATCAGGCGAGAGGCAGTTAGGGTACTTCCTCAGGGACCTGGCGAACTCATCCACAACGCGGGAAGGTCGGGGGGAGCAGACTGAACCTAGAAATTATTAATATTATAATATCTTTTGAAACATCGATGTAATAACTTTGGAAGATCTGCTACTGTCTCCAGTACCTAACTGAAGGAATAGGTACTGAAAAGTGGTGTATTTTACGAGTATATATTAAAAAGTATTTTTTACTAATATTTATTTATATTTGCAAGTCTTCTGTAATTGGTATAAGTATATATAAGAAGCCATACCTGTTAACTTTTACTTGTTACTATTTAATGTACAATGTATTACGTATCTATCTATATATATAAAAATGAATCCCAATTTCCCTTGAATTTCATCCATCTTTTTTTTTTAGTTTTCTAATACTTACTTTGTTTGTTTGCGGAAAAAAAAAATCAAGAAGGTTGCTTCACGAGGACGAAGTCGCGGGAAAAAGCTAGTTTTAAATAAAACAAGTCGCATGCTTTTTCTAGTGTCCCGAACGTAACAGTATACATATTTTGGCAAACAAATTCGGCTGGTGTCGACCGTCGAGAGGTGAAAATGTCTAGTGGACACGAGATTTGCCAGATAATTTAGAAACTCCGCAAAATTAACAAAACTCGTAAACAAAATACAATCATACCATACGAGACTCTTCTGGCAATTTTCTCGAAAGTACGACAATTTGTTTGCTCGGTCGCTCGAAATTTTGAAAGGCGAGGTGATCGCCTTTCGAGGTGATTACACGAGTCAAGTTCGTATCTCTTAGATAATCGCGTATTCGAACCGAGATACACTCATTGTGTAAATGACACTTAAGTAATGCTACTCCCGACTTCGTTAAACCCCAGGAACATTTCCCTCCCGGCCATCATCTGCAATGGCCTATACGGAAAGCTCCCAATCGATTGCGTACCCAAGTAAGCCGCTGCAAACACAATTTGTCGAAGTGGGAGATTACTGACCCGTCCAACACCCAGTGCGAGTGCTGTGCCTCTAATCAGACCATGCCCACTTGCTGGAGTGCCCCAAGTGTTCAGCTGCACCTTGGATGAGTTAAAGAATGCCACTGATGCCGCAATCAACGTCGTCACAACAATATAAAATATCGAAGAAGAGTACCATCGACACAAAAAAAAAGAAGACTACCACTGTCTACTACGACTACTGCTTACCCCGATCAGGCCAACACATGCCTCCTCGGAAGCTGTTGACAGGAGAACTGGAGCTGATTTGAGAACTGTTTGCGCCACTACCAGCACCCCCCACTATGAAGTTTCCATGACCTGTCAGATAAGTCATTAAGGTCATCACTATCATCATCTCCGCCAAAAGACGTGTAATGCTGGACCTACCTAAAATGTTGTCACATTTGTGCTTCTCGCATTACGATAAGGGGCATGTTCATGAAAATAGAACGAATAGTGGCCTGGAGTAAATATGACACATCGAGCTTTAGAAAGAGACTGCCACACAGGTGTGAGTGACAGAGACGACTTGAGGGAAGGCTGAGTTTTTACGCCAGCAACGGCCGACTACGCCGTAAATCGAGAGTAAGGATGTTAAAGCACGCAGCGTTGTTAGTTAGATCACCAGATTATGGAGAATGCTGGATAGATATATTATGTATGTATTATAACACAACTTCAGTAAATAACTAAAATCCCTCGAACTTTTTTTTGTACATACTTAGGACAGACAGTCAGAGATATTGAATGAGCTAAGTTTGTTGGTACTCAGGAATGTGGGTACTAAACTTAGGCACTGACCTATATTAAACAAATAAGTACGCTAGACTAAATATATTATACGAAATGACAGTAGTATTTTGTGCCGATTCAAAGCGCCCCGCTCGAGCGTCTCAGGAACTAAAATTGATATATGGCCGCAAATGGCCGTCATTAAGTTTTGGTACGTCTCTGATGATTTAGGTCTAAATCGTGGAATTAGACTTTTTTGTGTATTTTCTGTTTAATACGAGATATTTAGAACATTTTTATCCTGAGAGTAGGTATTCGCATCTTGTAAAACTCGCTATTAACAATATTAGTTCCACGGACGCTCACGTTGCTGTCAGCGCCAAAATGGCGAAAATCAAATATCTTCATTTTATCATCAATAGTATGCAGTCCAGCGTACTTGTTTATTGTAGGACAGTGAATTTAGGTATTATGGATATAGCCCAAAAAGTTGTCATTACTGCCTATGATGAACACTATGATTTTGATAATACTCAAGGCGACAAGAATAAACAAAAACAAGTGCGTTTACCAGGATATAGTTCAGGTCGTTGTGGTGGGAACTCTGTTAGCTGCACCGGCGGTGATGTAGGACGCATATTGCAGTGCATCGTCTGGTTGAGAAACATATAAGCTAAGTATAACTTACCAACCATTATCATACAACACACACACACACACACATGTATGTCACAACATTATATTTGAGTTTGTATGAGCTTTTCTATATTATTACATTTAATTAATTTTCTTAATTTATTATAACGGACACACACTTCCCTTTGTGTTTGTTATGGTACTCGTGGGTTGCAGTTGCAAATCAGCGTCAGGTGGTACACTTGTATTGTCATCTGACATTATGCTGAGCTGAGGCCCTTTTGGCATTATAATCTTTGTTTTCTGTATTTATAGTTTTTCTTTCCTTTCACAAAACCTACCATTGTACTAGTACTTAGTGATACCCAAGTACTAGAACAGTGATAGCTCTTATAAAATGGTAGTAGAAATCATGAAAATATCAATTCTATTATTATTTGGTTCACATAAAAACATATAACAGTGGAATCGTGATTCCATATTTATGTATTCCTGAAATGGCAACGTATATGTGCGACGCGCGCTTTACTTGTGGTTACCAAGTGGTTAAACACGATGTGAATAACTATCCATCTATCGGCATACAGGACCACCCCCTGAGACATACCTTATCCAGTAAAAAGAGAAGAATTTTGCAAATCGGCTTATAAATAACGGAGTTTTGAGGTACTTAAAAACCTTTAAAAAAAACAACCGAATTGAGTAGGTAGGTACCTGTTCCTTTTTTGAAGTCGGTTAAAGAGTGGGTAGTCTTTGTTGTACCTTGTACATAGAAGCGTATCTCCCATCAACAGCCTGGACATCTCTGTCGCACTGGGGCGCTGACAGCTCGCTGAGCTGGCTGACTGGCTGTGTGCTGTTCTCCGTCGTGAACTTGAGCGGACACTGTTGTGTGGACGCGTTCATGACGTTGATAACAGGTGCTGTGCGTTGAGGTGTTGGCGCTGGTTGTGGTTGAGTTGCTAGAGAAAGAGGGTATTTAAAGAGTTTCTTCGACACTTATAGTTGATAAAAAAATATCGCAGAATTGAAGACTTTTTTGATATCTTCCGACCTATTCCGTAAAAATCTCACCGTGAAAAACTTAGATGAAGTGAGCGTGAAGTGTGCTGTCATTCCACCTCAAGCTAGGGATTGACAGCTCACTTCATTTAAGTTTTCACGGTGAGATTTTTACAGAATCGACCGGGTGCTCTTTGAAGGAGCTTAGGCAAAGACGAGAATTATTTTGAGGAAACGACAGATTTTATAGACGAATAAAGAATGAATTACCTAAATGACAAAATAAAAAGTAACGGTAACTCAAAATTTGGGACTAAACTACATTTGAAATGGGTATTGAAAAAGTCTTAAGTAGTTGGTTTAGTGCTCATATTCGTATACACGAGCGACACGCGTCAGCGGCAGAAACAACTGCAGCCGCCGATAAAAAGTCCACGGCAGCCGTAGACCTATCGGTGACTACAGTGGCATCTGCCGTTGAGGCGTGCCGTTCGTGTGTATGAGCCCTAGTGCTCAAAAACACGAGCAGCACTTCGTTGCACTTAGATAGGCGGAATTCGACGAATTGTGATGAAGAGGCCTATTTCAAAAAGTTTTTATACCGTTGCTGAAGAAAAGATCATTTATCATTCATAACTTCACTGGACTACCGAAAAGCGTCCTTGAAAACAGCAGTACTAGTTAACTTTAATATAGTTTAAGTATCTTCAGACTATGCTAACGCAAACTAAGATTAATATCGCGTCTGTGGAATAACGGGGCCAGTTTACTACTGAAGGCTAATTCTCGTAATTTAAAATGTTCAAAATCTAGTCGCAGTCTCATCTCGGCGACAAACAAATGTCAAAAACTTGTCAAAATGTAGAGAAATTAGACGTATTTTTGACAGATTAAGACTGAGATCAGACTGTGAACGTTCTTAAAATTACGAGAATTGCCTCTCTGTTCTCATCTTGTCAAAGCACACAGCTTTTTCTACTGGAAATGCTTGTAATCTCACTAGTGTTAGGCAGTAGAGTGTACTGTCGGTTGCCGTCCAGCAGCGTCACCGCCAGCCCTGCCTCCCGCAGTCCCCTCACCACCGCCACCATCCCGTCGCCCTCCATACTAACAGATCAATTCTGGTCCGAGGGGATGTGCTGCCGAAGAAAATACTCAATCAAATGACATTTAGTCGAATTAGGGTGAGAATCAACACTTTTTGAACGTCAAAATTACATAAAACACCAAAACACCCGCCCTTCACCACTTCTTATTGCTTTGGCTGGAAAGAAGAAGTGGCGCAACAAACTCCCCAGCAGCACAGCTGTTTATTAAGTTACAAGAACTTGATTGTATGCCAATTCAAATCAATTGCCAATACTTTTATACTTACCAACAAAAAACATTGAAAAGTATATCTGAATACACAATCTTAGATAATTTGCATGTATACCCTGTCCTTCAGATTAAGACACCGTTTTTTGTCAGCTGTCTTAGAACGTACATATTCCAGATTGCGTAAAAGTTAACTTTAAAATGCGTAATAAAATAAATATATAAACTGCCTTATCTGATCCGCAGGGGGCGTTGAAAGTTTTCGTCAGTTATTAAAAAAATAATTAGCTGTTCTGTTCCATACATTTTGACCGCGTAGCCTGCCTACGCGACTCTTTGATAGTCGTTACGGGTCGTCAGAAGCTCGAAAAAATAAAAATACTGGTATTCAGCTGCATCCGGTTAGACTGGAAGCCGACCCCAACATAGTTGGGAAAAGGCTAGATAGGTAGGTATTGCTTATTTTTGATAACCGACGTAAAATTTCTATGATAGAAGGGGTCTAGAATCATGTGCTGAATTCATGGTTACAGTTCGTGCATCGATGTCTTTCCAGCTCATCCCGCCAGCTCCGTCTGGGCCCGCCGCGATGTCGTTTACCATTAAGCGCTCGAGGTTTACCAGAGAGCTATGGAACGAAGTACCTATTCTGGATCTTAAACTTGTGGACCGGGTTAAGAATACAACAATACCGTATCCACTAGGTTAAGCGTTTTTTGATAGATCGAACTAGTGAGTAATTATATATTTTTTGTCAAAACTGATACACGCACGGCATTATAATGTCTGTAAAAAGTCATAAGATTATTCAATAAGATTAGGCAGTTTATATATTTATTTAATTGCTCATTTTAAAGTTAACTTTTACGTAATCAGGGCCCGTATTCCCGTAATTTAAAACGTTCAAAATCTAGTCGCAGTCTCATCTCGGCGACAAACAAATGTCAAAAACTTGTCAAAGTGTAGGGAAATTAGACGTATTTTTGACAGACTGAGACTGAGATCAGACTGTGAACGTTCTTAAAATTACGAGAATTACCCCGCTGGAATAATTATGTTCAGCGTAAAGAACGGTTAACCTAGTAGACAGGGTGTATATATACTTACCGACATCTTCAGCAATCTTAAACAAGAATAACACAAATCAGGCCTATAGGAAGCCTGCCAATCGTCACCGTGTGGTATGGGCCTGGAAACAAATATAAAGAAAGAAGAATGTATATTTGATTTGGGAGACATACAGGACACACAAATAGTAAAAGAGAAGCATTTAAAACCAACAAAATTACATTAAAAACAACCAAAAAAATAAATAAACCAAAAGAAAAGGACCTGTGCGAGGCCAAAAACGCTCCTCAATCAATCAACCGATCAACTCAGCCTATCGGGGTCCACTGCTGGACATAGGCCTCTCCCGGGCTACGCCACAACACCCTGTCCTCCGCCTCCTAAAGACTCCTATCTGAGCATAATGCTGCGATATTTAAAAAATTAAAACCGCAGCGCTGGTATTCTGATAGGGCCTCCAATATCGCGTAATAGATAACCAGTTATCACAGGATGGTTGTTAGCAGCTGGGTGATAGTTGCCGAGGTTGAATGGCAAGCGATTGGAGAGGCCTATGTCCAGCATTACCGACATACCTAGATGCTAGCGGAGTTACCGACATAGCTTGCAGAGTAAGCAAACTGAAGTGGCAGTGGGCTGGCCATTGTTTGTCAAAGGACCAATGGCCGGTGGAGCAGACGAGTCCTGGAGAGGAGACCGCGTATCAGCAAGCGTAGTGTGGGACCCCCACCTAGATGGACGGACGACCTTAAGAAGGTTGCTAGGACGGACTGGATGCGGAAGGTGGAGGACAGGGTGTTGTGGCGCAGCCTGGGAGAGGCCTATTGATTGATGGCCAGCATTGGACCGTTGACGATGATATTGGTGAAAGACAACGGGGCCTTCATCTAAGTTACGTCTCCGAGGTACTCGTTGTGGAAAGAATGATCACTCATTCAGTCGGCTTAGCGCAACAAGCGAAAGGGATACTAAACCTTGGGTAGAGTGTCCAAATAAAGATACACTACAAGCCCAAAGCTTGTTTATTAGTTCCTACTACCGGGAAACAGGCCTCCTTTCTGTAAGAGGAAACATACTGTAATCCACCCCGCGGACATAGTACTGTTTGATAGATGTCACATGTCTTCGAACTTTCGGTTCTACGACATGCCGGTTTCCTCACGATGCTTACAAAGCTTATTTGTCATGGGCAAAATTAATAGAATTTCAGATAGGTGCCTAGTCTGCAAAAATCTCCAAATGTTGACAACTCCTACTACTTAACATCTAAAGTGCACAGCCGAAAACGAAAACGCATTTTCACCGCACAATTTTCGCCGTTTAGTGAAAATCGCGCAGATAAAGTACCCACCTGCGTAAAGCCCGCAAAAGGATAAGCATAGCGCATTATTAGCCAAGCGTCTAAAATGTTCGAAGTCGCACGGCTAGATGCTCGCTTATGGGGGATTTACACTAGGTCAATTTTCGCCGTGAGACAGGTCGCTTACCAAATCACCTCACAAGCCGAATCGCCACCCCATTTACACACGCCGATAAAAATCGCAGGTGACTAGTATATTTTGCATCATACGGCAGGCGATCGCCTGCGACTGAGCATTTTCACGGTCGATTTTAGTCACCCACTGCATGCGATGTGACGCCGCACAATAAAAGTCGAAACCTACTCTAGTTTGGCATTCGAGTGCTGTTGGCCTAACCGGATTGCCATTATTTTCGCCGTGTGGTAAAAATCGTGCGACTATAGTAACCTGTGTAAAGCCCACACTAGTGCGTAGTGGTATGCAAAATCAAATAAAAAATCATTTATTCAAACTAGGCTGAGAATCAGCACTTTTCGAATATCAAAATTACATAAGACAGTCCCCCAAAACGCCCGCCCTTCACCACTTCCTAGTGCTTTCGTTGGAGAGAAGAAGTGGCGCAACAAACTCCCCAGCAGCACAGCTGTCTGTAGTTATGCTACGGGCTAAGCGTCAAGCTCGTAGCGAACCAACGCTTCGTGATACGCTCATGACTTGTGTGCTACTTCTCTGTGCTGCCTTGCTCACAAAGCGGAGGGCTAGACCGAGCTATGTAGCTCCAGCCCAAGCAAAGAACTCAAAATGCACCAAAGAACCGTTTTTTTAGAACGAAGGTAGATGAAAAATGTTAACAAAAGCCGTTACGGTACTTACATGTCTCGCTAGAATTGAATAAGAATGTGTTAATTTCACGTTCAAATAATAATGCCACAGCAATTTAGCTTTAATTTCAACACTTCATTTACAACAATTTAGAATTTTGGGGTCTGTCTGATAGAGACGTCTGAATAAAACTGACAGGTTTCTTTTAGTTCTCTTTTGAATTCAAAGTTGACAATGGTTCAAGAAGGATGAATATAGCATTCTCTACCTTTTCACTAACATAGGCTAAGAAAGGATATCTACAACCCAGTTACTGGATAACATGATATCCTTTGGTGAGCCAGAGAAATCATCATCATCATTTCAGCCGAAAGACGTCCACTGCTGGTCATAGGCCTCCCTCAAGCACCTCAACTTCGACCGGTTCTGTGTTTCTCGCATCCAACGGATTCCTGCGGCCTTCGTAAGGTCGTCGGTCCACCTTCGGGAGGCCTTCCAACGTCAACGAAATATTATGGCATAATTAAAATTTTTGTTCCGTATCCTGAATATAAGTTAAGTAGATATTTCAGCGTTGGAGTGGCTTGTAATGCCTCCTTTGCAAATACCTGAACACGATCATAGTCTTGTATAGTCCTTTTGCCTCGTTTACGTTCATATGTACATCTGGTCATACACGCACACCGGTTGCGAATACTACGCATCTGACCTTTCGGAAGAACGAGCCGAAGGACATAAAATTACCTATTAGCCGAAGGACATAATTTTATGTCCTTCGGCGTCTCCTTCCGGCGTTTCTACGTCATCATCTGCTTAGCCTTTTCGGCCGAGTCGGCTTCCAGTCTAACCGGATGCAGCTGAATACCAGTATTTTACATGGAGCGACTGCCTATCTGACCTCCACAACCCAGTTACTGGGTAATACGATACCCCTTGGTAATACTGGTTGTCAGACTTTCGGGCTTCTGACTATCCGTAACGACTTTCAAAGATCCACGAATGACAGCCGGGACCAACGGCTTAACGTGGTTTCCGAGGCACGGAGGGGTCTCGGTATGTAAAGATGGTCACCCATCCACAGACCAACCGCGGCAAGCGTAGCTTAACCTGACCGATCGACCTGTGCGGCTGTTATTATTTAGCCACGGGCCCCTCCCGGCGGTTCTACGTCTGCTTCGAAAATACCAGAGTTGGAGTAAGGATACCAGAGATTTGGAGTATGTAAGGAGTACAGTCCTTACAGTAAGAATCGTAGCAGGTGGCGTTCTGTAGTTTCTACCTGCCCCAAGGGAACAAGGCATAATTTATGTATGTACTAGCTGCGCCCCGCCGTTTAACCCACGTAAGTTTCGATCCCGTGGGAATTTCGGGATAAAAAGTATCCTATGTGTTATTCTTGGTTATAAACCATCTGTGTGCTAAATTTCATCTAAATCCGTTCAGTCGTTTTTGCGTAAAAGAGTAACAAACATCCATCCATCCATACAAACTTTCGCGTTTATAATATTATTAGGATAATCTTCTATTTTAGGAGAGCGCGATATCTTGTTGCGGTCTCTGATAGGCTGGACCAAAGATTTAACTGCTACTACTACTAACTTATGACGACGCGATAAAATAGAAAACTTATAACTGGAGCCGAGTATACGCGATTCAGCGCCTCCATAAGTGGGAGTTCATGGATGGCTCAGATCTCCGGTGCGTATGCGGTTTCTCCACAGACAATGGCTCACCTTTCATCTTGCATAGCATGCCGTCACCTGCATGCGTGAGGACCTAATAACGGCTGCATCAGCAACATTCGCGTTGCTGAATTTTTGGCCAAACAACAGCTATATTTTCATGTTATTTTTGCGACCGAGTATATGCGAGTCAGCGTAATCAACCGACTTGAGCCGAGTAGGTATACCCAATTCAGCGTCACCGACACGAGCGTGACAATTCGGTTTCGTTCATTGAGAAGTTTTCATTTCAGTAAATAGAAACTCTTTGTTTATAACTACGAGACTATTTTCTTTTTCTACCAATAGACAATCCTAGAAAATCTTCCCATGTTGAAAACCGACACACACTTGACAACATGATATAATTTTTGATAAAAAATATTTAAAATTAATTTTAAAAAAAAGTCCTAAAATTACAACACAAATTAGCATGAACATTAGGTACTAGGGAAGCATAATAACAAAGAAGTTTAATTGGTACCGAAGTGCAATGACGTTGTTGAAAGACGAGGTCTTCACTTTGGTCCAAGAATTATCCAACCATGGGCTGTCTGCGACCCTCATTGGAGCGGCAGACAGAAGTTCTGAAGGTATAACAGCATATACCATAACTACTATCACGCCAATATTCCCCGAAGAGGAATGCAGACGTTGCACCTATCCATAGCACTCCCCCCACATTTCGTTAGTTATAAATCAACCTATAATGTTCCCACTGCTTGGAGACAGGCCTCCTCTTTTCGGGGGCCCAGTGCGAATTGGTAGATATTACATGTCTTCGAATTTTTTATTCGTGGACTTGCCTCTTTACTCACGATGTTTTCCTTTACAGTTTTGAGAGCAGTGGTGATGGAATTATCTGGGTTCTAACCTACGACTTACAACTTGTAAGTCGCGGTCATTCCCACTGGGCCACTAGCACGGTGCTTTGTGTAATTTTCCCAGTGGTCAATACCACTGGGAAAATTACACAAAGCACCTTTAAACGGTTTAGGAAAACATCGTGAGGAAAGTAGCAGGTCCTAGAATCAAAAAATGGTGGATTTCGGCCCATTCGGTCAGTCGGGGCCGAGACCAGTGTTCTCAATTATCTTTAAGTCCGATCTCGCACCACCACGCGTCACGCTCCGGTGCGCGGGTGCGCGGGATACGCACCCCCGCGCGTGTTCTACGTACAAATTATATGAAAACGCGGGGGAGTTTTTATGTGAGATCCGCCTTACTCCAGTCGCGCGACAGAAGCCGTTTCGCCAATCATAATTGGATTGGCTAAACGGCTTCTGCCGCGCGACTGTCGCGCTGCTAACGTCCTAATGTGAAAGCGGCCTTAATATTCCACTTCTCACAGGTTCAAAATCTTCAGACCTATTAAAAACTTTAGAGCAAACGAAATCATCAGACGAGTGCGATCCCAACAATCCTACAAAGGATATTGAAGATAGAGGTTAGTTCCACTGTTAGTCGCAAGTTGCCTGGAATGTTACTATTTTATATAAATAGGTATTATGTTAATTTTTTTTTACTAGTCTACGTTGTCCAACCTGTCCCACTCCTGGGCAAAGGTCTCCCTCCACTCCTTCCATGTTTTGCGAGCCTGCGCGTCCTCCTTCCAGTTTATACTTACAAGAATAAAAAAAAACCTTATACAATGAATGAATGAACAAGAAATGAACATAACAAGTAGTGACCATAATGCCCTGGAAGTTAGGCAGACCTTTGGTGTGGGATGCAACATGTGTCGACACCCTTGCGCCATCCATCTTCCTAGCACGGTGGGCTCTGCTGGAGTGGCTGCTGCTGGTGCAGAAAACCTCAAACGGCGAAAATATTCCAGCCTGATTGGGAGTAACATCTTCGAGCCGTTTGGGGTTGAAACACTAGGGCCATGGGGTCCGAGTGCCCACTTGGTTTTTCGAGATATCGCCAAGCGGTTAGTCGACTCTTCACGTGACCAGAGGGCTGGCCTGTTTCTTGGCCAAAGAATTAGCATCGCCATACAACTTGGCAATGCTGCCAGCCTTTTGGGCACTGTTCCTGTTGATAGCGATGCGCACGAATTTTTTGATGCCCTATTGCTTGTTTTTTCACATGTACATATTATGTATTATTATTTTAAATGTTAGCTTATATAATGTAAATATTGTTCACAAATAAACAAATAAATATTGTGTATTTATTTTATTTTTTACTAGCGTCTCCCTGAGATTTATCCGCGTGAAATTTCTGGTTCACCTGACCCACCCCGTCGCAGCGCATCACCTGCCCGCGCTGTCACGGCGTTTTCGCTTAGCGATCTTTCTGCCTTATTTCCTTAAGAATTGGGCTATCAAATTAAAAAAAAATATTTTTCAAATCTGACCGGTAGTTCCAGAGATTAGAGCGTTCAAACAAACAGAAAAACAAACTTTAGCTTTATTAGTATAGATTTCTTATTGTGTTATTTAAATCTCTTCGTATACTGCACCGGTTCAATGGCGTCATCGCGTCAACGCCGACTGTCGCTGACAACCAGCGCTAAGGCTCTGTCTCGCATAGGGTCGTAGTATTATGCTGAGCGATGGCCGTTTTGCGTGGATGTGACGCATATTTTCGCCCAACTTGTTCTTTTTTGTGTTTGTGTTCTTTCTCTGCGTCATTTTCACCGCAAATAAACGTATTTTCTTTCTTCTTTTATATCTAGGTCATGAAGAACCAGGCATATACCAAGACAATGATAGCAAGAAGCAGAGGTACAGCTCAATGTCAGCAGAAGTCTGTTTCACGAGAGACAGACCAATATTGCAAAAGAAAATGGCGCACAAGATGGACGTCAGATATGCAAACGTTACACAGAAGATTAAGTCTTCTTGTTTACTTGTAAGTTACCATAACATCACGCCTGCATTCCCCGAAGGGTTCGGCAGAGGTGCACCTATAATACATCCACATTTCGCCAGTTATGTTTAAGTCCCATGTAATAGGGGGCGAGCCTGTTGCCATGAGCCGCGCACAATTCCAGACTCCGGGCTGCGACTGAGAATTTCCTGATGGAAAAACCCAATAACATTTTGCCCGAACTAGTAATCGAACCCAGGACCTGATGCTCAGCAGTAGCGCTCGCTACTTCTAGACCAATGAGGCAGACTTGTAAGTCGTGTACAACTTTAAAAATTAATTGCAATTATTTGGCATTGAAAAAGATCTCTTCACCACTCTTGTTTGACTGGTAGAGAATGCCTAAGGCATTAAGTCCGCTTTTGTACCTTTTTGTGCGAAAAGTTTAAATAAATAAATAAAAACCGGCCAAGTGCGAGTCGGACTCGCCCATGAAGGGTTCCGTTACGTTACGATTTATGACGTATTAAAAAAAAACTACTCACTAGATCTCGTTCAAACCAATTTTCGGTGGAAGTTTATATGGTAATGTACATCATATATTTTTTTTAGTTTTATCATTCTCTTATTTTAGAAGTTACAGGGGGGGGGGACACACATTTTACCACTTTGGAAGTGTCTCTCGCGCAAACTATTCAGTTTAGAAAAAAATGATATTAGAAACCTCAATATCATTTTTGAAGACCTATCCATAGATACCCCACACGTATGGGTTTGATGAAAAAAAAAATTTTGAGTTTCAGTTCTAAGTATGGGGACCCCCAAAATTTATTGTTTTTTTTCTATTTTTGTGTGAAAATCTTAATGCGGTTCACAGAATACATCTACTTACCAAGTTTCAACAGTATAGCTCTTATAGTTTCGGAAAAAAGCGGCTGTGACATACGGACGGACAGACAGACAGACAGACAGACAGACAGACAGACAGACAGACATGGCGAATCCATAAGGGTTCCGTTGCCATTTGGCTACGGAACCCTAAAAAGGAGGATTCTACAACTAGACAAGTGTTGTGTCGGGCTGTCGTATAAATTATGCAGATTTCGCGGAAAACTTTGCTTGCGCGATGTAGGATTTGTGGCTACATGTCGCTCACTAAGTATGCGACATACGACTGCGACTAGACGCAGCGACAGGCTGCGGCCGACAATTTTCTTTATCGGCCAAAATGTATGGAACAGCTAATTTGTTTTTAATAACTGGCGATAAATTCAGGATTACAGGTTCAGGATTAGGTACTGAATCCATAGTAACTGGTTGCGCGTCGATGTCCCTGCCACCCTGTATTTTGTTCAAAGCTCCGTACACTTGGCGTTGAATTGCAGTCGCAACGACAGGCTAGGTTCAGGTCACACGTTCTCGCCACTTGTCGTAGAGACTATACACACATTTTACGCTGGCATTCAATAAGTAAATTTTCTTCCAGTCCTGTGATCAGCAACAATGTCCGAAGATCCAGGAGAGGTTGAACCAACACAAGCGCATTCACCACTCCAAGTTAAGGAAAGCGGAGTTTGCTTGCGGTACTCGGATGGGAACGCGTGAACGAGCTGTAAGTTTATACTATTAATGCAAAATATAATAATACTATTTACTTATACTGTCCCAGTGCAGAGCAACGGCTTCTTCTCGATGAGCACGACCATTGATCAGCATGCTCAAGATGTGCTGGCGGTTTTAGACTTATATTAACCCGTCCTCCCAGGTCAAATAAAATAGTAACGACGAAGTCAAAACTGTACATTGAATATTTTGGAAAAAAAAGTAATTGCTATGTGTGGGAACGAGTCTGGGATCGAAAGTTATGCGGGTGAAACCGCGGGGCGCAGCTAGAATCTCATATGTGCATGGATGGATGAACACTATCGTATGAAAAATCCAACACTATTTTTAATTTTGCCAAAGTAATCGCCCCTAGTACTCGCCACCGGCCGTGTATGACCAGCCGATCGATTCTGTAAAAATCTCACCGTGAAAAGTTAGGTGAAGTGAGCGTGGAGTAAGATGTCATTCCAACTAATGCTAGGGATTGACACTATTGACAGGTCACTCTAAGCTACAGAATGGTTACAGAATCGCACTGCAGATGTATGAAAGTAAACGAAGTAAAAGGAGTATGTAAGGATAGTAGCAGGTAGCGTTCTGAAGTTTCTGCCCACCCCCATTAGAAGAAGGCGTGACTTTATGTATGTATTTATCTAGATCGTTTCTAATACTTTTTATTTTTGGCCAGATAAATGTGTCCCCGACGCTATCAAGATTGCGGTTACCGAAATTCACCCTGCCCGTGATGGACGAGGGTCGCAGCGTCCAAACCAACATCACCATGAGAGACTTCAGCCCAACCCGCCTCTTTATACGAGAGCCCGCAAATCAATCCACAAGCGACCACGATAACAAAGAAATACCCCTCAAAAAAACCGAAACCAGGAATATATTGCCAAAAAGAAACTTGTATAAAGAGCATTTACAAATTGTAGTGTTGGACTGGCTTCGTAATGTACCGATGTTCTTCTCATTAAACTTTACAACTCAAGATATTAAGGATAGCGTAGTCTACAGTTTGGTAGAGAAAATTAATGCACTTGCAGTAGAAGCTAATAATGGACCTTACGAAGCAAAAACAAAAATGGAAATTGACGATTGCTTGAATAAACTGCCGATGTGGTTACACGGGACGAAACAAGACCAAATACTGTTCAAAGACAGCCTGAAAGTCAGACTCTGGAACAAAATAATCGGACTGAATAAAAACTTCCTCGGTATCAGTTATGAGAAAGCAGTAGACGCAAAAGTTGAAGACAACGTGAAACCACACGTGCCGTATGAGAAAGAAATGGTGGACTGGTCACTTTGGTTGCAATTTGATCCTGCGGAAGGTGTAACTAGACGACACGTAGTAGATTTGCTAATGGAGAAACTGTCTCCATTGCTAAAGATACCTCTTCATACAACAAGCTACAAGCTAATCTTAAAAGGAGAGATCATCGATATTTTAGATGATTTGCCGTTAACTTTCACAAGTCCAAGATATAAAACTGTGCAACTGAACAAGTTGGCTGAAGAACTTGCTAACAGATTGATAAGTTTACAAATAAAACAGGAATTTAGTCATAAAAATACGGGGATTACTTCACCTTCTGTGTACCATCAGATAGCTAGCGACGTGACAGGGCTACCCATACCTAAAATGCTTTATACTTATAAAGATTTAGTATCACACAGAGTTGGTGAATGCTTAGACAGACTCCCAGTCTGTAACCGAAATGACCTTAAAACAGAAATATGTTCTTCATTCTTAGATTCGAAATCTTGTATACATGCAGGAAATGGAATCACCATGAACGAAGAAATTTGCCAATTTTTACGAGACACTGGTAAGGTTTCTGCGGACAAAGCACAGCTCATAGCTAATTTGATAATCACACATGTAGAAGATGGGTTAAAAGATATTAAAAAGTCAGCCACTACTAGCTTTGATTCTGTAATGCCTCAGTTATCCGGAACAATCTCAGTATATAGATGGGGATCACAGACCCCTCCAGCGACGTCGACTCCGAAAAAAGCGCAAAAAAAGGATGTACCCAAATTAAGTCCTGAAGAAACAACTTATATAGAAAAAGTAGCCGCTTTAATCACAGTATGGATGAAGACCTTACCGAAGCAATACAACGAAGAGCCAGGTTTTAAGAAAACTGTCATCTATGACTTAGCTGGCGATATTATGGACCATCAGAAGCTACAACAATTAGCACCTGACTCAGTCTCTGACAAAGAAAAATATCAAAAGTACCTTATTTACAAATGGCTATGCAAGTTCGACTTCTTTGACGATAGTAAAATCCGTACCGACTCCGTGCCTTTAGTAGCGGACTTCCAGAAAAAACTGAAAGATATTCCAGTACCGAATTTGACAGCATCACAACATGGTACCCGTCAAGAGATGGAAGCTATCAAGCACATGGAAGGTGAAGGCGGTTGGGACGAAGACCATGTAGCAAAAGGAATTGACGTGCTAGAAGATCAGATATCGGTATGGATGAATGATCAACCCTCCGAAATATACAGTAACAAAGATAAAGGTAAACGAAATAAAATGGTTCACGATTTAGCTCTTAATTTACAAGATCATCTTCGAGAAAAAAAATCAGAATCTGTAATAGAAGCAGATATTAATCAATGGCTCAAGGAAATTGTCAAACCTAAAGAAAAGGAAAATATAAATTTGCTAACTCAGGATCTTAAAGCTAAAATTATTGACCTACCACAAGACCGAACTTTAGGAGCGAGGCATGAGGAAAGACAACGTGAAATAAAAGCAAAAATGGCAGCAAAACGACAACTGAAAGCAGGAGAACCTTTAACACAACATGAGGAAGACGTTAGTAATATAGGAAATATCCAAGGAGACCCTGATAGAACTATTAGAGAGTTTATTGGCAAGTATATAGAACATTACTATGATATTGATGACCCTATGGCCACAGGAGCCTTTGCTCATTTACTGAAAACCGAGCTAAGGAAACTAGCTCCACCTACTAGAAAAGAAGTATACGAAAACTTTGAACAATTAAAAACGCACCAGAGATTTAGACCAGAGAGCTTGAATAATGAATTAGAATACATAAAGATAATATCAGACTGGTTAAATAATTTACCCATAGATCCATCTTACAACACCGTGGGCAACAAAAATCGAATTGAATTTATAAATGATCTCGCTAGAAACATTCAGGAGATAGAAGAACAAAGAATTGAAGAGCCCAAGGTAATGGATTACAATTACCTGATAGCATCAACTATACTTACAAGTATGAATACATATGATTTACCGATACCACGTGAACACAGAGACAATACACCAATAATGGCTCATCAATTACTCGAAAAACTTGTCGATATACGTCCTGCTGAGGAATACGCACCACAACAGTCACCCGGTAACGATTCGCTCAGTTCATCATTTGTCATGAGCGATATAAAAGAACAAAATTTGAGCGATTTTATTAATGATTATATTCGCATCAATGGAAGAGAAATAGCTGACGATGAGCTCAAATTAGAAGCTTGGACGGCTCGTTTAATGAAAGAAGTAAAGATAATGATTCACGAAGGCGCTGATCCTGGGACATTAACTAAAGCAGAGGTTTATGAGAAGTTTGCTGCAGTTCCGATACCAACCGAGGAATCCGTTGAGGCCTTTGGCTTGAAAATCTATTATGTGAAAGAAATAACTGATTGGATGAAAAATCTTCCTCTACTACCAATACAAAAGCAACCTGAGTATGCAGAAGAAAGAATACGAATGATTAGCGAGTTATCTGAGAAGATGTGTGATACTGAGGCGTTTAGACGAGCACACCCAAGCGACAACAGTGCTGATAAAAAATTAGAAGAATATGTTGCTACCTGGATATCAAGTCTGCCCCTAGATGAAAGCAAGGAGATTATTGTGCCAATTCTCGTACAACAACTTATGACTAGGATGGAAAAAGGCAGCAAACATAGTTCGAAAGCATCTCTCGAAAAACAATCGCCAGCAAGTGCAGAAAAACCAAACATTGTAAGTAGTAGCGAAAAAACGCCCAAACAAAAGAAATCTGAGGAAAAAGGGGACAGTAAACAAAAAATGTCTAAAAAAGGAAGTAAAGAGTGCTCAGTCAGCTCAAAGTCATGTAAAGGCAAGACTCCGGCAGAAATAATTGTTGAAGCTATTGAAACCTGGTCTAACAAACTACCAATCAAATTAGATGACAAAGAGACAGTGAAAGCTATGAAAGAAGGTATCGCCAGGCAGTTATACCAAAAGATTGGCGAACTAAACGTTGACCCGAGAATCTTCAACGACGAATTACTTTACAGGGAAATGTTAGATGATGAAATAGAAACACAACTAGAAAATGTTCCACAAAACTCCGAATTACAGGAAAATAGAGAGAAGATAAAAGAAGGATTAATAAATCAAATTATAGGAACTAACAAAGTTATTAAAGAAAAATCAGCAGGGGATAATTACAGACATAAATTGGAGACTACTATAGATGCTTCTATCCCTAACCCGGTTCAAAGTGTGCAAGCGTTTGATCCAGGATTTGAAATATACAAGAACCACTTGGCTGACATGTTCATATTAGAAAACTTTGATCACGGCAATGATGACGTTAAAGCAGCATACGAAAAGAGAGTCAGACACGAAATTGATAAACACTTCGAAAGTGCACGAAATAAGAATGCTTTACCTTTGACAAAAGATCAGATTTACAACGAAATCTACAGTGCGTTATTCAAAATCCCCATGCCTAATGAAAAGTCAGTCGTTAATGAAGTAGAACAAGTTAAAACGAGGTGTGAAGTAGACGCATGGTACGAAAAGCTTCCTATACAGGAAACTGATAACATTAACGAGTTACTAGAGAGGGACCAGATTCTATCCACACTCGCTAAGAGAATACAAGAAATAGAAAAAGATGGATGTTATGTAGATGATAGAATCAATAAAGAAACTCACAAATGGCTTGAAAAGCTTCCATTAAAACCAGGACAGCAAAAAACAGACGAACATGTAAAAGAATTGCAAAGTTTATTGAAATCAACAGCTGCGTCCAGGAAGTATGTCCCTCCGGAAATGGTAACTAAAGGAAAGAGTAAACAAGTAACAAAAAGTAAGGGGAAAAAAGGAGCAAAGGATACTAATACCAGCCAAGCACCTGGCCCCAGTGCTCCACCACGTCCCAGTCCTCCACCTACACGCACCAGTGCACTTCAGTCTAAAGCAACCACCGCCAAACCCTGTTGTCCCCCAGTCGGTTCCATGTCAAATAAAAAACCTGGTGACTTGATCGTAGAAATAGTAGAGGAATGGTGCAATCAACTACCCCTAATTTCAACTGAGGCAAATAACAAAGCCATCGTAGACAACGTAGCAACCAGAATTATCATACAAATAAGCGAATTTAATATGGACTCCGAAATATTTAACGATGACGTAGTTTACGATGAACTGTTAGATGAAGAACTTGAACATGTATTGGCCAATTTACCTGTGTGCTGTGATTTTGACAAAAGCAAAACTGCAAGGAAGGACCAACTCAAAGAACAGATTAAGTCTATTAAACCGTTAATTAAGGAAGAAAAAGCAAGACATGAGTATAAACAAGAACTCAATAATACAGTTGCTAGTATTTTGAAGGAACCTCACGATACTTCCGCCGATAAACTAGCAACATTTAATAAACTGAAGGAAGAAATCGTTGAAAACTTTGTACAATACTATTATCACATAAATGATGAGGAAACCAGGAAGTTTTACAAAAATCAAATACATGACGGTGTTGTTAAATTTTGTGTAAATATAAGAGACAATGCAGGTACGGGTGAAAAAGTAGATCCCTTAGTAAGACGAAACCAACTGTTATGTGAACTGCAAAAGATACCGGTACCGCAATCAGCGCTAAAAGAAGAAGTCGCTGAAATTAAAATGCAGAGAGAAGTGGAACAATTTTTACGTGAACAAGCGATCCCTGAAGGGGATGCCAAAGACACAATGACAAAACATCTTGCAAAAAGATTGTGTGACGTCGAAAAGTCAGGTTACAGCCCACCCAACAAAAAGAAAATGAGCTCAGATATCATTAGGTGTGTAACAAAGTTGAAAAAAGACGTTAGTCCCGAGACAGTGACAGACTTTGTGAACAAATTGAAACTTAACGAGGCAGAACGAAAAGCGCCACCGATGACTTATAGTCAAGCTTCAAATTTAAACCATAGTGGTCCTGGATTTCCGAGAGCATTCGCAACATGTCAAACTCCTCAACAAAGAGCTGGAATGCCGGATGCAGCTTATCATACGCCCGTTTCTATGCATGCTCATAGACCCCAGTTTTGGGCCAGCAGTCCGAATGAAGAACATCCTTACCAAGATTTGAGTCTATCTCCCATGTGCACTGAGGAGTTTGTAGCTGGAAACATACTGGCCTCCTCTGCAGCTCCTCAAGGCGTCGCCCCCCGAGCACAGACTCCATCCTGCCTTAGCAGTGCTGCAGGTAGGCCTCCAGTGAATCTGAACGAATCGCTAGGAAGTTCACAACCATGTCCTGGTCATAAGCAAGCTTTGAACAAAAGCTACCCACATGTCCAACAGACCGGTCGCATGAGGGAAGCAACGTCAGGCCCGTTATTATCGCGGCCAAGTTTCGGTCAGAACGCGACACCCCGCCAAGTGGGACAGTGTCCACGCGCACCACAGTCTCAAGGATCATCATCGCTAAGGGATTCTACTTCCGATTCCTTATTCCAAGCACCAATTTTTGAACCTATTCCTTACCCTTTTATTCATCCATCTGAATTAGTTGCTTCTTGCAAGCAAGGCTCTCGCAAGCCAGGTGCTCGAAAGGCAGCGGGTCCAGAGAATGCCCGGGCTTTACCTATGCAGGCAAGAGGTAGCCCAATAGCATTTGATAAAAGGCTTAGGGTTATTGAGAGTTCTGACGATGATGAAATATGTGTCTGTGAAAGATGTTCACGAAGGAATCGTAGAGGAATCCCGTTCTGTTTGATGGCTTTGGACCACAGTTTGGAAGATTGTATGGGCATCCCAATGTTTTATGGTTTTCATTTCCCCGAATGCTTTTACTATTGAAGAACTGCCTAAGTACCCGCCTTTATTAGTCAAACCCAGTTAAATCTGTTCAAGTATGTTATGTATACATGATACAATAAAATAGAAAGTTGTTTTTTTTTTTTTTTGTTTGGGCTTGTCTTTGGAATATTGTACCCGATCTGCTTAGCTATTTACAACCAGTACACAGAGTTCAGAGTCGTCGAAAATGTCACATTTTCGGTTTCCTGATTCACCTTATCAGCCATCTTGTTACCATAACACAAGCATTAGGTTGCTTAGCTTGGGACTAGATGGCGCTGTGTGAACTGTCCAGGGATATTATTATTATGTCGTTTATTTATTTAATTTTCTTATTTTATTACATTTTTAAATATTATTATAAAAACAAAAAACATTTAAAAATATAAAAAATAGTACCTAATCCACCGGTGTCGGGAGCAGGGTCCAAGCTACCGGTGGTTAGGGCTCCAGAGACAGAAACCTCCTCACAATGCGAGCCGTATCGAGGAGTACTGCCTTCTGAATCAGGCCCTATGTAAAATGCCTAAAATGTAGGGAAATTATACCATATTATTATTACCTATTCCCCGACCGCACATAGAGAATAGTGGCCGGCTATTTGGTTTAAACCATAGAAATATAATAATAATAATAATAATATGGTATAATTTCCCTACATTTTGACAATTAGAAGACACATTAGAAGTATTTTTGACAAATTGAGACAGATCTGAGGGGGCAATTCTCGTAATTTTAAGACCGTTCACAGTCTGATCTCAGTCTCAATCTGTCAAAAATACACGTCAAATTTCCCTACATTTTGACAAGTTTCTGACATTTGTTTGTCGCCGTGATGAGACTGCGACTAGATTTTGAACGTTTTAAATTGCGAGAATTAGCCTTCAGACTGTGAACGGTCTTAAAATTACGAGAATTGCCCCCTCAGATCTGTCTCAATCTGTCAAAAATACGTCTAATTTCCCTACATTTTGACAAGTGTTTGACATTTGTTTGTCGCCGAGATGAAACTGCGATTAGATTTTGAACGTTTTAAATTACGAGAATTGGCCTTCTGATTTGTGGGCAGCGTCGGTAACATGGATTGTTGTTCGATTTGGCACGGAAACGTGTCGAATGGTTGTGAATAGCTATGCTGGTATATTTACTTCGTGGACCCGATAGATGGCACCTATTCGTATATGTACTTAGAGCATTTAACCTAATGCTCTAAGTATAGGTACCGGACCAGCCGCGGCGGGCGAATCGTACTCAACGATTCCCATTATGGTGGTCCGCGGAACACTGGAGTTCCGTGGCCCTTCCACGGAACCGCAGTGTTCCGCGATCGCAGGGGTTCAGTCCGAGAGTAAAGAAAATAACGAAAGTAATTTGATCTAAAAAAAACAATTACAATTTTAACTTTATCCACTGACCTCTCTAAACAAGTACTTACCTCGTAAGTACTGAGTTTTTTGCCACCGACTTTCGAAATTAAATTATTTTTCACTTTCGACTTCCAAAAAAAAAACTTCCAAAGAATTTTCCAAATCGATGGTAGGTATAAATGACGGAGTTCTGGGGTAACAAATATAATAATAATTACTAATTGCGAACCTCGTACTTTTTTGAAGTCGGTTAAAAAGATTCGATTTCGAGCAAAGCCGTGGGCAACGTGCAACTCTATGCCTTAATAAACTTTTTATGAAGGTGGTTCACAACACAACCCGCGCGTTTGATTTCACGAAAAGGACCTCTAAACTATAAACTAGCCACCACTTACGTATCCTATGTCATAAACTTCTGTAACTTTATCTTAATTATTGAATGAAACAATAGACATAAGTACTTAAAGTAGGTACTTGTTAAATTGATATCGACATTAGATACACTTATAATACTTTTAGAGCAAAGAGAAAATTTTAATAAGTTTCATTCATCAACGCAAAATAATATCAAAATCGCAAAAACAAGTGTAAACAGAAAACGCGCGAACGGCGAAAAGTAAAGTCATAGACTATAGAGAGTAAAGTCGCCGGCGAAATAAATGGATTATGGTTGGCCAATTGCCAGTAGCAATAAACTGATGCAAGCAATAAAAATCTATCACTTATTACCTTTTCTATCTTCTATATTTTCGTTAAATCTCCGCATAAAATACAAAAAAGCGATAGTTAAACGACAAGATTTGAAATTAAATAATATATAAAAACACTACTAGGAAGTATGACAACATTCCAAAGCAATGCTGCAAAACAATTAAAAAGTTAGTACGACGCCATGACAGGTCACGTGATGTAAATTTTCGTCGGACATGCGCGATATCGCTGAATTTTTCAAGTGATTTTGAAATGGTGAGGGTTTTGTCTTGTGAAAATACTGTTTGAAATTAGTTATAGTGATCCTATTTAGTTGTTTCCGGTGTTAAATTACTTGTGTTCCACGAACTGTGCGTGTGATCAGTTGATTAGTGTTGGTCAAGGAAGTTTTTGTTTCCAAAGGTCGTACCTATACATGGTAATGATGCCTTTTAATGATATTTTTGCGTCGAAATAGTTATCCAGTGCTTTGTTTTACTAGCGATCGAGTTACTTCAGGTAACAAACATGCATTTATACTTTTATTTTTGTTGTATTGTGAACTTATGAGGTTGCAACGGTTGTGAAACGGGTTTGCTAAGTTTAACATGACAGTTGCTTTGTCAGACACCGTGCAGATTTCGTTATTCCTTGCAAGAACCTTCGGTATTCTAGTTTTTATGAGTTTTTAATTCAATAAAAACCTCCACCTGCACGATATTTGCATAAAAACTCTTTACCTATGAAAAAATTGTGTCATCTTTTTTCGCCTTGCGAATTGATAAAGTTAGAGGTAACAAGCTAAATTTTAGCCAACAAGCCTCAATTGGAGATTGCCGATGACATCATAGCTGGCCGTCGTACAATGTCGAGGAAAAGATTTAGCATGCAACTTATAAACATACAATCGAATTTTATTACAATCATGAGCCAAGATGTCTTCATTGGGGTCCACAATTATATCATTGGGCTAATTAGTTACATTGTTAAATCATTACGGACTTGAAACCAACCTTTTTGTAGTCAAATTAAGGTCTTAATTGGATTATTTTAAATAGGTCACATTGACTTTCTAAAAATGTTTCTTTAGTGATCTGTTCTCACTGGTAGAAAGAGCAAGTAGTTATTTGAAAGGTATCCTTTAAAATAATATTTTGTCATGATCATCTGCCTAGGTTATTTCGCATTGTATCTGGTTAGAGTATAATTGAATATCCATAATAGCCTGAAGGATATAGAGGGATGTAGGTGTGAGTTGGTGTTGTCCTTTATTAGATACTAAACCTAGAAAAGGACAACACCAACTCACACCCGTTATCCCCAAAAGGTCAGACAGAATCTTGGTCACTGCTGGGAATGAGGTCCTAGTTTGATTCCCAGGTGGGGCAGTGTTATTGCGTTTTGCTATTAGGTATTGCTCATCTCAACCTGGATTATGGATTTCTACCCAATTGCTGGCAATAGCGCATCCCCAATTGTATGAGACAGCTCATAAAATATGTGTGTACTCTCACATCTACCTCTGACCCTTTGGGGATAGCGGGCATGAGTTGGTGTCGTCCTTTTCTAGGTACTAATACATCCTTCTATATCCTTCAGACTATTGTGGATATTCAATTTGACTCTAACCAGATACAATGCGAAATAACCTAGGCAGAGAATCATGATAAAATGTTATTTATAGCTTATAGGATACCTTTCAAATAGCTTTTACTCTCTAACTCAGACTCTTCATTACCCTAACAAAACCAAACGTATCTGGTCTGCCACAGTCTTACCAAGGGGTATTGTATTACCCACTAACTGGGTTGTGGAAGTCAGATAGGCAGTCACTCCATGTAAAATACTGGTATTTAGCTGCATCCGGTTAGACTGGAAGCCGACCCGACCCCAACATATTTGGGAAAAGGCTAGGCAGATGATGTCTATGACACATAAAAATCACATCTAAAAACTAATACTATCATTGTAAACATAAGGTGTGTCTTAGTCCTCAGTCAGTCCTCTGCCTAGCTTCTTAGAGAATTATGATGATACAAGATGTATCCAGAGGTTTACCTTCTTGTAAGAGAGCCTTACTTAGTCATAATAACTCATCATCTAGGTCTAAGTATCAAGTATTTACAGACAGCTGTGCTGCTGGGGAGTTTGTTGCGCCACTTCTTCCCAGCTATAGCACTAGGAATTGGTGAAAGGCGGGCGTTTTTGGGAAACTGTCTTTTGTAATTTTGGCATTCGAAAAGTGCTGATTCTGAGCCTAATTTGAATAAATGTCTTTTGATTTTGATCTGTCTAACGGGATGCAGTTGAATACCAGTATGTTACATGGAGCTGTTGCCTATCAACCCAGTTACTGTGTAAGACAGTACCTGCCCCTTGGTAATACTGGTTGACAGACTTTCGGATTTTTGACTAACCACAATGACTGTTGTCACACTTTCCAAGGCAAGGAGGGATTTAATGTAATGGATGGTCACCCATCCAGGGGCTGACGCTGGAAAGTGTAGCTTTACCTTTGATTGATCCATGCAGCTGTTTTTATTTAGCGATAATAACTATTATAGCTAAGTAAGCCAGTACTCAGTGGAGGCCCAGTGGTAAAGGCCGCGACTTACATGTTGTAGGCTGTTGGTTCGAACCCTGACTGGTTTACTTTCTGTCAATTATTTCATCACCACTGCTCTCAAAACTGTAGAAGAAAACATTGTGAGGAAACCAGCATGTACTAGAACCGAAAATTTGAAGACGTGACTTCTACCAACCTGCACTGGGCCTGTGTGATTATGGCCCACTTCCTCTCACAGAGAGGAGGCCTGTGTCCCAGCAGTGAGAACATTATAGGCTGATTATGCCTTTATAAACCAGTTACTTGTGTGGAGTAAACAAGGATTGTACACAGAACCGCCACACTTTTTTGCAATGATAACTTTCGTAACAGAAGCTTAACTTAAATAATCACCAATGACCTTGAAACTATTACGATAATTTTAAAACATTATTTATGTTTATACCATAATCTTTATCAAAATGTTGATAACTGTTATAGAAAGAATGTCATATTATTTAGATAATAATGTTATTTCAATCTGTTTGCCATATGTGTAGGCTTTGTTTGTATATATTTATATACAAGCTTCTGCCTATGGCTTCGCCTACGTGGATATGGATTTCAATGGGTTTTGAATATTTTTGCACCTAATTGTTTTTCCAAAATAATAGTAGCCAAGTGGTAACTTACTTAGGCTACCTTTATTTCACTCTCACAAAGATATGGTAGGTTTAAGGTTCTCCCCTACAACATAAACTATCTGCCAGCGGAAGTCCCGTCTAAATCGATTCAACCGTTCAGCCGTTTCGGAGATTAGCCGTAACAAACAGACAGACAAAAATAAAAAATCTTATAAGTACTGTACTTTCATATGCATTTAGTAATAATAACCTGTTATTTTGACATTACGAACAGACAATTTAATTTTATTTATTTTTATAAATAGATATGTAAAGACAAGGTTTTATTGTTGTAAGCTTTATAATATGTAGGTTGAGACAAAGATTGCTAAGGTAACTATGACCGTATATGCTCATGTGACTAGGAAGGAAGTCAAAGTCATACTAGTCAAGTGTTTACTAGCAGCACCCCGCGGTTTCATCCGCATAAGTGTCGATTCCGATCCTGATATTGGGATAATAAGTATCATATGTGTTATTCTGATGTTTAAGCTATATTACTGTAAAGTTTCATCAAAATCTGTTCAGTCGTTTTTGCGTGAAAGAGTAACAAACATCCGTCCATCTTTACAAACTTTTGCATTTTTATTATGAGTAGGAAGTAGGTTTTCAATGAAACCATGTACACTCACTTGGATTGTCAAGGAATCAGTCGGTTAGATAGTTGAAGCTAGATGCCCGTTCCATAGAGTAGATCCCATACATAATCAGCCTATAATGTTCCCACTGCTGGGACACAGGCCTCATCTCTGTGGGCCATAAATCCATAATCCAACACTTGGGCCCAGTGCCATGTCTTTGAGTTTTTTGTTCTAGGTCATGTCGGTTTCCTCATAATATTTTCCTTCACTGTTTTGAGAGCAGTGGTGATGAAATAATTTACACAAAGTCAAGTGCCTGTCTGAGTCAAGCAACTTGCTAGCCTTTTCCCAACCATGCTGGGGTCTGCTTCCAGTCTAACTGGATGCAGCTGAATACCAGTATTTTACATGAAGCGACTGCCTATCTGACTTTCACAACCCAGTTACTGGATAACACTATACCCCTTGGTAAGACCGGTTGTCAGACTTTCGAGCTTCTGATGACCCATAACGACTGCCAAAGATCCACGAATGACAGCCGGAACCAATGGCTTTACATGCTTTCCCCCTCGGAAAGCACGTTAAGGACTCTTGGTATGTAAAGATGGTCACCCATCCACGAACCAACCGCGGCAAGCATAGCTTAACCTGATTGATCGACCCGTGCGGCTGTTATTACTTAGCCACAAGCCGCTCCAAGCACAAGTACATCATTTTTAATCAACTTTTAAGTACTAATATTATCCTTCTCTCCCTCGACACTCCTCCTCCTTCTTTTTAAGACTACTTTCAAAGTCTTAGAAGAACTCTTGAGTTCTCTCTTCCAGAGTCTTTTCTGACTTAGTTTTTAGTTTACAACTTTACACACAGACAAGGTCATAAGGTCATAGGTCGCTAGCATGTTAGAAAAGAACTAAAAGTCTTAGCATTGAGCTTTATCAGACTAGTTAACCTTTGCAAAATTCCATTTCTTTATAGACGGTAAAGTAAATTCCATGGTTGAATTCTTAACATGCTTTCATAGAGGTTTCATTCAAGGCACAAATGACATGTTTTTTATTATGATTCACTCGCATTACCTAATATTGTACTTACTTAAGTCATTCACAGTATTAGACAGGTCAATTAACAAATGTTTTTACATAATCAGCCTATAATGTTCCCACTGTTGGGACAGGCTTCCTCTTTGTGAGAGGGAGTGGGCTGTAATCTACCATGCAGGGCCAGTGCCGGTTGGTAGATGCAACATGCCTTCAAATTTTTGGTTCTAGGACATGCCGGTTTCCCCACGATGTTTTCCTTCATTGTTTTGAGAGCAGTGGTGATGAAATAATTTACATTAAGTATAAAGCCAGTCTAGGTTCGAACCTACAACTTGTAACTGGCTGTTCCACTGGGTCACCACTGCTCCCGTAAAGAAAGAAAGAAATAAAATACATTTATATAGCACAGACTAAAAGACACAATACACCCAGATACAAACATCGGATAGCAACAAATAAAATCAAATAGAAAGTATAAAGACCGATGTAAGCAAAATAATCAATGCCGGCTTCATAATTAAAGAAACTGCTTACTGCGGCTATTTCATTGACAGAAGTCTATGGACACAGGTAGCACCGTTTTTTGTTTGTTTTTTCCCACATTGCAAGAAATGTGGGTAAACTATGTTTATCCCTTTGGGAAATACAGGCGCAATGATAAATTATATTTATTTCTATAAATTATATTGATTTCAATAAATTAGTAAAAAAAAAATACTTTTACACATCAAAAATAAGTTTTTTTATGTGTAAAGTTCGGTGTTTCCATGCTGACCACTCTGAGAAGTCTCTTAAAGTCCAGAAAAAATCTTGGTCAGTTGTGAGGATTGTTGTCATATGTCTGAGATGGTCTTTTGAGTAAAGAACCACAGAGATGTTATATATTGCCTATTATAGCAAAAAATTATGATAAAGCATTAGTTTAAAGGCTTGAAAGTTAAATTTTCATGGTTCTAGCCTTCTAGACTAAGAATGAAATAGTTTTTAAGGTCAAATATCAAATTCAGTCACAACAGGTTAGGTGAGAGGCCAATACCAGCATGCCAAGTTGAAAAAAAGCTAAAGTTGGATCTTAGGTAGCCTTACTCAAGGTTATAATGGCTCCATTCAGTATGTATGTATATGGAGCCATTACCTAATAGTATACTTTCTTCTTTCTCTTTCTGTCATCTCAATAACAGACATAACATCACGCCTGTAACTGATGTCAGCGTATCTAAAAAAAAAACGGTCAAGTGCGAGTCGGACTCGCGCACCGAGGGTTCCGTTCAAATTTATAGGTATGTAACTACCAACTTACGGATTTCGGATTTTTCCTTTACTTGTGCTACATGACATTGCTTCTTGCCAAATTTCATGATTCTAGGTCAACGGGAAGTAAGTACCCTATAGGTTTTGATTCTCTTGCGGGTTTCAAAATATGCGCCATAAACGGAACATAAACGCCCGTATCTTTTGATTGCGTTGACTTAGAAGTTTGATTTTTTTCACTACTTCAAGGGATTGTAGCCCTGTGTATTTGATATTAATTTGAACTTGATAACTCCACGCGTTCCTGAGAAAAAGGGCCTGACAGACGAATACACGGATGGACAATGAAGTGATCTTATAAGGGCTCCGTTTTTCTTTTTGAGGTACAGAACCCTAAAAAGTTAATGTCATGGTATTACCTTCATCTATAATACTAATGTTATAAAGAGGTAAAATATGTGAGTTTGTACAGGGTAATCTTCGGAACTTCTGATCCGGGTCCGAAAATTCTTTCATTAATGGGAAGCCACAGTATTGCTGAGTGTCATAGGATATGCTTGATTATAATATAAGAAATTACACGCGGACGAAGTCGCAGGCAGAAGCTAGTTATAGTCTTATATTTGGGGGGCAGTGTAGCACCAGTCTTACCTATGGATATAGTCTTACCCAGTAACTGGGTTGTGGAGGTCAGATAGGCAGTCGCTCCACATAAAGTACGGGGAATCAGCTGCATCAAATAAGCCCTCCAAAATAGTTGGGAAAAGGACTAGACAGGTGATGATTTTCCTTCTTGGAAAAATGATGTCAGGAATGATCTCATAAAATGTAAATATTATCATTTAAATAAACTATATTCCCTTATCTATTCGCTTGCGTGTATCAAGTGCTGGTTACGAGATAACCTAAAGGTTACTTATTCTCACTTATGAACTGACCTTGGGAGTAAATCTCTAGCTTCTGCCTGCGACTTCGTCCGCGTGAAATTTCGGGCCCCGCCCCGTCCCATCGCGTCGCCTCCTATCGCTCGCCCGTGCTATTACTTCGTTTTTGCTTGGCGTTCTTTCTGACTTTTTTGCCTTTTGCTCGTCTCCTAAGGGTCGTAGCGTGATGTTAAATAGCCTATAACCTTCCTTAAGAATTAGTCTATCAAATGTAAAACGAATTTTTCAAATGCTACTGGTAGTTTCAGAGATTATCCCCTACATACAAACAAACAAACTTGACCTCTTAATGATATTAGTCTATATCTATTTCATACTAATAATAAAGCTGAAGAATTCGTAGATCTATTTACAACATTATTTTAGTACCAAGTACTGTTTGGTATCAGTTCGTTTCAAAAAGTAAAAATAACGTATACCTTATTATTTTATCTACAGATATTCTAAAAGCCATGTCATAATGTGTATTTTTATGAAGTTTGAACACTTTGTAGTTACATAGTTCTCATACCTGTTTTTCTTTTACTAAGGGGTATCGTGTTACCCAGCAACTGGGTTGTATAAGACAAGTAGGCAGTCGCCCCATGTAAAATACTGGTATTCAGCTGCACCCAGTAAGACTGGAAGCCGACCCAACATAGTTGGGAAAAGACAGGCAGATGATGACTTAATGACCAAGAAATATAAAAAAAATATAAAACTATTATTGTATTATTATACTTAATTTATCTAAGAATGTATGAAAACATGAAACATTGTTCATTGAAGCAAGTCATTGGATTATCATTCCACATACCTACTAACAGTCACCTTAGGGAAAAAACAAGTAATAAAAATACAATAACCTGCGGCTGAGTCACTGCAACCCATTGACCTGGTTAATACTGTGCTGTGCTTGTGCATTCATTAAGTAACACTAGCTAAGATCGCTGCTCTGCCTGCGTGGCATGACCACCATAGAAGAGATGGTATTCGACGGAATAATAGACAGAATGACAGATAGAATAGATAAAATAGACACAATGGTGCCGATTTCCTTGTTCACAAACTAAACTAAATTTAAGTTCAGTGCATAAACTTAGTTTAGTTTGTGAACAAGGGAATCGGCGCCAATGTCAGATAAAATAGACAAAATGACAGATAGAATAGACAAAATGACAGATAGAATAGACAAAATGACAGATAGAATAGACAAAAGGACAGATAGAATAGACAAAATGACAGATAGAATAGACAAAATGACAGATAGAATAGACAAAAGGACAGATAGAATAGACAAAATGACCGATAGAATAGACAAAATGACAGATAAAATAGACAAAAGGACAGATGAATAGACAAAATGATAGATTTCTTTAAAAGTCCGTTTACAATCTGTCATTTTGTCTATTCGTCTGTCGACAAAACCTGTTTTTACAATGGTCATGTTACGCGTGCTGAACTACCTTGATAGCCTGAACTGTATGGGCCTGCATCGATGACGACAGTCGTCTTCCATAATCCATTTACCGAAGAATAATAATAGCCTCCGACCGATTTCAGTCACGGTGGCCAATCTCAACGGAGATTAGCCAGGTACGCAGGAGATATTATAGTGCACAAGTGTGTGCGCGAACTCAGGTGCACTCTCTGTTACTTTACTCTCATAATCCGATGGGACGGCGATTCGACACGGCCGGGGAGAGATCAGGCGCAGGACCAACGGCTTTACGTGCTTTCCGAGGCACGGGGAATTAAACCTCCAGCTTCCAAACTCCGGACTGTTACGAAGAAATTCCTCAATTAAAACCCAATAACACTTTGTCCGACCTGGGAATCAAACCCAGGACCCCACACTTAGCAGTCGCGCTTGCAACCACGAGAGCAACGGGGCAAGAATACTGATATAATCAGTGGTATCACCATAATAAACACCACTTAATTCTCCTAATCCCATGAAAACACCACATCACCACCACAAACAATACAGATACTATCTGTAAATGTCAACATAGGAAGTACATATACATTATTTTCTCACAATTATTAAAGTTCTATGGGCATTTAAGAAAGCTTGTGAAAAAATTATGTGGAACGAAACGTTGTTATATGTTCATTATTTTTAGGGTTCCTTGGGTGTTTTCGTAATAATTTATTATTTACTAGCAGTTATTTCAAATATTATAGTAAATTCGATCGATAAGGTTAAGCTACGCTTGCCGCCGTTGGTCTGTGGATGGGTGACCATTTTTGCATACCGAGACCCCTCCGTGTTCCGGAAAGCACGTTAAGCCGTTGGTCTTGGCTTTGACAGTCGTTACTTGTAGTCAGAAGCCCGTAAGTTTGACAACCAGTCTTACCAAGGGGTATCGTGTTACCCAGTAGCTGGGTTGTGGAGGTCAGATAGGCAGTCGCTCCATGTAAAAAATACGTTTAAATCCTACTATAATATTATAAACGCGAAAGTTTGCATGGATGGATCGATGGATGGATGTTTGTTACTCTTTCACGCAAAAACTACTGAACGGATTGGGATAAAATGTGGTACGCAGATTGTTTATAACCAAGATTAACACATAGGATACTTTTTATCCCGATATTCGCACGGGATCGCGCGGGGCGCAGCTACTAAAATTATAAATTCGAAAGTTACGTTAAGTCTTTGTTACCTTTTTACGCCTAAACCACTGAACGGATTTCGATAAAATTTGGCAAGGATATAGATGGCATCCTGGGGAAGTACATAGGTTACTTTTTGTCCCGGTAGCACGTTCCCGTGGGATAATTTCGACATCCACGCTGGCAGAAGCTAGTTTTGAATAAAAACCATTTGTCATCCATCCTGGCTTTTGATTTCCCTCAATATTAAGCCACAAACGTTTTGCCTTTCTCGTCACTTCATCAAAATGGGGTTTCGTGTTCTTCGGCTTTCTCGCATGAAGTCGCATGGCGGTCGTTTTCGGCACGCCTTGGTTGCTATGGTGACACCTCATAAAGTCTTCACTATGAACGATTGTCAGGCGATATCAGAGGGGCAATTCTCTTAATTTAAAGAACGTTCACAGTCTGATCTCAGTCTCAATCTGTCAAAAATACCTTTAATTTCCATACATTTTTGACAAGTTTTTGACATCGATTGTCGCTGAGATGAGATTGCGATTTTGAACGTTTTTAATTATGGGAATTGTCCTTCTAATCCAAGTACTATCGTTAAACTGTCTACTTGTATTTGTTTGGTGTACAATTATCTAAATCTAAAATATCTACTGAACATCTGACACCATTTTATGACGATTCTTAGATGTTGATTCGGCAGCCAGCTCCACTAACACCTTTACAACTGGTTTATGTTTTACCACAACATACTTTATTTATTTATTTATTAAAATCTCCCTTACAATTACTATCATTACAGGTGTATAACTAACGCGATAGCGTGGTCTTACAATTAAGTTACTTATGTATAATTTAAAACTGAAAAAATAGTAGTACTTTAATAACATCTAAAACGAATAACTACTTCACTAACGCTCCCTAAACAAAATAAAACAACAAACCTACTCTAATCTACACTATAATATAAAAAGAGCATCAGTATTATTGCGAATTCACTCAAATTACGATACGATATTTCTCAAATACTTTTTAGCTGATATCGGAGAAGATCTCTTGAACCAAACTTTTTAATAAAAACATCGACTACACTCAAAAGTTCGCGTCGAATAGTGAACCTTCTCCTTTTTGAAGTCGGTCAAGTTGCTTGCCTATTGGTTACCTGATGAGACGAACTGTAACCAGTGAACACGCTACATTCATTTCGGTTTTGTGTTACAAGTCCGTGTTTCACCGTCGAATGTGGTAGTAGTCCGTTGCTGTTACCGTAAGCCTGTATCACCCCACTGCTGGGCAAAGGCTCTGTTCGTGCCTTTCAATGCTTGCGATCCAGTGCTAATGTGGACCAGTGGTCGTTTATTTGGTCCAGTTCGTCCCGCCATCTTCCACTGTCTCAAGGCACCAGGAAGTCGTTATTTTTGCCCACAGCTCATTAGGCATGCGGCAGACGTGGCCAGCCCAGTCCCACTTCAACTTAGCGGCTTTTTGTGCTACGTCAGTAATCTGTGTTTTGGAGCGCAGTATGGTATTGCGAATATGTTGGAAACCCTCGAAAAATAGTAGTTTGTAGGAGATTAAAGTTACTTCCTATTTTCTTGTATCGGTATGACCTAATAAATTATAGCTCATGGTGTTAAAGAAATAGGCCTGTCCGCAAGGTGATAACGGGGTTGATTTCCCAAGGTACAAACGCCAGCAGGTCAAACTACCCGAAACTGTAAAATTTTCCCAATCAAACTTGAACCTTAATGCTTTAGCGATAAAGTTGAAAATGCTACTAAATAAATTTGACAGGTTGTAGTAGCTTAATGTGCTGGCGTCTGTACATTACACATTGCGTACATGACTATCGCCTCTCCTCGAGGCTATTTTAATTTCTATACGGAACCACTCACGTTTCATAAACTCAATCTGAAAGAAAGAAAGAAAATACATTTATTTGCGGAATCTCGATGGACAACGCTTGATGCATCACTAATTTTATCTCGTTAACCACACTAACTTAATACTACATAGGGCAGTTACACACGTAGTTTTTTACATCGAATACAATCTCCAACCTTTACAGCCCGATTCAAACTTTATGGCTCTGAAGTACTACTCGCTGCGCAGGACCTCACCCCTCATCTTCACTGACACATACATTTGTTAGTTGGCAGGGACTCGACTCATGTTTTTTTTTGTATTGTTTATTAACTAAGGAACAAAACAAAATATTAACAGAAACATCACAAAAACCTCAATAGATTTGTCCGAGCTGTACCTTTCTTGCATTACTGCTAGTGTCGTGAGCTCAAGATACAGTCGTGCGTTTGTCAAACAATCTGCCTAACCTTTTCCCAACTATGTCAAAGATCTACAAATGACAGCCGGAACGGCTTAACGTGCTTGCCGAGGCACGGAGGGGTCTCGATATGTAATGAATGGTCACCCACGGATCAGCCTCGGCAAGCGTAGCTTTACCTTCGATCGACCCGTGTGGCTGTTATTATTTAGCCACGAGCTTTGTACCGCTATAAAAAGTCCCCGTTTGTAACCGCGCTTAGCAGTCCACACGCGATTTTGTCCGTGTTTTAAAGTATTTTTATACTCCTTTTAGCATTTTATACGTGATTGGGGGTACTTTGCTATCAGGAATTCGGCGAAGAATTCGTACCATTTAAATACCGTACGGTACTTATTGTGTGGCAGCGACATATGTAATTGGATAAGGATTATTTTCACCTGAGTAGCTTTGTGGGGAGCTCCGCTTACCAGTTTTTAGGCTCTTTATGTGCGGCATGAAAAAGTTTACCATTACCTACTACAAAATTATAAGTAACTAGCTGCGGCCCACGGTTTCATCCGCATAATCCTCGATCACATACGAATATCTAGATAAAAATTATCCTATGTCCTAATTCTAACCATTGTGCCAAATTGTATCCAAATCCGTTCAGCCGTTTTAGCGTGAAAGCACAAACAAACAAACATACTTCCAAAAAATCTAATCTTTTCTCTTCCCCGCGACTTCGGTCGCTTGGAAGTCGTAAGACACCACAATATCAAAACGACCTACTGCGTCACATCGCATCGCCGCTCGCGGTATTACTTCATTTATTATTTACATCATATAAATTTCAGATATTAATATAAAAATTTTACAAAGGGTGGCATAATGGGCGGTCTTATCGCTAAAAATGATCTTCTAGCGAGCATTCTTTCTGACTTGCCGCCTGTTTGCTCGGTTCCTACGTGTCGTAGCGTGATGTTAAATTAAAGTGTATATAACCTTCCACAAGAATTGGGCTATCAAATGCAAAAAGAATTTTCCAATTCCGACTGGTAGTTCCAGAAATTAGCGCGTTCAAACCAACGAAGAAACAAACTCTTCAGCACCCCAATTGCGTAAAACACTCAATCTTAATCTGAATCATTTTGAAGGATATTGCTAACAAAAAAAAAAAAAAAAAATTATTTTATTATTTTTTTTATTGTTTATTTTTTTTTAAGAACTTAAATTACGCAATGAATGTTGTTGAACTGTCAAAATGAAAAATGAAACCCATTGTTACTGGATAGTGTGTTACGCAATTACCCCGTTGCTTTAATAATATATTAAGAAGAATAATGTATTAGATTTTATTATATCTGTGGCTTAGTAATAACACCCGCACGGGTCGATCGATCAGGTTAAGCTACGCTTGCCGCGGTTGGTCCGTGGATGGGTGACCATCTTCACATACCAAGACCCCTCCGTGACTCGGAAAGCTCGCTAAGCCGTTGGTCCCGGCTGTCATTCGTGGATCTCTGACAGTCGATACGGGTCGTCAGTAGCCCGAAAATCTGACAACCAGTCTTATCAAGAGGTATCGTATTACCCAGTAACTGGGTTGTGGAGGTCAGATAGGCAGTCGCTCCGTATAAAATACTGGTATTCAGCTGCATCCGGTTAGACTGAAAGCCGACCCTAAAATATCTGGGAAAAGGCAAGCAGATAATGATGACATTTTATTATATCGTAAAAGTAAAATCACTGGTCATCCAAGGCCTTACAATATCAGCCTGTCAATAACCTTCCCACTGCAGCACAAAAGCCTCTTCTCATACAGAGAAGGAGCGACCATCGATCACCATAGACACAACAAAAAAAATACAGTCTTTCAATTCGCGATAACAACGCATTATGAAACAATAGTTTTAATTAAAATGTCAATAAAGGAGTGTGGGCGACTGATATTGACCCTGAAAGCAATGAAAGCGTTAATAAATGTCACTTGAAGATAAATTCAGAAGTTTCACACACTTTGGGCGTGGCCTGGAGTCCAATTTTCGTAATACAAACGTTCAAAATCTAGTCGCAGTCTCATCTCGGCGACAATTTCAAAAACTTGCCAAAATGTAAGGAAATTGAGAGGTATTTTTGACAGATTGAGACTGAGATCAGACTGTGAACATTCTTAAAAATACAAGAATTGCCCCTCTGGTATGCGTAACTTCAGTTTACAACCAACAGCCTTTCGTAGTCTACTGCTGGACACATAGACGCTGATTTGCTGGATTCGTTATCTCCTCTACCGATCGTTATTTGGCTGGTAGCAGCTGGATGAGAGTTGCCGAAAATCGAGTTGAATGGCGTGCAATAGGAGAGGCTATGTCCAGCAGTGGACTGCTATAGGCTGTGATTATGATCATTATTTCTCCAAAATCAAATCATTTATTCAAGACTGAGAATCAGCACTTTTCGAACATCAAAATTACAAAAGACAGTCCCTCAAAACGCCCGCCCTTCACTGACAGTCCATTTTATTTATAAGTATTGTCGCCGGACGACCGACACTTCGTCTACCAGTCCTTGGATGCCACTCGATCACTGCCTTACTCCACCTGTCATCACTGCGCCTTGCCAGGATCTCCATCTCCGTTTGGTTCCATAACTTGTTTTCTGATATCGAAAACCTATCAACGTCACACTAGACATTACCATTGTGTCTTAAAAACTTCGCGGTTCCTTTCTCTTTCCTTAGCTTCTTGTACAAAGCGGGTCTTCTGCCGTTACTCCGTGGCACAAGGTGACAAGTCCCACTTGCTCATCATACAACAATGACTCATTTGTATAAATTGTCGTTTAAAATAAATAAAGTACAGCTGTTAGGCGCCCGGCTGAGGTCTGTTTGTAGCTGATGACTAATATTATGAAAAGGGAATGGCAATCCTATATGCTGATGACATATAACTGTTAAGTGTTGGTCTTGGACTATACTTTTATATGAAGGACTAGCAGCACCGCGCGGTTTTACCCGCATAAGTGTCGATCCCGTGGGAATATCGGGATAAAAAGTATCCTATGTGTTATTCTAATGCATGAGCTATATTGCTGTAAAGTTTCATCAAAGTCCATTCAGTAGTTTTTGCGTGAAAGAGTAACAAACATCCATCCATCCATCCATCCTCACAAACTTTCTCGTTTATAATATTAGTAGGGTGTGTTGTTCAACTGCAGGGCACAGGCCTCCCTACTCGCTTTCCCCCTCTCAGTCCGGAACTAACAAAGACCAATCTTTGCCAAAGAAGTCCAGCTGACCCCGTCATCATCTACTGCAATGTCGCTTGCCATTGCGAGACGATCCCTGGGCAGCCAGTCCTGCTTACCACCTTGCTGAATATTTAAACCACGTCATGAGAAACTGTCATTTATAGACCTTTGACAGTCGTTACGGGTAGTCAGAAAGCCCGAAAGTCTGACAACCAGTCTTACGGATACCGTGTTACCCAGTAAAGCATTTCTTATGACTGAGATGAACGCCACGTAGCGTCCGCCATTTACAGTTGAGTGACGGCACTGAAAAAATATTTTTGAAATAAGTTTGTGTGTTGTTTTACTAGAAAGCGTTTTTTGAGACCTTTAAGTTAAACTCCGCTGCCATCATTGTCTTGATGGCCACCGCTGTCGTAGGAAACCAAAGCTTTACTTTTTATTTTTTGGGTGGTGTTGTGTTCGTTCTAACACAGGGGTAGGTATTGGCTCGTTACGTCACCAGCAGTCAGGGTCAACACGTCCGCTCTCGCTCACCGGCTCGCACGCGACTGTCTTCCCCACTGCCCGTGCACCCGAGACAAGTATACAAACACTACATCCCTTCCTTATTAATATTTATGGAAAGTTATTTCCTTTATCACAAATCAGTTGCTTAATGTAGGTACCTAGATAGTACAAAACTTAAGATTAATTCAAACAAGAACCTTTAATATTAATTACTTTATCCATAATCAACAACTTTAGGATTTGCATCAAACTTTCTTAAGATGATGATCATTTTGATATCATAAACAGTGACTAGAAGTAATATTACTGGATATTATAATTACATCTCTTTCATTGACCTCTTCTACATAGTGTGGAATGGGACTCAATCATTCCCTCTCTACCTAAACCATATCACCTGGCGTGATTCCCAAATCTGTAGCTATTCTCTTCCGATATCCATTTCCCTTTCATCAATAAAAATATTTTTTATTTTGACTACTGCCCATTATCATAATCAAAACAAGCCCAAAGAAAACTTAATCAGCCTATAACATCCCCTTGGGTAAGTACTGTAAAGATGATCATGGTTTGTGGCATGCAACCCTTCAGAATGGCATAACACTCCAGAACCAAACGCCAATACGAATTGAGGAGGTAACAGTGCAGTAGGCGTGAGAATTAGCTGACAAGCTAAAACTTGCTAAGACTCAATAAGGAAAAAATTTAAAAAACATGATACGATTCCGTAACAGTTATTTGACCTGAAAGATGTTGTTTTATTAATGTACCTCTCCCACAGTACTGGGACACAAGCATCCCTTTCGTGAGGGACATGAAATCATGTTTAAATAAAATAATGGCTGCAAACCACCACGCGGGCCCGGCGCGTGCCCAAGGAAGCCCATGTCCCCGAAGCATGTCGCTCCAAGACACGCCGGCCCCCACGATGCTTTCCTTCGCCGCGCCGCTTTGATACATCCAATTTAATGGAGTGTTACATATATTGTTTCCTCACGATGTTTTCCTTCACCGTTTTGTTACATCCATTTTAATGGAGTGTTACATCTCGTTTCCTCACGATGTTTTCCTTCACCGTTTTGTTACATCCATTTTAATGGAGTGTACCATCTGGTTTCCTCACGATGCTTTCCCTCACCGTTTTGATACATCCAATTTAATGGAGTGTTACATAATGGTTTCCTCACGATGTTTTCCTTCACCATTTTGTTACATCCAATTTAATGGATGCCCAATGCGTTCAATTTAATGGATGCCCAATGCGTCCAATTTAATGGATGCCCAACTACCACGCGGAAACAGTGCGTACTGGTAATGTCACATGTCTTCAAAGTATTGGTTCTCAGACATGTCGGTCTCCCCACGGTGTTTCCCTTCACCGTTGATGAACGGTGGTGATGAGTGAAAATGCACAAAATGCCTGCCTGGTTTCGAACCCACGACCTAAGTCGGGCTAGACCACCACCACTGTTGTGCTAAAATGAAATGCTATAATTCTGTGTATATGACACGGTGAGTGGCACCCTGACTTGACACAACTTAACTTGTTTGGTAAACAATAGTATTATTTAGATCTTTTTCGACACCACATCAAATTCACATGGAGCCAATGACACCGCCCAGAGTGCACGGACATCGAAATTAGTATAATAACTAGCAGTAAGTATTTTTATAATTCTATGGGCCTACTTGTACACCTATTTATTTATTTTTTTCCTATTGTGTAAGCAATACTTTGTACCTACGTCTTGCCAGGCAGCATATAGTGACACAATATATTTTTTATTTTATACCATCATGTATCACTATGGTGTATACCTATGTGTACAAATAACGAAAGTTCCAGCAATACATGCTGATTCCTAATGTGACAAACAATACAAAAGATGGTGCCAATCTCCTAATAAAGGCACCAATACCGATACTTTCACACAGACCATAGTAATACTTGTAACAAGACCTCAGAGCTCAGAACCTTGTCAGAGGAGTATTATCAAGTTTTGTGATAAAATAAATTCCACGCAACCGGGAGCGAGCCTACAACCATGAATTTTGTACAAATCTAGACTACGCCGATGTCGCACCAAGAAATTCCTGATAAAACTCCACAACACTTGGTGCCACCTGGGCATCGAACCCAGGACCCCACACTCAGCAGTAGCACTTGCAACCACTAACTATGATAATTAGTTACTATTAAGATAATCCCGGAACCAAAAACCTGGAACCGCAAGGACAACAACCTATAAGTAGGTAGGTATGTATGGTTTACCATCATAGATAGGTATGCCTTGTTGTGTTCGTTCTAACACAGGGGTAGGTATTGGCTCGTTACGTCACCAGCAGTCAGGGTCAACTATAAGTAGGTAGGTATGTATGGTTTACCATCATAGATAGGTATGCCCATACTGCATTTTTTTTTTACTTTATCCCATTTGCACACAACACACATTTTACGTATGGTGTCCATTTATATGAGGCCCATACTGCCTTCAATACATTCACGTACGGTTTTCATTTGTTTGAAGGCCCGCACTGCCTAAACACAATTACGTATGGTTTCCATTTATATGAGGCCCATACTGCGTTCAATATATTCACGTATGGTTTTCATTTGTTTGAAGGCCCGCACTGCCTAAACACAATTACGTATGGTTTCCATTTATATGAGGCCCATAGTGCCTGCACCACAAATACATACGGTTTTCATTTATATGAAGGCCCATACTGCCTGCAACACAATTACGTATGGTTTTCATTTATATGAAGGCCCATACTGCCTGTAACACAATTGCGTACGGTTTTCATTTATACGAAGCATACTGCCTGCAACACAATTACGTATGGTTTTCATTTATCACCACAAATACATACGGTTTTCATTTATATGAAGGCCCATACTGCCTGCAACACAATCACGTACGGTTTTCATTTATACGAAGCATACTGCCTGCAACACAATTACGTACCTATGGTTTTCATTTATATGAAGGCCCATACTGCCTGCACCACAAATACGCACGGTTTTCATTTATATGAAGGCCCATACTGCCGGCAACACAAATACGTACGGTTTTCATTTATATGAAGGCCCATACTGCCTGCAACACAATTACGTATGGTTTTCATTCATGTGAAGGCCCATACTGCCTGCAACACAAATACGTACGGTTTTCCTTTACTTGGAAGGCCCGTACTGCCTACTCACAATTACGCACGGTTTTCCTTTACTTGGAAGGCCCGTACAGCCTACTCACAATTACGCACGGTTTTCCTTTACTTGGAAGGCCCGTACAGCCTACTCACAATTACGCAACGTTTTCCTTTACTTGGAAGGCCCGTACAGCCTACTCACAATTACGCACGGTTTTCCTTTACTTGGAAGGCCCGTACAGCCTACTCACAATTACGCACGGTTTTCCTTTACTTGGAAGGCCCGTACTGCCTACTCACAATTACGCACGGTTTTCCTTTACTTGGAAGGCCCGTACAGCCTACTCACAATTACGCACGGTTTTCCTTTACTTGGAAGGCCCGTACTGCCTACTCACAATTACGCACGGTTTTCCTTTACTTGGAAGGCCCGTACTGCCTACTCACAATTACGCACGGTTTTCCTTTACTTGGAAGGCCCGTACTGCCTACTCACAATTACGCACGGTTTTCCTTTACTTGGAAGGCCCGTACAGCCTACTCACAATTACGCACGGTTTTCATTTATATGAGAGCCCGTACTGCCTACATTTTTTTATATTATTGTTTTAACCAATACATAATATACTTGTTATAATGATAACCCAATTCAGTTTTCAATATACTAAGCTAGGAAATACGCACACATTAAAATGCAAATCACGTTTCCATAGTCCACCCTGTATTTTATTTCTAATACCGTGCCGCGGCTATCGGAGTCCTGCGTAAGCCGCTTCATACCTACGACCGAGGCAAATACGCGGAATACGATCAATCGACGCCGCCCGCTCCGCTGCGTCTCCCGCACACGGCCGCGTTCCTGGGACATCCTCGCCAGTCCGCTAGAAACCTCTACCATAGACTAATGTATATAAGATGACCTCTATGGCGAAAGTATGCCAATTTGTAACTCGCGCCGCGCGTTTTGGTTAGAAGTTTATATGTGTCAGTCCAAGCGAAAAGGGTCCAGTGCGCGGCATTTAGTTTCCGAGATATAAGAGGTTTTGTAAAGTTGGGTATAAAAATTGCATTTCGCGATTTTAATTGGTTATAAATAAATGCTCAATTATCTACAATTTCATATAGTAAATGACTATATACGATGTTTCTAAGTACCAGAAACTTTATGAAAAAAGTTTACTAAAAAGGTACCAGTGGGTGGCATGTCGATATTCTGGGAATAAAATACGTTTCAATACCCCGTACTGATCACTTCTAATAATTTAATTATATTTTAAGATTAAAATGTTGAAACTACGTGTAAAAGGTCCCTTAAAGCGGGGAACTCCCTGCTACTATGCAACTACTAAGGGGATTTACTTTGCTTCACTTCGACATAGCGGGGATTTCCCTGATCGTTTTTTGCTACCTACGTGTCCTATAAATAGATCTGCCTGTGATGCAATAATTTATTTGTCATTTGACACCGGAAAGGAAACAATATCCGACAGTCTTTGTGTAAATATAGCAGTTTTTATTATCTTAGCTGTTTTAAATTGAGTGAGTGAAAAGTGCGCATAAAAATGAATAAAGGTAAGTCTTTACGTTGTCTATTATATCTACTAATACTATGTTTGTTGTTACGTGTTGTGTTATGTATCGAATAAGCTCCAAAAGTACTGAACCGATTTTGAAAATTCTTTCTCCAATACAAAGCTGCATTATTCAGTCATAGGCTATAATATTATTAACGTTATTACGCTTAGCGGGGCCGAGGTCGAAAAGCTAGTTCTATAAACCGGGGTATCGGAATGTTACGGAGTTCTTGTGTGTATCTACAGCTGTTACCTACTTTTCATATTTAGACCTCGACAGGGGCGAAGCCTCCTACAGACAGCAGTCGTCTTTAAATTCGATTTTTTATGGATTTTAGAGATTTAGAGATTTATGGATTAAGCGTAGATTACGTTACGTTCCTACTTATTTATTACATTTTAAAAGAGAGCAGCTTTAATCATAATAATTCGGCTGCATCCACATAGACTGAAAACTGACCGCGACAAAGTTGATAGGCTAATGAATCTCAATTAGTCATAATTTCATCCCATTTATACTAAATTCAAATTTGTTTTTAGGTAACATAATTATTGAAGATTCAACCGAAGGTTCCAGCTCTAGTGATGAATCTAAGCATTCTGATGGACCTGTACCACTTTCTATGGAGGTGGAAGTAAACACACTACCTGTTTTGGCCTCGACCGCAACAACGCCGGATTTACCAACAGAAGAAGAAACCGTTGCACCTTATTCAGGTACTTACAACTTAGAAAATAATTTCACAGAGTCGACATCTGAGATGGATGAAACGGATCAGTATTATGAAAAAAGCACTAATACAGAAGCAATCAGTGAAGATGAAATACATGAGTGTTATGATTTTGCTAAAATAGTTAGCCGAGCCTTGTGTAAAATCAAAAAAGATCGACGTGATCATTGTATGCATGCAATAGTACATATTCTTTATGACTACAGCAAGGACTCTAATACCAATTAAGAAGTTGTGTTAGGTACCTATGTCATAGACATAGTATGAAAAAATGACCTGTGTAGTATGTATATTTCAACTATTTGTTTTCAGAGTTTAGCTATTCAGCGTCTGTAGAACATGAAGACTATGAAAATTTTAATTTAGAGTTCAAAAGTCAACGGGGTACAGAATTATCGTGTGACATCGAATTTAGTGCTTGTGAGCCGCTCGAAGAGCGGCAAATTGGTAATATTTTACTAGATGATGATCCTTTAATTCTAGACGATGTAACTCAGGCCTCATTCTTAGATACTGGCTGTGGATGTAATAATAATTGTGTGTCCAAATTTCAAAAAGATGTAATATTAAGTAGTAGGTTAGATTGTATCGAATTAAATTCACGTTGTAATGAAGGAGTCAATCATCATCACTTGGTCTTGAAAGGAGCTTTAAATGCTCTCTTACGTACAAGTGAAAATACATTACATTCAAAAAACAGAAACTTGCAACGAAAAGAATACACGGTAAAGTATTTCTTTCGAGGTGTTTCAGTATGCAAGATTTTTTTCCAATATGTATATGCCACTGGTTTGAAAAGGTTAAAAAATGTAAAAAAGAACTTTCTGGACAGCGGTGTTGCTCCAAAGGTCCACGGGTCACGTAAACGACCTTACAATTGTATTAATTTGCAAACTAGATCAGACGCAATCACTTTTATAAGACAGTTTGCTAATGAAAACGGTTTAGTATTGCCGGGCCGATTACCAGGCCACCAATTTAAATCTGATTTAATAATTTTACCTTGTAGTATGTCTAAAGCGTATGTGTACAACAAATATTTGGAAACTATAGCTTTACTCGATAAAACTCCTATTAGTAGAAGTAGTTGGTATGATCTTTGGGAAGATTTTTGTCCATATGTCGTTATACAGAAACCGAAAACAGATCTATGTGCAACTTGTCAGAAAAACGTGACCACGTTGGGACGAATGGGTGGTTTAGATGAAAAGGAAAAAATACAGCTTGTAGAAAAGTCGAGGCAGCACCTTGATTTAGTGCAAAATGAACGAAAATATTATAACAATGTAATCAAAGTTGCGACTGATTCAATAACGGACTCTACTCTTATTCTTGGACCTCATGAACCATGTTCTTATGATGGCGTCATGCATTACTCTTTTGATTTTGCCCAACAGGTGCATTTGCCGCACAGTTCACAACAAATTGGGCCACTGTATTTCTTGACAGGATTTAAAGTCAGTTTATTTGGTGTTGCTGCAGAGCCTTTGAGAAAGTTCGTTTTGTACGTAATTCCTGAACCCTGTGCTACTGGGAAAGGAGCTAATGTAATAATTTCAATGCTACATCATTTTTTCGAAAATTTTGGTATAGGCGAAAAAGATGTTGTTTGTCATGCAGATAATTGTGCTGGACAAAATAAAAATAACTATGTCATGCAATATGCAACATGGCGAGTTTTAACAGGCAGACACCGAAGTTTCCGTATATCTTTCCTTCCCGTGGGTCATACGAAGTTTGCACCCGACATGTATTTCGGTCTATTCAAAAAAAGTTTTAGAAAATGGGAATGCAATAACTTAAAGGATATTCTTGCAGCTGCTGTTCAAGCTTGTCCGAAAACAAAATCTATAGTAGCTGTTCTAACTGGTGATGAGAAAGGAGAAACTTTTGTGAAAACTTACGACTGGGCCAATTTTTTTCAACCTGATTGTGTAACTATTAACCAACTTCTGCATTTTAGTCATTTTGAAACAAATGAAGATAATAGAGGGCACATGTTATGTTACAAAAAATATACTGACAGTCAACCAACTGTATCAAAGGTTTTGAACCCGAATAAAGTATACGGTTTTCCTTTAGAAAAATCCCCTGCAGGCATGACGTACGAAAGAAAATCGTATCTTTATAATAAGATTCGTGAATTTGTACGTGAAGAATCTAAAGACATTTTATGCCCGAAACCCATTCCAAATGTTGATGTTGACCACAACTCTGTCCCAACAACATCTGTCGAGTACTCTTTTCAGAAACCATCAATTGAAAAGAGTATTCGACAAAAACCAACATGTTCGTACTGCAAACAGGTTGGTCATAGGAATCAGGTGCGAGGAGGAATTTATTTTTGTCCAAAACGTAAGTTGGAGTCCCAAATAGAATAAGTTTTATTTTTATGTTTGTATTGGCTTTTTTCAAATATTATTGCAACAGAATAATGATTATTTTAGCCACTGGTACCTTTTATGACATTACATAAAAGGTACCAGTGGCTAAAATAATCATTATTCTGTTGCAGTAATGTTTGAAAAAAGCCTGTCTTGTTATTTTGTTAGTTCCTAAATAGAGTAAGAATACTTAATTTTAGTTTTTTATTGTTAATTACTATCGCAATAACTAACTTTTTATTAAATATCGGCAAGTGGACCTTTTTTACTAGACTGTGTATCCTTCTTTTATTTTGATAATAATTGTTTTAGTTTTGATGTCAAAAGTATAATTATAAGTTGATTCTATGGAAAACATATCAATCTACAATAATGAATAAAAATCTACGTAACAAGCAAGTAAAAGTGTGTTTTTTTTTCACTCAAACTTTCAAAATGCTTTTTCTCAAATCAAGCTTTTTCAGAATTTCAACTTCAAATGTCTGATAAAAAAAAACGTGTGCTACTTTTTGATTATTTTTTCAATCCATACTATCAATTGACTATTCTAGATACCGAATCCAGTCTTAACTCAATACCCCACTACTGGACCCTTTATGCCTGGACTGACACATATTGTTAGTGAACCTTTATATTTTATTATAAAGTAGTGTGTAATTAATAGGTTTACCTTAACCTACCCTAACACACTACCATTTATAATACAGAATATCTATTTTAACTGAAAATGTAAATTATGTACAATTATTGTCAACATAACAATTTGAAATCATTTACTCGATATCCGACAGTAACATTTGTTTATTTCTGGGATAAGAGTGTGGACTGTGTGGAGAACTTGATTCGGACCGACTTCCGGTCCTTAAAAGCGTATCAACTCATGCGACATTCTTTGCTTAGTACCTACCTACATCTATTCCGTAATGTAAACAAAGTAACTATCCGACCCTGTTTAACTCGGTACTGTATTTGTAATTATTCATGGATTTGATTTACAAGCCAGAAGCTGTGTTATTAAAATCCACTGCAAATATAATTATAAGGGTGTTATTCTTTTGCATATATCTTTTTACATATATCTCTAATTATTTATAAATATTTTGTTTTTCAATGAAAATTATTAAGCACGAAAACACATTTTTTTTTTTTTTTTGTTTCGCACTAACCTTTTGACTCGTCGCCACTTGTTGTGTTCGTTCTAACACAGGGGTAGGTATTGGCTCGTTACGTCACCAGCAGTCAGGGTCAACACGTCCGCTCTCGCTCACCGGCTCGCACGCGACTGTCTTCCCCACTGCCCGTGCACCCGAGACAAGTATACAAACACTACAGGTGGGAAATCATCAAATGACCTCTCCCGCTCTGGGCTGAGCGGAAGGGCGTGTCAGACTTCTACTGACTAAAACCCACCCGTGTTCCTTCAGTTGCCTGTGCCAGGGGCCACGGTATCTCTTTCGAACAACCCGCGGCCCTGGCGGCATCGGCCCTAGCGGACCCCGTCAGTTCGTGCTAACGTCTCTTTGAGGCGCGCGTGGAACACAACGCGCCGTCGACCCGGGCTTGGTCCTTACCGGGCGGCGAGCTGCCCATTGCTTGCCGCCCGCAAGCCCGCGCCTACGGTGGCCGGGAGTCGGCGGTCGACTCCCGTCCAGGGCGTCTCCTGCGGCGACTAGGGGCGTGAGGGCGCAGAGATTGCCTCTCCCTCGCAATATCCTTGAGAACGATTCAGATTGTGATTCATAGTGTGTTACGCAATGAGGGTGTTGGACAAACGCACAACAGTTGCGGGTAACTACTAGGTATGTAACTGACCTTTCAGAACATCACGAATAAGGTCACCTATCACTATATGTCTTCGTAGAGGAGCGAAGAATCTGGGGGCACGGGAGTGCCCCCGCCAAGACTAGCCAAGCGAAGCGCAAGGGCACTACCATAGAACAGATTATCTGTTCTGTGCCACATATTTTGACTAAGGTGTACAGTTTGCGAAGTTAGGCTCTGTAGAGTTAGGGCGTGTAGAGTTAGAAGCTTGGCTCTACATGAGATCTGATTACTTTTTGACAGTGCGAGCTACATGGTCTCGTCTTGGCAACATTTAACATGAAATGTTTTTGTGGGATTAGAATTCTCAATATTATTTCCTTCGGATCGATATTATTATAGCATCTTATGCACTGCATATGATACGACTAGTGATTCATACGCCATTACTCATTGAATACAGTTCTATAGAATGAAGTCGTTCCTTATAAAGGACGTTAGAAATATGTCATATTGTTATACACTTTATTATATTCATGAAGGCACTGGAAGATTCTGCAGTCATACCTTATGTATTCTTGAAAATTTACATTTATAAAGGCTTTGTTACATGTCCTTCTCATTTTCATGTTAACGTGAGATGATGGCGATAGACAATAACACTATTTGAGTTATCTAAACACATAAACTTCGTAGCCTTCTTCCCGTGGGGCAGGCAGAAACTATAGAACGTCACCTGCTACGATCCTTACATACTCCTTTTGCTTCGTTTACGTTCATACATCAGCGGGGTAGTTACGTAATACACTAACAGTAGCAATGGCTTTTATTTTGACAGTTCAACAACATTCATGGCATTATTTAAGTTGTTGAGCAGACATATTTTTAGAACATATGAAGCAATGGATTAGCAATATCCTTCAAAATTATTCAAATTGTGATTGAAAGTTGGTTTACGCAAATATGGCGCTGGTCATGTATGCACGCCGGTTGCGAGTTTAGCAAATCTTACCTTTCTAAAGAATATCACATACATAGTTACATACATAATCAGCCTATAACGTTCCCACTGTTGGGACACAGGCCTCCTCTCCGTAAGAGGGAGTGGGCCATAAACGTAATTCACCACGCGAGCCCGGTGCGGGTTGTTAGATGTCGCATGTCTTCGATTTTTAGGGTTCCGTGCCTCGAAAGGAAAAAACGGAACCCTTATAGGATCACTTTGTTGTCCGACCGTCCGTCTGTCTGCCTGTCAAGACCCTTTTTCCCGGGAACGCGTGGAGGTATCAAGCTGGAATTTATATAAAATACTCAGGACTACTGACCCTTGGAGCTGTGAAAAAATCAAACTTCTAAGCCAACGCAATCAAAAGATACAGCCGTTTATGCCGCAAATTTTCGACACTCGCAAGGGAATCAAAACCTACAGGGCACTTCCCGTGAACTCAGAATCTTGAAATTTGGTACGAAGCAACGTCTTATAGCACATATAAAGGAAAAATTGCAAATTTTTTGTTACATACCTACAAATTTGTACGGAACGCGAGTCCGACTCGCACTTGACCGGTTTTTTTGGTTCTAGGACATGTCGATTTCCTCACGATGTTTTCCTTCGCCGTTTTTGAGAGCAGTGGTGATGAAATAATTTACACAAGGGAAAGCGCCTGTCCGGGTTCGAACCTACGACCTACAATTCGTAAGTCGCGGCCGTTACCTTCCACTGGACCACCACTGCTCTAAAGAATATCATCATCATATTTATCGGTATAGGATACTGATGCAAAAGGAATATGTAGGGTAGCGGGATCGTCCGAAAGGGTTACCGCTGCCCTGGAACATAAAGGGCTAAGGAAGGAACACGGGTGGGTTTTAGTCAGTAAGAGTCTGACACTCGCTTCCGCTCCATCCAGAGCGGGAGGGGTCATTTGATGATTTCCCATCCTCAAAAAAAAAAAAAAAAGGATCGTAGCAGGTGCGTTGTGTAGTTTCTGCCCTTGCCTATCCCCATGGGAAGAAGTCGTGAGTTTATGCATGTAGTGTAGGTAAGTGTGTGCAGTACTCAGTCCGCACGTATTTACAATAACAATAAAGACCAATTGATCTTCAAGTTGACATGACGTATGTCAGGTTAATAGTTCTCTCAATGATAAAATGACTTGATCACGCTGTGCCTGCGCATTACGTCAGAGCGTTGAGGTTATCAGTGTTTGTTGCTGGTCTAGAGGGGTCCTTGAGCTAGAATATAGGTCATTCAGCGCTTTATTTTGTGTACTTAAATTATTTCATCACCACTGCTCTCAAAACGGTGAAGGAAAACATCGTGAGGAAACCTCTAATGTTCCCGCTTCTGGGACACAGGCCTCCTCGCTGTGAGAGTGAGTGGGCCGTAATCCACCACGCGGGCCCAGTGCGGGTTGTTAAATGTCACATATTTTCGAATTTTTGGTTCTAGGACATCAGATTTCCTGACAATGTTGAGAGCAGTGGTGAAGAAATTATTTACACAGTAAAGCGCCAGGGTTTGCACCCTCGACCTGCAACTCAGTAAGTCGGGGCCATAAAAATAGTCGTGGAACGACTTTAATCATGCAAATGTAGTAGTTAGCTACACTCTACCAGGAACTACACTCCCCAGTGTATTGGTTTGGCATATTTCATAGACAGTCGGTACTTATAATAGATCAAAGGGTTCTTAAAATAGTTCTCGTGAATAACGTGTTACCTAGTTACTGGAGCGGTGTTATTTTTGAATGATAGGCTGTTTGCGGTGCGTTTTTTTGTATGGGCCGTTTGAATTGTTGATTAGAAATAAATGGTGTTGTGTTTCTAGATAGATTTATGTATGACAGTTGTCTTTAGCTTTGAAAGCGTTCCGTGACAGAAATTGTGCGCAACGCATATCGGCGCCACGAAGCTTATTCAAAACTAGCTGACCCGGCGAACACCATATTTTTTTTTTAATTTTCATCTATATAAACCTTGTTCTGGCAATAACAAACACAAAAAAAAAGAATTATCCAATTTGGTGCAGTCGATCGGAAGTTATGGGCGTGCATACATTTCGGTGATTAATTTTTATTTATATAGATACATTAGAAGTTATTTATTCAAATTAGGATAAGAATCAGCACTTTGTGAACGTCAAAATAACATAAGACAGTCCCCCAAAACGTCCGCCCTTCACCACTTCCTAGTGCTTTCGCTGGGAAGAAGTGGCGCAACAAACTTGGTTTGGTAAGTAATGTTATACTTGCTCACGATACAAGGACACGACAACGCCTGTCGGGTCAACTCAACTAATACAGGATATTTTTTTATTCAGTGCGTAAATTTTTACAGGGTGTTCTACCCATGAATATGAACAACATTCACTATGGGACCATCTCTGAAATCACGAAAAAAAAAATCAGCAGATTCATACATTTTGGTCGAGTAGGTATTGAACTTTTATAAGAAACAGCTGATTTTTTTTTGTGATTTCAGAGATGGTCCCATAGTAAAAGTTGTTCATATTCATGGGTAGAACACCCTGTGAAAATTTACGCACTGAATAAAAAATTATCCTGTATATACAAATAATACCTATATACAAACCTTCGCAGTTCTCTTTGAGATTCATAATTCAGATATTATGATCGATCCCATTCGTTCTCTCATCGTTTATTTATATTATTGAACCCTGTCTATTCTCTATTTAATCGTTTGAACCCAAAATAAACTATAACATAGGAGTCTATCATCATTAATATTAATAATGTACAGACGCCAGCAGGTCAAGCTACCAGAAACTGTCAAATTTTCCCAATCGACCTTGAACCTTAATGCTTTGGTGGTAAAGTTGAAAATATATTAAAGAAATTTTACAGATTGAAGTAGCTTGATGTGCTGGCGTCTGTAGGTATGTTCGATAATACACTTAGTATAGTCTTGCTTCTGAATAGCGAAAGCTGTTTACACAAAAGGTGTACGATCGCTGAAAACTATTTCAGCGTTCGTACGCTAATCGTAGAGAACGAAATAGAGGTGTTTAGAGACAGCTTCTTTTTCTTCTAGGATCGATAGTAGGTACTCTTCTTCGTTGTTTTAAGGTTCCGTACAGTCCTAACGATCAGGGTCGTGTTGTGGACCCACTGTCTGAGCGGAACACGAAATCATAGCGAGATCACACAAAAAATATTTTGGTTCTCCTCATAGCTCGATAGATGGCGTTGGCGTCGAGTTAGATCTCGCTATGGTTTCGTTACGCGCATTTGGTTAGGTCCGATAGATTATTTTGATTGTGTCAGCAGCGCACATATCGGGATTACGTGTAACTAATTATTTTAAGGGTAGTGACGTGATTCAGTGGTGTTATTTCCTTTTCCCTCCAAAACTTAGATGGTGGGTGTATATTATACAGCCACCATCTGGGCTTTGGAGCCTGTAGAATATACAAAAGCCTTGAGTTCAATCCTGTAGAAAGAAACAAAAGGACGTTCAGTTTTTTCCGTTTGTTTGTAATTTTGTAGTTTGACCCATCATGAGCAAGCGTGGTGAACAATGCTTGTGCCTTCCTGTATGAGAAGAGCTCTGCCCTGCAGCAGGAGAATAATATGCTGGTCCTACTACTATTATTTTATGTATACTATGTTACACCAAAAACAAAATATAAGCCACGTAGAAATTCTATTTGTAAACAAAACAAAAATACACAATCCTAACTTAAATCCAGTATCTTATAAAACATATTTCACGGAGTCTAAATCAAAGTATTTGGATCGTGTCCAAAGAAATTCTTACTTCCGTATCTGTACTTATGTATACTAATACTTATCATAAATCTGAAGAGTTTGTTTGTTTGAACGCGCTAATCTCTGGAACTCCCAGTCGGATTTGAGAAATTCTTCCTACATTTGATAGCCCAATTCTTGAGGAAGGCTATAGGCTATTTATCATCACGCTGGGAACTAGGAGCCGAGCAAAAAAAAATAAAAAGCCAGAAAGAACGCTAAGGGAAAACGAAGTAAAAGCGCGGGCAGGCGATGCGATGCGATGCCACGGGGGACAAGAAATTTCACGACGACGAAGTTGCAGGCAGAAGCTAGTTAATATTATAAATACAAAAGTAAATCTGGCTGTCTTTCTGTTACCTTATCACGCCATTATGGCTGATTCATATACCGAATTTCAACCATTCCCGGTTGAAATTCGGTATACGGATAAACCATGACCCGTGAAAGATATGGCAAGAAAGGGGATGACTACCGAGATGACGACTAATAGAGAAGTGTGGAGGAAAAAGACATGTTGCGCCGACCACAAATAAATTGGGATAGGGGCAGGAGACTGATGATGTTGATAGACCATGACCAGGGTAGGACATGGGATACTTAGCAGTACGTTCCCGTGGAATAATTTCCGACATCCGCGCGGGCGAGCCCGCGGGCATAAGCCAGTGTATTAATAAAATATGCAGCTTTGGATCGGGCGCGTCTTCCGTTCAGGGGTCGAATCTATTGAGACAAATATTATGCTGTACACGTAGTATATTTTTGCTGTGTTTACGGGTTTTGTTTTGTGGCTGAAAGCAGTTCAGATTGTGGGTGAAATATTGATGTTTAGCTGCATATAGCTGACTAGAATGCGGTTGGGAAGTGAAAATAATATTTTATTTCTTTGAAATAATAATGTTAAAGTACCTAATAATGTTTTAAAACTAGATGAGGCTGGTGTTTTTCAACCGAAGGGCATATTAGCATCATGATTGTCCACGATTCGAGAAAAATGTTTTGTTGTATCAATCTACTCTAGACTGCTGGACATGCTGCTCCTCGAAATGACGCCTCATCATCCGGATTTTTTGCCTTTCGCATCCATTTTCTTTCCATAAAGAAATCAAGCAAGCTAGGTAGATACATGTTGAGGTCTACCGCAGAGGACTACTTACTTGCGTGACTGTACCTACCTGAATAGTAGATTCTGTATGACCTGCTTTAAAAGGATATTTTTAACCGACTTCAAAAAATGAGGAGGTTCTCAATTCGAATGTATTTTTTTTTAAATATTTGTTACCTCAGAACTCCGTTATTTACAAGCCGATTTGCAAAATCTTTTGGCTTGCGATACTACAGTCGGCTATTAGGAATGTTGGATCTCTATGGGCTTATGGAGATATGAGGAACAAGGTGTAAAGTTCACTCATACTCTAGAAAAAAAGGAGGATCCTCCGACCAGACGGGTGTCGTGTTGGGATCCCTTCTTTTCGCATAATGTTCTTTGTCCTAATATACTTCGGCATAACGATTTTGGCACAATTTGTTTTGGCATAATAATACTTCAGCATAATTTTTTTAGGCATACATTTTATGTTGGCATAATCATCTTAAAGACTAATTTATTTTGGCATAAATTTGATTCGCATAACGTTACTAGGCCTAATGATTATTAGCATAATAATATTTGGGCATACAATTAATAGAAATAACGGAAACAAATTTGAGTTATTTTTACGTAAATATTTTCACTCGATTCTGTATCACTTTTTCCAAGAGTCGGGGTGCCCCAAGGTCTAACACATCTCGATTTAGTAAAAAGGCAATGAGAACTTAGGATGCAAGAGCGAGCGAAGCGAGCTCGGGAATTGGGGCACCCCGACTCGGACAGGTTAGGTTCGAAGGGGATGACGGGGGCTCAAGTGAGCGAGCGGAGCGAGCGAACGAGCCCCCGTCATCCCCTTCGTGTTAGGTTCCTTTAAACCCTGCAGACAGAAATAGGGGCCCCGCGAAGCGGGGCTCCGTCGACTACGCCTTATTATTATTGTTATGCTTAATAAAGTTATGCTTTAGAATGTTATGCTTAATAAAGTTATGCTTTAGAATGTTATGCTTAATCATTATTATGGTTAGAGAAATTATGCGTAAAAAAATTATGCGTAAGCTGTTATGCGTAAATAATTTATGCGAAAATATAATTAGGACAAACAAAAGTATGCCAAGTTATATTAGGTCTTAAAATTTTATGCAAATGGATAGGGAACCGTCGTGTCTGGTGGGCTACTGCCAGACGATTGATGTCGGGACGTTGTTATATATGCTAGTTGCGCGGTAAACTCTGCTTGCGCGATGCAGGATTTTGCGTAACGTCAGTGTGATACGTAGTTCGCATGTGGCGATATAGATGCCGCTACAGACTCAATATTTTTTAGATTATCAGTCCTGCGATAGCTTCTTTGTTTTTTTTTTTTCATTTTTTTGAGTTATCCGAATATTCAAAGTTATTAGGAAGTTCATCAGTATATTTATTATGTGGGTAGTTGAATTGGATGTAGTTTGTGTTTTTGTACACCTGTTCGGCAAACGCTACCCACGATGAGGCCTGTTGATAATTTTTGTTTATTTATATGGGTTGGGTATGGTATGGGTTTTATTTGATGGTTTGAATTAGTTTTGATGTTGAACGCTAGGTACAGACGCCAGCACCCAAAAAAAAAGTAGCAGCAGCAGCCTAATAAATTCGCAATGTTGCATTTTCAACTCTCGTGGCTGCGTCTAGCTTTGAAAATCCAACAGCGCTTTTTATTAGACAATTTATTTAGGTGCCGCATAGTGTGAGTGAATTCTTTTTGGCATTGTTTTCCTAATGAAACCAATATTTTTCGCTCTTTCCAGATCTTCAGTGAACAAAAGTGATGAGTGCCTAAACCTATCTGTGATTAACAGTGTTAGACAGAGTAAGAACTATAGCAGACAGTGTAGTGTGAGTGAGATGATATTATGGAGAACAGTTCCGTGCAACAATAGGGCAGACTTCGTCAAGTGAAAACAGCTGGACACCTGGCAACGGTGAGTTTTATCAATGTTTAAAAGCAGTGAGCATTGGTGGCCCAGTGATAACGGCCGCGATTTATGAGTTACAGGCGCTTTACTTTGTGTAAATTATTTCAGCACCACTGCTCTCAAAACTGTGAAGGAAAACATCGTGAGGAAACCCTAGAACCAAAAATTCTGAGACATGTGTTCTCTAACTACCACTGGGGCCGCATGGTGGATTACGGCCCACTCGTCTCACAGAGAGGATGCCTGTGCCCCAGCAGTGAGAACATTATAAGCTGATTATGCTTATAGGAGTACGTTTACAAGTACAGACGCCAGCACATCAAGCTACTACAATCTGTCAAATTTCTTTAATAGATTTTCAACTTTACCGCTAAAGCATTAAGGTTCAAGGTTGATTGGGAAAATTTGACAGTTTCGGGTAGCTTGACCTGCTGGCGTCTGTACATTCTCATGCTACGTTGATGAGTTGATGACAGACATGACAGTGACCTATTACACTCAATTGACACTTAAGTACTTACGTCTTGCGCTGACAGATAACTGAGGGGTAATTCTCGTAATTTTAAGAACGTTCACACTTCACAGTCTGATCTCAGTCTCGATCTGTCAAAAAATTCCTCTAATTTCCCTACATTTTTGACATTTGTTTGTTGCCGACATGAGACTGCGATTTTTAACGTTTTGAATTAAGAAAATTGGCCTTCTGATTATATTTAAGTATGGTTCCTAGGAACATATAATCTGGAATTCTAGATAATCAGACTGCCTTGTTGGGCCTCCTTTTGACTGGAGGTAGCAAGATTCGATTGGTACGGGCAGTGAAGATACTTAATAGCTGCGAGACAGTGGCGCCGATTCCCTTGTTCACTAACTAAACAACATTTAATCACGTCTAAACTGTCTATGGATACTCCTTAATTTGACAGGACTAAACTAATATTTTATCTTCTGTCCTTTTCTTAATGAAATAGAAAGAAAAAGATGCACTGAACTTAAATTTAGTTTAGTTTGTGAACAGGAAATCGGCGCCAGTGGCGCTACAGTTGGACAACGTAATTTACGTAGTACAGGACATGGACAGCATAATGTTGGGCTACATTTTTTGCATAGCATAAACATAATCAGTTTATAATGTTCCCACTGCTGGGACACAGCCATCCTCTCTGTGAGAGGGTGTGGGCCGTAATCTACCACGCGGCCCCAGCGCGGGTTGCCAGTTGGAGAACACATGTCTTCGAATTTTTGGTTCTAGGACATGCTGGTTTCCTTACGATGTTTTCCTTCACCGTTTCGAGAGCAGTGGTGATGAAATAATTTACACGAAGTAAAGCTTGATATAAATATCCGGCATAGCTATTCGAAACCATTCGATTTGCTTTCGTGCCGAATCGAACATCAATCAATGTTGTCGAAACACAAATCTAAAACCCGAACGTGTTGACAAATCAAATAGACAACAACTCTACTCTTTCGATAGCTATTTGGCTGTCGGATACAAGGCTGATCAGCACCCTTATTGCATAACACACCTTCAATCATGATCTGAATAATTTTGAAGCATATTGCTAATCCATTACTTCATATGTTCGAAAAATGTGTCTACTCAACAACGTAAATAACGCAACAAATGTTCTTGAACTGTCAAAATGAAAGTCATTACTATGCTACGCAATTACTCCGCAGATGATCGAATGCCTGCCTGTTGAATGGTTGTGGCGACAAAAAACATGTTAATCCTCAGTAAACAACAACATTTTTAATATATATCCCCTTTTCCCACCAGATGGCGCATTTTCCTCAACCGGCGAACCTGGAGGCAGCCCTGCCTCTCCTCAACCGGCCCGACCTGCGTGTCCGACAGCAGCTGGGCGAGCAGCTGACCGCCCTCGTGCGGCGCGAGCCAGAGATCACGCACGACGTGTCCGCGCAGCTGGTCGACTCTATGGTCGCGTGGCTTAATGGCGGTAATTTTAAGGTGAGGGTACTGCTCTTAAGACACGTCAACATCAGGAGAAAGGCGTCCATTGCTGGACAATGGACATAGGTCTCCTCCAAGCTTCGTCACATTGGCCGGTCTTGTGCTTCCCGTATCCAGGAGGTTGAAGTGACCTTCATCAGGTCGTCGGTTTACGTAGCCGGGAACCAATATCACACTGTTCATTGTCTTTTTGTCTAATTATGTTGGATTGCCGTCCTATCGAACTGTGAGAGTAGGAAAAAAGAGTATGCACCTGTGTTTGAGGCTCACACTTATGCACTATCATATCACCTGCGTAGTTGCCTGCACCATAATTGCGTAACACACCATCAAGCTCAATCTGAATAATTTTGAAGGGTATTGCTAAACCATTGCTTCATATTTTTGAAAAATATGTCTGCTCCACAACGTAAATAATGCAATGAATGTTGTTGAACTGTCGAAATGGAACCCATTGCTACTGATAGTTCGTTATTCAATTACCCCCCTGGTTTCGATATTATGGAGGTTAGATGTAAAGTTGAAACCTTCTAAATACAGATTTGGTGTTACTTATTCCCCATTAATAAGGTATTACGTAAGACATTAACCTGAACAGGGTTTGTGTACGCACGACGACATATTATCAAGCTATACATTTCCAGTATCAGCTGTCTTCTCAGTATACGAAAAGCCTATAAAATGTGAGGTCAGCTAAAACTGGAAATATGTAGCTTGATATGATGATGTGTGTATACTTTCATAAGATACTTTTGGAATGGGTTCCCTCTATCTGGCAGAATCTTGATGCTCCGAAATTTATTTGGCATAACACACTTGGCATAATCTTCTTTAAACGAATATTTTTAAGGCATTAAAATGATTTAATATAATTATTGTTTGGCCGAATGTTTATATGTCCGAATTTACAATGGCATAGTTTTAAGATAGCAGAATTTTATTTGGCATAATTACCTTTGGCAAAGTTAAAATTTCGCATAATTTCGTTTAGCATAACGTTCACTTCGCATACTTATGAAAATGGCAGAATTTCGTTTGGAATAGTTTTATTAGGCATATTGACATTTCTATACAATAGCATTTTTAACCTTAAATTAAAACATTTTCGTGAAAAGTCAATAATATGTCGTGCTACAAAAGTTAGTGACAGAAACGAATCGCTGCAAAACCAACTCCACGTAGTCTTGTCTGCCCTACCCCTAGAGTGTAATTTAAGCCCGCGTAGGCGCGGAGGAGCGAGGCGGCCCGCGAGCTGAGGAGCAGGTGGTATTAATGCTCGCCGCCACAGCTGAGGCTGCGGTGGTGAGCCTTAAAACCATCTGCGACGATAAGCTCGCGTGGGACCGCCGGAGCCCCGCAGCGCCGGAGCCGTGACAGAAACCATGCCTGCTGCATGTTGCATGCTTGCATGCTTGCTTGCATGCTGCATGCTTGCTGCATGCATGGTGTATGCTTGCTTGCATGTTTGCATGCTCGCTTGCATGCTGCATGCTTGCTGCATGCATGGTGTATGCTTGTTTGCATGTTTGCATGCTCGCTTGCATGCTGCATGCTTGCTTGCATGCTGCATGCTTGCTGCATGCATGGTGCATGCTTGTTTGCATGCCCGCTTGCATGCTGCATGCTTGCTTGCATGCTGCATGCTTGCTTGCATGCTGCATGCTTGCTGCATGCTGCATGCTTGCTGCATGCATGGTGTATGCTTGTTTGCATGCTCGCTTGCATGCTGCATGCTTGCTTGCATGCTGCATGATTGCTGCATGCATGCCAAAAGATGATTCTAACTCTAAACTTTCTGAGATATTAGTTCTGCCTTTTAATGACTATCGATATGAAATGTATGCCAAAAGACGATTCTGACTGTGAACTTTCTGCGATATGATGGTTCTACTTTTTAATTATTATGGATATGAAATTTATGCTTAAAGATGATTCTGACTTACAAAATTATGAATTTTGAATGTATGATTAATGACTGTCTGCCAAACGATTTTCTGCGAAATTAAGTTTATGCTATCCGCTGTTATGCAAAACAATATTATAACATAAAAAGTTCTGCTATAAAGGGTAGACCCTTTTGGAATAGATTGTGAAATACTAGTTGGTATTCAGCTGCATCCGATTAGACTGGAAACCAACCCCAACTTAGTTAGCCCTTTCCCAGGCAGAATAAAAAAGAATACTCTTTATTATGTACAGACGCCAGCAGGTCAAGCTACCCGAAACTGTCAAATTTTTCCAATCAACCTTGAACCTTAATGCTTTAGCGATAAAGTTGAAAATCTATTAAAGAAATTTGACAGATTGTAGTAGCTTGATGTGCTGGCGTCTGTACACCATATAAATTACAGATGAAAATATAGAAATTTTACAAAGGGTTACACAATGGGCGGTCTTATCGCTAAGGGCGATCTTTTAAAGACAACCTTTGGATGGATTAAAAAGGAGAAGGAGAGACAAATACTGTAGGTAGTCTGTGGTGTACCATTTACATAATACAATAAATACATCCATAAAGTATATTATACTAATCTAAATAAATATACAATACATGTAGGAACGGAACGTTATGACAGGATAGTGAATTGTGACGTAAAGATGAATGACAGATGTAAAGCATAAACGAGTGACAGAGATGAATATACGGAATAGTCAAGGAGTGAAAGAGATAGTGGATATGTAGAAGAGGCAGAAGGGGGAACGGAGGTTGAGAAAAAAGAAAAGACGCTAAAGACGTTAGAAAAAAGACGAGGAAATAAATACAAGAATTAAAAGGAAATCAGCCGTTTTATTCATGAAAAATTGAGATTATCCCACATACATATAATAATAAACATGAAACAGGAGCAATGAAAATATAATGATGATGTTTAAGGAGAGAGGAAGTGCTTTTTTACCATAATTTTAAGCGGACAAAGATTGAGCACGCCTTACCGACACGGGCAAGTCATTCCATAACCGTACTGCTTGAACAGTAAACGATTCGTCATAGAAATTGGTGAAATGCATCGGCATCTCTGGTCTCAGGTTTTCCGATGACCTCAGATACCTATTATGAGTGAGTGAGGGAACTAAGTGGGGAAGGGGGTGGAAGTGGTGTGGGGTGGGGTGAACTGGTGTGGGTGTGGTGTTAATTATGAGTGTCATGAAGGAACTGATCTGACTGACTGTGCAGATGATGTTGACTGGTGGCCCTGACTCCCTGCCCACCCCGTATAACCTCGTCTCGAACACAAGATCACGGCGTGCTCTCGATTTATCATACACACTCTGATTGCGATTCACATTACCGCTGCATACACGCTTCATTGCGTTCGGAGTCTTATTCTGGAGATAGTTTAGTGTGCTCGATGCGTTTAGTGTGTAACTATTCCATCCGATATGGTTGTCTTTAAAAGATCGCTTTTAATAAAACCCATTGACATGATAACTTTAAGCTTTCAGTCATTATTTTAAACATCTACGCAACAAGTTAAAAAAAATATGGATGTTACGTGATCAACTTTGAACGTTAATATCTTTGAAATGTGACGCTTTACGGGGTTTGGTCTTATTATGTTTTCTGGTTGCATTGTTGTCAGCTATCGGTTTATACAGGTGAAATTGAAAACATGCGACAAATCGAAATAGGAGGTGCTGTAACTGTTATATATATAATCATAATAAATTGTCATTTCCCAAAACAAATTCTTGAAAAAAATCGTGTAATTACGTCTTAGATAGTGCAAACTAAGTAATTGCCTTCAAGTAGACACGAATTATCGTCGTTTTAGTATTTTTTTTTTTTTTCAAAATTATCAACACAAATTAGAAAATTGAAGTAGCTGTTTTAGCGCGCCCCCGATAAGCATCCATTCATCGCTAAGTTCAAACCATAAAGCAAGTTGGCAACGTTTTGAACTAGCAGTATTTACCTAATTTTGACCGTTCCTACGAAAAAAGAGCACGCGACGATGTTGCAAATCGCTCACCTACGCGCACGTATTGGATAAATAAATAAACATCAAAATCTTCAATCCCCTTTGACTGCAGATTTACTCATTAAAGACTCATAAACTAAACTTCACATACCACAGCCAACCTGATAGTTAATTTACCCACACGTTAAGGCTACTTAACTATTCATTCAGAATAGTTACATGACCGTAGACCACATCGCACCAGTATGTAGCAAACCACGACGCGGTGCACTACTAGTGCAATAGTATAACATTCGTGTGTTGAACTGGGTAGGCAGTAGTGTCGTATAGTTTGTCGTTAGTGGGTGAAGAGTGACAGATTTCGCAAGGGAAGCCGGTGCAGAAATGTGAGTCAGCTAGTAAAATTATTGAAACGGAACCAATAACTTTTTTTTTTGTTGGCTTAAGTTGTGTCCCACTGCTGGGCAAAGATGAGAAGAATAGAGAGATGAAGAGATATCTTTTTTCCTTCCATACCTCTCTTTTTGTGCGATTTTTGAAACTTAAAAAGTATAGTGCGAAATATTTTAATACTATAGCTGTTGCCGCTAAGTAATAACAGCCGCACGGGTCGATCGATCTGGTTAAGCTACACTTGCCGCGGTCGGTCCGTGGATGGGTGACCATCTACATACATACCGAGATCCCTCCGTGCCTCGGAAAGCACGTTAAGCCGTTGGTCCCGGCTGTCATTCCTGGATCTTTGACAGTCGTTTCGGGTAGTTAGAAAGCCAGAAAATCTGATAACTAGTAACCAAGGAGTAACGTATTACCCAGTAACTGGGGTGTATAGGTCAGATAGGCAGTCACTCCATGTAAAATAGTGGTACTCAGCTGCATCCGGTTAGACTGGAAGCCGAGTCCAACATAGTTGGGAAAAGGCAGGCAGATGATGAGCTGTTGCCCGCGGGTTCACCAGCATCCTAGAACTCCTTCTTGTACCTAGATGAAAATCCTACTAATATTATAACTGTGAACGTTTGTATGGATGGACGTTTGTTACTCTTTCATGCAAAAACTACTGCACGGATTTGGATGAAATTTGGAACACATATAGTTTATAACCAGGATTAACATATAGGATAATTTTTATCCCGATATTCATACGGGATCGAAAGTTATGCATGTGAAACCGCGGGGCGCAGCTAGTGTACAGTAAGCTGCACGTCGATGGTAACACAGCTACGCAAGGTCAAGACCTTGCCTAGCCTGTGACGTGCAGTGCAGCCGACTGCACCCTATCTGTTTAATTGTTTATGCTTGATTGAGTAACCAACATCTACACAAACTTTCACATTTATCTAAACCTAAAGTATAAAAGAGAAACGATTCGATTTGTTGTATGTTCGTATGTTAAGCTTTCACTCTAAAACGGATTTGGATGAAATTTAGCACATGGTTAGACCATGACCTGGATTGGGGCTGGTACTTTTTATCCCGATATTTCCACGGGATTGATAGTTATGCGGGTGAAACCGCGGGCACAGCTGGTAATAATATAAGTATGTTCACCAAGCTTCCCGAAAACACAGACTCCGCCAAAAGGTATCCTCCTTAGCCGTACGCACAATAAACGTATTACTACTATTTTGTGGTATTACCAAAACGCTTTAAGCATACGACTGGAGTATTAAAAAAAAGTTGACCTATTATAAACATAATCAGCCTATAATGTTCCCACTGCTGGGACACAGGCCTCCTCTCTGTGAGAGAGACTGGGCCGTAATCCACTACGCGGGCCCAGTGCAGATTGAAAGATGAGATGCCACGTGTCTTCGATTTTTTTGTTTCTAGGACATGCCGGTTTCCTCACGACGATGTTTTCATTCACAGTTTTGAGAGCAGTGGTGATGAAATTATTTCCACAAAGTAAAGCGCCTGTCTGGGTTCGAAGCCACGATCTACTCGTAACTAGGGGCATTAACTACAGCGCCACCACTGATCTATGACTAGCGGGGTAATTGCGTAACGTTCATTGCGTTATTTACGTTGTTGAGTAGTAATTTTTCGAACATATGAAGCAATAGATTCAGTGGCGTAACAATAGGGTGGCAGGAGTGGCAAAATGCCACGGGCCCCCGCAGCTGGAGGGGGCCCCCGGCCCGAGAGGGCCATGAGCACAGGAGGATCCTAACATACTTAAGTGTTGAAATGCAAACTTTTTTCGACCACTAGAACAAAGAAGCAGTCAGGTATTCCATTTTGTAGAGGACATTACGAAATGTACACGGAAGAAATAGCGGGCGAAGTGCCAGTAAAAAAAAAAAAATTATAACGTTGGTTGAGCTTCTTTGCATTGAGGGAGGGCCCTACCAATACCATGAATTTGCCACGGGCCTCAAAGGGTATTGTTACGCCACTGAATAGATTAGCAATATCCTTCAAATTATTCAGATTATGAATGAAAGTGTATTACGCGACTAGGGTGCTGACCTATTTGCAATATTCCTATGAATACCTCTGTCTCAACATATTCCCTTTTCTTGTTACAGGTGGCTCAGAATGGCCTGGAGGTGCTGACGGCGCTGGCGGAGCGCCTGGGGCAAGACTTCTCTCACTACGTGCCCACTGTGCTCCCACACATCATTGACCGGTAAGAAATTCTTAGCATAAGTAACAAAAGAGTTGAAAGGGAATCGTGTGGGCATCATCACGGGCCCAGGAGTAAAAATACATGGCTTCTATACTAATGATAAAGTGAAGAGTTTGTTTGAACGCGCTAATCTCCTGAACTACCGGTCGGATTTGCAAAATTCTGTTTTTATTTGATAAGTAGCCCAGTTCTTGAGGAAGGCTGTAGGCTATTTAATAATACGCTAGGAACCTAAAGAGCCGAGCAAATAGAAAAATAAGTCAGAAACCACAATCATTGAAAACGAAGTATAGAGGTATGAGGAACAGGGTGTAAAGTTCACTCATCCTCCATAGAAAAGCGAGGATCCTCCGATCAGACGGGTGTTGTGTCTGGCGGGCAATTGCCCAACGATTGATGTTGGGAAATTGTATATATGCTAATTGCGCGGCGAACTCTGCTTGCGAGATGCAGGATTTGCGTGACGACAGTATGATGCGTTGTTCGCATGTGGCGTTGTAGATACCGCTACAGAAGTAATAGAGCTGGCAGGCGATACGATGCGATGGGGGGGTGGATCGGGGAAACAAGACATTTCATGCGATCACGAACGAGATTCAATACAATTGTAGGTAATTAACATTACGACACACAAAACGTTAAAATATTTGCGATAAACTGTAGTCATATAACAGAAATCTATACTTCTACACCGTTAAATTTTGATCGTTTTAATCCTTAAAAGGGGTCATTGTACATTCATAATGATGAGTACAATGACACCTTTTAAGGATTAAAACGATCAAAATTTAACGGTGTATAATATTTTAATGAGGTAAAATTTCTTTGTTTGTATGTATATAGGGGGTAATCTCCGGAACTACCAGTCAGATATAAAAAAATCTCATTGCATTCGATAGCCCAATTCTTGAGGAAGATTGTAGGCTATCTGACATCACGCTACGACCCTTATTAACCGAGCAAAATGAAATAAGCCAGAAATAACACTAAGCTAAAACTAAGTAGTAGCATGGGGGGAGCGATGGGTCGGGGACCGAAATTCACGCGGACGAGGTCGCCCGGTCGCGGACAGAAGCTAGTCATCATCATCATCATCATCTGCCTGCCTTTTCCCAACTATGTTGGGGTCGGCTTCCAGTCTAACCGGATGCAGCTGAATACCAGTATTTTACATGGAGCGACTGCCTATCTGACCTCCACAACCCAGTTACTGGGTAATACGATACCCCTTGGTAAGACTGGTTGTCAGACTTTCGGGCTTCTGACTACCCGTAACGACTGTCAAAGATCCACGAATGACAGCCGGGTCCAACGGCTTAACGTGCTTTAGCTAGTAAAGAACGTAAACAGAACTTAATCCTGCTTCCTACTAATATTATAAACGTGAAAGTAGGGATGGATCGATGGATGTTTCTTACTCTTTCACGCAAAAACTACTAAACGGATTCGGATGGAATTTGGCACACAGATGGTTTATAACCAGGATTACCATATAGGATACTTTTTATCCTGATATTCTTACGGGATCGAAACTTATGTGGGTGAAACCGTGGGGTGCAGCTAGTACCTAAATAAAAGCCTCCAGGCATGAAGGGCGTGCCTGCTTACATGGCGTTCTCACGCGAGACCAAGAAAAAAAACCGGCCAAGTGCGAGTCGGACTCGCCCATGAAGGGTTCCGTTACATTACGATTTATGACGTATTAAAAAAAACTACTCACTAGATCTCGTTCAAACCAATTTTCGGTGGAAGTTTATATGGTAATGTACATCATATATTTTTTTTAGTTTTATCATTCTCTTATTTTAGAAGTTACAGGGGGGGGGGGGGCACACATTTTACCACTTTGGAAGTGTCTCTCGCGCAAACTATTCAGTTTAGAAAAAAATGATATTAGAAACCTCAATATCATTTTTGAAGACCTATCCATAGATAGGACACGTATGGGTTTGATGAAAAAAAAATTTTGAGTTTCAGTTCTAAGTATGGGGACCCCCAAAATTTATTGTTTTTTTTTCTATTTTTGTGTGAAAATCTTAATGCGGTTCACAGAATACATCTACTTACCAAGTTTCAACAGTATAGCTCTTATAGTTTCGGAAAAAAGCGGCTGTGACATACGGACGGACAGACAGACAGACAGACAGACAGACATGACGAATCCATAAGGGTTCCGTTGCCATTTGGCTACGGAACCCTAAAAACTGAAATTGTTCCATAGACTCACGCACGACCTTCCCGGTCTGCCTACCGTCCATCGAACCGTAAACAACACAGCGCTATAATAAACGACATGTCCTCGCACATCTTGAGATGCCAGACGGAAGTGACGTCAGAACACAATGCTCAATTAGGACGCACTCGAATGAAACTGAACAATAATAGGTTGACAATAATTTTGTTTATGATATGTACTGAAATTGTATAGTTAATTAGGATAATTTAAGGGATGCGTTAAGGTGGATGCTCCAAGGTAACCCGCGAAATTCACATTTTCTTACGTTTTTTGCAATTTGCTGGTCAGTACTAAGTTGTACGTTGATTAAAATATGATTCGCGGCCGTAACAAATATGTATTTACAAAATTATAAAAAAAAAACCTTGACCACCATTCGGACACAGCTTTACTCCATATGCCATCGCTTCGTCTAGCTGGATGTCCTGTCCAACTCCACTTGAGGCGCATCGCTCTGTCCCCGACGTCGTAAACTTTTGACCGACTGAAAAATAAAATGCTGGGCCTGAAAAAAGAAGTACCGTTTTCTTATGGGAAATAACATCTTGAGCATTTTTTAATATTACAACGAATGTTTACAATAAGATAGTTTCCTGGGTAAAAAAAATAATTATTATATTTAGTCCGTCAGTTAAGTTATCGAAAAATAATGGACATGTATTTTTTCTTTCGTCAATCAAACAAAACACGACAAAGATAAAGCGCGTCAAAATTTGGGATTGGGGAGTCGTGACGTCACGCCATGCTAAAAAGTGTAGCAAAGCGTGAAGTCACGCGGAACTTTAACGGGCGATATCTTCATCATTTTTTATATAATTGACAAAAGAAAAAATACGGGTCCAATATTTTTTGTTAATCTAACTGACGGACTAATTAGAATTTTTTAGGAAACTAGCCTATCCCAGCGGCTATGTGAGATTGAATATGCCAAATATCATATTTTAATAACAAGTTTATAGTTAAAACATGTTCAGGAAGTTGATTTAAATAAAAAATTGGTATGTTTATGATGTTATGCTTAAAACACTTGTTATAAAAATATGGTTTACGAAACTTAATGTTTCATGTTTACACCCGGGTTCTGTAATAAATCTGTTTCTGGATAAACTAATTCCATCCCTCTTCCGTCTCCCTACTTCCATCTATTAGTTCATATTAACTCTTAAAGTCGAAACATAGGAGATAATGTTATTCGACTTTGTGTCTAGTTCATATTACAATAGCAAATTTGTCATTTTAGATTGGCGGACACAAAAGAGGCAGTCCGTCACACAGCGCGCACGTGCGTGGCGTCTTTAGCGGGCTCTCGCGCCGCCAACCCGCGCGCGCTGCTGGCGCGCCTGGCGCCCGCGCTGCAGCACAAGGCGCCGCACGCGCGCGAGGAGGCGCTGCGCTGTGTGCAGGCGCTGTTAGAGCAGTGAGTACACTATTATTACTTTAGCGGGCTCTCGCGCCGCCAACCCGCGCGCGCTGCTGGCGCGCCTGGCGCCCGCGCTGCAGCACAAGGCGCCGCACGCGCGCGAGGAGGCGCTGCGCTGTGTGCAGGCGCTGTTAGAGCAGTGAGTACACTATTATTACTTTAGCGGGCTCTCGCGCCGCCAACCCGCGCGCGCTGCTGGCGCGCCTGGCGCCCGCGCTGCAGCACAAGGCGCCGCACGCGCGCGAGGAGGCGCTGCGCTGTGTGCAGGCGCTGTTAGAGCAGTGAGTACACTATTATTAATTTCTGGGTGTCAAATAGAGCTCTGCGGTAACAAAAATGAACTCTGTGGTATCGAAAAGGTACTCTGTGGTAACAAAAAGGATATTTCTGGTAACAAACGTGACATTTGTGGCTACAAAAAGAACATTTCTGGTAACAAAAAGAACTATTATGGTAAAAACAACAACAATGCGTGTGGCAAGACGCGCCTATACACTACTATACTAGTCCACACTGCGTGATAATGCTAGTACGAGTATTAAACAAAACGAAATAATACAACACTTGGCTTCTTTGCATTCGTCAACGACACAGACATTTTGGTGACACGATATTTTTTTTTAAATATTTCTATAAGTAGGCCGACCGCTTAACTGAGACGTTGCCTGAGGACTGAGGTAGATGCGTGGTGCGGGAGGGGTGATAGTTGTCACAAGTTGACGAATCCCTGAGCTCTCGCATCACGTCACCACACCCCTCCCGCACCGCGCTGCTACCTCAGGCAACGCGAGAGTCAAGTGGTTGGCCTATAATTGTTTTCTTTGTCACATTTTATGTGAAACAAAAAGTAAAAATTGATAGTTACACAATCTCATCTCATTGCAGCCACGGCGCCAACGAGCTACAGCTGCGCGCCGCGGTGCCGAACCTCGCCGCGCTGGTCGGGGACCCCAGCAGCGGCGTCAGGGATGCCGCCATGCAACTGTTGGTCGATGTGTACCGACATGTTGGTGAGTAAAGTCTATTCAAATTGTATGCGCTGCTGAATGGATCGCACACACCTTGTATGTTAGCTTGAATGATAAGTCACGGATAGCCAAAGATGATGGTTTATTGAATATATTTAACTACCACGTAACTAATGCTATATGAATGTTGTGTGAATGAGTACAGCTGACTATGAACGCTGATCGTGTACTGTGCGTTACACTATAATTTGTGCAAGGCAACGGAAAAGTGCTGATCTATGCAATGCGCGCGTGCCATGTACGATACATGACTCGTACATATTCCCGGGCGAGAGAGAGATGTGAGTGGATGATGAGAATGAGTTTACAGAGTGCTTAAATGCTAAACTTATAAATTTCACCCAAGTTACATTACATAAATTAAATCTATTCTTAGCCGCAACTTGAATTAGTCACTGTCACCAGACACCGGTGCGACGAATGTAGGAGGTGTCCTCTTATGGCGCTTGATGCTGCTGAGTAAGCTAGAAAAGTTTTTTAATTCAACCGCCTCTTCTCGTGGCTGTTTCGAGTCTCTAGTGCGTGGCGTCGGATCGACGACGGGGGCCGCGTTCTGTCTTCGCGCCTGCGGCGCCGGAGGCTGCGGCTCGGAGTCCGACTGTAAGTTGGCGCTCCTCTGGCGACAACGACAAATCCACCGACACATATAAACTACGGCTACTAGTACAGCGCCCAGGAACAACACGTAGATTGCTGAATATTGATAGATATCGTGGCTTGAAATTCCCGAGTTCAAGGCGTTTTCTGATTTCATCTGCTCGATCTGTTCTTTCATGTGTCGCAATGAGGTTTCGTGATCAGTGATGTTGAATTCAACTTGTGGTAAGGTGACGTTGATGATATGGTTGATAGGTGCGATTTGCTGTGGTTCCAAGTCAACCGTAGTTTTGATTTCTGAGTATCCCAGTTTGTGTGAATAAACTGTAAAGTCTTGTCCTTTAATTACGCAATCTGAATCCAGTGCTATGACCCCGGCCTTAGCGATTTGTATTGCGGTAATGTGATACTCGCATATGACACGAAGTGCGCACTGTCCGCAACAATAATAAAGGTAAGTATTTATTTTGTTCAATTCCATCCAATTATTGCGGCATGCTGCTATGTTTGTAAGACATCTGTTTGTGCCCGTATCTTTGATGCACATGCTGTCTTCTGACTTAAACTGGAAAATGGGTTTTCGGGAGTGACAGAGGCGAGTAGACTCGTCGTACTGCACACATTGTTGTATGTCCCTCGCCGTCATTGTCAGATAGGTGTCTTTGCGTAAGTTAATCGCGATGTAATCTGATATCGGCACGACGGCGACTGTAGTGTTACCATGTTGTTGTGGTATTGATATGAGTTGATATAGGTCATAGCTCTCTCTGTTGACCAATGGTATTCTAATTTCAAATATGAGGTACTGCGGGGTTACCCTTGTTTTGACCTTCAAAAGGTGGTAAATTTTTGGTAGTTCAGTCTGTATGTTTTCTATCGGTAAGGATAACTCTCGCGATAATTGTCCTGAGATTATACTGAGTTGATCTCGTAATTGCTTCGGCGATAGCAAATGAACGCTGAACATTCCATGATGGACGTCTGTTATTGTGTCGATTATTGTATCTTGTATAGATTTAAGCTTCGTGAGCATATTTGTAGCTATGATGGTGGACAGTGCTAGCTCGTTCATCACTTCTTGTTCTTGCAAGTTTTTGTTCAACGTATTGGTGGCCTTTGTAAGATTGTTTAAATGTTGATTGATGGCCTTGTGTTGCCGATTAGTGGACTCTTCAGTTCTCTTGAGTAGATTATATTCTGCTTCTACTACTGAGGTCTGGTTTTTCCACAGGAGTGCCAAGTGATTTTCATTTTCTTGTATAAGAGAAATGTCCTGCTTGTATTGATCGGCGAAGCGTTGATCTAGAACTCCAAATAAACTGTTGGCAGCATAACCCACACCGTCGATGAGGCCTCGGCGCCGTCGTGTGCGTTCTTCGAATTGCTGATTCAGTAACATTCCATTGTAGTGCATCAGTTCGTCATGTGAGTGACGTAGCTGCAGTAGGATGATGTCACAGAGAACTTTGTTTGTTTCTCTTTCACATACGCTGTTTATTTGTTTGAGGTATTTGTCGAAGGTTGCCGAACCGTCCCAATAAGGGCTCATGTCGTGATACACGATGAGTTTCCATTCGTCGCGAATGAACTGCATGTTTGATATTCGGTCAAAATAGATTGCTTTGTGTATTTTTGTCAAAGTATATGGAGGTGATAACTGTTCGTGGCCAAAGACGGATGTCATGACGAGAAATAGTGTAACGAGAGTTGCTATCAGATTAGACGCCATTCCAGGTCGTCGTTTTGATTGGCTGTCTGATATTTTCCCTTTCTGCTCGTCTACTGTAGTTGATCTGGGTTCAGATACCAGCACTGATAGTTTTATCACTGGGCGCTTGAGGTACCCATTTTTTGTTTTCAGGGTAACAACCCTGACCAGTCCATCGGTACCGGGATGTAACTCAGTGACTCTGCCCAGAGCCCATCTTCCTGCGGGGAGGTTAGGCTCGTGAATGATGACAACGTCATCTACTCGAACGTTTTTGTGAGGTGTCTTCCATTTACTCCTAGTGGAGAGTATCGGAAGATATTCGGATTGCCACCTTTTCCAAATATCTTCGAAAATTTTCTGTGTTCGCTTCCACCTTGTCCTTTCATCTTGTTCGGTGTCTAAAATAGTCAGTATGGGTCCACTGCTCAAAAAGTGTGATGGAGTCAGATAATTCAAATCATCTGGGTCCTCTGTAAGTGCGCACAGCGGCCGACTATTGAGACATGCTTCTAGTTGAGCCAGTAAAGTACTGTATTCCTCGAACGTGAGTTTTTGCTCGCCAACAACACGTCGAAGATGATGCTTCAGACTTTTTACTGCTGCTTCCCAAAGACCTCCTGCGCTTGGCCAGGCGGGGGCATTAAAATGCCACTGTATTCCCAACTCATTGATCTCTGTATAAAACTCGTCGTTGAATGTCTTGCGTAGGTCTGCCAATTCTTGCTGCAGTGCTTTATTGGCCCCAACAAAATTGGTACCATTGTCACTGTAGATATGATGTGGTTTACCCCGGCGTGAAGACATGCGTTTTAGAGCAGCTAAGAATGCCGATGAGGTCAAGTCTGATACGAGTTCGAGGTGCACAGCTTTTGTCGCCATGCACACGAACACTGCGATGTATCCCTTGCATGTCTTGACTCCTCGCCCTTTATTGATCTTCACGTCAACGTATCCTGTGAAATCAACGCCGGTGTGCTGAAAAGGACGCAATGGATTGCTCCGAGATTCAGGTAAGTCCCCCATCATTTGCTTTTGTATGACAGCTTTATGCTTCTTACAAGTAATGCATGCATGTAAGCGCTTCTTTACAGCTCTGTTTCCGCCTAATATCCAGTAGTTTTGTCTGATATTCGCGAGCGTCGTGCGAGCCCCCGCATGAAACATGTGGCGGTGGGCTTGGTCGATAATAAGGTCAGTAAGGTGGCTGCAGTGTGGTATGATTAGTGGATGCTTCATATTTTCGTCAATATTCGCATGCTTGAGTCTGCCTCCCACTCTCAAAAGTCCATCCTTGTTCAAAAATGGGTTGAGGCACAAAGTTTTGCTTTTGTTATGTACTTGCTCCTGTTTTCGCAACATGCTAATTTCTTCCGAAAATTCTGATTCTTGTACATATTTTATAATCCTATGTTTTGCGGTGTCCAATTCATTTCCGTTCAAGTAAGCAGTGCGCTCGCTGTGACGTCGTATGATACGTAGCACCCATGCAAACACACGCACGGCTCGTGTCAAATTACTGTTTCTTTGTAGTATGGATTGTATGACATCATCGCTATGAGGTTGACGAATAGTGACATTGCTTTGTTTTGATTTTCGTTCCTCTTGATCCGTGACGTAGATGCACTTCTCTGCAACTGATGACTCATCGAATCCAGGGAGAAATTGCGGGCCGCTCCACCACTGATTATGTTGCTTCAGTTGCTCTGTCGTAATGCCACGGCTGGCACAATCAGCTGGGTTATCAGCTGATTTAACGTAATGCCAATTATCTGATGGTATTACGTCTTTAATTTGTTTGACTCTGTTCGCTACGAATGGTGTCCAGCGATTGATGTTGCCTTGAATCCAGTCGAGAACTGCAGTGGAGTCACTCCAACCAAAAACTTTGATTTCGCGTCCGTTGAGGGCTTGCTGTACTTTTCGCATAAGTATTATAAGTAAATGCGCCCCACTTAGCTCTAGACGTGGTAAAGTGAGCTTTTTGTTCTCTGGTACAAGTCTTGTTTTTGCCGCGACGAGTGAAATGTTGGTACCAATTTTACAATACACAACACATGCGTATGCTTTTATTGAAGCATCGCAGAAGCCGTGCAGTTGAATTGTGTCTTGTTCTTCTGTCTGATACCATCTTTGTATTTTAAACTGGTTGATGTTTTGTAGCTCTGCTTTTATTTTTTCCCACTCGGTGCTTATTTCAACCGGAAGCTGGTCATCCCACTGAATATTGGAAAGCCAAACTCGCTTGAATAGAAGTTTTAATTTGGTTGTAATCGGAGCTAACCAACCGAGTGGATCAAATATCTTTGAAATGTCTGATAGTAATAAACGTTTTGTATGCTGTTCTGTTGGTTTTGTTTTGCTTATTTTTAGCTCGAACGAGAATGTATCTTCATTGGGGTTCCATTTCAGCCCGAGCGTCTTTGTTGATTCTGCTTGCTTGAAATCGAATGATGATTGACTTGAGGACGCTCTGCTGACATTTTGAAGTAATTCTTCGTTGTTAGCCGACCATTTACGTAAGTTGAAACCTCCCGACCGTAGTAACCGGATCAAATCGCCTTGCAGTTGTTTAGCTGACGATAACGAGAAGCTTCCACTTACAAGGTCATCCATATAGAATTCTTCTTGCAACGCTTGTGTTGCCCTGCTGTGCTGATACTTGTGGCCTTCATCAGCTGCCAACTGTTTCAAAGTCATCATAGCTAAGAATGGCGCTGCTTTCATGCCGTAAGTGACTGTCGTGAGCTGATATTCTCGTAAACGTTGGTCAGGACAATTCCTCCATAGTATCTTCTGATAGGCTTGATGTTCAGCGTTGCAGAGTATCTGTCGATACATTTTTTCTATATCCGCCGTATATGCAAACTGATATTGCCTCCATCGCAAGATCAATGACATGAGGTCTTGCTGTAAATTCGGGCCACGCTTCATGAGGTCGTTCAAAGTATGGCCCGTGGATGTTTTCGCCGATGCATTGAATACTACTCTTAATGCCGTAGTCGTGGAATCGGCGCGCTGAACACAATGGTGAGGTAAATAGCAAGTCGGTGTCACGTTACTAGTACACTCGACCATATGATTTTGTGCTTGATATTCTTGGATGAACTGTCTGTATGCTTCTGCTAATTGTGGCTGTTTGTTAAATTTTCTCTCAAGTTGTCTGAATTGTGCCAAAGCCATCGGTTTCGTAGCTCCTAGCTTTTCTTGAAAATCCGGCTCGAAGGACCAAAAAGATGTATGCGCTGCTGAATGGATCGCACACACCTTGTATGTTAGCTTGAATGATAAGTCACGGATAGCCAAAGATGATGGTTTATTGAATATATTTAACTACCACGTAACTAATGCTATATGAATGTTGTGTGAATGAGTACAGCTGACTATGAACGCTGATCGTGTACTGTGCGTTACACTATAATTTGTGCAAGGCAACGGAAAAGTGCTGATCTATGCAATGCGCGCGTGCCATGTACGATACATGACTCGTACACAAATTGATGTTTTTTTTTTCACTAGCCTGCAGTGTCCCCCTCCTGGGCAAAGGCCTGCATCCACTGCTTCCATCTTTCGCAAGCCCGCGCGTCCTCCTTCCAGATTGATGTTATTTCAAGTTAAACAAATATCAACTTAATTTTAAAGGAAATTAAGTTCAAAGTGACTAGCAGTATTGAAAAAGTTATTTATTTTATTTTCTTTATTTTCGGAAGGCTTACAGACTAATAACATTATAATAACAGTAATATATAACTAAATTGCTAATTACAAGCCTCCACAGATAAATACAAAAAAAAATATTACTCCTTCATCGTCCAAGAGCAGATTCCTCCAACCCCAGATAATTCTGTCGGAGGAATAATTTATAACTTTTGTTAAGTTATAGCGTAAACTGAATGTTATTGTGTAGGAATTAAAGTTATTTTTCCATAAACTTTATTTGTTTATATTTTTGGAAAATGAATCGCGAATGCAGATTATAATTTCATCTGCCTATCGCAGTCCACTGCTGGGCATACGCCTTCCGCATCCAGTCTATCCCAGCCACCGTCAGCAGTCGTCGGACCATAGTCGCTGGGAGGCGTCCCACACTAGGCTTGCCGATACGCGGTCTCAGCTCCAGGACTCATCTGCTCCACTGGCCATCGGTCCCTCGACAAACATGGCCAGCCCACTGCCACTTCAGTTTGCTTACTCTGCAAGCTATGTCGGTAATTCCGGATCTTTTCCGGATAACTTCATTTCTGATTTAATCCTTCAAAGAAACTCCGATCTGCCAGCCTTTTTCCAACTATGTTGTATTTTATAGTCTGTTCCAAAATCTATGGACCTCCACAACTCAGTTATAACACGATACCCCTTCACAAGACTGGTTGTCGGGCTGTCAGGCTTCTGAATACTCGTAACGATTCTCAAAGATCTACGAATGACAACCGGGACCAACTATTTAACGTGCTTTCCGAGGCACGGAGAGGTCTCGATATGTAATGGATGGTCATCCATCCACTGACCGATCTCAGCAAACGTTGTTTAACCTTGAAGATCGACCCGTGACCCGTGTCCATCATAATGTTCATTAGCGCCGGTGACCACTTAAACCATCAGGTGGACCGTCAACTGGTTTGCCAACCGTAAATAACAAACTTAAAAAACCATTTTCTTTTAATTTGCAGGTGAAAGATTAAGACAAGATTTGAAGAAGAAAGAGTTGTTGCCGGCACAGAAGTTCGCGCTGCTCGAGCAGAAGTTCGACGAGGCGCGGGAAGCGGGGCTCATGCTGCCTACTGGTGAGATTAACTACATTTTTATTTTAACAATATTATACTAGTCTGGTGGCATGTCCATTGCCACATGCGAACTACGCATCACACTGACGTCACGCAAAATCCTGCATCGCGCAATCAAGGTTCGACATGACTAGCATATATACAACGTCCCGATATCAATCGTCGGGCTGTAGCCCACAAGACCCGTCGGTTCGGAGGATCCTTCCTTTTCTATGGAAGATGAATCCTCGAGGTTATTTTAGTGTCTTACTTTATCAGAATTTTTCCGTTCTACAGCCACTTCGGGAGCAGACGAGACTGACTTCGTGTCCCGCACAGTGAAGCGCACCATGACGATACCCACGTCTTCGCGCTCCAGGGACGGTGACAGCTCCGGGGCGTCGACACCAGGTCTGTACTGAACTTACAATACATTACATTCTACCCACACTACCCATAGCCACTTCAGACTTCATTTATCATTCATTATTCGTGACGAGACCCACGTCTGGGGGTATCGTCACGAAAATATGGGGGTTTTTTCGGCGTTTTTTCTTCTTGTGGTACAGAACCCTTCACTTGGCCATGGTTTTCATATTTAGTACTACGAATTTAAAACATTGTCATGTCATATGTCTATTATTAATAGTTTTAAGCACCAGTGGTGGCCCAGTGGTCACGGCCGCGCCTTACGAGTTGTAGGTCGTAGGTTCGAACCCGGACAGGCGCTTTACTTTGTGTAAATTATGTCATCACCACTGCTCTCAAAGCGGTGAAGGAACACATCGTGAGGAAACCGACATATCCTAGAACCAAAAATTCGAAGACATGTGCCATCTACCAACCCGCACTGGGCCCGCGTGGTAGATTACGGCTCACTCACTCTCACAGAGAGGAGGCCTGTGTCCCAGCAGTGGGAACGATACAGGCTGATTATGTAATCGATTTAAAGTTAACACAGATTGAGTGATGCATAATCAGCCTATAATGTTCCCACAGCTGGGACACAGGCCTCCTCTCTGTGCGAGGGAGTGGGTCATCCACCACGCGGGCACAGTGCGGGTTGGTAGATGTCACATGTCTTCCAATTTTTGGTTTTAGGACATGTATCCAGTATCCTTTCGGTGTGTTCCTTCACCGTTTTGAGAGCAGTGGTGATGAAATTGAATACACAGACAAAGTGCATGTCTGGGTTCGAAATCATGACCTATAACTCGTAAGTGAAGACCGATACCACTGAGCCACCACTGTTATGACAGAATCATTTTTATTTTAGTGACTAGAGGTGCAAGCGGCATTGAATGAATTTGAATATAAAATAAGTTGGAATTTGGGAAAAAAAATGGGTGTTCTACCATAATTCTGGGATCATAATAGGGTAGTTTCCTGGGTAAAAAAAATGTTATTATATTAAGTCCGTCAGTTAGATCATCGAAAAATAATGGACACGTATTTTTTCTTTTGTCAATCAAACAAAAAATGACAAAGATAAAGCGTGACAAAATTTGGGAGTAGGGGTCGTGACGTCACGCCATGCTAAAAAGTGGAGCAAGGCGTGACGTCACGCGGAACTTTAGCGGGCGATATCTTCATATTTTTTTATATAATTAAAAAAAGAAAAAATACGGGTCCAAAATTTTTTGATAATCTAACTGACGGACTAATTAGAATTTTTTAGGAAACTAGCCTATTGCATAGCTCAAAAGAAGTCATATGTTGAGGGGCCAGCATGAAACTCCCATTAATAATATCACAGTAATTATTCGTCCCTACGGTCCCTTCACAGTTATTTTGCCTCTGACAGCAGTAACCTAACAGCAACCTTATTGTAACAAGAATAAATATCACAATGATTTAGACAGACTTTCCAGTGGCAGCAACCCGACAGCAACCTTATTAGAATGAAAATAAAGATCATAATAATTTAGACAGACTTGCCAGGGGCAGCAACCCAACAGCAACCTTATTGTAACCAGAATAAAGATCACAATGATTTAGACAGACTTGCCAGTGGCAGCAACTCAACAGCAACCTCATTAGAATGAAAATAAAGATCATAATGATTAATTCCGCTCCAGCCTGTCCCTCGACCCTCTCCCAGCGCCGAGCTCCGCACCCCACAGGGGGTGCCCTTTTTTTTTTTTTTGATGGTTTGCCCTTAGCGTGTAGTCGCGCAGTTATTAAGTTTCCTAAGCCCTAGATGGAGGCCTTAATTTATTGAGGCATCCACAAGGCAAGACCGGTTAAGCAGACGTCAACCGCAAGTTGAACTGCGAGATGCCAAATGATTTTGTCAGGCTCGTCAGTGGCAGCAACCTTATTAGAATGACGATAAAGATCGCTGTGCTTTGGACAGTGATGCAAAATCAGAGATAAAATAACTGTGGAAGGAAAGTCCTTGGAATTCTTACATAAAATGTAACTTTCTTCTACCATGGATGACCACAGTCAATGGTTAATTATCAACAAACTAATTCATCATCTGCCAATCCTTTTCCCAACTATGTTGGGGTTGGCTTCCAGTCTAACCGGATGCAGCTGAATACCAGTATTTTACATGGAGCGGCAGCCTGTCTGACCTCCACAACCCAGTTACTGGGTAATACGATACCCCTTGGTAAGACTGGTTGTCAGACTTTCGGGCTACTGACGACCCTTAACAACTGTCAAAGATTCACGAATGACAGCCAGGACCAACGTCTTAACATGCATTCCGAGGGGTCTTGATATGTGAAGATGGTCACCCATCCACGAACCAACCGCGAAAAACAAACTAACCACCAACAAAAATTACCATCACAAAACTAACCCACAAAACTCTTTCTCTCACCATGTACCACGGGACTTCTAATAACCAATCACCAATAACCTCGCATCATTGACCACCAATCATAGCGTGCGAGGCGCCCAAGCGGACGGTCCCCGGGTTGTACAGCCTGCCGTCGGCCAATAGGAAGCCGCCGCCGCCTGCCAAGCTAACAAGTGCTGGTAGTGGTAAGTGTTGCCATTATATTAATTTTCTTTTCATTCGGTACTAAATTGTCTTGTTTCTTGCAATCATTCATAACTTTTGTTGTGTACTTTATGTTTTATCTATGTTTTTTTATGTCACCTTGACTTGCAAAATAAACGTCAGTGTGCTTCTAGCTATCCATCAGTTCATTTCTCCTTCCTAAGTTCTAGGCCTTCGCCCTCCGCAATATCCGCATACTTATCAGTTTTTTTTTTTTTTTTTGTTCCTAGTAGGGCTGATTTTATCAGTCAGATATTTTTTTTTTGTCTGTGTTTTTTTTTGTGTATATTGGCGTCTGACAGTTTTAGTATGGAAAAACTGACAAAAATTTAAAATTTATACTGGCTATATGATTTATTCAAGGTATAAAATTTTGGTGGAATTCGCCCTTGGAAATTTTAATTTGCTCACTTTTTTTTTTGGGAATTGCAGTTTTCATTTTTGTTTTTTTTTTTTTTTCAATTATCAAAGCTTAGAGATCTACATTGGAGATTTTAATTATAACGTTATGCGCAGGCTTTCACATCCAGAGAAATAAAATAATGTAACCTTTTTGCAGCTTTGACGCGCGTGAAAGAGCATGCATCCATCCTTCCTCACTTACTTTCGCGTTTATTAAATAATATTAGTAGGATTATCTTCTCCACAATGTATGAGTGCAAGATTTCTTAAAAAAAAAAACATTAAAAAGACAGCTCCTAACTGACGTTATTCGTCCCACAGTATCGAGCGGCATCAGCACGTCGGCACCGGGCGAGGCGGGCGCGGTGTCGTCCGAGGCCTTCGAGGCCGCCTTCCTGTCCACCGCGCCGGCCGCCGTGTACGGGCCGCGCGGCCTGGACGACCTGTGTCGCCACGCCGCCGCGCTGCTGGGCGACCGCGGCGCCGACTGGGAGAAGCGGGTGGACGCGGTGAGTATACATAGCATGTGTATACGTAACGTGTACGGGCCGCGCGGCCTGGACGACCTGTGTCGCCACGCCGCCGCGCTGCTGGGCGACCGCGGCGCCGACTGGGAGAAGCGGGTGGACGCGGTGAGTATACATAGCATGTGTATACGTAACGTGTACGGGCCGCGCGGCCTGGACGACCTGTGTCGCCACGCCGCCGCGCTGCTGGGCGACCGCGGCGCCGACTGGGAGAAGCGGGTGGACGCGGTGAGTATACATAGCATGTGTATACGTAACGTGTACGGGCCGCGCGGCCTGGACGACCTGTGTCGCCACGCCGCCGCGCTGCTGGGCGACCGCGGCGCCGACTGGGAGAAGCGGGTGGACGCGGTGAGTATACATAGCATGTGTATACGTAACGTGTACGGGCCGCGCGGCCTGGACGACCTGTGTCGCCACGCCGCCGCGCTGCTGGGCGACCGCGGCGCCGACTGGGAGAAGCGGGTGGACGCGGTGAGTATACATAGCATGTGTATACGTAACGTGTACGGGCCGCGCGGCCTGGACGACCTGTGTCGCCACGCCGCCGCGCTGCTGGGCGACCGCGGCGCCGACTGGGAGAAGCGGGTGGACGCGGTGAGTATACATAGCATGTGTATACGTAACGTGTACGGGCCGCGCGGCCTGGACGACCTGTGTCGCCACGCCGCCGCGCTGCTGGGCGACCGCGGCGCCGACTGGGAGAAGCGGGTGGACGCGGTGAGTATACATAGCATGTGTATACGTAACGTGTACGGGCCGCGCGGCCTGGACGACCTGTGTCGCCACGCCGCCGCGCTGCTGGGCGACCGCGGCGCCGACTGGGAGAAGCGGGTGGACGCGGTGAGTATACATAGCATGTGTATACGTAACGTGTACGGGCCGCGCGGCCTGGACGACCTGTGTCGCCACGCCGCCGCGCTGCTGGGCGACCGCGGCGCCGACTGGGAGAAGCGGGTGGACGCGGTGAGTATACATAGCATGTGTATACGTAACGTGTACGGGCCGCGCGGCCTGGACGACCTGTGTCGCCACGCCGCCGCGCTGCTGGGCGACCGCGGCGCCGACTGGGAGAAGCGGGTGGACGCGGTGAGTATACATAGCATGTGTATACGTAACGTGTACGGGCCGCGCGGCCTGGACGACCTGTGTCGCCACGCCGCCGCGCTGCTGGGCGACCGCGGCGCCGACTGGGAGAAGCGGGTGGACGCGGTGAGTATACATAGCATGTGTATACGTAACGTGTACGGGCCGCGCGGCCTGGACGACCTGTGTCGCCACGCCGCCGCGCTGCTGGGCGACCGCGGCGCCGACTGGGAGAAGCGGGTGGACGCGGTGAGTATACATAGCATGTGTATACGTAACGTGTACGGGCCGCGCGGCCTGGACGACCTGTGTCGCCACGCCGCCGCGCTGCTGGGCGACCGCGGCGCCGACTGGGAGAAGCGGGTGGACGCGGTGAGTATACATAGCATGTGTATACGTAACGTGTACGGGCCGCGCGGCCTGGACGACCTGTGTCGCCACGCCGCCGCGCTGCTGGGCGACCGCGGCGCCGACTGGGAGAAGCGGGTGGACGCGGTGAGTATACATAGCATGTGTATACGTAACGTGTACGGGCCGCGCGGCCTGGACGACCTGTGTCGCCACGCCGCCGCGCTGCTGGGCGACCGCGGCGCCGACTGGGAGAAGCGGGTGGACGCGGTGAGTATACATAGCATGTGTATACGTAACGTGTACGGGCCGCGCGGCCTGGACGACCTGTGTCGCCACGCCGCCGCGCTGCTGGGCGACCGCGGCGCCGACTGGGAGAAGCGGGTGGACGCGGTGAGTATACATAGCATGTGTATACGTAACGTGTACGGGCCGCGCGGCCTGGACGACCTGTGTCGCCACGCCGCCGCGCTGCTGGGCGACCGCGGCGCCGACTGGGAGAAGCGGGTGGACGCGGTGAGTATACATAGCATGTGTATACGTAACGTGTACGGGCCGCGCGGCCTGGACGACCTGTGTCGCCACGCCGCCGCGCTGCTGGGCGACCGCGGCGCCGACTGGGAGAAGCGGGTGGACGCGGTGAGTATACATAGCATGTGTATACGTAACGTGTACGGGCCGCGCGGCCTGGACGACCTGTGTCGCCACGCCGCCGCGCTGCTGGGCGACCGCGGCGCCGACTGGGAGAAGCGGGTGGACGCGGTGAGTATACATAGCATGTGTATACGTAACGTGTACGGGCCGCGCGGCCTGGACGACCTGTGTCGCCACGCCGCCGCGCTGCTGGGCGACCGCGGCGCCGACTGGGAGAAGCGGGTGGACGCGGTGAGTATACATAGCATGTGTATACGTAACGTGTACGGGCCGCGCGGCCTGGACGACCTGTGTCGCCACGCCGCCGCGCTGCTGGGCGACCGCGGCGCCGACTGGGAGAAGCGGGTGGACGCGGTGAGTATACATAGCATGTGTATACGTAACGTGTACGGGCCGCGCGGCCTGGACGACCTGTGTCGCCACGCCGCCGCGCTGCTGGGCGACCGCGGCGCCGACTGGGAGAAGCGGGTGGACGCGGTGAGTATACATAGCATGTGTATACGTAACGTGTACGGGCCGCGCGGCCTGGACGACCTGTGTCGCCACGCCGCCGCGCTGCTGGGCGACCGCGGCGCCGACTGGGAGAAGCGGGTGGACGCGGTGAGTATACATAGCATGTGTATACGTAACGTGTACGGGCCGCGCGGCCTGGACGACCTGTGTCGCCACGCCGCCGCGCTGCTGGGCGACCGCGGCGCCGACTGGGAGAAGCGGGTGGACGCGGTGAGTATACATAGCATGTGTATACGTAACGTGTACGGGCCGCGCGGCCTGGACGACCTGTGTCGCCACGCCGCCGCGCTGCTGGGCGACCGCGGCGCCGACTGGGAGAAGCGGGTGGACGCGGTGAGTATACATAGCATGTGTATACGTAACGTGTACGGGCCGCGCGGCCTGGACGACCTGTGTCGCCACGCCGCCGCGCTGCTGGGCGACCGCGGCGCCGACTGGGAGAAGCGGGTGGACGCGGTGAGTATACATAGCATGTGTATACGTAACGTGTACGGGCCGCGCGGCCTGGACGACCTGTGTCGCCACGCCGCCGCGCTGCTGGGCGACCGCGGCGCCGACTGGGAGAAGCGGGTGGACGCGGTGAGTATACATAGCATGTGTATACGTAACGTGTACGGGCCGCGCGGCCTGGACGACCTGTGTCGCCACGCCGCCGCGCTGCTGGGCGACCGCGGCGCCGACTGGGAGAAGCGGGTGGACGCGGTGAGTATACATAGCATGTGTATACGTAACGTGTACGGGCCGCGCGGCCTGGACGACCTGTGTCGCCACGCCGCCGCGCTGCTGGGCGACCGCGGCGCCGACTGGGAGAAGCGGGTGGACGCGGTGAGTATACATAGCATGTGTATACGTAACGTGTACGGGCCGCGCGGCCTGGACGACCTGTGTCGCCACGCCGCCGCGCTGCTGGGCGACCGCGGCGCCGACTGGGAGAAGCGGGTGGACGCGGTGAGTATACATAGCATGTGTATACGTAACGTGTACGGGCCGCGCGGCCTGGACGACCTGTGTCGCCACGCCGCCGCGCTGCTGGGCGACCGCGGCGCCGACTGGGAGAAGCGGGTGGACGCGGTGAGTATACATAGCATGTGTATACGTAACGTGTACGGGCCGCGCGGCCTGGACGACCTGTGTCGCCACGCCGCCGCGCTGCTGGGCGACCGCGGCGCCGACTGGGAGAAGCGGGTGGACGCGGTGAGTATACATAGCATGTGTATACGTAACGTGTACGGGCCGCGCGGCCTGGACAAACTATGTTGGGGTCGGCTTCCAGTCTCACCGGATGCAGCTGAATAGCAGTATTTTACATGAAGCGACTGCCTATCTGACCTCCACAACCCATTTACTGGGCAATACGATACCCTTTGGTAAGACTGGTTGTCAGACTTTTGGGCTTCTGACTACCCGTAACGACAAACATCGAAGTGCTTTCCGAGACACGGAGAGGTCTTGGTATGTAAAGATGAACCCATCTTCTGACCAACCGCGGCAAGCGTAGCTTAACCTGATCGATTGACCTGTGCGGCTGTTATTATTTAGCCACGGGTCCCTCGGTCTATTTAAAACATTATATTCTAACTAAACAATATCTTTTCGCAGTTAAAAAAGATCCGGTCGCTCCTCACGGCGAACGCTCACCAGCAGTACCCGACGGAGTTCGCGGCTCATCTCAAGGAGCTGTCCGTGCCCTTCCTAGTCGTCATCAAGGATCTGAGAAGTCAGGTAAACAAATATAAACTAAGTTTTTTTTATAGAACCTTAGTAAACTGGCAAGACTCGAGAGGGGCTTGTGGCTAACTGATATGAATCTATATTTTACATGGAGCGACTGTCTATCACACTCACGGTACGGCTGGTCCATAAATTCAAGGTCGCTCAGTGAGCTATGGAACGGATAGCCCGTTCCATAGCTCGCTTGGAGTCTCTCTCAGGGATAGAATCCGGTATCAGGTGATCCGGCAGAGAACCAAAGTTGTCGACATAGCTCACACAATAAGCAAGCTGAAGGGACAACGGGCCATATTAGCAGTAGAGTCGATGACCGTTGCCCTCAGGCTAGGTGGAGCGACGATCTTCGCAGGATGGCTGGTAGCAGCTGGATGAGAGTTGCCGGAAATCGAGTTGCATGGCGTGCAATAGGAGAGGTATGTCCAGCAGTGGACTGCTATAGGCTGATGATGATGACTGCCTATCTGACCACCCTTCTCAGTTACTGGGTTATACGATACCCCTTGCTAAAAGGTTCGTTAGATTTTCAAGACTGGTGTTCAGACTTTCGGGCTTCAGTCGACCCGTAACGACTGTCAAAGATCGATGAATGACAGCCGGGACCAACGGCTTCACGTGCGTTCCGAGGCACGGATAGGTCTCGGTATGTATAAATGGTCACCCATCCATGGATCAACCGCGGCAAGCGTTGCTTAATCTGATCGATCGACCCGTGCGGCTGTTATTACTTAGCCATAAGCATCTCAAGTTCGGCCAAGTAATGCGTATAAAAACTAATGTCTAATTATTGTTCTCAGGTGGTCCGTGAAGCGTGCATCACGATCGCCCACATGTCGAAGGTGCTCAGAAACAAGATCGAACAGTTCAGTCTGTACATAATGCAGGAGCTTATTAATCTCATACAGAATGCTGCCAAGGTAAGCCATTTTTTAAATACTCGTTAACTATATATATTTCATGTATAAAGCTAGATATATAAGTTTACATATGAAAAAAAAACAATATTCAACCGTTATGAAAGAAAAGATGAGCTTGTGTAAATAATAAAATAATCAATAATGTCGGTGTTTTTTCTGTCTTTTTTTAATATAATTTGTTCCCCAGGTGGTATCGTCAGCGGGCACGATCTGCGTGCGCTACATCGTGCTGTACGTGCACTCGCCGCGCCTGCTGCCCGTCGTCATGACCAACCTCACCTCCAACAAGTCCAAGGAGATCCGCTCCACGCTCAGGTAACATCTACTCATCATATACACTAAAAATCTGAAGCCAATTCCCGTAAATAAAAAACTTTTTTGCAAAAAAACACAACTGACTTCCAAAAACGACACTACAAAGTGAAAAATAACTTTAATTTCGAAAGTAGGTGTCGTTGGGTTCGTATTTTTGTTGTTTGCCACCGAGTTCCGAAATTAAAGTTATTTTTCACTTTGTAGTGTCGTTTTTGGAAGTCGGTTGTTTTTTTTTTTTTTGCAAAATAGTTTTTATTTTTCACTTTTAAGTTGTAATAAAAAATAATTTTGAAAATCGGTCCACAATTGGCGGAGTAATCGCGTAACAAACACACAAAAAAAAAAACATACCGTCGAATTGAGAACCTTTTTTGAAGTCGTTTAAAAACGTTCAAAATCTTGTCGCAATCTCAACTCGGCGACTATCAATGTCAAAAACTGGTCATTTATATCTAAAATCTTTTATCAGTGCTCGAAATCATATTTTTTTATTTATTGTATTATTTTACCTTGTTCACAGTGAAGTCCTGGTTCTAATGCTTGAAAAATGGCCGGCGCAAACCATAGAGAAGCAGCAGACGGCAGTGCGCGACGCTATCAGGAGGGCGTGCGTCGATGCTGACAGTACTTGCAGGACTTACGGCAGGAGGTGAGCCTTGTTTTACTGTCATATAGCGGCCGCAAAATGGTGGCCGTCCTAAAAGAAGACGTTGGTGGACGTTGGTTGGTTTAGTTTAATGATCTTCTTGTGCGAGTCGCAATTATTACTTCGATACTTTTCTTTCTTTTGGTGTAAAAATGTTCTTGCCGTTTTTATGAGTGCCATAATTTTGAAGGTTTAGGTGAAGCGAACATATCATTTGTACGGTGCACGTACATTGCAATTAGCTAGCCAGTAGGCTCCCGTACTTGCACTTTGAACGCAGGTCGCGTTCAAAGTGCAAGTACACAAACATTTGGCAGTGCATTTACACTGACACATTGCATTATTCTATGCATTTTATGTATATTACATTTAGTGTTCAATTAGACGTGGTTTGAGTCGGACAACTTGCATTTTTATTTAGATTCATCCCGTTGAGCATTCACTGACATTTTATGCATTTAAGTTTAATTTGACATTCTGCATTACATTGACATTTTACATTTGCATACAGTACTTATGTTAGGGACGCACCCTACATCATTCATCACCGAATTTTTATTTTGTAAAAAGTTGCCTCTACTCAGTAAATGCCCAAAGGCTTTGTGCCCAGTTGATGGCAATAGGTTCTCCCTCTTTTACATGTGACTTAAAACTGGGAAAAAGTGAACGAATTATAATAATAATTCCCGGTGGCCAATGTCAACGAAGATTAATCAGGTTCAGTGCAGGCGTGTGTGCGCAAACTCAGGTGCACTCTCTGTTCCTCACGCGCATAGTGCGCTGCGGGCCAGCCGGCACGAGCGGGCTGCGGCCAGGCGCAGGACACACGTGCAGCCCGAGGCACGCGGGTAGCACACCACACTTTGACCTGGGAATCGAACCCAGCACATGCACAGCAGTCGCGACCACGACACCGACGGGGCAGTCAAAACGAACGAATTATAAAATACGAGATGTATTGTATAATTCGTTCGTTTGCCTGAACCTTATGATTGATATTAAATTATTTAACTCTTTACAGAGCATACGCCGCCTACACACGTCACTTCCCCGACGACGCGGAACAGCTGTTCGCTCGGCTCGACTCGGCTGCGCAGAAGCAAATAGAACGAGAGAGGAATATCGGAAGCGTTGATAGCTTGCATCATGTCGGCACAGGTAAGAACCTTTATCTACGTATCTTTTAGGCGAAAGCAACACGGTAGTCCGCGAAGTTCAATTTTTCTTAAGTTTTTTTGCAATTTGTATGTCAGGGTCAGGTTGTATGTTGATTAAAGTATGATGCGCGACCGTAACAAATAAGCATTTACAAAATTACAATCATTAATACAAGTCTATAAAAAACTTACTAAAATTTTGAAGTTAATGGTCTAACTTGGTATCGTAAAACGACGGTTGACGGGGTTGTTGATTGACGGTGACGGTTTGACGATACGGTTGGCGCAGTGGTTAAGCGATTGACTGCTGCGATGCGTGTCGCGGGTTCGATTCCCAAACTCAAAATATTTATTTCAATTAAACCATTACAGGCACTTTTGAATTGTCAAGGGGTCGGTCAGTCACAAAAATGAAGCTAGTTGCCCATTCCAAAGCGTAGGTACCTATGGAGAAGAACGGGCAAGAAACTCCATGGACACTCTTTTAAATCAATATAATATGGTTACAAAGTATTGGTTACATCATTCATGTTAGAAATTATGCATGTGAGAACGATGCAGAACGTTAAAAGCGTCCGTAATGAAAAGTTTAGAAAAATAAAAATAAGAACAATTCAAATATTAAATTGAATTAAAATAAGCCATGGCAGCAAAAAGATGACCAGTCCCTACTGACGGCGCCCGTTCACGAACATGACGCATGGATTAGCACCATTCAGCTCAACCATTTTGAAGGGAGCCAAATGATCCAACACACGCGCCACCATCATCCCGATATTTGTATTGCCTACAGGTTTGTGTATGTGAGTTTAAATGTTTGTGAACGCACCCACGATACAGGAGTAATTCACCCCATAGCGTCGAAATTTTTCGTCGGTTATTAAAAAAAAAATATTGCTGTTCCATACATTTTGACCGCGTAGGTATTGCACTTTTCTATGAAACAGGAGATTTTTTTTTTTTGATAACCGACGAAAAATGTTGGCGCTATGGGGTCTAAACTCATGTGCTGAATCCATGGTTACAGTTTGCGCGTCAATGTCCCTGCTACCCTGTATATTACCTACTCGAAAGTATATTTTAGCTAGCTGCACAGTTAGCTTACATAGCTTTTCCCTGGGAACATCACTAGTCGATAGTGAGTGATGGACGACACTAGGAGAAGGGACAGCAATGGCGCTGTCCCTTCTCCTAGTGTCGTCCATCACTCACTATCGACTAGTGATGTTCTTACTTACTAAACATATGTACATACTACATCCTTGATCAACATAAAACGTAATTGAGAGGGCTCCAAGAACATTTGTTTCTCAACCCAGTGTACGTAATATCAAATTTCTTTTGCTTCTGCCGTCTTACGCAATATTGCGGCTGTTATGTGGTGGGGCAGCTGTTTTACGAAACCGTAGGAACCTGTCAGTCTGACAGTTTTATCCTGGTTTTTTAACGAAGGCTTTGTCTACCTTTTTTACAATAGTTTAATTGTTCGTGTTTTTTTTCAGAGAGGAGAGCTATCACAAGTCCCAGAAGTCCATCAACCAGTGTATCAGGTCAGTTAATCAAATCATTTTGCATAAATTTCTGCACTCTTGCTCTAGGTTTGCCAAACCTGTTCTTGGGGGCTCATTTTTTTTTATCATGTTACTAAAGCACCAACATATTGTTGCACGCTGCCCGGATATCGGTAACTATACGCAGCGTCCACTGAGAACCTCGTGTCGGGCGTGAGTCGCGCGGGCTCGCTGCGCAGGCGCCGCGCCTCGCAGGAGAGGCCGCCCGTGTCGCACATACCCGTCGCTATGAGGGGCGACGGTGAGCGGACTAGTGCTATTAGATAGGAAACTAACAAAACTTATTTCTCACACGAATAAAAAGGAACTCTATTCCTGAATAGTCTTCGGACTGAATTTCCGTCACGGCGGCCCATCTCAGCGGAGACTAGCCTTCGGCGCGGGAGATATTCTCTTTCGTCCCTCACGCATAGTCCGATGAGACGGCAGTCCAACTCGAGCAGGGACAGCTCAGGCGCAGGAGCAAGCAGCACGTGCGCATCGAGGTACAGGAGCATCACACCGCCAAACTTACAAACTCCGGGTTGTTACTGAGAAATTCCAACATCGCACATACCCAGCTGAATTGTTAAAATGAATGGCATTGCCAGTGGCAGTGTGTTTGCAACGAAACCGGCGACTTCTGCCGAAGCCTTAGGAAGTCGGCCGAATAGCTTTCCTATAATAGTCCCGCTGTGTTGCAGAGCGCGCGGGCGCCAGCGTGACGGCGCGCTCGGTGTCGGCGCTGGACGCGGCGGCGGCGCAGCGTGCGCGTGCGCGTGCGCTGTACTCGCACATGAGCCGCAACAAGATCCCGCCCACGGCCAGCCTGCGTGAGTGTGCCACTGTGTATATGTGTGGGCTACTGGTGATAGGGTGTTTGACTACCGTTTCACATGTGTTACAAAAATCTAATTTGGTTTTTAAGGGAGATGCGCTAAGGTAGCCCGAGAATTTAAAAATTTCTTACGTTTTTTGCAATTTTTTTTTTTTTTGTTGAAATTATGTAAAATAGGAGTATATGAACTTAGATGGTTGTGTTGATGATTTTAATGATTATAATTCTGTAAATACATGCTTGTTACGCTCGCAAATCATATTTTGATCAACATGACACTTGACCTGCAAATTTCAAAAACCTAAAAAAAAAAATGTTTTTCGCTGGCAGCTTTGGCGCGTAAGGAAGTTGAGGATAGTGACAATTTATGGATAAATGTAAAGTCAGAACTACACGCTTTTGATATTTCGTAGAGGGAACTTTTATGTCAGTGTCCCATTAAAACAGAATTAAATAGCTGTACACCGACTTTATAAACGTTCGCAATCGACATAAATTTGAATCGCGACATATTCGCTAAAAATTTAAACAAATATGAGTTTATGGAAAAATAACTTTATTTTTTACACAATAAAGTTCACTTTAAACATTTTTATAACTTTTGCAATTGTGCTAGTCACTCTGAAATCAACATAATTACCATTAAAATAAAGTTGATATTTGTTTAACTTGAAATAACTTCAATTTGAAACATAAATAAAATTTGAATATAGATCGATTGGTTTTTAACTTAAGACAATTGTATCCAAAACGTTCGTCAAGTGAATGTCAATAGATTCGGGATTTTATTGCAGAAAAAAATTGTCAAGCACCTTATCGCCATACATAAAAAAGGGCTGAAATAGTCTCTTTGTTACTGACAGTACACTCATATTTTTTTTTTTAATATGTCATGTTATTATATCGTATGTTTTTAAATAGGGATCTTTATGGCAGCTACGCTTAGGCAACGTACGTACTGACAGCTGGCTTAGCGCCTGGAGCCTAGTGAGTCACCTTGCGAGTGACGAAGTGAAACGAATGCTCTAGAATTTTCGCAACCGGCCACATTGCGCGCTTGGAGCCTTCGCTAGGCGTCTAGCGTGTATCGGAAGGATGTTAAATCTAGGCTTTAGGTGTTAAGCAAGCCAGTGGTCAGGGCGTGTGTAGCCTTACTGTTAAAGATAATCAAAAGATATGGATCTACACAACAAAAAATGTGTAAAAAAAATATAGAGGTATCATAAGAGATCCCTGTTGAAATACTGACTATACAGGGTGTTACGGAAAGGTAAAATAACTAGGGGGTGAGAGTACTCATAAATATTAACAATTATTACTCTGGAAGCTACTCAACTGCAGAAAAAGGGAGGTATGTGGTATTACAGCATGACGGTTTTACATATTGCATCAAACTTAAATTTTTACTATACATTTTTAACCTACTGCAAATAAGGAGGTTATGTTTAACTTTGATTTTCCGCTAAAACTATACAAAATTGGGTTGCTGTTAATAAACGCGTACATAAGCTTGTGCTAGGAGCTAGGTTTCATCGCAATTAGAGCAATGTTTGCAGTTTAATTTGTTTCTGGTTCGAAACGGCGGCTTTTTGACGTCAGTTCGGCCTATAAAGGATACCCCACATAGTAACGAATGTTTGAGGTGACACAGAGCGGCTTCAATGTATTTAAACCTGTTGAAACGTGACATGAGGCAGAAGTCTACATCGCAGACCTACAAATGGCCAATATTGCCATCAACCGGACACATTAATCCGCTCCAGCCTGACCCTTGCTGTCTTCTAGCGACGCCCGAGGTCCGTACCCCACAGGAGGTGCCCATAGCGTGTAGCCGCTTATTTTTCAAGTTTTTTAAGCCCTGGATGGAGGCCTCTATTGAGGCACCCACAGGCAAGCCCGGTTAAGCAGACGACAACCTACTAGATGGACTTGCGAGATGTTACTCCAAAAAAACAAACGGAAACAAATCTAGGCTGATCTGCATCTGAAATTCTTAATAGTCCCAATAACACTACTTATACTGGGGATTGAACCACCTTCAGCTGTGCTGTTTGCTAGACTAATTACAATAACCTATGATAACGAGGTAAATTTGTTTGTGAATTTTGTGTGTTTTTAATCTCTAGAAATACTAATCCTGTAAGGAAACATAATAATTATAACCACTTAAAATTCATCACAGCTACATTAGCACCATTGTTGACGAACTATACAACGTGTTTTTTTTTTATATCCCATAACTCTAGGGGGTCATTGTACTCATCATTATGAACAACTTTTACTACGGGACCAAACCTGAAAGCGCGAAAAAAAAAATCAGCTGTTCCCTACATTTATGTTCGTATAACTCGTCAAAATGTAGGGAACACCAGATTATTGTTTCGCGATTTCGGGTTTGGTCCCATAGTAAAAGTTGTTCATAATGATGAGTACAATATGACCCCCTAGAGTTATGGGATATAAAAAAACACGTTGTATAATAACAGCCGCACAGGTAGATCGATGTCGCTCCATGTAAAATACTGGTATTCAGCTGCATCCGGTTAGACTGGACGCCAACCTCAACATAGTTGAGAAAAGGCTCGGCAGATGATGATGTTAACGAATACAAAGTTCTGTATTTGCGCATGTGACTTGTGAGATATGTTCCATTAAACCCGTCTATATTACAAACAGCGAAAATAGATGCAAAGTCTTACAAAAAAAACGTCGTGAAAGCAGCCATCTGTTTAGGGGCGCCCACGAGCGACTTTTTATCTAATTTGTCTCTCATATCAAGTTTTTTTTTTTCACACTAGGAATTACGGAATCACTCCTGTATCTTGGGTGCGTTTACAAACATTTAAACTCACATACACACACACAGCCAGACCCAGACAACTACCTGTAGGCCATACATATATTTGTTCCGTGGGGGAATCGAACCCGCGACACGCAGCGCAGCAGTCGATCGCTCAGCCACTGCGCCAACCGTGTCGTCAAGTCTTACTAGTTTTTATGAAAGTGCGCGCATGTAGCGACGCGACAGCCGGAAGACTTTTTTGTCCGCGGGTTTGGACGCAACTATCTCCCGTCTATTGATTGCAATGCAAGTGCGCGCACGGTGACAAAAAAGTAGCCAGCTAGCCAAATGCCGCTCAACCGAAAATTTAACAAAAAAGTAGCGTTGCTGTCGCTGTCGCGTGCGCATCGTCCAAATCTCGGCGAGGAGACAGCGACAGAGACAAAACAGTTGCTGGGCAACTAAGTTGCTCGTCGGCCCTTGCGTTTTCTTGTGGGGTATCTTTTAACATTTAATTAATAAAAAGCTGTAGTCGCTCAAACTAACACAATAACAACAATTCTAATGAGTTCTGTTTTTATCTTTCATTGTATATATTTAACTAATTAATATTTTACAAAAGAAAAGTGGTGTTTCAAATCAACAATGTTACGTTAAACAAAAAAACACCTTGACATCCATATAAAAAAGGTTTATATTAAAAAAAAAATCCTTATAGTTCAACGGAATTCAAAAACATTACTCTTCTACTCACTCTCATCCAACATTTTAATTAAAAAAAAAATTACCATCCACATCATAACTTTTTATTTTTATTTTCAAAATCTTTAAGAAAAAATTCTGAGTAAAGTTTTTGAATTTCAGCGGACCCGCGCTATGACCGCGATGAAGATATAAGCGAATGAACGAACAACGAAGAATATATACATATTATATTAGATAATATATAATTATAAATAAAAACAAGTGTACATTTAGAGGGATAATTATTATAAATAATAAATAAATAATTATAAATAAGCTTAACTTTAATTTATGCTATGCCGAAGAAGGAGATGTTTCACAACCAGGTATTTTAAATCGAATATTTTTTTTTCTGCGGGGTCAAATTTTACTAGCTAGCGAAACTCCACAGACGTGGAGATATCTAAACATAATAAAACAAAACGTAAATCAATTTCATGATGTTTTTTTTTTGTGGGGTCATCGACCGCAGTTAGTGTAGTCACTTGAAATATCAGTATTTTTGGATAAACTTCACAGACGTGGCAGGTAGCGTTGTCTAAGCATGATAAAACAAAATAAAACAGATTTTCTAAATTAATACTTCTATACCCTGTCAAAGGACAGGGTATGGAAGTATTAATTGAGAAAATCTTAGGTTAACCTAATGAGGTTAACCGTTTTTTGAGAGCTGTCGTAGAACGTAACTATTCCAGATTACGTAAAAGTTAACTTTAAAATGCGTAATAAAATAAATATATAAACTGCCTTATCTTATTGAATTATTTATGGCTTCTTACAGACATTATAATACCGTAAGTGTATCAATGAATGTATTGTGTGTTGCTACAATCACGAGTTCCATCTGTCAAAAAACGGTTTATCTAATGGCCAGGGTATAGTAACAACAATACAAGCGGTCGTTGACCCCCCAAAAAAGAACATCAATTCTTTTTTGTTTTTGTTCAATCGTGTTTAGATGTCGATATCGAAACTCTGGCAACGGCGTTGCCAGTTTGTTTCGCTAGCTAAATTATTTTGACCCTATACATGTAGATGTTTCTTTTTTTTCTAAATATATTATTATGCTAATAAAATAGGTACACTTTATTCAGAGAAGCAATCATATTTCGCACACAAAATACAAGGAATAGAGCATGCATTTTGTGTAAATAATTTCATCACCACTGCTCTCAAAACGGTGAAGGACAACATCGTGAGGGAACCAAAAATTCTAAGACATGTGACATCTGCCAACCCGCATTGGTCCCGCGTGATAGATTACAGCCCACTCCCTCTCACAGAGAGGAGGCCTGTGTCCTAGCAGTCCTCGAAACGTAAAAGCATGCGTTTTATGAATTGCTTTTTTGAATAACGTGAAGACTATTTTACTTGCTTTTCTGCTAGCAATAGAATAGGCATCTATTAGAGAATTAAGAATTTTTTAAAATTATTTGAAATTATTTTACATATTTTACCACGTCTATGTGTATGTTATCTAAAGGTTACTTTAAACCTACCCTTAGGGTTTTATTATCCCCTCTTTCTTGCCATATTTGGTTTTGGACGAATTAAAAGTAGAGTCAGGGAAATTCATTGTTTATCAAATTGGCTACCAACTTAATGAGGATTGAAGATTTAAATATTTACGTTCGTTATATGGGGCCTGGCATACCTTGAAATGATCCCTCTGATAGTAATCAAACATCTATTGCAATAAGATGTAACCAAGTTCAAAAAATATGGATGTCACGTGAAATCCATACGAGTATTTTTTAACCGACTTCTAAAAAAGAAGGAGGTTTGTTCGCGCATAACTCTGTCGCTTGCTAACCGATTTGAAAAATTCTTTTTTTGTTGGAAAGGGTATACTTCCCAAATGGTCCCATATGTCCCCAATGGTCCCGGTTCAGTAGTTTGGTTTTTAAACCAAAATTACTAGTAAAAATTACAACTTAATAGTGAAAAATAAAAACTTTTTTGCACTTGAACTTGCATCAACTTTGAACGGTAATATCTCGGAAATGTAACGCTTTACGAGGTTTGGTCCTCGTTAAGTGACGTTCAAACGTCAAAAATGTATGGTTAAACAGTCTCTAATCAGTACTTAACTTTAAGCAACGTTTATGAATAAAGAACAACAACAACGTCTCGACATCAATCGTCGGGCAGTAGCCCGCCAGACACAACACTCGTCTGGGCGGAAAATCCTTCGTTTACTATGGAGGATGAGAGAACTTTACACCTGAACCTCATACCTCTATAACACGGAAAATTGATGTAATGTGTCAATTTAATAAACAATTAATTTCCCTGACGTGCAAGCAAATATTGAAAATTCTCGTCAATTCTTTTTTCTTTCTTGCCATTCTACAAGTACGAATGTTACTATGCTATATCAAACAGCCAGTTTTACTGCACTTTAAAACATGACGCAGCACTTTCCTCACTACATTTACAACATAATATCCACAATGTATTTTGTTATTCTTTCACCAGCCAGAGCAAAACGGTCGCCAGTCGCGGCAAGCGGGGTACCTCCTAGTCCAGAGCGGTCGGTCGGACGCTCCCGGTCGCGACCAGGCGTGTCGCAATCACAACGTGAGTATTTACTTACTATGGGGACATATTGAATTGATACTCCTAAAAAATTTTGACCTCCTTGAATTTTTGAACTTAAAACTTTGAAAATAATTGATTTTGAACAATGGGTTTCATCTTGATAGTTCAACAACATTCATTGCATTATTCACGTTGTTGAGCAGACACATTTTTCGAATATATGGAGCAATGGATTAGCAATATGCTTCAATATTATTCAAATTGAGAGTATTACGCAATTAGGGTGCTGTTTTGACTGTCCCTTTCTTCCGTTGTCATGTCTTGTGTAGGTGTGGCGAGTCATGGCAAATATATACAATTATACATATATATATATATTTTTTTTTTAATGATATGTACAGACGATAGCAAATCATGCTACCCGAAACTGTCAAATTTTCCCAATCAACCTTGAACCTAATGCTTTAGCGATAAAGTTGAAAATCTATTAAAGAAATTTGAGAGATTGTAGAAGCTTGATGTGCTGGCGTCTGTACTAAGTTCAGGTTTTCATGGGTCTATGCCACCCGAAATAAAGTTATTATTATTATTAACGACTGTCAAAAATCTAGAAATAACCGTGACTATCGGCTTAACGTGCTATCCAAGGCACAAAGGGGTCTCGGTATGAAAGGAGGATTCGATAACTAACTCTAACTAGTGACTCCCAAATAGGTGAATCCTGCGACAAAGAACTTAGTGTACTACTTTCACTGTGATGCCAGATAAGCGGTCAATCCATGCAAAATATTGATATTCAGCTGCATCCGGTTAAATTGGGAGCCGACTCCAACATAGTTGGGACGAGAGAAGAAGATAGTGAAAATGATTTTCTCTACCTTAATAACCCAATAGTCTTCAAGTCGCACCAATCACTGACAAACCCAAAACCGCCTAAGATGATGTGGACACATTAAAAGACGCAATGAAAGTCATCATCATCATCAGCCTGTAGCAGTTAACTGCTGGACATAGGCCTCTTCTATTGCACGCCATTAAACTCGATTTTTGGCAACTCACATCCATCTGCTACCAGCCATCCTGCGAAGATCGTCGCTCTACCTAGCCTGAGGGCAATGAAGGTCATTTGGTACAAATTGCAGTAAAAGAGAGGCAGAGGCCGCCCGCCATTGATCTGGTGGTCAAATGTAAAAAAGAGTCCTCAAAAAAGCCCAATTGCCAACTGACAACCTAAGACAGAATACCTTGGCGCAGGAAAATGAGGAGACACGACCCCAACTAACAGGACCAGGGAAGGAAGAAGCATAAACCAACACTTTTATATTTTTGCAGCGACATCCCGCTCATCATCGCCGTCATCCCGCAGCAGTGGTCCCATGTCGTTAGCCAGCGCTCGCAGACGACCTTCTGGCATCCCGCGCTCTTTAGCAGGCTCCAGAGAAACCAGCCCTACCAGGTAAGAACACATTAACCAGCTCCTTAGAAGTCAGACCCGATACTACTGACCCAGGCAGGCGCTTTACTTTGTGTAAATTATTTCATCACCACTGCTCTCAAAACGGTGAAGGAAAACATCGTGAGGAAACCGGCATGTCCTAGAACCAAAAATTCTCGTGCATGTGACATCTACCAACCCGCACTGGGCCCGCGTGGTGGATTACGTCCCACTCCCTCTCACAGAGAGGAGGCCTGTGTCACGTCACAGCAGAGGGGACGTTATAGGCTGATTCTGTTGTTAAACCGCCAAACCTTCACGATGGTTGCAAAACAATGGCTACCGTATATCGGAACGACTTCTCATCAACATGACAAAAGCATCGAAATGAGAGCATGATCCTGTCACGTACAATCAACCGCAAATCGGTAATAATACTTGAATTGCGATACCCGCCCTTACTGCATATGACATAAAGACGCTGTCAATATCAACCTGTTACAACAGACAAGCAGTTGTCAGTTGTTAATTTATGAAACTTCAGTAATCGAGGATGCATGAAGACTTTCGAACCTACAGAAATTTTAATCACACGATATAAAGCTCAAAATGCAATGCGAGTTGTTTCAATGTGCGATGGCCGTTCATTTTTACTGTTGTACGCTTTTGCAAAACCGTTAGTTTTCTTTGAGTGTTCTACCCATTCTGAGAATACAGATGTCATGTTATTTTGTTACAGGAGTGGCAGATCAAGCAGTGTAGTAAGCGCAGGCGTGCGGCGGCGCGAGTCTATCGAGCGAACTGCACCCAGCCGGGCCCCCGCCGCTACCTTGAGGCTGTTACAACAGACTAGAGATGCGGAGGCCTTGCTTAGAGTAAGTACCATCACAATAAAAGGCAAATTGGGTAGTTCAGCAATTGGTACCACCATTTAGAATTGTGAAACAATGATCTCATGGAGCCGGTGGGAGTGGAGGTGCTTGGGGGAGGCCTATGTCCAGCAGTGGACGTCTTTCGGCTGAAATGATGAGCTCATGGAATTGTCAATTTTTGACTCGAAAGAGAACCTCAGGAACGTATGAGAAACACATGATTTACAATCAGCATTCTCTTGCCCGTATCACAATTTATTTATAACTAGCTAACCCGAAGCACGTTGCCCTGTTAAAGTATATCCACACATATCAGGGCCGTGTCCAGGACGTGGACGGACCGTGCTCCGTCGGGGGCTTTTTATGAAATCGTTCACACACGTTCGTGTCCGGGACGGCGACGGAGCTTCAGTGTGTGCCGCGGCTCTGTCGCGAGCCGGACACGACCCTGATATGTGTGTAGACCTTTAAAATTCCCATAGACTAAAGCGCTTTTATTTTTACTGGAGTTTTCCAATTTTCCGGGAAACTTTTAAATTTATTCCTCTACAAACCTTATGTGGATTATTATGAATATTTTGAAACCAACTGCTTACTAACGAAGAGCATTCCGTTTTTATTAGGGTTCCGTGCCCAAAGAGTGCCAATGGAACCCTATTAATAAGCCTCCGCTGTCTGTGTATTTTTCAAATATCGCAGCATTATGCTGAGATGGAATCCCGGGAGGCCTTTGCTCTGCAGTGGCACTACACAAAATAATAATAATAAATATGCTGAGATGGGAGCGTTTGTGGCCTCGCACTCTTTATTTTTTGGATTGTTTTGAATATAATTTTGTTAGTTTTAAATGCTCCTTTTTTTTACTATTTCCTGCGGGTGTCCCAAATAAATTATTTTTCATATATCAACCTTAATTCTTTGCTTTCAGAGTCCGGAAGACAGTTCAGCGTGTGATGGCGGACGCGGTCGTGACGATGACTCGGAAGCTTCTAGTGTATGTTCCGAAAGAAGTCTCGATTCTTACAGAAGACATGATGTGAGTAATACTAACGGGCTCACGAGCAAGTTTTGTCTCCGCAACTAATTTGGCGGTCAACCTGTAGCGCTAATTGCGTAACAAACTAGCAATCTCAATCATTTTGTAGGATATTGCTAATCCATTGCTTCACATGTTCAACAGATTTGTCTGCTCAATAACGTAAATAACGCAATGAATACTGTTGAACTGTCGAAATGAAAGCCATTACTAGTGTTAGTGTGTTACGCAATTCCTCCGCTGTTCTGATAGTTTTTTTTAAACGTTTACCCACACTTGGAATTTCTCCTGTATCGTGGGTGCGTTTATAAACATATAAACTTACATACACTAATAGCCAGACCCGGAACAACTACTTGTAGGTCATACAAATATTTGTTCCGTGAACCCGCGACACGCAGCGCAGCAGTCAATCGCTTAACCACTGCGCCAACCGTGCCGTCAATTTAAAAAATGTCAAAGTAATAAATGATTAGCAACAGCTGTGCTTTTCCCCGCAGAGCGTGTCGTGGTCGGGCTCGGGCTCGCGCCTGGCGTGGGAGTGCGCGTCCCCGCCGCCGCCGCCGCCGCCCGACGACATCATCGCGCTGTGCGCCTGCACGCACTGGACCGAGCGCAAGGACGGCCTCACGCACTTGGTGACGATATACTGCATACTTCATAGCAAGCCTCTATTCCCCAACTGATAGGCAGACGTGTGCACGCGAATGTCTCGCACTTGCGAATGACGTCTCTAAATGTATGAATGATGCTAATCCGTGTATGACTATGATTTCATCCTAATACAACTCTGATTATCCTATAGAGTATTACCTGTTTCACCTGAAATTCCCTTCAATCGATACTACTATTAGACCAGTCGGCGTTGATTGACAGTTCCTGTTTCATGAAACCGTTCTGCTTCAAAATCAAAAGTCATTTATTCAAACTAGGCCGAAAATCAGCACTTTTTCAACGTCAAAATAACATAAGACACTCCCCAGATATGCACGGGGCGCTTATTTTACGCGACGACTTTTTTGGCGCGATTTTCAACGCTCTGTTTAGCTCCGACAGTTGAAAATCCAAGTGTTTTCTTGACCTGTTGGGGTGCGCTCTGTTGAATTCTCAATGTTCGCTTCATTAACGAGAGTTGAAAATCCAGTGCGCGAAAAAACCTCGCATAAAAAAAGCGGCCGTGCGAACCTGGGCTTATCTGGGAAAAAGAAGTGGCGCAACATACTCCCCAGCAGCACATCTGTCTGTTCAGTTAACTGTTCGGTATAAACTATAGACTCTTATCTCTATAAGAGTTTATAATTTACACTGAACAGTTTCATTAAGAAAAGGACAGAAGATAAAAATTAGTTTAGTCCTGTCAAATTAGACAGCGCCTGACGTAAATAAAATTGACGTATTTTTAGTCACCATGTTTTTAATCACGTATAAACTTGCTATAGAGTATCTTAATTTGACAGCACTAAATCAATAATTATCTTCTGTCCTTTTCTTGAATGAAATAGAAAGAAAAAGATGCACTGAATGTTAATTTAGTTTAGTTTGTGAACAAGGGAATCGGCGCCATTGCCATGCAAAACTAATCAGTTTAAACGGTTAATTTGCCATCGACTGGTCACTTTTTAGTTACACTTTGACACATGTGGTTACGGGCAGAACATAAACATTTCTACCCTATCTTACACATAAAAAATAATTACACTATCCTTTTCTCCTCCCCAGGCAAACTACCTGAACAGCGGGCGCCTGCTAACGGACGAGCAGCTGCGTCGCCTGACCGAGCTGCTCAACAAGATGTTCGTGGACGCGCACACCAAGGTGTTCTCTCTGCTGCTGGACGCCGTGTGCGAGCTGCTGCTGGTGCACTGGCAGCAGCTCAAGGACTGGCTCTATCAGCTCATGTTCAGGTAAACATCAGATGAACAGACGATAAGTACACAATACGAAGGGAGGCGATTTTACACCAGGCTTCACTGGAAACATGCATTTTTCTGATATAAAATGTCACTAGGTCACTCTCCAGCCAATTAAGCTATTTCTATTCGGTAATCATGTCGGTACGTTGCTTATCATTGTAAAAATGGACAAATCTTTAAGTCCTTAGATTATCTGGGCGTAAATAAAACACGAAGATCTTTAAAAAGAGACTGTCAATGGTCGATGTTCCACAAAGCCGAACGTTTTCCAAAACTTTAAGTGCCATAGTTATTGACTTTACATAGCTCAGTAAATATGTCACTGACTTTATGTCCAACGTTGGGCTTGGGGGTTGGCAATTCAATTCATACCCCATTATATTTTCTACAAAAATCAAGGCACTCGTCGAAAACAAAAAATGTGCTATAAAAGCGAAAACTCGTGATTTTCAAGCCAGAATTTGGTATAATGATAATTAACTGTATTTAAAAATTTTGTTGCAGATTACTAATGAAACTCGGCACGGACATCCTGGGCTCGGTGCAGAGCAAGATCATGAAAACGTTAGACGTCATCCACGAGTGCTTCCCCGCTGAGCTGCAGCTACATAATATATTTAGGTAAAATAGTTTTTAAAAAAAAAATGTCTGTACTACTCATATAGGCAAAGGCCATATACAGGATGTGTCATAAAGGTGTGGTACAGATATTTAGGAAAAATAGTTAAAAAAAAAAATGTCTGTAGTACTCATATAGGCAAAGGCCTTATACAGGGTGTGTCATAAAGGTGTGGTACAGTCATCAAACTGAACAACTCTCTCCATGGGACCAACATCGTAATCGCGAAAAAATTATCATCTGCCCCATACTAAACTACTATATCTACTCGACCCAAATGTATTAATATAGTACGGCTGATATTGTTTAAGATGTTGCGCTCATGGAAAAAGTTGTTCAGTTTGTAATTTTGTACATGATTTGATCATCGTTATGCTGTGTTTTGGCGATCCAAAAGATCTGTCAGCAACGGCACTTTATTCGGGAAAATTATTTCATCACCACCGCTCTCAAAACTGAAGAAACACATCGTGAGGAAACCGGCATTTGCTGGAACCAGAAAATTCTTGTACATGTGACATTCACCAACCCGCCCTGGGCCCGCGTGCTGACACGGCCCACTCCCTCTCACCGAGAGGAGGCCGCCTCAAAACAACTGTGGGAATGGTATAGGTTGATTATGACTCGCAGTTTTATAACATTTTCTCCCCCTTCTCTCAGGTTTCTAGCCGACGGAGCGACGGCGCCTACTCCTAAGACCAAGGCAGCCGCGCTACGATTCTTAGCGGACCTCGCACACGACTACTGCACGCCCAACAGTTTGGCGTTAGCTTTACATGGTATGTAACGTTTATACTACTCTGATTTACGTGTGGAAATTCCCGTAATTAAAAACGTTCGAAATGTATTGCCAATTTCATATCAGCTACAATGTACAGACGCCAGCACGTCAAGCTACTAAAATCTGTCAAATTTCTTTAATAGATTTTCAACTTTATTACTATAGCCTTAAGGTTCAAAGTTAATTGGAAAAATTTGACAGTTTCGGGTAGCTTGACCTGCTGGCGTCTGTACGTCAAAAGCTTGTTAAAAATTAAGGTAACTTATAGGAATTTTTGACAGATTGTGATGAGGGTTTTCTGAAATGACGTTCTCTAGGTGGCAGCACTGAGACATTAGGTCCGGGCACCTGTCAAGTGCCAAAGCGTCGATATTTGTTTTAGTTGTGACCAAGGAACTTATATCCAACCTGCAATGCGCACAGGCTGCCGATGCGCGATCCGAGTGAGATAGCTTCGCGAGATTCCTCTGTCCCTTTCATTAGGGTAACCAATCAATATGATGTAGGTAGATACTAATATAATAGGATATAAGTAATAATTTGATTTCATAAAATAATTATTATTATGCTCTAAGGATTGATTAAAGTAAAACGCATTATGGAGAATTTATAAATATTTATTTGGTAGATATTTACAGTCAGGTTCACACATTACTAAATAAAACAGTTTTGTGCAATTTCTGTCTTAAAGTTGATTTGTGACCTAATTTTTAATGTTTGAGTTTTACCGTGGCTCATTATACGGGCGGTGAGATAATGAGATGGAATGCTTCAATTTACGTCAGGCGCGGACTAATTTGACAGGACTAAACTAATATTTATCTTCTGTCCTTTTCTTAATGAAATAGAAAGAAAAAGATGCACTGAACTTAAATTTAGTTTAGTTTGTGAACAAGGGAATCGGCGCCAGTGTCTAAATTACTGCTAAAAAAACCGGCCAAGAGCGTGTCGGGCCACGCTCAGTGTAGGGTTCCGTAGTTTCCCGTCCGTCACAATAAGTGTTCCCACTTATGAGTTTAAAGGTGGGTATCGATTATGTTCGCGCTCCAGCAGCGCTCCGCGCTCCTGCAACTGCTCCCGGTAGTGGGTACGTGCGCGAACACGGAGCGTGCAACATTGCACACTCCGCGGCAGGCGCTCCGACTCGTGACGGTTTTTAGCGCGAACACAAAGGGGAGCGCATGTAGAAGTGCGCGCGACGTATCCATTGGAGCAGTTGCAGGAGCGCGGAGCGCTGCTGGAGCGCGAACATAGTGGTAACCCAACTTAAAAAAGGCTATTTGTTACGGAACTCTAATAATTACGGAACACTAAAAACGGGCGCACAAAGGACGGTGATAACTAAAAAAAGAGTTATAGATTCCAACCACACATGGAAAGTTCGAGAAAATGTTGTCTATTTTACAGCGCCATCTCTCGGGGAATTGGGTTACTAATTAATATACAGGAATAATTTTTATTCAGTGCGCAAACTTTGACAAATTAAACTTAAATTATTATTAATCAATTTATTTCAGATAAAATCAATCCATACAATTTCAAACTATAAATACTTACAGAAAAAATATATAAATAATAACAGAACTAATATATAAACAGAAAAATAAATCATCACAATTATGTCATTATCATTATCAATAATCATTACATTACAAATACATTGTGTTAGTAAAATCTTCTTATGCACTATGTTAGTCAACACCCATCACAATATGCATCCATTTATTCTGGATAGGGCAATCCGCACGAGATACAACCATCTGCAGGATACTGTTGCTACTGCCTCGCACGCGCCGCCACAATGAGGCTACTTTCTTCCGTATAACCGCATGAAAGCCGTCCGTTCGCGCCTCCGCAAACATTCCGGACGCACTACAAAAGCGAGGCAGCCGCAACAGCATCCTGAGGACATTATTGTATTGGACACGCAGAGCACTAGCAGCCCGGCGAGTAAAGGCTACCCACAGACTGCTCGAGTATAACGATTGGCAGTACGCCTTGAAAAGAGTAATTTTCACCGCCCTCGAGCAGCGAGCAAACCTGCGTGCAACCATATTTCCCCTGACTGCCAATGCTCTGCGCTCTCTCTCTATGTCTGCGTCATCTTGCAACTCTTCTGTCACAATGTGTCCCAGATACTTGAAGCTGCTCACCACCTGCAGAGCCGCACCATTAAGCATAATAGGCGGAACATGCACTGGACCACGCTTTCCACTCTTGAAAACGAGCACTTCGCTCTTCTTCGAGTTATACCTAAGTCCATGTTCCGCCGCGTACGCCTCACAGATTGACACAAGCTTACGCACCGCCCCCACCGAAGGTCCCAGCAGTACCATGTCGTCAGCATAACTGATGTTATTTACGCTCACTCCGTCTACAAAACAACCCACATGAGTACTGCTGAGCTCGCCGATGAGGTCATTAACATACAGATTGAATAACAGAGGAGAGGTTATCCCCCCCTGCCGCACGCCACACTCCATGCCATACGCATCAGGTAACGCACCAGCCCATCTCACCTGGTTCCTCTGACGCGTGTACCAATAGCGCATCACGGAGATGACTTCCGCCGGCACACCCGCACCTTCCAATTTGGCCCACAGCTTATTATATAACACCCTGTCAAAGGCCTTGGACAGGTCCAGGAAGCACGAATACACCGGCGTCCCCCTCTCCGTGTAGTACCCGACAGCCCGCTTAAGACACAGGATTGCGCTTATATTGAAATGAGTTTTATTAAACACCTATTTTTTATTTTGATAAGTCTTAGTACAAAAAAATAAAGTTATCGCTAACGAAAGATGTCTATTTTGAAATTGATTTTCTGGCCACTACGCGCCGCCCGGCGCGGCAGCGCTCGGTCGTTTTTAGGGTTCCGTAGCCAAATGGCAACGGAACCCTTATGGATTCGTCATGTCTGTCTGTCTGTCCGTCCGTATGTCACAGCCGCTTTTTTCCGAAACTATAAGAGCTATACTGTTGAAACTTGGTAAGTAGATGTATTCTGTGAACCGCATTAAGATTTTCACACAAAAATAGAAAAAAAACAATAAATTTTGGGGGTCCCCATACTTAGAACTGAAACTCAAAATTTTTTTTTCTTTAAACCCTTACGTGTGGGGTATCTATGGATAGGTCTTCAAAAATGATATTGAGGTTTCTAATATCATTTTTTTCTAAACTGAATAGTTTGCGCGAGAGACACTTCCAAAGTGGTAAAATGTGTGTCCCCCCCCCCTGTAACTTCTAAAATAAGAGAATGATAAAACTAAAAAAAATATATGATGTACATTACCATATAAACTTCCACCGAAAATTGGTTTGAACGAGATCTAGTGAGTAGTTTTTTTTTAATACGTCATAAATCGTAACGTAACGGAACCCTTCATGGGCGAGTCCGACTCGCACTTGGCCGGTTTTCGTGCATAGGCGTGGGTAGATAGATATTTACGTGGGTTACATACAATGTACTGATCGCTGATTTTATCAGGTTCGAATTAGACTTTTTTAAGATTAGGCCGTGATCTGAAGTTATTTGAAGAGTAATTCCAATTTTTCCTTCATACTTTCATGGGCTTAGGACCATCAAAATGCAGAAAATAACGCATTATAATCAATTAAATTAAGGCACTTTTAAAAACTTAATACTTACATTTACCGCCAGTCGAGGTCTGCCAGACCCTAGTGCGTGATTTGGGGTCCTGAACTGACCGTGATCAAGCAGCCTCTGAGTGGCTGCTAAAATGGTCCTTTCATTAGGGACCGTGGGGTCCTTACCCCTTACCCCCTAGCATACATTCTGCGAGCTGCTCGTAGGCTTTCACCACATAATAAATAGACCCGCACCATCACATTAGAACTGGCGGAGCTGCTCGTAGGCTTTCACCACATAATAAATAGACCCGCACCATCACATTAGAACCCGCGACACACGAGTACGCGGGAAGCGACTAGACGCGACGTAACGACAACGCAAGCGCAGACTGTCGAGCGCCCGGCCGGCCGCCGCCGCCTGGCGCCACCCTGCCGCCCGGAAGGGGGTTTCACCCCCTCTGCAACATCACTCGTAAGCCGCACGGCGCCCGCGTTCATTGATATTATTACGAATAGATAGTGTCCATATTTTGCTGATTTAAAGTCGGATAAAAAAATATAAAAAAGTTTTGAACAAATAATGGAAATGTGTTCTATTACTGATACTGAACCACCAAAAATTTTTTGCGCAGTGCTTAAAAAATATTCCTGTATAGTATGGAAGAAAAAGACATGTTGCGCCGACCCCAAATAAATTGGGATAAGGGCAGGAGAATGATGATGATGATGATGTGCCAGAAGTTTTCGGTGGTAATTTTGGATTGCGAGAACCGATTTTAATCATTCTTTTTTTGTTTGAAAAAAGATACGTTCAGGATAATAAAATTATTATTATGTCGTTTATTTATTTAATTTTCTTATTTTATTACATTTTTAAATATTATTATAAAAAAAAAAAACATTTAAAAATATAAAAAAATAGTGATCCACCGGTGTCGGGAGCAGGGTCCAAGCTACCGGTGGTTAGGGCTCCAGAGACAGAAACCTCCTCACAATGCGAGCCGTATCGAGGAGTACTGCCTTCTGAATCAGGCCCTTGATCCAACCGCCTAACGAGAGCCTCGATAGATGTTGATCGAGGCTTTCGGCCATCAGGCCATTGGCCGATACGACAATCGGCACAATGACAGTCGAGCTCACATTCCACATGTCAACAACCTCGTGTGCTAAGTCAAGATATTTGATTTGTTTATCTTTCTCAGCTTTCACGAGGTTCCCGTCATGCGGAATGGTGACATCGACAATCATTGCGCGGCGCACTAATCGATCTATCACCACTATATCAGGTTTGTTGGCGACAACAGTCCTGTCAGTGATGATAGACCGATCCCAGTACAACGTGACATGGTCATTTTCGAGAACTGGGTCGGGCACATACTTGTAATATGGTACCTCAGAGTCGACAAGTTTATATTTCAAAGCAAGTTGCTGGTGAATAATCCTGGCTACTTGGTTATGCCTGTGCAAGTACTCGCTATTAGCTAGACGAGAACAACCAGAAATAATATGTCTGATGGACTCACCCGGACGGTGGCATGCCCGACACACGTCAACCGTCCCGTCCTTCATAATATGTCTCCGGTAGTTATTCGTCAAGATAACTTCGTCCATAATTGCACAGACGAAACCTTCAGTTTCCCCGAAGAGGTCACTAAAACGCAGCCAGGATACGGACGCTAAGAAATCTACACCAGGCTCATGAAGAGCCCGATAGAAGCGCCCGTGAAGCTCCTTGTTTTGCCATACCTTCTTGCGGTCATCGGTAGTAAGTACTACAGGTTTGCGCCAGTTCTCTTTCGCCATGGAGAGCGGGGTGAGTCCTTTGTCCACTGCGACCACATCACGGTGCATACCCACTTCGGCTTTTAAAAAATATTCCCTGAGACTGCACACCTCGCGGTTGTGGAGGGTCTTCGCATTTAAAAAGCCTCGACCCCCACACTTCCGCGGGATATACAGTCTCATCACCGATGATCGTGGGTGATGCATCCGGTTTGCGGTCAGTAGTGTACGGACCCTTCTATCCAGGGCATCGAGTTCAGTCTGAGTCCATTTGAGTATGCCGAAAGAGTACATCAAAACCGGCATGACCCAACCATTGAAGGCACGCACCTTATTTCCGCCCGAAAGAAGACTAATTAATACCTTCTTCAGGCGACAAAAGAAGCGCTCCTTCAACGATTGCTTCATGTCAGCATCGTTGATGCCTAACGCTTCCGACATACCCAAATACTTATAGCTTTCGGATGAGGAGAGGGACCTAAGGTGTATGGAATCTGAAAGTGGAATTCCCTCGGATTCCAGAATCTTCCCCCCCTTTACATGCATGACCGCACATTTGTCCACACCAAATTCCATCCTGATGGTCCTACTGAAAGTTTCAGTTACCTTCAGTAGCTCCATCAGATGCAATTTGTTGGGGGCAAAGAGTTTCAAATCATCCATGTAGAGGAGGTGAGATATGACCTGACCACCTCTCTCCAACCGGTAGCCTAGACCTGAATCCTCTAGCAATGTGCTTAGAGGATTCAGGGCTAAGCAGAACCAAAGAGGACTCAAACTGTCGCCCTGAAATATTCCCCGCTTAATCCATACAGGCTCATCATTCCCCTGGATCTGTCGACACCCTGGATAGCGAAGGACCGTCTTCCATTGCCCCATACATGACTCAAGGAAGGTGCGTAGAGTTGCATCTATCTTGTACAACTCCAGCACCCTCATGAGCCATGTGTGTGGCACCGAGTCGTAGGCCTTCTTATAATCTATCCAACATGTCGACATATCCTTGTGGGATCGGCGAACCTGTTGGCTAATGGCCATGTCTATGAGGAGTAGCTCCTTAGTACCGCGGGACCCATTCCTACATCCATTTTGAGAGGCAGACATAATCGAGTTACTGTCAATGTGCGTGTTAATTTTCGCTTCTATTATTATTATTATTTATTTATTCTCACACTGGAACGCCATACGGCAATCACACCAATGGACTGGTTGTCAGACAACAATGGTTGTCAGAAACAACAACTACGAATTAGAGGGGGGGGGGGACACATTGTTTTTTACTTTTGGAGCGATTATTTTCGAAATTATTGAGATTATCAAAAAATGATTTACCCTATTCATTTTTAAATACCTTTCCAACAATATATCACACGTTAGGATTGAAATTAAAAAAAAAACACTCCCCACTTTACATATAGGGGGGCTACCCTAATAAAACATTTTTTTCCAATTTTTATTTTACCACTTTGTCGGCGTGATTGATATACATATTGGTACCAAATTTCAGCTTTCTAGTGCTAACAGTCACAGAGATTAAGCGAGGACGGACAGACGGACGGACAGACAGACATGGCGAAACTATAAGGGTTCCTAGTTGACTACGGAACCCTAAAAATGTTCTCATTCTAACAGATAATTGAAAAATATTAGAAATATATCAGCAGTGCGATTCTGTAACCATATCACCGTGAAAACTTAGGTGAAGTGAGCGTGGATTGAGCTGTCATTCTAACCAATGCTAGGGATTGACACTATTGACAGCTCACTCTAAGCTCACTTCACCTAACTTTTCACGGTGAAACTTTTACAGAATTGATCGGCAGAACGAAAATTAATGTTTTTTTAATAAGACATGACAATATTTTTTCCTACCATTCCTACTAAATTCGGGAATAATCCTCCTGGCAATACTTCAGAAAGGGACACAGGGCTCTCGAAGCGCTTTCTCTCTCGGACCGGATTTCTCTTTGACCAAGTGATTGTCTGTAATAGAACTTAGTTTCATATACATAAGGTTTATTTTTATATTGGTGTGAAATTGAAATGCACATTCCAGGTTGGATATAAGTTCCTTGGTTGTGACTGAATGATGAACGAATAATGAATGGTGACCGTCATCATATATTTTATATTCATTGTCGAGATGGAAGACCTTGTCAGAGTGGCGTGAATTTTCATGAACAGACTCTTTCGAACGTTCTTAAATATACGGGTTTCGTTCCTCTGATTTTTGTACGTGTTGTTATTAGCCTGCATCATTCCATTGCTGGGCAAAAGACTCTTCCCGTGACTTCCAGCTCTTTCAATCCAGGGAGAAAGTGGAGCACTGGTCGTTTGTTTTGTCTAGCGCGTCCCGCCATTATCTACGGGGTCTGCCGCGACGCCTTCTGGCTGTGTCAGGGCTCCGCGTTGTTTATGTAGCCCCCTAACTCGTAGCACCCCCAGGCGGCGCGGCGGGCGTGGCGGGGCGCGCGCTGGTGAAGGTGGCGACGCTGGCGGGCGACCCGCGCGCCGCCGACGTGCGCGTGTGCGCGCGCCGCGTTGTAGTTATGTAGCCCCCTAACTCGTAGCACCCCCAGGCGGCGCGGCGGGCGTGGCGGGGCGCGCGCTGGTGAAGGTGGCGACGCTGGCGGGCGACCCGCGCGCCGCCGACGTGCGCGTGTGCGCGCGCCGCGTTGTAGTTATGTAGCCCCCTAACTCGTAGCACCCCCAGGCGGCGCGGCGGGCGTGGCGGGGCGCGCGCTGGTGAAGGTGGCGACGCTGGCGGGCGACCCGCGCGCCGCCGACGTGCGCGTGTGCGCGCGCCGCGCGCTCGCGCATCTGTACGACTGCAACCCGGTGCCCGTGAGTCTACTTTTTGTCAATGTTACTGTCACAGCACGTGTCTGAGGTGTGCTACGCACTAATTCGGGTCGGCACAGCCGAACGGCTAAATCGAATATACAGGGTTAGTTTTCAAAGACCAGCCAAATTTAAGGGTCCATCAGACTGAACAATTTTCTACATGGGACCAACAGTCCCATGGAGAAAATAAAAATGTAGCCGTCCCATACGTTTAGATCGATTAAAGTTTTCTATGGGACAGTTGATAAATTTTCGCGATTACGATATTAGTCCCATAGAGAAAGTTATTCAGGTTGATGGTCTATACCACACCCTTCAATTTAGCTGGTCTTTGAAAATAGACCCTGTACACTAATAATTACGAAGTAACTAATCTCTCTGTAACCTTTTCTTCTATAAAAGTTTACTTGATGTCGATAAAATACAACATGACCTATAATTCCATTGTATTGTATAGTTCACGGCGCTAATGAGCGAGCTGCCGGCAGAGACGCAGGCGCTCGTCAACGGAGTGGTACAGCAACATGTCAGGAGAACTTCCAGCAGTGAGTGATGAACATACCTTATATTAAATTTTATTGTTGCTTTGATGTATTGCAAGCTTATCGCCATAAGGAATGTGATGTGTTACGCGAATGGATAGAATAAAGCTCTTTGTACTCGGCACAGTCTCATTCGAGATTCCAGAGTAAGGGGATTTTGTTGAGAATTGAATTTTAGTGAGATGTTTGTATACAATACGTACCTATACATATTTTGATAATTAGGAGGTGTTTTCAAAGAATTTAGCATTTTATATCCTTAATGTGCCATTTGCATATGCATACCATCAGAATCTTCAAGTATGTATACTACTGGTGTTAGTTAAAACTTTGCATTTAATAAATTTAGGGGCTAGTTTAGCGCTAAAGTAAGAACCAGTATTGCTTAATGCATAATTCTTACGCCATACCGTATAATCGACATTAAATTCTTTGAAAGACCGTCGTACATCATAGCTCACCGTACGTACAATCCGCGCCGTAGAAAAAACGTGTCCGTGTACAAGCTTTCACAGTGACTCATACAACACTGACGACCGTGCCTGTACACGGCGAATAAGGGACTAACCAGACTTATTCAGCTCTCAGCAGCTTCTTCAGCTTTATTTTGTATGGAATGCGTACGCATTCGTAAAGCTGAACGGATGCGTACGCATTCCATACAAAATCGTTGTTTTCTATGGACAAAAGTTGAACAGAGTTGAATAAGTGTGGTTGGTCCCTAAACCGTAGTTTTTCACGACAGTAAAAACGTGTGTGTAAAAGGACCTATAGTTTGACCGAAACTGCTGTACCGCGCCTTAGGAATGCGCGGCGAGGCGGGGGGTAGGACGCCGAGAGCGATGACGAATGAGCGGCCTGCACTGCCCCCCCGTCTCGCCGCGCACATACCGAAGGCGCGGTACAGCGGTTTTGGCCAAACTATAAGGAATGAGTTCATGAGAGGAAGTCTGAAAAGTTGTGTGGGAATCGGTTGTCATGGTATGGGCATGTAATGCGTAAGAATGAGGAAAATTTCGTGAGGAAAGTTTTGAGTATGAATGTTGATGGCTATAAAAGTAGGGGAAGACCAAATAAACGATGGATGGACTGTGTGAGAGATGATATGGTTAGAAAGGGTTTGACTACCGAGATAACGACTCAAGGTACGGACAGACATGCTCATTATTAGCATGAAAGCATGCCATTATTGATTGAGTAATTGCTACTTAGTAGCACTTGCTTGAAAGCATTGCTAGTAATGAGCATGCTTATTTTGAACATGCTTAAAAATCAACAGTCGTTTGATTTTTGAGCATTACCTGAGGTGTGGGTGGAAAGGGGAGTGCTCCGACCGCATCTGCACACGCTTATTTAGGATTATGCTTAAAACTAGCGTGCTCATTTCTAGCAAATGTGAACAGCTGCAGGGCTTGCTAATTTTAATATGAGCATGTGTGTACTTTTATAGAGAAGTATGGAAGAAAAATACCTCAAATAAGTTGAGATAAAGGCTGGAGAATAATGATGAACAGCTTTCTTTGTTTAGTGTAGCAAGCTTATCTGGTCTGATGGCTTTAATTTTAATTGAAACTAACTAAATCACTATGAAAATTGACAAGATTGAAATGTTTTGTTCATCGGCAGCCCCACCGTCACCGAGCCACATTGGCTTGCTGCATTGTAAGTGAAAAAATGCTCATGTTATACAGAAAGCTATGAAACGATGACATTTTGGCTTGTGACATCATATAGAGCAGTATGGAGAGTAACTGCCGCACACCCAAACGATATCAACTCGAAGTGCAGCAAGGAAATGCGGGTTTTTATCGTTTTATTTAGCTCACGTTCGCACAGACGAAAAGATATTTTTTACGCGCACTGAATTATCAACGCAGTCCGTTGAAAAATCAAGTGAAACGCGCTCGGGCGGGCTTACAATATGTTTATCTCGACGCGTGATCTACTTACCGTTACCAAAGTGTATTAACACGCTGTGAATGTGTGCGTGAAGACGAGTAGCGTCAGCGCATAAAATACCTATATTAAATTTTTCAAAATGACGTTATTTCAAGTTAAATAAATATCAACTTTATTTTAATGGTAATTAAGTTGATTTCCGAGTGACTAGCACTATTGAAAAAGTTATGAAAATGTTCGAAGTTGTAGCGTAAACTAAACTTTATTGTGTAGGGATTAAAGTTATTTTTCCATAAACTCAAATTTGTTTACATTTTTGTCGAATATGTCGCAAATGCAGAATACTCACACACTTCCGACTTCGCCATTATCTCGCACGGTACCGCGAGCTCTTGCGCTTACACACATTCACAGCGTGTTTGTGCACAAGTTTTATCACAAGTAAATTGCGCGTCGCTTAGTGAGATAAAATATAACTATACTTTTGAAGTGATATGACGTGCGTCGTCCACCCATCGTCAACTGCAGGTAGTTGACTATGAGTGGCTGTCAATTGATTTTGACAGTACATCACACGAAATAAAGCTCAAATTTCATTGCTTTTTTTGAGTTGAATTGGTGTTGAACTGTTTCGCTGTGCGACGGCCAAGAATCTTACAGAAACTAGAGGCCTACCCTCTTTAAAAAAAAGTATTTAGTTCCGTTGTTACCTCCTCGCCGTCCCCAGCAGGCTCGGACAGCCCGCTGCGCACGGTGAGCGGCGCGTCCAACTCGGCGGCCGAGGACGTGTACTCGCGCATCCGCAAGACTACCTCCGAGATACACACCTACACGGCGCAGCATAGCAATGGTATGTAATCTTATACCAGCCTGTTGTTGTCACTCTGCAAGGCGAACTTCTCATACAGAGAAGACAAGAGCAGTGATCACCATGCTTGCTCGAGACCAGTCGGTCTATTTTGTAACAATCTCACTGTGAAAACTTCGTTGAAGTGAGCTTGTAGTGTCTGTCAGTAGTGCAGCCCCTAGTGTAGTCCCTAGCATCAGAAGGCCAATTCTCGTAATTTAAAACGTTCAAAATCTAGTCGCGGTCTCATCTCGGCGACACACAAATGTCAAAATGTAGGGAAATTAGACGTATTTTTTGACAGATTGAGACTGATCATCAGACTGTGAACGTTCTTAAAAATACGAGAATTGCCCCCCTGGTGGAATAACAGCTCACTTCGCCTAAGTTTACAGTGAGATTTGAGAAAATGTCGGTGTCGGTGAACAGTGGGTGCACCTCGGCCGGACCCATCGCGGAACACTATTAATAATAATAAACTTTTCATCTCTTTACAGCAGACTGCGGTAACCACATGTCAAGCAAAGACTCGGGCATCAGTCAGATGTCCGACGTCACACTCTCTAATAAGGGACACAACGGAGTGCCCAATGGCCATTATAATGCGTAAGTAAATAAATTACAATAATTATTCAAATAAACGTTCAATTGTCTAATTATTGTTGTCTCGCTCAGAATCAGACTATTTTTAAATTTACCTTATCCGTCTAAATACAAAACAAGTTCTAACTTTAGACCTAACCTAAACCTGCGAGGCAGTTACTGTATTCTAAACTTTATTCCGACGAGCGTAAAGTTCTTAATGCAAGATTGACAAACAAGACTCGGGTTTAATTTCAGTGTTTGTAATAAGAACTTTCACTTTGTCGGATTGTAGTTAATTTACGGCTGATTTTTCAATCATCTGATAACTTTACTCGAGGAATCATTTTAAAATTTTGACAGTTATTTCATACAAAAAATGTCAAACGTCAATTTTATTCCTCGAATAAAAGTTATTTGGCGATGGTAAAATCAGCCCTTGAACAACATTTTTATTCCTGATGTGTTTTTGAAGTGAAAACTTCTTTAGCGGCGTTGTGCACTTTTGTTGTGATGGGTAAAAAATGTTAAACTCGCGTCAGGACACGTGACCTGCCCCAGCAGTCTCGACATCCATAGCGATCGCTTTACGACCGAATTCGGTCGCAAAGTCCCGAATTGACGGGTGAAATGTATGGAGTGACAGGACTTTGCGACCGGATTCGGTCGTTAAGCGATCGATATGAATGTCGAGACTGCTGGGGCTGATCGAAAATTCGTAAGACGGAGGGAGAGTAGACCGCATTCCAAAATATCAAAAATGCACAACGTTAACATTCAAGTTTTCACTTCTGCCGACACTCCCGGAGTGCAACCCGTTGATTTTTACACATAACATGGTATAATCAGTCTATCATGCAATCCACCACGCGGGCCCAGTGCGGGATGGTGGATGTCACATGTACGAGAATTTTTGGTTCTAGGACATGCCAGTTTTTTCACGATGTGTTTATGTCCGGCCGAAAAGTTTAATTTCACACTTGCATGCATAGTTTTAGAAAAAAATTGGGCTTTGCAAAGCGCCTCCTATCTCATACCTGTGTGACAGTATCTTACTAAAATTCGGTTTCATATTTATCTTACAGTATAAAAGATACAGAATTTAAATATTAATTTGTTTCAGCGAGGCGTTAAACCGCGCGGCGTCAGCTGACAGCTCGGAAGAGGCGAACAGTACGAAGGAATCGTCACCCGTGCCGGCTCACCATAGACTCGACTTGCAACACGGGTGAGATACATACAATTACTCACTAGGGGTTCATTTATAAACATTGCTTAAAATTAAATAATGACTAGCAACTGTTTAACCATACGTTTATGACATTTTTTTCTTCTTTGCTGCGTTAAAGCCTCGCCTCTCATGCTCTCAAAATCGGTAAACATCGTGAGGAAACCGATATGTCCTAGAACCAAAGAATTCAAAGACATGTGAGATCTGCCAACCCGCGTGGTGGATTAAGGCCCGCTCCCTCTCACAGAGGAGGCTTGTGTCCCAGCAGTGGGAACAATATAGGCTCTGCTTATCCTAGATAGCCTTCACACAGCTGCGCTTGTCCGTGCACATATGGTGATAGTACTTTACAGGACGAGCTGTATCGCAAAGAACTCTACTAGTTAGTACCTAAAGTACACTTTTCAATAATAAACAGTTTTTGGTGTATTTTCTTATAACCTGTTTCCTAAAAGAAACAATTTAAAAATAAAAATAATCAGCTGGAGGCTTGATTCACAAAGCGGTACTTCTGAACACGGCTCGCATTGTCAGGAAGTTCCTCTCTGGAGCCCTGACCGCCGGTAGCTTGGACCCTGTTCTCGATACCGGTGGGCTACTATTTTTTATATTTTTTAATGTTTTTTTTTTATCTTTTTGTAAATAAAAAATATTTAAAAATGTTATTTTTATAAGTATTTAAGTGCAATAAAGGAAATAATAATTTGTTTTGTTACAGCGAGTTCAACTCTAGCCAGCTGGGACGCGACAAGATTAGACCTTACGAGACTGACGAGAACGGATATATTATTACTAAATGTAAGTATTACATGTTACTTTCAGGGGTGTGTGGGTGGTGTTTTTTACTGTAATGGGCGGTCAGTTGAATTATTCCCTTTCTCTTACATGCCTCTATCATGGCAAATAGTAAAAACTACCTCTCTCCCTCTGTCAAGAGCAAAGAAACAGAGGCAGAAAGTCGCATGGATAACGCTTTTTCGTTACATGACGATGTAGCGGTATCTACTACGCCGCATGCGAGCAACGCGTCATACTGACGTCACGCAAATCCTGCATCTCGCAAGTAGAGTTTACCGCGCAACTGACATACATACAACTTCCAGACATCAATTGTTGGGCAGTTGCCTGCCTGACACAACACCCGTCTGGTCGGAGGATCCTCCCTTTTCTATGGAGAATGAGTGAACTTTACACCCTGTTCCTTATACCTCTATAACGATTTCTACCAGTTTACTCCTACCGCAAGCTGTGAAATAACTTCGATCAAGTCATAGTTTCTACAGTATTTAAGGGGGAGTCGTGACACACACTTTTTGTTTTTCGTTTAAAATGTTTAGTGTCGCTATCTTAAAAGTGCACGCAGCGTTGCATCGCATCACGTCTTGGTGAGTACGGGGGGCCTAAAAAGGCCACTTTAGCAGAATCATAATAGGATATCAATATGAATCATATTAAAAATAGTAAAATGATCACAAACTGACAATTCATAACATGATTTGTGTGAAATTCATATCACAATGAAATAAAATTTCAACTGTAGAAATAAAAAATAAAAAAAAACAATTTGATTAATAAAAACTGGACATAATGAAAAATTTACCGATAAAATTAGTGTTTTTTTTTTTTTAATTGCTAATTATCTGCTGGGAATTCAGGAAATTAATAGCTTTTAGAGGTATTGCTTAAAGTGGCATTTTTATCCCCCAGATCATCGTTAATGCGCGCGTTCGAATGTTATTTGGCTAAAGCAGTGTTCATGATCTCAGATAATTTACATTCCGTCGTCACTTAATCCGGTATCTACTTTACAGAAATGTATTCTAAGTTGATTTTTGAGTGATCATTTCTAACAAAAAGGTCCTAATAAGTTTTGGTTGCGATGGAATTTGAACTTTGTTAAATATGACATCAGCTTGTTGTTCCATAACTTGAAAATTATCTCAAATTCCTGCCTCTAACATAGTTTTGTTTTTCATTGTTTTCACAGTAGATTTTTAGACAATTTATAAATATTTTTTCTTTCTCCCCAGGCGGTCTCCGAGAACCGGAAGTATTAGAAGCCCTCTGCAAGCTGGACGTGTCCCAAGCGCCGCCCGAGCAGTGGGAGCGACTACTGCTGGCCACGCACGAGCTGCTCAAGTACGGTGACTGCCGGAAACCTGTGGAGTACTTCAAGTTAGTATAATATTACTTTTTGCCTGTATTTCTCGATGGTATGGTCATGTTAAAGCTTTAATTAGCAATTTTGTGTAATACTATGCATATACAGGTTGACCGGTAATTAATGGATAATCTGTTAGGGGGTCATTGTACTCATCATTATGAACAATTATTACTATGAAACCAAACCTGAAATCGCGAAAAAAGCTGTTTCCTACATTTTGACGAGTTATGCGAGCATAAATGTAGAGAACAGCCGTTTTATTTTTTCTAAACCCCCTAGGGAAATCATGTGCTGAATTCATGATTACAGTTTGCGCGTCGTTGTCCCTGCCACCCTGTATAAGTCAGGCACAAATCCATACTCCGAGCTGCTATTGAAATAATCTTAAATTTTGTTATTTACTAATTTTTTTTTTTTTTGTTTAATAGAACTGCCCCACACTAGGAATTTCTCCTGTATCGTGGGTGCGTTTACAAACATTTAAACTCACATACACAAACAGCCAGACCCGGAACAACTACTTGTAGGCCATACAAATATTTGTTCCGTGCGGCAATCCAACCCGCGACACGCAGCGCAGCAGTCAATCGCTCAGCCACTGCGCCAACCGTGCCGTCAAATTATATTACTTATGAGTTATGATATTTTTCTTTCAGAAACATAGTCCGTGTGGCGCTCGCGGCGTTATCAATAGAAGAGACTGCAGGCGACAAGGAGAACACGGAAAATGCGAGTAATGCGCAAACGACTTCCGGTAAGTTATTATTTTATTATTAAAACTAGCGGCCCGTCCCGGCTTCGCACGAGTGGTTAAGTTTTAGTAAGGATCCCTAATCTTTTCTAGCAATAAATATAGCCTATGTCACTCAGGGTGAATGTAGCTTTTCAATAGTGAAAGAATTTTTGAAATCGACACAGTAGTTTTTGAGTTTATTCATTACAAACATACACAGAAAAATAAAAATCTTTCCTCTTTTTAATATTAGTATAGATTGGTTGTATGCCGCGGTTTCACTCGCTTATGTCTCGATCGCGTAGGAATATCGGGATGAAAAATATCCTATGTCCTAATCCAGGTCATGGTCTACCCCACAGAACAGATAAAAGAGGTTAGAAAGGAAATAGTTCCTGATTTGTATTAAAACGCGTGTCGCCGCCTGTCTCCCACTCCTGTCTCTCCACTACAAGCAAGACATCAATACGTACGCGAATTACGCACACAAATAAACCACATGCACTTAGATCGCGTGTTTGCTATTGGTTCTCACACTAACGCAAATACTGCTCTGGACGTACACTCACACACGTGTAAAAGCAAATAGTTACGGCGACCAAAAGGTCGATTAATCATATCGATAAAATTACTGTAATTTTGTTAATTAATGTTTTGCAATTTTTTTAGTTGCGGGTACGGTACGAATAATGTGGACATCCTAATTACATATAAATAAAATTAAATCAAAGTCAATTTAAGGGGGAACATCCGATACTGCCGCGAATTTTTTTTTTTTTTTCGTTTTATGCTAGTTGCAGCTCTGTTTTACGTCATAATAATAGAAAGAAAGAAAAATAGCATTTTGATTTGAATAACGTAAAACAAAGCTACAATATGCAAAAAAACTAAAACGAAATTTTAAATTTCACGGCCATATCGAATGCTAAGTCGAATTAACATAATAAAATCTAATTAATGTATTGTGAATTACTCTGTGAAAAATGTATTTATTAATGTATGCCTGGAGGCTTTTATTTAGGTAGTGAGTTTTTATTTTAATTAATTATTTTTTAGCTTGAGTACGTATAGTTTTTATTATAATTGTTGGTATATTGGCGTGGCTAGCTGACATAATATGGCAAATAATTTAAGCTTCTTGTAATGTTCATTACTGAACATAGGTTCCTAGTATTTTATACATGCAAACAGTAGTTCTAACTAAACAGACAGCTGTGCTGCTGGGGAGTTTGTTCCGCCACTTCTTCTTCCCAGCGATAGCACTAGGAAGTGTCGAAGGGCGGGCGTTTTTGGGGGACTGTCTTTTGTAATTTTGACGTTCGAAAAGTGCTGATTCTCAGCCTAATTTGAATAAATGACTTTTGATTTTGATTTTGTATCATGTTAATTTATGAATAATAGCTGTACCCGCCGTTTTCACCCGCGTTAATTTGAGGCAAAAGCCTACTAAAATAATACATACAGGATAATTTTTTATTCAGTGCGTAAATTTTCACAGGGTGTTCTACCCATGAATATGAACAACTTTCACTATGGGACCATCTCTGAAATCACAAAAAAAAAATCAGCTGTTTCTTATAAAAGTTCAATACCTACTCGACCAAAATGTATGAATCTGCTGATTTTTTTTTCGTGATTTCAGAGATGGTCCCATAGTGAATGTTGTTCATATTCATGGGTAGAACACCCTGTAAAAATTTACGCACTGAATAAAAAATTATCCTGTATATTCAATTACTTTAAGAGTATTACTTACGATTATCACTTAGTACATTACTATAGGAAGCTAATGACCGGCCGCCTTGCGGAGTTATTTTAAAACCATGATATCTCCTAAGATATTCATTGAAATCTAAAATCCAATCAAGGACAATTTTGTTCAAAATTAAATACTTGTGATGAGTAACGTATTTATTTGGATGAGGATTAATTAAGAGGGGCAATTCTCTTTATTTTAAGAATGTTCACAGTCTGATCTGTCTCAATCTGTCAAAAACACCTTTAATTTCCTTACATTTCTGACCAGTTTTTGTAATTTTTTTGTCGCTGAAATGAAACTGCGACTAGATTTTGAACGTTTTTAATTACAAGAATTGGCCTTATAAGCTCTGTGTCCGGGATTAACGTCATTCAAGCGTACAAAGATATGGGCTAAATAATAGTAATCCACATTATACAATAATAAAATTAGTGTTAATAAAAACGAAGTTGTATTAATTGTAACATTACTGAAAATAATCATTCGTATAATACACATACTTAATATCGACATTTTTTACAATTTGGTACAACACTATCGATGCGCATAGATTTCCTTGAATAGATGCTTTGGCTCGACACACGCGGCGTTCGCAGTGAACGCAATACATTGCGCGACCGCTCACGTCGTACAAGATCGTACCCATGTATTGCAAGCAATGTATAATTTTGCATCTGAATGCGATTTTATCGTTTTTGTCTACAAACTACATAATACTTTTGCAATAATTACAAATATCACTCGTATTTTAAGGTTTTTGGACTTACCGGTGATAAGAAATCCCTCCTCGGGCCACATTACACTCCTGACTTCTTTTCCGACACGTTATGATAGCGCAAGACGGCATAATAATTTTTTTCCGCGGAGTTTCGAACGCTGTCACAACAAGAGCGCGATTGTTGAGCGGTGATTCAAATTTCTGTTGACTGTGAGCGTCTGATCAACGTGGCGGCGCGCCTGCCCCGCCCACAAGGCCGTTCTAACCTCTTTTATCTGTTCTGTGGTCTACCCATATGCCAAATTACATCAAAATCCGTTCAGCCGTTTTAGCGTGAAGCAGTAACAAGCAAACACACAAACAAAAAAAAAATTTAATATTTTCTCTTTATAATATTAGATAAGAACTTTAGATGAACACACCTCAGCTTACACATAATATTACACCAGCATTCCCCGAAGAGATAGGCAGAGTCGAATAGTACACCCATATTTCGCCCGTTAAGTTGAGTCCTATGTAATATTGTAAGAAAAAGCGAACCAGCTAAATTAAATTTCTCCTACGTTCTGCGTTCTTTGCATAATTCTGCAGCTGTGTTACGTGGTAGATTAGCATAACAGACAGACAGGCTTGGTAGATATTATATACTGGCTTCGCACCGCGGTTTCACCCGCATAAGTTTGGATACCGTGGGAATATCGGGATAAAAAGTATCCTATATGTTAATCCTGATTATAAACGATCTGTGTGTCAAATTTTATCCAAATCCGTTTAGTAGTTTTTGCGTGAAAGAGTAACAAACATCCATCCATCCATACAAATTTTCACGTTTATAATATTAGTAGGATTTTTTTAATTGATTTAAAAATCTTCGATATAGCTCTCCATGGGAAACACAAGGTCTGCTATTTTCTCTAAAACGTCAGTCGTTTTATTTGAGCTATTTTCATGACTTTCATTTTAACCTACATAGGTTGGGGCACAGCAAATGAACGTGCAGCAGCGGAAGCCGTGAAGGTGCTGATCTGGCTGTGTCGGCGCCCGGAGACCAGGCCGCAGTGGCAGGACTACTTCGACCTGATCCTGCTGAAGCTCATCCACGCCTACGAGAGCCTCAACAAGGAGCTCATGCGGGCCGTGGAGGCCGGCATGCCGCACATCGCCAGCGCGCTGCCCGCGCACCAGGTGCGACCACGTATTTGCTATACAGAATAAAATCTACTATTTGACCAAAAAAACTAAATTAATGTTGATGACCTTAGTTTTCAACCGACTTCTAAAAAAGGAGGAGGTTCTCAATTCGGATGTTTGTATTTTTTTTTATGTTTGTTCGCGCATAACTCCGTCGCTTGCCAACCGATTTGAAAAATTATTTTTTTTGATGGAAAGGGTATACTTCCCAAATGGTCTCATAGAAATTTCATCAAAAACGGTTTAGTACTTTGGTTTTTAAACCAAAATTACTGGTAAAAATTACAACTAAAAAGAGAAAAATAAAAACTTTTTTGCAAAAAAAAAACCGACTTCCAAAAACGACACTACAAAGTGAAAAATAACTTTAATTTCGAAAGTCGGTGGCAAACAACGACAATGCGAACCCAACGACACCGACTTCCGAAATTAAAGTTATTTTTCACTTTGTAGTGTCGTTTTTGGAAGTCGGTTGTTTTTTTTTTTTTGCAAAAAAGTTTTTTTATGATCCCGAAGCCAAATGGTAAATCAACGCCCTAATGTTTCATAATCATAAAATTAATTTGTGAAACATAGGTATACAATAGGTCATACATTTCGTCCTTTCTACCTGTATTTCGTAGTGATAATTCTGGTGTTTTTATTTCCATCGATTTTGATAAAATTTTATAGGTATCAATCATTGAACTGCCAGCAGTTTTGTAATGAAATTAGTATTTAAAAATGTAAGGACAACGCTCCTTTATAATTCTGAGCGTCTGTATTATTATATTGATTTGTATTTATTTTGTTTTCTCACACCACTTCCTGTGGAGTGTCGTTGTATTGGAGGTTCTTAATTTCAAGTGACTCTTAGAATTATTAGCTTTTTAAACCGTTATCTTTAAGCCCTACTGTACAGCCAACGGCAGCGCTTTTAGTCGGTTTTCAACTGTTACTATTAATGTTGTTTACTGTACTAGCAATTATCTATTATTTACTAAACCAAACCCCTCCCGCAGGTGCTGGCCCTGCTGAAGCCCGTGATCCGCACGCGCGGCTACCCCACCTCGCTGTGCGCGCTGAAGCTGGCGGCCGAGGTGGCCAAGGCGCGGCCCAACGAGCTCACCGACGACGTGGTGCAGAACCTCATGGAGGGCGTGGGACAGGTAACGTGGCCACAGCACGAGCGCGCCGCCCGCTCGGCACAGCGCGCGGGTTTTAAATAAAGCGTCAGTGGGTACACAGCCGGCCGTCGTATCACTTGTGTCCTAAATATGGGACACACGTAAAACAACGGCCGGCTAACACTGAAAATTTCATAAAGAAAATAACTTATAAACTCTGCACACTCTGGCGTTCACAGTCCGCAGTCGTACTTTGAACCACTTAACTTGTCCAGCTCTTGTGAAGTTCTCTGAATAAAAACGTTTTTTGTTCAGAGAATTGCGTTTTTATTTGGAACGGCTGTTTTTTTTAACATTTCTGAGTTGGTAGTGTAGTAAAAATAAAAATAGTCCATATTGATCATGTTCACTATTATTACTAGACGTTATAATTTGTTTTACTTCGTTTTAAAAAATATTTTAATTTTTCCCCTCGCAGTTGGCAGACCATCAGAACAGCGCGGTGCGCAAAGCGGCCGTGTTCTGTATGGTGGCCTTCACGTTCGCGCTGGGCGAGGAGCGCATGCAGCCGCATCTCAAGCATCTGTCCGTCAGCAAGTACCGGCTACTGCAGGTGAGGACCACGGAATATTGACAAAAATAGGGAATGTAACTTGAAAAAGTTCAGGGAATATTGTCAAGTACAGATAATATTGCTTAAATTGGATAGTATTGGCAAGTTAGCAATATTCCCCATATTGCCAAGTGTAGGTAATATTGCCAAATAGTTTGTATTGGTAAAGGGTAATAAAGTAAATGTAATCGTGTATTTTGATATTCAAAATTACAATATGGAAGTATCGATGGTCCCATACTAGGCATAGCTTGTATCTTGGGCATCATTACATAGGTACATCATTTTGATAATTTAGACAACATAAAGTAAAATTAAAGTTGAATTTAGTTAAAGTTACCAAATACAGGATAACATAATAAATAAAGGGAATATGGCCAAGAAGAAGATTTAAAAATGCCTTCCGCTGCAGGTGTACATCAGCAAGCAGCGCGAGGAGAGCCCGCGCGCGCCCGCGCCCGGCACGTAGCGCCGGCGCGCGCGCGCACACACGCGGACACGCGCCACGCAGACACACGCCCACGCCGAGCTCTAGGAGCTGCACGCGCCTGCGCCGCTGGACGGCTACTGCACTCGACTACACTGACGGTGTAGGGTGTACCCACTGAGCTCGAAGACGTCTACGGCCGCGGCCTGAGAAGGTATTGTCAACACTCCATACAAACCAACGTTATCTGAAAGCCCGTGACAATTCTGACAATACGTGTGACATCCGAATTGCGCGGGCGCTAATATTACAAGTAATGACGTCTCTGGTCACGATTACAAGTACGAACAACGACATATGCTATACATTAGCCAGTTTTAGCTGACCTCGCATTGTATAGGCTTTTGTTTAGGCTTTACGACATATCGAGCAATACATTTCCAGTATAAGATATCTCACTGTACAGGCTTTTCGTACAGTGAGATATCTTATACTGGAAATGTATTGCTCGATATGTCGTTGTTCGTACTTGTAACTAACCGTATTTGCTTCCATCTCTTTCTATAACTTGGTCGAACTAACTGTGCACCTGGAGTGGATGACGTCATTTCGACATGGGGAGGTGAGGTTGGGTCAGAAGACATGGCATCCCAGTGCAGCGAGGCGCATAGTTTATTCGGTTAAGTAGTAATTGTATGTACGGTTACCAAAGGAGATAAGTAACCAGTGTCGTCGAATATATTTGAATTTAAGTAAGAAACCGATATGGATATTGTCGAATAAAATTTAATTTAATTTTATAGAAAATAAACAGCTCATTTATCAAATTTAATTTAATTCGAAAACGACGACCCTGTTACTTATCTCGTTTGCTGACTGCACAAGAAATAGAAAAGACCTAATTTAATTTTAATCGGCGCCATTTTGTGAATAAAAACCGCTGTTTTCAATAAAGGTGCTTTATCAAAGTGAGTGTAGTAAGTCTCGCCCCCATAATAGTAAGGTAGTCAGCTGTATTGTATAAAATGAGCTAAATTGTGTATGTACAGGCATTTTGGGTATGTGTATGGGAGCATTTGATGTTGTGATTTTGGCTATTATTGTTGGTAAAAATATCACAGCCATACAAAATGGAGAATTAATTTCCTCATTGACGAAATTCCCAGTCTTACCTGTTAATGGGAATTTGAGTTTGAAAATTTTCCCAGTCTTACCAGTTAATGGGAATTTGTTTTCAAAATGTTCCCAGTTTAAACAGATAATGGGAATTTGTAGTCTGACTTTTGATCTCTGCAGGATTCGGAATTATCTGTAATGTTTGCGTTGTGGTAATTTTACTCAAATCTGTCGCCAATGCTGCCTGTAAACGTTATTTATGCTGAGATCTTGAATGATGTAAAGATCTAGATCGGCTTTCGAAAATTAAGGTATAGAGAAGGGTATTCATTTACAAGATAGAAAATCATTCCTAGGAATCATTCCCCGTTCGGAATCAATTTCCCAATACCATGGAATTTAATTTTCCCATGTGTTGGAATTTTCCCGTACAGAAAGTATAAATCATGTTTTTTACTATAAATTGTTTTCCCAACTGAAGTTATGCATGTGCCTTTACACAAATTGTTGAAAATTATTCATTGAAAATCATGAAATTGTGTTTCGTTAAAAATTATGAGTTATATTCACGCCTATTTCCGAGGGATAGGCAGGGACATCTACTGCTGTTGAGGATGTAAGGTCGCGTGTGTAGTCATTTCGCCTTTAAATGGCATAATTCCAATACTGCAGGCCTAACGCACTAAGTGACAATATTATCACGAATTTTGCTCTCAAAACGGCGAAGGTAAACATCGTGAGGAAACCGGCATGTCCTAGAACAAAAAATTCGAAGACATGTGACATCTACCAACCCGCACTGGGCCCGCGTGGTGGATTACAGCCTACTCCCTCTCACAGAGAGGAGGAGGAGGTCCTGTGTCCCAGGATAAAATTCGTGACATATAAATCACTATGGTACAGAAAGGCACCCTGACCGTAACATAGGAGATAATTATGCTTATTAATATATCTCTTTATCATACTGACTGTGACAGATGTTTTTAAATTATAGTGTAAAAGGAACTTTGAGAAAGAATGCAGTAGTGCCCACTTTAGTTTTTAAAAAAATTGTACCTGCAGAAGTCTTTATTTCATGTAAAATAGGCAAAGGGCTTCGCAGGTCCGTGGCATACCACCTGTCTGCCATTTTGATCATGAGTAGTGTAAGAGTAAAAAATAAAAAAATCTATCTCCCTTAGCGCTGATTTTACCAAAGTCAGATATGTTTTATCCGTGGAATAAAATTGACGACTGACAGTTCTAGTATGGAAAAACTGCTAAAAATTCAAAAAAAATTCTCAGGATATGACTTATTCTAGTCATGAAAGTTTGGTGGAATTCGCCCGTAATGTTCTAAAACCTAGTTGGTTTCCCATTGAATGGAAAAAGTTTCCCATTTTGTGAAAATTCTGGCATCTGTAGGCCCAAAATAGAAATACTATAAGGATTTTGAAAGTTAACAAAAAAAAAATATATATAGAAACAATATTTTTTTCCGAACAAGTGACAAAATAGTATAACAGTCTGCCTTAACATAGAAATAAATAAGATATAATATTTAAAAAAATGTTATAAACTAACTGTTTAAACCCGCAACGAACAACGGAGAGAGAAAGATAATTGTGGGTAAATCATTGCTAATTTTTACAATATGGCCGACGAATCTTGACCGGGCTGAGCCTTGCGCTTTCGCAATAACGGCGAACCAAATGGTGACATGCGCGAGAGTACAGAGAACCTGTCTTGATTCATCGACCGTTTTGTATGTGAAAAAATGTGGATTCTGATATCACTGTTATGTTCATATTTAGGTGTGGTTCTCACCGCCATCTTGGATTTAAGGTGAACGCTTTTTATCCAAATGGTATAGCCATGACCCTGAGATTAAAAAAAAGTGCTTCTAGATCACCCAATATTGCCTACCATAGGCTTTTTTAATTTGGGTCTTCTAAAGCTCTGGTCAATTTGAAGCGACTCCTGCGCAGGATGAATCGCCTCTGTGTGTCCAGAGCTTAAAAACACTAAGGTTAAGTGCGAACGACTAACGATTTTGTATAACGACTATTAATCGCAGCGATTTTTTTTTTATAAATACATGATTTATTTAGAGTGTCTTAGTGTACATACTGAGAATCTTTGGTATTAGCAGGAGAGTGGCATTTGTATAGAGGAAACGATAGATGCTTGGTATAAACAGACAAATTTCAATTTTAACATATAGGAAAGTGTGTCATTCGACTAACCATGTTTGTACAAACGTTTGCGTTATTCTGCTAAAGGAAAATGTATCCTATGCCTTTGGAGTAAGGTTGATTTTGAATTAGCAAAATAATGTGAATATTTGTTTAGTTACGGCAAGTGAAGAACCATTCTAATTTGAGTCGTATGTAAAGGTGTTAAAGTTGAATTTTGTCTTTTTAAACTTGGTATAAATGTCGTTTTTTGCTGCGTAAAGACATTTTTTGAGACTGTGCGAGTGTATAAAGGGTTTAAGAGCTTGTGTTGTATGTTGAGGAGCTATTGAGAAGGTGTGCGGCGTTTCGTTACTAATTAGGAACTGTCTTTAACTTCCAAAGTTAGTAATTCTTTGTTTTTCTTTATTTTTGTGTAAATTCCGTTGGTTTATTTGGCGAGGGATTATGGCTCTATTAAAATTTAGATCTAGAATTGTTGCAGTCGTTGTAGCTGCTAAAGGCAAGATATGACTGAAAACATGTTGCATGAAAACTGTATTTTTAAAGTTCTTTTTCTGTTTTAAAACCTCTAAAATCTTGTAATATCGTGCCAGATCTGGCAACACATGATTGATTGTATTAGTGTTGCAAGAAAACTGTACTTTTAAAGTTAATTTTCTGTTTTAAAAAGTCCCTTTAATCTTGCAATAATGTGCCAGATCTGGCAACACAATGTTAAATCACAGTGTTGCCATGATTTCTCGGCCAATAAACCCACGCAATGAATACGACATAACTCACAAACTATTTTATAATAAAAAAAAACCATTTCATCACGTACATTTTGTTTGTCGTAACGCTTGTAATATTTTAAGCGGTTCATTTTTGAGGGTAGTACGGAAAAAATGGCTTATTTCCAACAATTTGATATATGTAATTATCTTAATAAGAATATCTTACATTCGTTTAACAATGCTTTAAGCATTATTTTCCTGTAAAAATACTAAAAATGTTATTCAAATTGTAAAATAAACGACTTGTGTGATAATTCATTTTTCTTGACTACTCTCTAAGTTTTTTTTTTGTAACAATATATTTATCATTTTGTATACTTTTTTTTGATGTAATATATGTTATGTATTTCGTAGTGCGTTGGCTAGCGTATTAACAACTGTTTCGTATAATTTCCTGTTGATATGGACGCCGTTAACCAACGCCTGGGCGTCAGTGTTTTAAAATTATGTACTGAATCTCATTTTGTATGAACGCTTTAAATGTTTGTGTGTATTTCATAATGTCCTTTTGAATGAGAATAATAATTCTCAATAAGAAACTGTTCTTTGACAGCTCAGATATAAGGTCGCAATTCCATTGCTATGTAGGATACACGGAGAGGCTGCAAACGTAAGCTGCGCGGTTCATTTTTTTGCCATCCATGCGTACAGCACGTTCACAGTTTTTGTCTCTGACAGCAGCAACCTTATTGTAACCAGAATAAAGATCACTGATTTTGACAGTGATGCAAAATCAGAGATAAAATATCTGTAATGGGCTTTAGCGTGGCCGTGTGTCGCATTGGACGTTCCCGTCTACATGTTCATCCAAATTACAGTGATCTGTATTCTCATTCTTATAAGGTTGTTGTTGGGTTGCTGCCATTGACAAGTCTGTCAAACTCATTCTGATCTTTATTCTCTTTAAAATAAGGTTGCTACTGTCAGAGGTATAACTGAGAACGGACTGCACACGTGCGTAGCTCGGTCGTGAGAAACAATGGAACTGCGCTTTTCAAAAAGAAACAAAAATCAATCTACTTATTTAAAATTAAATTTTTCCAAAAAGGCTTTATTTAATTATTTTTTTTTCTTGTTCATAAGGACATTTTTACATTACGCACGCCTGCACGCAACTTTACATTATATGTTTTAAAACACTGGAGTCTGATTGTTGCAAGTTATGTAGTGCATTCTGTATCGTTGTCTCCGACATTGTCATTCCCAAGTATTTTACATTAATAAAACTGTATTTGTAACTATTTTTGTGTGTATTTCTTTCTACATGGTCGTGTTCAAAGGGCAAAAACGATAAACCACCATTTTTTGGAACGAAGTTTCTTATCGCACGTTATAACTTTGCACACTTGGTGAATGCGTGCTAAACTGAAGAAAATGTAACATTTTAAGTCATCATATTTTTTGTTGCTAAAAAAATGTGCAAAAGCGAAAAGAACTTCGTTCAAGCCGGGTGTCCCACAAGTCCACGACACCTGTCTAGTGATTGTTTTTTAATGTCCCAGTCATAATTTCTAGATGAAATAATTCATGAATGTTCCCGATTTCCATTTTTGTCTAAATGTGTATGTACACTGTTAGCCTGCACCATCCCACTGCTGGGCGAAGGCCTGTCCCCATGACTTCCAGCTCTTTCGATCCAGGGCTAAAGTGGACCACTGGTCGTTTGTTTTGTCCAGCTGTGTGTGTGACACAGTAAAATATTCAGTTTTTGTAGTGTTGTTAAATTGAGCAAGTGTTTAAGTAACTACAGGCTAGATACTTTCCAATCCGTTGTATAATTAAATTGTATAAAACAAATGAGTAGGTACTTGGGAATCTTTCCAGCAAATGGGAAAAAAAATATCGAAAACATTCCTAGAAAATGGAATACCATTCTTTCATTGACTAACTGTCCTATGTAATTGTTATTAATTGCAAAAATAAAACCTTATTTTGTTGGAAAAAATGTTTGAAACAACGATGCTCGAGACTGTTTACTTAAAAATGACAGTTCATAATTTCAACGTACTTTTGACAGAAATTATAATTCAGGATTATTTCTTGTTTTTTCTTAGTTGGTCATTTTTCAGTAAATCGTGTCAAAACAATGTGCTATGTAACATATTTATGTATAAGAAGTGCATTTAAAGTATAATAAATAACGCTTGAGCGAGTGACGCAGTGTCAAATACCCGTAATTACTTACTGTATTTAAATTTATAATTAATAATTATTGATTATTAATGTACGATAGTTATGAATAAAAATGATTTTTAAGCCTTTATGTTCCTGTTTTATTTGTTTACAAAAAACCTTATAATTTGGTAAGTTGCACATGGTAGTGCGTTTGGTGTCGTACAGACGGCCGCACGTTAGTGTGTGAACACTTTGACCGTGAGCTGCCTAGCGTACGAAGAGAGTAGAGGCCAGTTTAAACCGGTTTTTGATCCCTGTGTGCGTGTATGTAGTCCGCGAGACCGAATTTCGGCCATGTCGACCAACCTCACTGGAGACTACACTAGCCTTCGGCGTGGTAGATATGATGGTGCACAAGTATGTGCGCAGACACAGGTGCACTCCCTCTTCCCCCACTCTCATAGTCCGATGGGAAGGCAATCCGACACGACCGGAGAGAGATCAGGCGCAGAACCAAGGGCTTCAAGTGTTTTCCGAGGCACGGGGGTATCACACCGCCAATTTCCAAACTCCGGGTTGCTACTGGAAATTCTTACTGGAAAATTCCAAAAACCTGGGAATCGAACCCAGGACCCCAAGCCGCGCTAGCAACCACGAGACCAGCGCGGCAGTTACCTCTAACGTTCAGTCTAACGTACTGGAATCGACTAAAGACAAGTGACGCGATGTGTGTCTCAACCAGTGATTGGTCGATTTCTGCACATCTCTCAGTAGGAAAGAAATGCACCCCAACACACTGCCCAACTCAGGGATCGAATCCGAGACCCCCTGTATGGCAGCAGTCGCGCTTACAATCACTACACAGACGAGGACTAGGTTAGGTTGGGTATCGAACTCAAGACCCTTTCTACAGCAGCGGTCACGCTTGCAATATCTACACCTATGAGCTGCTTACTACGCTGGGAATCGAAACCAGGACCCTCTAAACAATAGCGGTCGCACTTGCAATCTCTACCTATGAGGCTACTAGGTTAGGCCGGAGATCGAACCCGGGACCCACTGTACAGCAGCTGTCGCGCTTGCAACCTTTACACCTAAAAGCTATTGTCTAGGCTGGGCGTCGAACCCAGCCAGGACCCTCAGGACAGCAGCGGTCGCGCTTGCAATATCTAGACTTACCTTACCCAATGGAACTCTACCGACCAGGGAGTCGAACTCAGGACGTTAAGATCCGCAGTCATACAAGCTATTCGATTTCGGATATACGGAGAAATTGGCAAAGAGAAGTACGGAAAAACAACATATATAAAATAACAAATATAAAATATATATCTATCTATACATATAAAATTCAAAGTCCTGACTGACTGACTGACTGATAGATCAACGCACAGCCTAAACCGCTGGTCCTAGAGACATGAAATTTGGAGGGTGTGTTCTTCGTGAAGAGTAGGCATCCACTAAGAAAGGATTTTTCGAAATTCCACCCCTAAGAGGGTGAAAAGGGGGGAATTCGTTTGTATGAAAAATCTTATTCCTTGAGTTAATAAACTTGAAGCTTGGCATGAATACTTATCTAAATAAATTATGAAGATTGTCAGTTTTTTTTTCTTCTAAACTACCCCCTAATAAGGGATTGGGGGGTTTCAAAGTTTGTATGGAAGAATTTTAGCGCGCAGTCCGATTTACTCGAAACTCAGCATTTATACCTAATATTGAAAGTAAAGATTAGAGGTAGATTTTCAAAAAACTTTGATACACATTATGTGTATCAAAGTTTTTTGAAAATCTACCCCTGACGGGCTGAAATGGGGTAGTCAATTTTTCAGGGGAGGATTTTACTGCATGGCTTGATTAACTCGAAAATTAGTATAAATAATCTTCGAGTCAAGTTATGAATACATCTCAAACGATTTTTTTTTAATTCCACCCCTGTGGGGGTGAAAAGCGGGGATACAGTTTATATGAAAAATCTTCTTCATTAGGTTAATAAACTTGAAACTTTTCAAGAATACTCGCCTAAGTAAGTAATAAAGTTTATCATTATAAGTTTTTCAAAACTACCCCTCAAAGGGGGATATAGGGGTGTTGAAGTTTGTTTGGAATAATTTGAATGCGCAGTCCGATTACCTCGGAACTCAGTGTTTATACATAAGACCAAAAATAAAGAGTAACATAATTCAGGGTTTTTCGAAAATCTACCCCTAACGTGTTGAAAAGGGGTTGTTAATTTTACAAGGGAGGATTATAATGCGTGGCTTGATTAACTCGAAAATTGGTATAAATAATCTTTGAATCAAGTTATGAATAACCCCAAACGATTTTTCAAAATTCCACCCCTGTGGGGGTGAAAAGCGGGGGATACAGTTTATATGAAAAATCTTATTCATTTAGTTAATAAACTTGAAACTTTGCAAGAATACTTGCCTAAGTAATTAATAAAGTTTATCATTATAAGTTTTTCAAAACTACCCCTCAAAGGGGGATATAGAGGTGTGAAGTTTGTGTGGAATAAATTGAATGCGCGGTCCGAGTAACTCGAAACTCAGTATTGATAGTTTAGACAGAAAATAATTAATAATAAGTATGTAAAGTTGTCGAAAATTTACCACTGACTGGACAAAAAGGGGTAATTCAGTTTTTAAGGGGAGGATTTGAACTTGAAACTGTATGTTACATTTTCACGCCTAAACCACTGAACTTCTGATTTGGCGTAGAGATAGATGGCATCCTGGGGAAGCACATACATTTTATCCTGTTAGCACGTTCCCGTAGGACAAATTCCGACATCCACGCGGGCGAAGCCGCGGGCAGAAGCTAGTATGATATAATATACACCTTTTAATTTTGATCGTTTTAATCCTTAAAAGGGGTCATTGTACTCATCATTATAAACAAATTTTACTACGGGACCAACACTGAAATCGTGAAAAAAAAAATCAGTTGATCCACAGATTTACGTTCGCACTCGACATTAATTATGGATCAACTGATTTTTTTTTCACGATTTCAGGTGTATATCTAAAATAACATAATTATATAAAATAATATAAAACAATATAATAACTTCTCCAATGCGGTAGGAGTTCGAATGGAATACTTCTACATCATCTAACCAGTTATAATAAGCTGACAGCATATTATACATATTTATGTCTTCCGGGCACAAATCCATACTCTGACTGCTACTGACAAAATTTCTAATCGGCCCAGCACAATAATTTGCACGACCTGGGAATCGAACCCAACTTCAATCAACCTTAGATCAACGAGGCTTTTGTAGTGTTCCCAAATATAAATCTACGCCATCTTACGTATATAAATGATACCTACTATCCCACACAGGAAAAGCCATGTAGGAATTTTCTTTCACTGAAGCGAGAGTTTCGCATGTCCACCGCTAGATGGCACCGAGAGCAAAATCTTACAAAGTACGGAGTTTTTTTCCTATTTGTTATTTTTATTTTTAAAAGTAAAGGTTTTCTGTTGAAATTGAAAAGTATGTTAATCTAATGAGTTAAATTAGTAATGAAATACAAACCCCAACTATATTTTTTTAACTTAAAGATTCCCTGAAAATCTGTTTTTTTTTTTTGCAATTTAATTCTTAAAAAATGTATGAAGCTCCTACGAGTATCTAAGATGTATAGAAAAGATTGTTCTATCAAAAATTTATTTGTGAAGATAATTTAGTGCACAATATTAATATTTATAAATTCTTATTTTAACACTTGTTTTCAGTAAGAAAATCGTCTTATTTTATAGTAGCATATAATGTGAGCGTTTCCCGTTTTCCGCATAGCAGTAATACAGACCCAATGCCGGAGTGACTGTGTTACCAGATCATGAAAATCTGCGTGATTCTGGGGAAATAAAATAAAAAATAGGGAACTCTTTTTTGGATTGTATATTCTAATGCGAATTTACTGTAAGCATTTGTTTTGTTTTAAAAGCTGTTCGGCGACAGTCGGTCTCGAATTGATCGAAATATTTTCTTTGAAAAATGAATGCAGTTCTCGCAATATACGGTTGCGTTTTCATTTTACAGATTGAAATACCTAGATAAAAAATAAAATATCCAAATTATTTGTCGATACAGTCTACTTGCACCTGTCTGGATGCACAAATACGAAACATTGTTTACAAAAACACTAACTTCTGCTGTCCCAAAGAAGTACCTAGGCTATGCCACAAATAGCCCAAATCAATGTATAGTATTTATTGGGAGAACTGCTTACACCAAACAGTTCCAACGACCCACCCCTCTGTGCGCTGCTATTATGCATTAATGAATAATTAAATGTCTTTCTAAGACTCTGTACATCGTTTTACACTACAAAACCATCGAAACCGTCGAAAAAGACTCAATACTGCTTTAAAATTATAAAAAAAATACCTCAAAAGGATTATTTTTCGCAAAATTGTGACGTTTTAATTGCTTCGGCATTGTTTTTTCCACCTTGCGTATTGCGTAACTTCGAATATAGGCTGGCAGCCCCGGCAGTGAGTTCGTCGCGCGCTGTCTAGTCGGCGTGTCCCTCGTAAAATGGGCTTAAAATCGCTGCATTCACGCATAACGTTATAAAACATAAAAAAATACAACAAAACACACATTTAATTATGATTAAACCATATTTATAACACAAGTTAATTAGGTAACAGTGATTAGTGTTTATTTTTTCACGTAAACGGCTATCATAATGTTAATTGGTAGGTAAAAAAATTGCATAAATTAAATAATTATTTTTTTCGGTAAAGAAATCGTAAAAAACCTTTTCTATTTTTTTTTTCTGTTGACAGTATTTTTTTTTTATTGTGGCTGCATCAGACACGTACCTACATTATTCCAGTGAATAATACACGAGTTTTTCTGTGATAATGTGATTGCATAAAATGAAGAAACCCTCAGTGTTTTTGGTAAATAATAATCGTGGAATGTAGCGGTACGTAAAATCAATAATGTCCGCGCATTGTCCCGCGTGCTGTAGTACGATTTTTTCAGGTTCCACACACTAATGTCAAAATGATTAAACTGCGACAAAATGCACATTTAAGCAATTCATTTGTTTAATACTATCAAATAAATAATTTATCATGGAGCCCAACGTACGCAGACTTACGTAAATACAAAGATTTTGCGAAATTAAAACTCCGCAGTGCCACTAAATAACGAAAAAATGGTACCTACAATTGTAATAAATTACGAGAATTCCCGCCATTTTGTGTCAAATTCGGAATTATTCCAATGACTGTTGTCATCTGCAATGCCAAAATTAAAAAAAATAGGAGAATGCGCTGGTTGTTTTAAAATGCCATAGATGGCGCTTGAATATTTACCAAATTCTCGTGTCGTACATTTATTTTGTGAAAGTGCCATGGCTTCTAATAATGTCTTTAAAGATTTTAAATGTCTATTTTCTACGTTATTACAAAATTTTCAAGTGTTTTTACTTTTTGATAAATTGAAACATGAATGAAGGAATTCTTTACTTAAGTATTTAAATTTATTATTTTCTACCAGTGCTTATGACCATAATAATGTTGGTTTCTTTTTTTTTAATTATCAATAAAACAAGTTGTTTCATCGCTTCAGAAAAGCGTAAAACAATATTTACTTAGTTTCTTTTTTTTATTATTTAAATAACCTCCAAAATTAATGAAGTAATCTTTTGTTATGAAAACACATTTAGTTTGTAAAAACTTACGATTAAAATAATTATAATATAAGATAAAACTGAAGTGGCAATGAGAAGAAAGTCGAGCTGAAAACAGTTGACAAGCAGAAGGAAGAAATAGAAAAAATGCGCTGGATATTTCCTGTGCCAGGTAAGGCTGCGTGTTTTTTAAATACTAGGTAGAGTCCGTCCCACGAAAGAAGTCGTATAGCAACATTTACATCAACTCGCTTATCTCACACAGTTTTCTCTACTTAGTATTGTGAAACTTATTAACCAACATATTACATGATATGTTGCGAAAAAAATCAAAATAGTGAACAGGCATCTTCTGGGCATGCTCGTTTCACCATAGCCCATGGATGAGGTCGGAGACGCTTCCCATCAGGCGTGATCGAGATTTTTGACGCGCTAGGATGCGCTCTGTTGGATTCTCAATGCTCGGCTCAACTCCGAGAGTTGAAAATCCAATGGAAGAACGAAATCGTCGCGTAAGAAAATCGCCTCTGCATGTTTGGGCTTTAAGGCGTTGAGTACTCGAGAAGTCAAGACGAATAATTGGTAACAGCCGCAGTCGATTGAAGGTTCAGCTACGCTTGCCGCGGTCGGTCCGTAGATGGGCGAACTTCCATAAAATGTTGAGACCTCGGAAAGCACGTTAAGCCACATGTCCACACACAGATTTTGACATCATTAGCGACAAATTATAGTCCCCGCATCGAGGAATACGTTCCTGACAACTGTCAGATGCAACAATTCTAGTAGCTAATAAAGATGAAAATCGCAAAACACGTATTCGTTTATATGAAACTAACAGGTGTCAAGAACACATTCTTTCGACGGATGGACAGTAGCTGTCAAAAACAGTGGCTACTAAAGTCGCTGTGTCTGTACCTAGCTTATGGGTGCCTTTGCACTGCGTCCGATTTCCTCGAATCACAAAAACTCGTATTGAATGTACAGACGCCAGCACATCAAGCTACTACAATCTGTCAAATTTCTGTAATAGATTTTTAACTTTATCACTTAAGTATTAAAGTTCAAGATTGATTGGGAAAATTTGACAGTGTTGTTATAGTGCCACGGAGCGTCTTACAGGATAACCGCTTGAACGATTTCGGCTAAACAAAAATAAAATAAATTCATCTTATTATTTACTTATAAATCTACGTAATACGACAAAATATTTGTTAATCGAGGTAAAATTCACGTTTTTCATCTTAATTTTTTTGTTTTGTAGGTAAAACTAAAATTATATACATACTATAACTACAATAATATAAATATAGGTACCTATCATAGTAAATCATATAAAATCACAACTACAATGTTTAAATATTGACAGCTAATTAAACAGTGTTACCAAAACAAAAAATTAAAACTCCCATCAAAAACAATTATATATTTTTTAGGCGAATATTTGTATGTACCTATTTAATTTTTTTTTCCATTAGCCGAAATAATGTTGCAGCTATTCGCTGTCCGTAAAAAGAGTTCTAAAACAAAACTCAAAGTGTCCAAAAGGCTTTCAATATCTGGCTGAATAATATTGCTTACTGGTTCACTCAAATCTGTGTGGTTCTTTCCTCAAAAGGCCATTTCACACGCTAATCTACATTGTCCTCACATGATCAGACCAAGATTATGTCTGAATTTTAAAAGTGAGAAGAGACTGATCAGCTGTATGCAACCTACCCCCCCGGCGGGGTAATTGCGTACCTATCACACTATCAGCAGCTATGACTTTCATTTTGACAGTTCAACACATCTATTGCATTATTTACGTTGTTGAGCATTCACATTTTTCGAACATAATATGAAGCAATGGATTAACAATATCCTTCAACATGATTCAGCGGATCGATTTTGTAAAAATCTCACCGTGAAAAGTTAGGTGAAGTGAGCCGTCAATAGTGTTAATCCCTAGCATTAATTGGAATGACAGCTCACTCCACGCTCACTTCACCTGAGTTTTCACGGTGAGATGGTTACAGAATCGCACTGCAGATTGAGATAGTGTGTCACGCAGTTAGGGTGCCTACTGTGGGTGTGTGGGTGTTGTAGGTATGGTATGAATCTATAATATTTTTATTTTAGCTTATATACAACGTATTCTGCATTACGTATTTTAAACACACTCAATTAATAACAATTATCATTCTAGCCGTGGGACCAATTTTTTATTTAGTATTTAACAACATTAACTTAATTTACAGCTTAGGTAAGGGCTGAATTTTCAATCGACAGATAATTTTTTTTCGTAGAATAAAATTAACGTCTGACACGTGACAGATTCTGTATGGAAGAACTGTCAAAAATTCAAAATTATTCCTCGGATAAAAATATCTGGCGTTGGAAAAATCAGCCCTAACAATACCAAAAAGTTTGTGTCGAATTGTTGATACCATCGCCCCGCGCGTGTCTAGTGCCTTCTTATCAAGGGTGGTTGAGTTCGTGTTAATTTTTACGCTATTTACTTTGTTTAAAAAAATAAATTTTCTATTTTGAGTAAAATTGTTTAAGTATTTTATTATTTTAGCAGACCGATCACAACTTGTAATAACCGCTGTAATATGTAGTACTGATTTTTCCAACGCTAGTTAATTTTATCCAAGGAATAATTTTACATTTTCGACAGTTTTCCGTACAAAATCTGTCAGACGTCAATTTTATTCCACGAATAAAAATTATTTGTCGATTGAAAAATCTAAAACCTAATCGCCACTCTGGTCTTATCATATTTTGATTTAAAAGAGTGTCCGCGGAGTTTCATGCCCGTTCTTCTCCATGAGCCCCGGGCTACTACGCTTACGGACTCCTTGATAATTCAAAAGTGCCTGTAATTTGTTTAATTGAAATAAATGCTATGGGTTTGAGTTTGAAAGGAATTAAGATCGATACGGAAGAATTATTTCGATGTCATTTTTTAGTTTTCAACTGTTAGGACATTTAACAGTGTTTTTAATGTCTAACTCGTGGCTAATAATAACAGCGGCACGGGTCGATCGAAGGTTATGCTTCCCTTGCCGCGGTCGGTTCGTGGATGGGTGATCATCTATAACCTATCGAGACCCCGCCGTGCCTCGGAAAGCACAGGTCGCGACTGTCATTCGTAGATCCTTGACAGTCATTACGAGTAGTCAAAAGTCTGACAACCAGTCTTACCAAGGGTATCGTATTACCCAGTAACTGGGTTGTGAAGGTCAGATAGACAATCGCTTCATGTAAACACTGGTATTCAGCTGCATCCTGTTAGACTAGAAGCCGACCCCAACTAAGTTGGAAAAAGGCTATAAATGTGTAATTTGTCAGACTTTCGGACTTCTGACTATAGCCGTAGCGACGTCAAAGATCCACGAATGACAGCGGAGACCTTTCCGAGGCACGGAAGGGTCTCGGTATGTAAAAATGGTCACCCATCCACGGGCCGACCGCGGCAAGCGTAGTTTAACCTGATCAATCGACACGTGCGGCTGTTATTCCTTAGCCACGAGCCCCCTACACAGTCTAAGTAAGGTTTTTAATTTCATAACCACCATTCTCAGCGCACAATGTTGCTATTGCAGTAGATATTATAATGTTCTCTAAGCCCATAGACAACTCGCTTCACTCTCCCTCATAACATAATCTCTTGCACAAACATAATATGAGAGCATAAGTATGCCCATCCAAATCTAAGCCCTACGAACCGACAACTTGACCTGACCTAACTCGAGTGCTGACCTCAGCTCAAGTTTCTATGTATATTGTCAACACGGACGAAAATAGACTGTTGTCAGTGAACGAGACAAAAATAGACTATTCGTGTTGTTTAGACAATCTTTTAGGAAAATACTTAGTAAACTGATTCTCTAAAACATTACATGATGGACACTTTTTTAAATGAATGATCCTCTAAAAAACTTTGCGCTTCTTCTGATGCACACTTTTTTTTCTGTTGACCTATGTTGTCCCACTGCTGGGAAAAGGTCTCCCAATATTTTTCCACTTTTTTTTATACTGTGCCTTCTTCGTCCAATCGGTTAGGAACGGGTCTAAATCGTCACGCCAGCGTTTCTTAGGCCTGTCTCGGTGACGACGCCCGTCTTCAGGCACTGGGATAAATAAAAGAGCATCTTTGTAACATCGTGATTTTTTCTCACAGTATGAAGTAACTATATACGCTAGGGGGAGGCACCCCAACCAAGCCGGTTTGGTTAAACTGTGACCAACCACGCGGGAGCCGAATTGGTCGCAGTAATTGTAAGCTAGTGCACCCCGAGTACCCCGATCGGCCGAATTTATTTGACACTTGTTTTGACGGATCAACTACTTTCGGACGGCCCCGCACCGTCGTTGACTTAAAACCCCAGTTCGATTTGTAAGGAACAAGACTCGGACGGGATACGGGCGCCGTACGGTGTAGCATTAACTGCTTTATTTTTTTTTTGTGAAGTTTTGGATCCTTGTCGCAGGGTCTACTTCCTAAGCACGAAGTGCGTTGACTCAGACGAATTGACGGGCGTTTCTTACTCAAAATCAAAATATTTTATTTCACATAAACGCACGGCACGCACGCACGGTTCCAATTGTATGGAGAAGAGCCGGCAAGAAACTACACGGTTACTCTTTTAAAAACTCTGTATCACTTACGGATATAGGATTAGTTCGGGGCCCGAACTAAGTAATGAATGACAACACTATTTAAAAGCTGTCCCTAACTCCCTACTCGCGATATCTATTTGCCAGTTAAAAAAATTGAATTTGGCACTTGTTTTGACGATCAACTACCTTCGTACGGACCCGTATGTTCGTTGACGGTCTAACAAGACTCGCGCCCGCTACGGTCAAGCATTAAATCATCCTTAACTCTCTTTTTCTTTCGATGTGTTCAAAAACTCGATGAGAGGAATACATTTTATTGTTTCATTTTCAGTTATTTTTGTTTAAAAGGTAGATCTTTTTACTATGAAGGACTAAAATACTCATTTGGGTTTCACAGCCGATCAATTCTGTAAAAATCTCACCGTGAAAAGTTTATTTATTTATCATCCTTACAACTATCATTACACGCCTTAGGTACCTAATGCGACAGTATGTGAAGTGAGCTGTCAATAGTGCCAATCATTAGCATCGTGGAATGAAAAAGAGAAAGAAAAAGCATTTATTTGCGGCAAACATGACGCATAAAAAAAAAGGACATAAACACACAAAAAACAACAAGTTGGAGGTAAACATGCGTCACATTCACGCAAAACGGCCATCGCTCAGCATAATGCTAAGACCCTATACGAGACAGAGCTCCAGCGCTGGTTTTCAGCGGCAGCCGGCGCTGACGTGATGACGTTAACCAGTGCAGCATGCAATTATACATAAATAAATAAAACAACAATCAAAACAAGAAATAAAATAAACCATTGCAACATATGATTCGACACAAACAAAAAACAACAATCAAAGCATGAAATAAAATGAAATATACATAAGTACATTATAAAAAAGAAAAAAGAGATGGAGAAAACATGAAATATGGTAACATTCCGGGCAACGAATCAATCAACGAATGACAGTTCACTTCACCTTATTTTCACGGAGAGATTTTTAAGGAATGAAAAGGTCTGGCTGATAATTAGTCGCTGTCGTAAATTATACGAGCAACACCTTCTATTATATTAAAAAAGAAAAATCGAAATATTTTAATTCACATAAACCTACATGAGCACTTATGAAACGTCAGAAGGTAGGTGCACGGTTCCAATTGGTCGTTTCCTATGGAGAAGGGCCGGCAAGAAACACCACGGTTACTCTTTAAAAATAATTGGCTTTTCCAATATTTTCAAATTACACTGTTTAATAGGTATGGGAGGACAGTGTAGGCCTGTTAACAAGTACCTGGTACTTAGATTACTTATAGATTTCCAAGTCAGCTCGACGGAACGATTATTAAGGTGTCATCCGCACAGTATTGTTTTACGCTGACTGAGTTACGCAAAGAGGCCATGTCTGATCCCTATTCTGCGAAAGGCATATGTTCATGCTTTTTTACTAATATTTGAAACAATTATGTAAATTAATATATTGTCAGCCAGACAACAGGAAAATGTCGTCGGTCTTTTTTTAAATGAGTTAAATTTTGTGTAAAAAAGAAACAATTTACCGCCGGATTTACTACTTTGGCTAGGAAAGCGGTTCCGTCATTTTATAACGACCGTCATAAAAATCTGTCATTTTGCCAGTATTTGTCAGGAAATGCCGTATTTACTTAGGGATCTGCCGACGACGTTAGTCATTACCTAACTACGCGTTGCTTAACTTTCGTTGAAGTTACTGAAAACCTTTGCATGGTGGCAGGGACATCGACGTAACCATGGATTTTGAACCTGCGTTGAAATGTTTGGTCGGTTATTAAAAAGAAAATTACTGTTCCATACATTTTGACCGCGTCGGTATTGCACTTTTTGATGAAACAGGGGTCTAGTGCTGTAATCATGTACTGCCTTCATGGTTACAGTTTGCGCGTCCACGTCTCTGCCACCCTGTATTAGTTGAACAATTAGTAATTTATCAGTATCAGCCCGGTGTCTGAATTTGTGCCCGGCAAGTTGTCATGGCAATAGGCTTGCCCCCTATTTAAAAAAAAAAAAAATTATAAAAAAATTGTTGCTCCACACTAGGAATTACTCCTGTATCGTGGGTGCGTTTACAAACATTTAAACTCACATACACAAACAGCCAGACCTGGAACAACTACTTGTAGGTCATACAAATATTTGTTCCGTGCGGGAATCGAACGAAAGCGCAGGTTATTGCATGGGACTTAAAAATAACTGGCGAAATGTGGGTGTACTATTTACTATTTTTTATTTTTTGCACCTCTGTCTAACCCTTCGAAGATACAGGCGTGATGTTACGATAAAAAACCAAAACCGAACCAAACCAATTAATACTCGATTAGCGGTCATCGTGTATGCTCCCTCGCTCCTTTATATTATTCAATGTTTATTCCGTACAATACATTTATTTTATCAATCTGCACTATCATTTGACTTCCAACCTACTACATGCACCAAGTCACGGTTGATATCTTCGCATCACATTTACATAGATATAATGCATAGATATATTATCTAACTATGGTATGGTTGGCTGCCAGTCTAGCCCAGCTGGATACCAGTATGTTACAAAGAGTTCCAATGTAAATAAAAAATAAAAGAATATTTGCTAACCCTGAACTATGACGACACAGAAAAATTACTCAAACCATAAGTTAAACAGAACAAATCAGGCACCCACTCACACAGACACACCTACTTGCAATCTTGGTCAGGCCAATAGAGGGCTATGCATGTTACTGTTACGAGCTTCGGGTTCGTGACAATAAAAATGCCGATAAAAATCACCCAAAAGTTACACTTTAATTAATCAACACTAACAACAATTCAAAACACACTAATTATAAAACACAATCACTCTTAAGTCGCACTTGAAGATCGCTTTCGATGTATTCGCTTGTGTCGCAAAACCAAGTCTGATTGCTCGCGGCTGTTCCCGGCCTTATATAGTGCCGCAGATAGTTCCAGAACCTTCTATTGTAGAACCGTCTAGAATGTTCGAGTACATACCGGCCCCGACTGACTACATGTCGATAGTTCTAGTAAGTTCTAGCTACGTCATATCTACTCGTCAATAGATGGCGCTGACGGATGGCGTGACTATTAGTTCTACTATTCCATAATAGATGGCGCCAGTTAGTTCTGCCAATCCACAATAGATGTCGCCAGTGGTAACTAATGTCACCGTGTATCAGGCATTAATTGTGGCGCGTAACACTGCCCCCTCCTAAGACATGCTCGTCCCGAGCATTATCGGCTCCATAATAACGCGCCAATCGATCCACATGGACGATCTTAGGAGTACCTCTTGCACCTTTCCGTATCCGGTAGGTTACGTCATTGATCTTTGTCACAATCCGGTACGGTCCATCCCATTTAGCTTGAAGCTTAGGAGATTTCCCTTTGCTGCGCACTGGATTGTGCAACCACACTAGTGAACCTTCGTCGAACCCTTTACTGTTCATTTTGCGGTCATAACGGGTTTTCATCTTTTCAGACATTTGCTGGCCCGATTGTCTGACGTGCTCACAAATGTCATTCATTTTATTCCGCAAGTTATTCGCATAATCCGTTATACTGCATGGGGCATCAGGTGGTATTCCGGTGATCAGGTCTGCAGGCAGCCGTAATTCTCTTCCAAAGTTTGCGAAGGCTGGTGTCACCGATGTACTTTCGTGAACAGCGCTTCGATATGACAACAAAAACGGTTGTATGTGCTTGTCCCAATCTCGTTGTCGATTTTCCACAACTTTTGCTAGGTACCTCTCCAGTGTCTGATTAAATCGTTCCACCATTCCATCCGATTGTGGGTGGTAAGAAGTTGTTCTTGTTTTATGAGTACCCATAACTCGACAAGTTTCCTGGAATATTTGGGACTCAAAATTCCTTCCTTGATCACTGTGAATCTCTAGTGGAACTCCAAAACGACAGAAGACTTCATAAACTAATTTATCTGCAACTGTCGAAGCTTCTTGGTTTGGAATGGCGAAGACTTCCGGCCACTTAGTGAAGTAATCCATCACAACCATGAAATACTTGTTGCCACTTTCACTTTCCGGAAACGGCCCCGCAACGTCGAGGGCTATCCTCTCCCATGGTGCGCCAACATTGTACAATTTCAATGCACCTCTACTACGAGTCTGAGGTCCCTTTACAGCTGCACAACTTGTACATTTGCGACACCAGTCCTCAACATCGTCCCGACAGTGGACCCAGTAAAACCGTTCTCGTATCTTCAGTAGAGTCCGTTTTACTCCCAGATGACCTCCTGAACATCCATTATGGTACAGCTGTAGAACATCCGGTACTTGAGCTTTAGGGACAACCATTTGCAAATGACAGCTATCTCCCCGAGCATTTTCCCATTTTCGGCACAGGACTCCATCCTGAATCACCAAGCTGTCCCATTGGGCCCAATAGCTTTTCGTGATCGAACTCATCGCTGAGACGTCGCTCCACTTGGGCTTAGGAGCTCTGGCCTTCATCCACTCCAGAATCGGCTTGATGTCTGAATCTTCCTGCTGTGCACGTTGTAGGCTGTCCTTCCACTCGATGCTGAGGTCTGTCTTGAGCATCCTCACAGGTACGACTTCTTTACTCTCTTGCCTAGTACAATGCTTGCAGTCTTCAGGACAAGGTCTTCTTGACAATGCATCTGCGTTGCCATGAGATTTTCCGCTGCGATGTTCGACCACGAAGTCGTATTCCTGCAGAAGTTCAATCCATCTCGCAACTTGTCCTTCTGGATTTTTGAACTGCAATAGCCATTTCAGTGCAGCATGGTCTGTTCGTAACTGGAATTTCCGACCCAGAAGATATTTGCTAAAGTGCTGCAATGACTTTACCACAGCAAGCAGTTCTCGTCTCGTAACACAATAGTTCCTTTCAGGTTTCGACAATGACTTGCTGAAGTACGCTATCACAAATTCTTGATCGCCATTCCGCTGGGACAACACACCGCCAAGTCCTATGTCGCTTGCGTCTGTGTCAACTATAAATTCCTTGCCTGCATCAGGGTACCCCAAAATAGGTGTTTTGCACAGACGGTCCTTTAGCTCTTGGAATGCGATGTCGCAACTTCCATCCCAGCTGAAATGTCGCTTTTCCTCGGTTAGCTTATGCAGGGGTTTGGCTATATCTGCAAAGTTCTTGACAAATCGTCGATAGTAGGAGCACAAACCCAGAAATGCTCTGACCTGCGTCTTGTCTTTTGGAATTGGCCAATCCTTGACAGCGGCGATTTTCTCCGGATCCGTGCGGATACCTTCTTCAGACACTACATATCCCAAAAAGCTAACTTGCCGTTTGAATAGTGAACACTTCTTTGGACTTAACTTGAGGTTGGCACTCTGGATCTTCATGAGCACGCGTTCCAGGTTTTGAAGATGTTCTTCAAACGTACGGCCTACGATGATGATGTCATCCAAGTAGACCAGACAGGCATCGCCAATTAGCCCGGTAAGTACAAGTTCCATCAACCTTTCAAACGTTGCCGGAGCATTGCACAATCCAAACGGCATAACTTTAAATTGCCACAGACCCTTTCCTGTCGAGAATGCAGTTTTCTCCTTGTCCTTAGGATCAATTTCAACTTGCCAGTAGCCACTTTTCAGGTCCAGCGTGCTAAACCACTTTACGCCAGTAAGCATGTCCAGCGTGTCATCGATTCTTGGCAAAGGATAGCTGTCCTTCTTGGTGACGTCGTTCAAACGACGATAGTCAACACAAAACCTCATGCTGCCGTCCTTCTTTCTTACCAGCACTACAGGTGAACACCATGGGCTAGATGAAGGTTCAATAACACCATCCTTCACCATCCCCTCAATCATGGTTTCCACTTCCTTTTCACGTGCAACCGGCAATCTCCTTGGCCGCTGACGGATAGGCAATTCATCTCCTGTGTTTATTTTGTGTTGAACTAAGCCAGTCCTGCCGATGTCAGCATCGTTTGACGAGAAAACATCAGCATACTTGAGTAACATTTTCTTCGCCTTGACCATTTCATTTTGGGACAGAGCGCTGCGGCAATCTTCTAAAAGTGTGGTCACTCTTGTTTGTGCATCCTTGCTGAGGGTCCCAGTCGATAGATGTTGGCATCGACGCAACCAATCCACTTCCTCGCAAGTACCAACTAGTGTGCCTTTTTCTATAATCTGTTCCTGATCACAAAGGTTCAGCACACGTACCCCTGAGATGTCGGTGGCTCTGACCAAAGTTCGTGCCACTTTCCATGGAAGGTCATCGTCTACCCTTTCCACGAGTACACAACGTTGAGTTTTCCCAGGATTCCGAGGAAGACTAACCGGCACAATCGTTTCCGATCTCGGCGGAAGAACAATCTTCTTAAGGCTGTACACGTTCCCTGGTAACGCCCCTTCCACGAAAAGTTCCTCTTGTCCACATTTCAAAACACCTTGCTTGACGTCAATTTCGCAACAATTCTTCCTCATAAAGTCAAGGCCCAGGATGCAATCGTCCATTATATCAGCCACGATGACATTATGCAGGTAGATTCTGTTGCCTAGCTTCAACCCTATCTTCTTCTCTCCATGGACGGGTATGCGCTGACCGGTGGCTGTTACCAAATTAATGTGTTCTCGGTTGTATGCGGAGTCCCCAAGGGACCGTCTTATGAGTTGGGAACTGACAACCGTGCGAGTGGCTCCAGTGTCTATGGTCAGCTTACACGGCGTTCCGTTGACCTCGCCCTTGATGATTAGGCTGTTCCCGTCTTGGGTTTGTGTGATCGAAACCCTTGGGGCTCTTTGAACATCAGCCAGCACCCGCCCCGCAGTCCTGGCTATTACTCGTTTCCCTGCTTCTGCTGCTGGGCGGTGCTGTTAGCTGCACTGCCCTCTGGAGATCGGCCCTCTTCTCTTTCAGCAGTTCGCTTGGGGCAACTGGATCGAAGGTGGCCCCTTTCCCCACAGCCGTAGCACCTAGGGCTGTGTCCTTTATTGCGGTCGCGAACTGTAGCCGCTGCAACCTCCCTGACGCGATGGGAACGATGATCCTGTCGCACGGCTTCCACCTCCAGTGCATGGGCCAAGGCGTCCTCAAGCGTCCCGTGGTGCCCGAGTCTCACAGCAGCTCTAACTTCAAGGTCACGGATGCCGTCGATGAATGCCTGCACCAGGTTCCCATCAATAAGCGCAGGTACGGACTGGTATGCTTTACGCACCAGCTTCTCCACTTCAAGGGCCCACTGCTGCAGGTTTTCATTGCTGCGTTGCACGCGATCCTTGAGCTGCGCACGAAACACGTGTTCCAGGTGAGCGTCGCCATACCGAGCCTCCAATGCCTCAAGGAGTTGCTCGTAAGTCACTTCCTTTCCGAGAGCTTCCAGAACGGTTAGGGCCTGGTCGCGCAGGCCTAGGGTGAGGGCAGTCATGGCCTGACTTTTATTCCAAGCGTTCGCCTTCATGACAGCCTCAAACTGTATTTTGTAGGCCGACCAGGAAGAAGTTCCGTCGAACGGTGGCACTTTGAATCCACGTAGCGAAGGTGTTGTAGCTACGGGAGCTGCGATTCCATCCCCAAGATTAAGATAATCCAGCGTTTTCTTTACGTCAGCCATCACGGTTTTCTTCACGTCAGCCACCACGTTGTCAACCCGATTACTCACTTGGTCGATCCGGATTTCAGCTTCCGACAGGCGGTCGTCATGTTGAGCAACCTTATCCTTCACCTCCTTCATGTCCTTCCCTAAGGTAGCGTGAAGGTCCTTCATAAGGAGCATCTGCTCTTCCTGGCGGCGCGCTTGCTCCTCCTTATCACGTTGGAGCTGTTCTTCCAACCGGCGAGCCTGTTCCTCCTGTCGGCGAGCCTGTTCCTCCCTGTCACGCAGCAGCTGTTCTTCAAACCGACGGGCCTGTTCCTCCTTGTCCCGCTGGAGCTGTTCTTCCAACCGACGAGCCTGTTCCTCCTGTCGGCGAGCCTGTTCCTCTTGTCGGCGAGCCTGTTCCTCTTGTCGACGAGCCTGTTCCTCTTGTCGGCGAGCCTGTTCCTCCTTGTCCCGCTGGAGCTGTTCTTCCAACCGACGAGCCTGTTCCTCCTGTCGGCGAGCCTGTTCCTCTTGTCGGCGAGCCTGTTCCTCCTGTCGGCGAGCCTGTTCCTCCTGTCGGCGGGCCTGTTCCTGCAGCATCATCATCAGGGCAGCAAGGTCTGGTGCTGCTGATGCTGGAGCTGCTGCGGGCGGGTCGGCCTCCGTGGTTGGTAGCTGGCCCTCCGACCTCTGCGGCATAGCTCCACCAAAACGTCTCTGGTCCGTCTCCTGTTGGCGTTGATTCCGGGTACGGATACCCTCCGTGTCGTCTTTAGGTAAAATCGGCATGATTAATCCTTGCTTCTGACACCAATTGTTACGAGCTTCGGGTTCGTGACAATAAAAATGCCGATAAAAATCACCCAAAAGTTACACTTTAATTAATCAACACTAACAACAATTCAAAACACACTAATTATAAAACACAATCACTCTTAAGTCGCACTTGAAGATCGCTTTCGATGTATTCGCTTGTGTCGCAAAACCAAGTCTGATTGCTCGCGGCTGTTCCCGGCCTTATATAGTGCCGCAGATAGTTCCAGAACCTTCTATTGTAGAACCGTCTAGAATGTTCGAGTACATACCGGCCCCGACTGACTACATGTCGATAGTTCTAGTAAGTTCTAGCTACGTCATATCTACTCGTCAATAGATGGCGCTGACGGATGGCGTGACTATTAGTTCTACTATTCCATAATAGATGGCGCCAGTTAGTTCTGCCAATCCACAATAGATGTCGCCAGTGGTAACTAATGTCACCGTGTATCAGGCATTAATTGTGGCGCGTAACATTACTGTCTGGAGATGGTTTTTTGAGGAAAGAACCACACAGATTTAAGTGGACCTGTCCAGTCATTGCAAGCATTTGTCAGTGATCGTGTAGCTCAACTTTTAGCGATAAGACCACTAATTGTGTCACCCTGTGTTTTACATTATCAAAATATTTTATTTCACATAAACCTACATGGGGCACTTATGAAACGTCAGAAGCTAGGTTCACGGTTCCAATTGGTCGTTTCCTATGGAGAAGAGCCGGCAAGAAACTCCACGGTTACTCTTTCAAAAATAGGCTTTTACAATGTTTTCAAATTACAGTAGGTATGGTCAACAACAAAGACATTAAATAATTTTTGTACCTATCTTAAATCTCTTTGGTCAACAAGTACGGTACCTACTTGATAAAATAAAATGGTCCTAAAGTCTACAAGGCCTACAAAGTCCTCACATTTACAAAATATAAAAGAATCTATCAGAAGGATAAATAAAATATAAAAACCTATTAAAATCAAGTGACATGATTGCCATTACAACCACTAATAAAGACTTGAAATTAGAATTGTCTGTATATAATGTCATTTATATCTGTAATAGTTATGGTGTAAATTATAGAGTATTTATCTTAAAATCTCAACTCAGAACCTAAAGAGCTCGAACGAACACTTATTAAAATATATTAATTTATCACTCTGGCAGAGGAGTCACGGTTATTGCGCATACGACTCTATTTATTCGCTCGTGACGTCCGAACTACGATAATTTTACTAAAGGTTTATTTCGGGGACATAAGTGATATTATATTTAATGGGGAAACTCGTTCCAGATTCACGAATTGAAACTTCCGTTTGATCTTGGTGGAGAATATTTAATTTTTGTAATGGCTAAACACCTGACGGTCCATCAGCCGATCGATTCTGTAAAAATCTCACCGTGAAAAGTTAGGTGAAGTGAGCTTAGAGTGAGCTGTCAATAGTGTCAATCCCTAGCATTAGTTGGAATGACAGCTCACTCCACGCTCACTTCACCTAAGTTTTCACGGTGAGATGGTTACAGAATCGCACTGCTGATGGTGGTCACCGTCACCAAAACTCTGCCGATCTATTTTGTAAAAATGTTACGATGAAAATGTTATTGAAGTGAGCTTGTAGTGAGAAAAGAAAGAAAGAATAAAAGAAAAACATAGCCAATCTCAAATCCCTAAAAAATAAAAATAAAATGTAATTTATTTAGCTGTCAGTGTATATCCCTAGCACCAAGTGGAATGACAGTTATGGCAGCTCACTTCACCTAAGCTTCGCGGTCAAATTATTACAGGATAGACCGGCTGTAATACCAGAGGAGTCGCAGATACGTTATATCGCAAATACGTGGATTATATGGCTCATTGCCCTTTTAGTAATCAAACAACATTTAAAAAACCGGCCAAGTGCGAGTCGGACTCGCCCATGAAGGGTTCCGTTACGTTACGATTTATGACGTATTAAAAAAAAACTACTCACTAGATCTCGTTCAAACCAATTTTCGGTGGAAGTTTATATGGTAATGTACATCATATATTTTTTTTAGTTTTATCATTCTCTTATTTTAGAAGTTACAGGGGGGGGGACACACATTTTACCACTTTGGAAGTGTCTCTCGCGCAAACTATTCAGTTTAGAAAAAAATGATATTAGAAACCTCAATATCATTTTTGAAGACCTATCCATAGATACCCCACACGTATGGGTTTGATGAAAAAAAAAATTTTGAGTTTCAGTTCTAAGTATGGGGACCCCCAAAATTTATTGTTTTTTTTCTATTTTTGTGTGAAAATCTTAATGCGGTTCACAGAATACATCTACTTACCAAGTTTCAACAGTATAGCTCTTATAGTTTCGGAAAAAAGCGGCTGTGACATACGGACGGACAGACAGACAGACAGACAGACAGACAGACAGACATGACGAATCCATAAGGGTTCCGTTGCCATTTGGCTACGGAACCCTAAAAAAGACATTTTCTTTACAGCGTGGTTCAGGTTTCTAGTTTTATAATCTGGAAAAATGCTTTTAAACCAATTTTCTATTCTTGGCCGTTTGCCACCTTATAATATTACTGCGGATATTTATGAATTCCCATTAAAACTGCCATTTTACAAATAAATTACAGACATTTATATTATGTAGGCACCTGCAGTAAAACTGATCACATTCTCCTTTATTCATAAACGTTGCTCAAAGTTAAATAGTGATTAGCAACTGTTTAACCATATATTTTTGACGTTGAAACGTCACTTTGTAAAGTATTCTATTATTTTAATTATTGTGAATGTGTGGGTCATTTTTTTTTTTATTTTACTCTGTTCTGTTAGTTTTTGTCATGATCTGGCAGTTTGAGTAATTTATGTGGCCTATCCAAATGTCCTTTTTTTGGTATTGTTCGTCAAATCGGTTGAGCGATTTCTGAACCCTGTTCCCGATACCCGAATTTTTACCCGATGTTTTATTATCCTTTTTTTTATAAAAATATTTAAAAATGTAATTTGTAAGTATTTAAATGAAATAAAGGAGATAATAATAAAATATTTATAATAAAATATATATTGTTTGAAAATAATATTTGCATTAATATGCAATAGTAGACTCTTATTCGTAGGTCTGGACATGAAAAGGCTGTTCGAAGATTCATCTTTTACAATCTATACCTTGTTAATGTAACGCTATGGTGGTTAACTCATGGGTTTAGCATGGTTGATGGTAAATAATATGTATTTCAAATAACAGGTGCGATGGCGCAATCTTTTAAACTAGGACTAGCCTGTATCTTAAAAGATAGGGTCAGTGGCGGATTTACCAACAGGCTGAGTAGGCTGGAGCCGAGGGCGGCAGATTTTAGGGGCGGCAAATATAGGGCCAACATTTTTTAAAATGTCTTACTGCATTTAAAAAGATCAATATTTATATACCTACCATGGTTTTTTGGAAAGAATAAAAAAAAGTGAATGCTCAAATTCACGCTTCTACCGTAGATTTGATCACTGTTTTTCGTAGCTGAATGAGACATTATTAATTATTACGAATTATTTTTCTTATGTCTTTTTTAGAAGTCGGTTGTTTTTTTTTTGTGAAAAAGTTTTCCTTTTCATTTTTAAGTTCTAATTTTTACCAGTAATTTTGATTTAAAAACCAAACTACTGAACCATTTTTGATGAAATTTCTATGGGACCAATCTGAAAGTATGTCCTTACAAAAAAAATAGAATTTTGCGAATCGGCTTATAAATAACGGAGTTCTGAGGTAACAAACATTTTAAAAAAAAAATCGAATTGAGAACCTCCTCCTTTTTTGAAGTCGGTTAATGGGACATTAAAGGTCGGTAGGGGCGGCAAACTTTAAATATCCTACGGGCGGTAAATGTGTAAATCCGCCACTGGATAGGGTTCGGCCAAAGTGGATTCTGTTAATATTCTCAACCAAAAACAGGCGAAAAAAGTGTCAATGATTTGTACTAACAGCTGTTAGAAAAAAATAAAGTGAAACTAAAATAAAATAATAACAAAAACTAATCTTATGTCACACAAGGAGTGTGATAAATAGCAGACATGCATGAGTATGTATGTGTTGGGGTGTGTGTGGGCTGTGTGTGTGTGTGTGAGTGGGTGTGTGTGTTCAAAGTGATTCCGTGAATATAATGAATATGTAATAATTGGATATAAAGTGTGAGATGTGATCTTTGAGTATGTATGTGATATTATATTAGGAGATGTAAGTTAGCAGATTCTCTGTTGCCAAATAGTGCTGTTGTGATAGCCACTGGCGCCGATTCCCTTGTTCACAAACTAAACTAAATTTAAGTTCAGTGCATCTTTTTCTTTCTATTTCATTAAGAAAAGGACAGAAGATAAAATATTAGTTTAGTTCTGTCATATTTTTACCCACCATCAAGTTCCTTTGCCACAAATTGTGTAAGGTCCAAAACAGCATCCTCTGTCGATACCCCAGATTTAAAACCATACTGGTTTTCTGCGATGATGCGATGTTTGCTCAAGTAGCCTTTGAGTTGCTTATTGAGGATCATATCAATTATTTTCGAAATCGATGGCAGGATTGAGATTGGCCGGTAGTTATTGACACAGTCTCTGCTCCCGGATTTGTATATTGGAAGGATGATAGCCTTTTTTAGTGCGTCAGGAAAGTTAAAGGAGGCACCAGTTCCTGGCGACATTTTCTTAACAGAGCTGATGATATTCCGTCTTAACCCACTGCACAGTCATTACGTAATTGTGAAATGATTGAGTCAGCTTCAGTTTCATTGACTTCTAGTAAGACAAGAGGGCTAGACTATCGCATGGATCGCTGATTGGCGGTGTCGTAGTTTGCCTATTTGTCTTAATTATATTATCCGCTAAATTTTTACCAATGTTACTAAAAAAAGAACATACCTGATTCACCGGGGATTGGGGATCATCGTCTATCTTTAGCAACTTGTCAGGACCGGTGCGTTCCTTACGCGTATTTGTTATTTCTTGTATGGTTTTCCATAGTTCTTTTGGATTGCATTGGGTCTTTTGAAGTTCACATTTTTCATAGGTTAATCTGAGCCTACGAAGCAAGTCATTACAGTAATTTCTATAACGTGTGTAAGTTATCTTTAGAGTTGTATTGTTAGATGATGTATTTAATCTCATATTCATTTGATCCCTATTTTGAATACACTTCAACAAGCCAGGGGTAATCCACGGTTTCAGGATTCTTTGTCTCCTTGGAATTATAATTTTAGATGTATTATTTGATATTGAGGTATTTATTAGTAATATAAAAGTGTTTAGCAATTCATTTGTGTCTTGAATGTTATAAATATGCGCGAAGTTAATATTTCCTATTTCTGACTTAATCGCGTCTATAATTGGACGAGATTTAAAGGATTTTGGGTTCTTTTGGCATTTTTTAGCATCAATATAGTAGGTTTATGGTCTGTAATGCAAGATTCGAGAACTAATGTGATAGATGGTAATTTTGACTTTAATAAGACGTGATACAGACAATAAATAATAACAAATATCCAGGGTTGATAACGGAAATTCAAAGGCAAGTAATGGGGAAGGTCGGTCAAAGCTAATTGTAGATTGCGTGACCATAGCACGGTCCCTACGGACGGACTTCCAATAGTTACAATGGCAAAATGTCTACTGGTCGTAAAATATCTCTTTCGCAGAATGCCTCTTTTTTTAAACCTGGCTAAATTTTATTCTAAGTTACTAACGCGACATATTGTGAAAGAGACATTCTGCGAAAGAGGCATTGTTGGAAAGAGACATTTTGCGAAAGAGACGTTTTGCGGCGACCTCTCGCGTCCGGCCCTGATTCAAGCCATGGTCCGGGGCGAGAGGGAGTGGGAGGCAGTCACCTCCTTCTGCGAAGCAGTCATGCTAGCGAAGGAGGTGGCGGAATGGCTGAGGGAGAGAACCTCACGCCTCAGCCGCCGCGGGAGACGCTCCGGGCGTCGGCGTCGGGAGCCGCGTGACGACCACCGGCCGGAGAGTAATGGGTAGCTCACCGTCCGATCAGGACCAGGCCCGTGCCGGACGGCGCGTATGTGTTCCACGCGCGCCTCAAAGAGATTTGAGCATAAGTGACGGGGCCCGATATTGCCGAAGCCTGCCAGGGTAGCGGGATCGTCCGATAGGGTTACCGCTGCCCTGGAACATAAAGGGCTAAGGAAGGAACGCGGGTGGGTTTTAGTCAGTAAGAGTCTGATACTTCCTCCCGCTCCACCCAGAGCGGGAGGGGTCATTTGATGATTTCCCATAAAAAAAAGCCACCTAGACAGCGCCAATTTGACAGTTATCTTCCCCATTAGTGTAGCAAAGGCAACTGCAACCGTCGACGCGTGTTTGCGACAGGCATCGACAACCTGTCGCTCGTGTATTAGAGTACGGTCTCGGCTCAAATACACGAGCTGAATGTTGTCGACGGTTTCAGCTGCCTCTGTCGTCGACGCGTGTCGTTCGTGTGTATGCACACCACAGTTCCTACCCACCTATAGTATACAAATACGCTGGACATCATACTATCGATGACAAAATGAAGACATTTGATTTTTGCCATTTTGGCGCTGATAACAACGTGAACGTCCGTGGAACTAATATTTTTGACAGTGAGTCTTACAAAATGCGCATACTCTCATCTGATAAACATGTTCTAAATATCTCGTATTTAGAACATGTAGGCAACAAATACACAAAAAAGTCTTATTCCACGATTAAGACTTAAATCATCAGCTACGTCTGACGTACCAGGTACGTCTGACGTACCAAAACAACACGACGACTATTTGCTACAGTGTGTCGATTTTAGTTCTGGAGACGCTCGAGCGGGGCGCTTTGAATCGGCACAAAAAACAACTGTCATTTCGTATATTATAGGTATTTAGTCCAGCGTACTTGATTATTAGAGGTCAGTGATAGTACACAGACTAATCTCCTAGGATGCGGGTACCAACGGGCACCAACAGTTATTTATGTATATGAATAATCAATTTACCTTTAATCTTTTCCAGTTTTGCTGATGTCCTGGTTTGGGGTGGACCAAGTTAAATCCAACTCCTGCATACGGACTGGTAATACGCGTTGAAGTACCGAAAAGTGTCAAAATGTCACAAGTGTTGTGTACCATAGTGTACCCGTTGTTAGATCTGTGTCGTGTTGACAGCTGCGAACATATCGAAAGAATTGTGATTTGTGGGTGTCACATCACTATGGTTTAGAGTTGACACGTAATGTAAATGTAAGAATGAAATGAAGTTTGATTTTTTGTCAAAGTTAAATGAAAATTTGTTTAAATAATACATGATATAGCGTGCAAGTGGACGTTTTAAAAATAAGCGACATTTAAAAAATAATTAAAAAAAAAAAAACTATTTACCAACAACAAAAAACATAATTATCGCTAAGTAAACGAGAAAAGTTGTTCTTAAAGGGTAAGCAAAATGGTTTCTATAAAAAACTTCTTAAAATCTTTGGACAAAACGATTAGAATTTTCCGATTAAAAACACCTTCGCTATTTCCATCCAGGTCACAAATATAATGCATTATTGCCCGTTCTTTCGCACCAGTGGACTGTGAAGCTACAATATTGACCTTATTATAGCCAAGATAAGGTACCAACAGCTTGATCAATGAACACGGCGCGATATCGCGGTAACAACGACAGAACTGCCTTCTACTTCCGACGATCAAAGGTCACTAGATCAAACCCTCAGACTTTGGAAGTAAGTTCATTTTTCTTCGGTACAGTCCAAAGAGGTAAATAAGATGACATATAGAGCTTGGAGAAGTCACTTCCTAGTGCTTTAGCTGAGAAGAAGTGCTACCAACTGTCCAGCAGCACAGCAGTATGTTCAGTTAAAAGAACTTGTTTATATACTTACAATAGTATTAAAAGTATTTAACTTAGATAACATTACAAAACGAAGAACACAAAACAAAACATAGGTACTACAGAAACTCCACGATGAACTTATGAAATTTTCATTTTCAGAATGCAACAACTATTGAGTATTGAGGTTTTACTGAAAATTATTATACTTAGGGTTGATTTTTCCAACGCCAGATAATTTTATCGGAGGAATAATTTTGAATTTTTGACAGTTCTTCCATAAAAAAACTGCCAGATGACAATTTTATACCACGAGTGAAAGTTATCTGTCGATTGAAAAATTAGCTCTTAGAAAATAAAATTATAAAAACATCGGTATTAAAAAAAACACTACGTTAACGTATTATTTTTACCTGCTTAGTGATGTGACATAATAGTATCAAAACCCAATAGTGAAGGGAAATTATCGATGTTTTCGCAGCTTGATAAATGTATTGTGTTTGAGTGCCCACAGGAATGCGTGTTTAAATGTTGGAATTGAGGAATGCAATAATTGCATGTCATAATTATTTTAGTCACAATAGACGAACTAAAATTTCTAAAAAAAAAACTATAAAACTAAAAAAAAATACACTCAAACATTTTTCATCCTGTAAATAACTGATTTCGTTTTCAGATTGACTATTTCTTTAGAATCACTAAGATTCGGTAAGAAATATACGGAAAAAATGGTTCCTAACATATTTTTTTTTTTGTATTAATAATAATCATTTAGTTTCTTATTTAGGTTTTTTTCTTCTAACATTCCGCCAACCAGTCTATGGACATGAAAAAAAAAACCATAAACAAAAATTTTTTCTTTTTCTTTTTTAATTCAGTTATTTACAGGATATTATATCTTTTTAATGTGTAACTTCTTCTATTTAGATAACTGTGTAGTGTTTTCGTTTTTCTTATATGTTTTTTCTTTTTTACTAATTCAAGCATGGATTTTCAGCATTATGGGCACTAAGTCTCAGCCCCCTTGTTCAGGCGGAATGCCAAAGTAAGTACTGTTTTTTCTTTTTTTTTTACAAAAACAATAATAACTCACGAGCTTTTAGGCTTTGACAGAAATAAAATAAAAAAGCTAATAAAAGCCAGTTTTACACTCGCCAAATGCTTTTACGCTTACATTAATACTTTCACGAGAAAAACTTAGAAAAAAAAGATTGACAAATTGTAAAATATGTAAAAAAAATTGTTAAAATGTCGTAGACTGGGTTGGCTAACATAACTAGGCAGAGATTTTTCTTCACAATAAACGTCACAGTTTCAGCTTTTTTGTTTTATTTGATTTTTTTTTTTAATAACTTTACAAACTGCAAAAGGTAACACATTTCAGCTAATCATTTACTAAAAATGTATTAAAATAAGTAAGTAAAATTAGAAAAATACATTACTTATTTATCTGTTTCTATCTCTTTCGTAGTTGTAGTGCATGAAACTAGCTATTCCAGTTGGCTTTAGACGGTTATTCTGTAAGAACCCAAGCTTTTATTGATGGGTAAAGCTACGGTTTCTTATAAGAGCGGTGTCCGTCACATAGCGTCCACAATTTACCGGCGAATGACGTCACTGAAACGATATTTGAGAAAGTAAGTTGGTGTATTTTTTGTCACCGTATAAAGCTGACCCTCGCTGTCATAATTTTCATGAGAGAAGCCACTGCGGTCGCTTTGTGGTGGCTACCGTTCTTTTAGGAAACTATAGCTTTACTGGTATTAAAGAAAAACTTGTTTACATGGGATTGTAAGTACGTTTCTACTATATGTAGGCACTAAACAAATCCGTAGAAGCTTGGATACGTAGGGATCATTAAATGTATGTCATTTAGCTGATTGCACCTTGCCAGAATCCATTTGGAACTACATACAAACGTCAATTTTATGAATAGAACGAACCATTTCTTCTATTACCTAGAACTCTTTTAATGTCCGTTTTCACCACCAACATTAGACAACACCTAAACAAAAACACGCTGTTGAGTCTTAAACCCTCGGTACAGCGCTGAAAGTTGAAATTCCGACAGCGCGATTTTATTTAGGCATTCGTTAAGGTGTCGCTTAGTTACTGAAAACGGGCGGATGTTTCGAATAGACGCTGGCAGGTGTGATAATGTTTATGCTAGACAGTTTTAAATAAAGCTGTGCTATGATATCTTCAAACGCGACTGATTGTATGTTTGTTTGTTCGTCTGTAATATTTCGTGTGTAATGTGTCTATTTAAATAGCTACTGGGGTAAGTATGAACCAATTCATAAAATGATAATCTACCTACACTTTCACTGATGCACAAAAGCTAACAATACACAGTTTTTCTAAGACAGCAGCTTTTGAGAACTTCTCTAAACACCTAAGTGCTCACACACGAGCCTAACGCGTCAACGGCAGAGGTAACTGCAGTCGTCGGCCGCCGTCGACGCATTTTGGCAGCAGCCGTGGACAACGTGCTGTTCGTGAATTTGGGAAACGAGCAGCATGTTGTCGACGGCAGTCGCCAACCTGTCGACGCGCTCTGAGTGCCTCTGAGCGCCGCCGTAGTCAAATACACGAGCGGCACGTGCCGTTGAGGCGTGCCACTCGTGTGTACGGACATTAATGCAGTATTCCCTTCCTCGCGTTTCATTTTGGCTAGGCCAGTTTTTTCACACAGCTAGTCTTGGTTGAAAATTCGCTACTTTTCACCACACATACCAAATAAAGTTGCTAATAGGTACAGTCAACTACACATCAACACTTGCATTACGAAAACCGTCCTTTCTGCTACGGCATAAAGGCACTATCTATGGCTAATTGTTACTGTATTGTGCGGTTGACTGTACCTAACTAGAAGCACCGCGTTGAAAGCACTAAGTACCGCTTTCAAGATCACTCACAAAATATAAACGACATAACACAATCATACTTCATATTCATAACTAGCTTTCTACCCGCAACTCCGTCCGCATAAAATTTCATAAAATATATCCTATGATCCACTCGGCAATACTGTAGGTTCTCATTAATGAAAGAATTTTCGGAATCGAATCAATAGTTCGGAAGATTACCCTTCGACTAATTTTTTTTAACCGACGAAAAAAAACGGAGGAGGTTCTCAAGTCAACGCGTATATACAATATATTTTTTTTAATGTATGACCACATTGACCACGCATAACTTTTTACAGAGTAGTCCGATTTTGATAATTCTTTCCCCAAAGTTGGTCCCATATAAATTTGGAAAAAAAAAATCCAACCCTAAGGGTGGGAAAAATCCTGCACATAATCAGGCGGGAGGAGACGCCCGGGTGTCACCACTGTCAGGATCGCCCAGAGGACACGGTGGAGCATACGGTGGAGGTCTGCCCTGCTTGGGCAGAGCACCGCCGTGTCCTCGTAGAGGCGATCGGCAGCGGCGGCGACCTCTCGCGTCCGGCCCTGGTTCAAGCCATGGTCCGGGGCGAGAGGGAGTGGGAGGCAGTCACCTCCTTCTGCGAAGCAGTCATGCTAGCGAAGGAGGTGGCGGGGTGGGCGAGAGAACGCGCCTTGCGCACCTCACGCCTCAGCCGCCGCGGGAGACGCTCCGGGCGTCGGGAGCCGCGTGACGACTCCCGGCCACCGTAGGCGCGGGCCTGCGGGCGGTGAGTAATGGGTAACTCACCGTCCGATCAGGACCAGGCCCGTGCCGGACGGCGTGTATGTGTTCCACGCGCGCCTCAAAGAGATGTCAGCATGAGTGACGGGGCCCCATAGGGCCGAAGCCTGCCAGGGTAGCGGGATTGTCCGAAAGGGTTACCGCTGCCCTGGAACATAAAGGGCTAAGGAAGGAACACGGGTGGGTTTTAGTCAGTAAGAGTCTGACACTCCCTTCTGCTCCACCCAGAGCGGGAGGGGTCATTTGATGATTTCCCATCCTCAAAAAAAAAAAAAAAAAAAAAAAAAAAAAAAAAAAAAAAAAAAAAAAAAAAAAAAAAAAAAAAAAAAAAAAAAGGGTGGGAAAATAGGGGTGATTTATTGTTCACTCACAGATTTGAATGCTGAGTTGTGTATTATTACTCTACTCAGTGTCACATATGCCTGCCCTTTGGCAAAAAAATAGTAGATTATAGCCACAAAAAATTATAAAATAAAACACTTTTTAACAAAAAAAAATTAAACCGCCGCAAAAACTGAAAAGCAAAAAATAATAAACCTTTTTATTTAACCTTAATAACTAAGTTATAAAAACTAATGTATACCTAAATAATTTTGAGGCTGCGCCATTTAAACTTAAGGCAATTTAGTGATCGGTTAAGATTAAATAAAAAAGGTTTATTTTTGCTTTTCAGTTTTTTCGGCGGTTTAATGTTTTTGTAAAAAAGTTTTTAAATATTCAGTATTTTTGGGAACTGGTACTGACGCCAGCAGGTCAAGCTACCCGAAATTGTAATTTTTTTCCAATCAACCTTGAACCTAAATGTTTTAGCGATGAAGGTAAATCTATTAAAGACATTTGACAGATTGTAGTAGCTTGATGTGCTGGCGTCTGTACCATTGGCTTTGATGTGATACCGGTACTAATGGTATCGCTACTGTACCGGTGCCAAACAAATGTTTTCCTAAGAGGGAAAAAACAGATACAGTAGGTAATTCTAATGGATAATTAATAAGTATTAGTAAAATAACTTTAACGTACAAGTACGAAATTTGTGGTATGCAGCGGGTACTTGCATTTGATACCGGTACTTTTTTTGTGGAGTACTCATCTGGAAGCAGTATCGTCTGGAACCGGTACCCATATGGAACCAGTACCTACCGTCTAAACCCGGTACCCATCTGAAACCGGTACCCGTCTGAAACAAACCAGTGCTGACTGGAACTGGTACCCAGGTACCGAAATGGCAAGAACCGCTAACTACCGGTACAGGATCTGTATTTTAGGTACCAGTTCCAAGCCTTGGATAGACCTACCTATAGATAACACCTTGGGGAAACACGGAGGAAAAAACTAGTAACATCTCAATCCAAATTTATCAACGCCACATTATAGAAATAATAGGCCGAAGTTATGAGAGAATTTACATGAAGACTGCGCATCAAAAATAAACGGCGATCGTCGTGAATCTAAAAACGGCGCCTGCGACGAACGTAGACACGGAATTACGATCATGACGTTTAAAATGGTTAAAATTAGCTTTAATTAGGTAATGACTGTCTTTGAATGTTGTTTGAACATGTCAGAGATTTCTTTTTGAAGTCTTTTTGCTCTCTGTTTAGGTGTTAGCTAGAATTTTAATGTATCTTTCGTAGGAAAGAAACGCGGTAAATAAGCAAAGACAGTTTTGTGGTAAACAGAGGAATGTGGTGGTGGTGAGCAGTGGTGGCCCAGTGGTAACGACAAGCCCAAGCAGTCTATAATGTTGCCACTGCTGGGCGAACGCCACCCTACGGTTTTTCTACCTCTCTCTGTCCAGAGCGGCCAAGGATCAATCTTTATGAATGGAGTCCAGCTCATCCTTCCATCTCCGTCTGGGCCCAGGCAATTTACTTTGTGTAAATTATTTCATCACCACTGCTCTCAAAACGGTGAAGGGAAACATCGTGAGGAAACCGACATGTCCTAGTACCAAAAATTCGAAGACATGTGACATCCACCACCCTTCACTGGATCCGCGTGGTAGATTAGATTACGGTCCCAGTCACAGAGAGGAAGCCTGTGTCCCAGCAGTGGGAACATCATAGGCGGATTATGTACCACATACGTCATAAAATTACGTTAAATTATATAAAATTAAACAAAATTTTGATAACTGATAATTTGTCATTTGTCCCTCTTGGTGAAATAGTAGTTGTTTCCTTCCAATACAATAGTATTTTTCTTTTAAATAAGATAGCCAAGCTAGTAAAACACAATCGATAAAACTAATTGGTTTATGATATTTGCGGCGCAACCCTACATGTGTCATTAGCAAGATTAGTGATGTAACCATCTCAAATTGGTTTATTATCGATAAATACAGATTAAGTATCAAAAGGATGGTTTTATCGACCAGATTTTTTTATACAGTTCAATTTTTTTTTTTCTGTTAATCAAAGTCGAATCCATTATAATATATTAAGTGCTTGAGCCGTTAGAAGAAACTTTTGAACGACAAAAACCAGAAAATATAATTGGTTCGAGTCGCCCCTCCAAAAGATAGTTTCGTATGGAGGAGAATGGGCAAAAATCTCCATAATTAGTTATTCTTTTAAAATACTTAATATACTACCTTGGTAGGTAGTACATACATACTTTAATTTCGTTTAAGGGGAAATCTAAATTAAAGGTAGTTTAATTATATTCTCAGGGAGACGAGAGGTGTAATGAATGACAGGGAAAAACGGGTCTCGTGAAGGTTATCTAAAGGGTATTGCAGTGATAATTCATTGAGGGAACTGGCTTGAAAGGCTGGCAAGACAAGAAAGGAAAAACAGAACCTTCAGAGGGAAGCGCTTTTTGCAATTTGTCGTGAGCGTGACATGTATTTACAGAATAGTCATAATATGAACGTCAAAATGACATAAGACAGTCCTCCAAAACGCCCCCCTTTCCCTCCCCTTCTATACAATAGTGTGTAGGTAATAAACATTACAAAACACAAAGTATTTAAATTAAATAATTTTCCACTAGCTTCTGCTCGCGACTTCGTTCGCGTGAAATTTATTGTTCTGACGCATCGCATCGCCTGCCCGCACTATTACTTCGTTTTCGGTTAGCGTTCTTTCTGACTTTTTTTCTTTTTGATCGGCTCCTAAGGGACCTAGCGTGATGTTAATAACTTATTAACCTTCCTCAAAAATTGGGCTATCAAATGCAAAAGGAATTTTTCAAATCCGACTGGTAGTCCCAGAGATTAGCGCGTTCAAACAAACTCCCCAGCTTAATTATTAGTATATAGATATCAGATAGAACACCCCAATATACCATCAACTTGTAGCCTGAGTTCCAGTAGTGGAAACATTATAGCCTGTGGGGTAAGTGCGTAAAACACTATCAGTAGCATTGAATTTCATTTTGACAATTCAACATCATTCATTGCGTTATTTACGTTAGTAAGCAAACCAATTTTTCGAATACATGAAGCAATGGATTAGCAATATCTTTCAAATTGATTCAGATCGAGATTGATAGTGTATTACGCAATTAGGGTGTTGATTATGTATTGTGTCCACGACACGTAGCGAAAGCCTCGCGGCCCTGCTGCTAGTGCCCTAGTTTCCACCGCCTGAAAGTCAAACCAAGCCAGACATTCAGGCGACAGCCTCACGGGCGCCTAACGGGCCATTTAACCGCATTTTTTCAATTCTAGCTATTGGAATATATTACAAGGACTGGCAGCAGTTTCCTTGACATGCATCGCGTGTTTGAGTAGCCTTGCCACGATTTAGCACTGTTATAAATAGCCTAGGACATGGTACAGATGTTTATCGTGCGGTTGGCAGGTGGGTCTTGCAACAGGTCAAGTTAGGGTCCTCAGTTATTGTCGTCAGTATAGTAGGTCGATCGATTGTGGAGCGAATGTCGTAGCTAAGCCTGAATGGGTCATCATTTAGTCAGCTTGTACGAGTATAGACTTCTAGTACTGATAATGGGTTTCCTCATACCGGTTAGGTACAGTATCTGGGCGTTAAACGCTCAGTTTTTTGTCGAACAGCTAAGAGCCAGAACGAAATTGAGGGTATTTTCAAAATCAGTCTAGCCAATTCGGAGATTAGCCGGAACAAACGGTCAGACAAAAAATTTTTTTTTGGAATGTGCGCCGTAGGTAGTGGTACGGTCACCAAAGGAGATAAGTAACCAGGATAAGATAACATAAGATAAGTAAGTCTTTATTTGCCTTAACACCGGTGGATATTTTCGAATAAAATTTAATTAAATTAATACAAAACAAACAGTTCATTTATCAAATTAAATTTCATTTGAAAACATCCGTCGGTTTCTTACTAAACTTCAACTATATCCGACGATCCTGGTTACTTATCTTTTTTGGTGACTGTACTTTCATACATATTTAGTAAAAAACTGTTATTTTGACATTACGAACAGACTCTTCCATTTTATTTATTTGTTTATAGTCTAGATTACATTAGCTTTCGGAAGTACGTTTCAATGACGTGAAAAAGCTGAACAAATTAATCTGAATTGTTTCTCAGTAACTTTCCATAACTTACGACACTAATAAAGAGTTCACAAGTCATTCTTATCAACTACACTAGCTTACAAGTACTTTATGAAGATTCCATCGCTACATCACTAAAAAAGTTTTTGTCGCTTCATCCTTTACACACAATAACACTATCTTGTGCATCAGTCATATTAATAACAACACCAGAAGGGGCAATTCTTGTAACTTTAAAAACTTTTTAGTCTCAATCTGTCAAAAATACCTCTAATTTCCCAACATTTTGGACAAGTTTTTCACATTGATTGTCGCTGAGATGAAATTGCGACTTGATTTTGAACGTTTTTATTTACCGGAATTGGTCTTCAGCTAACTACTAGCCGACCAAGAGAATTATACGATTAGCTAAAATTACGGCCTAAGCTAGGGTTTCTTAAGACAGCTGTGCCACCACAAAGCGGCCGCAATTTGGCGTCGAATGTCATCATGAAAACATCTACCGTAGCAACTGTAACGATGGCCTATCTCTTGGAGAGCCCTAAGTGTAATCCTGCACATTTGAGGACGTCAAGAACTGAAAAGAAAGCTGAAGCCGCGATCAACATGGCCATCTACTGGGCTAAAGTAATATATTTAACTAGAACTACTCATCGATTCGAATCAGTTTCTAGAAAACTACTCCGCCTTGTTAGACGCTGTAGCTTCCCGGAAACCGTTTTTTACCGTAACATCAAACATCTTTGAACATCCACCGTATTATGTTTGCAGCCGCACAGCTGTCTTACGAAATGCGAGTTTTTTTAGCGCCGCAGCGCTTTCTGTTTAGTGTCGTCAAATATTTGCAGATGGCGTAATGGCAGTCAGTTATCTTGGTCAGCTAAAACAACATTCCAATCACAATGAACCTCAGGAACAAGACACTATCGTTACAAATGATCCCTAATCGTTTCTCCAACCTGTTCCCAGCACGAACGATATACTGCTACGAGTGTGATAGCTGGACGGATCCTCGCTGCAAAGACCCCTTCAACTACACGGCGCTGCCACGCGACCAGCCGCCGCTGCAGACCTGCAACGGCTGCTGCGTCAAAATGGTCCGATATTCTAAGAGTCGTGAGTATCGCCATCATCTGCCTAACTTTTAAAATAAAACTCGTGCCTGAAGGAGCTACAGCACCCTAATTGTGTAACACATGATCAATCTCAATCTGAATCATTTTGAAGGATATTGCTAATCCATTGCTTCATATTTTATTTTTCAAAATGTTGTCTGCTAAACAACGTAAATAACGCAATGAATGTTGCTGAACTGTCAAAATGAAAGCCATTCCTACTGTTAGTCCAGTTACCTCGCTGGTCCATGAAGTTGTCTATGGCACTCAAACGCAAGCTCACGGACATGTGTGTTCTTCCCGTAACTGGCTTGGTCTTTACGAACATACAGAAGTCCAAACTCAAAGTCTGCCAATGAGCAATGATGTGAGCGGTGGATACCAGGTATTAAATTAGAAGATAAATATTAGTTTAGTCCTGTCAAATTAAGATACTCCATAGACAAATTAGACGTGATTAAAAACATGGCGACATAAAATACGTCAACTTACGTCAGGCGCTGACTAATTTGACAGGACTAAACTAATATTTATCTTCTGTCCTTTTCTTGATGAAATAGATAGAAACAGATGCACTGAACTTAAATTTAGTTTAGTTTGTAAACAAGGGAATCGGCGCCAATGACCGCAATTGCTACGCTAAAGCGATTCGAGTGAATGGTAGCGGCCCCGGCTTACGAGTTGTAGGTCGCGAGTTCGAACCCAGATAGGCGCTTCACTTTGTGTAGTTCATTTCATCACCACTGCTCTCAAAACGGTGAAGGAACACATCGTGAGGAAACTGGCATGTCCTGGAACCAAAGATTCGAAGACATGTGACATCTACTAACCCGCACTGGGCCCGCGTGGCCCACGGCCCACTCCCTCTCACAGAGAGGAGGCCTGTGTTCCAGCTGTGGGAACGTTATAGGCTGATTATGTTATATAGCGATTCGGGTATAGTTATTTTCCCATTTAAAAGACTAGCATTCACAAGTAATTATTCATTAAAACGTTTCTTTAACTCCATTCGAATTGGGCTTACTGCCAATCTTCAGAATGTAGTTTGTTAATTTTTTGGCAATCGGAAACACAAGCGGCGTTTTTCATCACTTGACAATTTTAATGGGAGAAGTCGCTCCTGTTATTGTTTGAGTATCGGTACTCCATTTATATGTATATATATTTTACAACTGACAGTTGTTTAATTTTCGTGGTAGAATAAGTGGCTCGGTCGTTGAACCGATATACGTACCTATTATGTCATGTAAGCTAATAGCATGTAAGCTAAAATGGGTAGTTTGGTGTGTCACCAAACTAAAATTGTTGATGAATTGTTGTTGAATTGACACAACAATTTCGAAGACCCCCTACTTGCATACAAGAAAGAGTGCACCTGTGTATGCGCACACACTGGTGCGTTATAATATCTCCCGTGTCGAAGGCTGGTCTCCGCTGAGATTGGTCAATCAATCAACTCAGCCTATTGCAGTCCACTGCTGGACATAGGCCTGTCCTAGGCTGCGCCACAACACCATGTCCTCCGCCTTCCGCATCCAGTCTGTCCCAGTCACCTTCTTTAGGTCGTCCGTCCATCTAGCTGGGAGGCGTCCCACACTACGCCTGCCGATACGCGGTCTACACTCCAGGACGTCTGCTCTACCGACCGGTCCTTCGACAGACATAGCCAGCCCATTGCCACGTACTCTGTGATGATCTTCAAATAAACTTCTTCGCCGTTTTGTCAATGCTGAGGATCGCAACCACAAACGACGCGTCCCCAAGTTACGCGGTCTTCGATAAACTTGAATGTATTTAAATAATCATTAAAATGAGACCAGTGGTGGTCCCCAGACAGACGCTTTACTTAGTGTAATTTATTTCATCACCATTGCTCTCAAAAACGGTGAAGGAAAACATCGTGAGGCATGTCCTAGGACCAAAAATTCGAAGACATGTGACATCACCAACCCGCACTGGGCCTGCGTGGTGGATTACGGCCCACTCCCTCTTACTGAGAGGAGGCCTGTGTCCCAGCAGTGGGACATCATAGGCTGATTATGTAAAATATAAAAGTAACCACGAAATTACTAAACCAATTAACATAGTCCTTTCTCTGGTTCCAGCGTACGAGGTGGTCCGGCGCACGTGTACGTCACAACTACAAATAAATCTCTTCATGGTTGATCACGTGTGTATGATGGAAAGTACTGGCACGGGCCACATGTGCTTCTGTGAGGAAGATATGTGCAATGCCGCGCGCACGCCGGTCGCAGCACTGGCCTTGGTCGCAACATTAGTCGCATGCGCATGCCTGAGGTGAAGTAGGCGTAGAGACTGCCCCGAGCGGTCGATTGTCGAGTATCGATGTCGATGAACGACAAATATTGTCTGTTTTTCACTTTCATATGACGTTGCTATCTACGCGGCGTGGTGTTAATGTCGCCGGTCCGACAATACGAGGAATTCATCGATATCGATCCAAGTGTCAACTGTCAAATGTCAACCCCTATCTCGGAGCTCACTAGTGATGTGCGTACGATTAGTTTAATAAAGATGAATCGACAATCGATCGACTGTACCTTTGGGCCCTACCCTAGCTGAGATTTAATTACATTTTTCGTCCAAACGTAGACGTAGTTTAGTCTTGTGGTGCTTAGTTTTTACAGCACGGCGTTAAACTATTCCTGTTCAAAGCCGCATCAGAAAATGCTTAGCTTGAACTTTTTGAGGTCATAGTGAGTAAAGCCTTTGTGAAGGCTTCTTCATTTTGAGGTGACTTTTATGGTTTCGAAGTATAAAAGGCATCAATCAAATTTCAAATCGAATTAAAAACCACAACCAAGATGAAAGAAAGAAAAATTTATAGGTATACGAGAATATATAGAGTATACAGAATATATTTAAATAGGAAATAACAGATGTAAAAATCGGTCTAGAATTTTTCAAGAGTCATTAAAAATGCAGTTTTAATACACTTAGAAAAAACCTAGACGAATTTTTCGTTACAATTTTTTGATCGCTAACATTGCTGTTGAATTTGTCTATAATAAATAAATCAAACTTAAAATTCTTGTCTTACAGTAATGAATAATTCGATTCGTCATACGTATTCAAAAAGACTAGGCCTGTCGATCTAACTAGGTATTCTGTAAAAATATCACCGTGAAAACTTAGGCGTATAAACTTGAAGTGAGCTGTCAAAAGTGAATCCCTCGGAATGACAGCTCACTTCACTTAAGCTTTCACAGTGAGATTTGCACAGAATTGATTGCCTGGCTCCCCTCACCGGGAGGAGACCTGTTTCCCAAAAGTGGGAACATTAAAGGCTGATTGTGCTATTGCTGGTACAGTTTACCCTAAAAATCGAGAAGCCCCGCAAAGGAAAATCAAAGTTTAACATAAAAAATAAATAGTCTACCAGCTTCAAGCTTCCAGTTTGTGGTGTTAAAACTAAGCACGTTTTTCTTCTAAGGCTAATCTCATGTTCAGCAATTTTTGCTCTAAAATTATGAATAAAGTTTTCCTGGATTTAGCATGTACATACAGCTCAGTATAGACGCGTTAGTAATAATGAGAGTCATGGAGACGGCAGTTTGCTGAAACTAAATGGCAGTGGCGACACGATTTTACCGTTACAATTAAAAATGTGAACCCTCACTGCCATCTAGTAGGTTTTTCGAGTTACTAATTTCTCCTGCGAACGCTTCTGATTGGTCCAATTATCGACCAATAAAATTTGCTCATAGTTGCACCTAATCTTAGAAGTGGGCACCTGTAGATAGACGAAAGCCGAAATTGGGAACTAGCGTGTACTGCCGAAATGTAGCCGAATAGTTACGAGTAAGTGCATCAGATTGGTGATATCAGTTTCTGAGATTAGTGTTAATGAACGGTTGTGTTTTTATGGTCTTCTGAAGAGACGTAGGTAGTTAAATTGTCAATTCAGTTCTACTTTTAATTAATTTATCGTGTATCAAATGTTAATTTTAATGAAAACCCATTTTTTACGATAAAGAATATTAAGTTCGCAATTTACTTGCTAAACTTATTATCGATAGAAAAAAATATTGTCACATCTCTAATTTAAAAGATGCGTAAAAAAATAGTGATGTGAAATATGGTAATCGATATTTTTAAAATAAGTTTTAAAAGTTTGATGTAGTATAATTTAAATCAGAAGCTAGAATATATTTTAAAGCCTTCAAATTTAAAATTAAGGTTCCTACATTATAATTTTGACATTTATTTTTCTTAATCTGCGGGTGACATAGATTATAAAAACAAAATAGTGAAAAAGTATGCTAGAATTTAGTCGCAAAGTATGAGGTTTTATAATTATAGCGTAAAGAATAAATAATTTTATGAAATTAAACACCAAATACATTTTAATCATTAATATTAAGTTATAAATAATAATATATCGTAGGGTTATAAAAGTGTGCTTGTAGGTGGCAAGTGATACCTGCCACTTATGCACTATGATTGTGATCTTTGAACCCAAATCGTTGAAGGCGGTAACTTTAAGCGGTATATCTTTATAAGCTGTCTTGCCCGTTCTTCTCCATAAGAACCTACTTCACTTTGGAATGGGCAACTAGCTTCATCTTTCTGACTGACCGACTGCTTGACATTTTAAAAGTGCCTGTAATTGGTTTAATTGAATTAAATGCTTTGCGTTGAGTTGAGTTTATATTGAAAAGGTAAATAATGCATTAAGGAAACAGTAGTGTAAACTTTTTATTTTGGGCTACACAATATTCAGATAGAATTTAAGAAAAAGACGGTTGAATTTTTTTTTTAATGCTCATTATAATCATGAATAGTTTGCCCTTCTATCTTGTATAGCTCAGTTCAGTAATTTTTTTGTATACTAGGCCTCATACATCTTCTGAACGTCATCTTTATTTGTCAAACTTTACATGGACAACGTTACAAGGATCTTTTGACGCGTCGTTAAACTCGGAACTAGCCCCGCCATCTTGTTTTGTCAATACAATTTCGGTGACAACTTCACAAAAGTTTACTAACAACGCCCCCCTGCTGTCAATGTCATTTAGACGCCAAAAGATACTTTTAGCACTGTAAGATCCATGTGAAATCTCATATCAGTGACACAGAGCCGCCATTGTTAATACCCGTTGTTCACTGCTTTTTGCTACGTTTAAGTAGCCATAGAACTCTAAGAAGTGTTGCAGGATATTTAATGCAGTGTTTCACAATACTACACCTCACTATGGAGGCGAAATCGTGTCAAAATCTGAACGAAATCGTATTGAAATCGGAACGACATTGAGGTAAAGTCGAAACGACGTCGTAGGTATAGAATTTGAATAAATACATCAATTTAATTTGACAGCTATACCGCTTAAAGGACCGCTAATTCTGTAATATTCGTGGGATTATAAATAATATCGTAGACGCAAAATATGGTTAGTACAAAAATATATTTTTCAGCATAATTTTGCTAGAGATAGAATAAATGAAAACCCAAGGTCATAGCCAGACGTCGAAATGTATAGTAAAATGGTGTTTGTCGCATTAGGGTTTATCTAGCACTCCTTTGACTGGTTATCCAGTCGCATATGGCCTTAGCTTGTGTACTAGAGAAGTTATTTTATAATTCTTCGAGTAAAGCCAGCCAAAATATTAGCCAGTCCAGCCCGGCTGGCTAATTTAATAGTGAGATATTATAGTTAGACAGAGTATAGCAATAGACAAGTCACTAAATAGTAATAATAATGAGAGCAGAACAGCCTTACTAGAACAGTAGTAAGAGTAAACGAGACAGAAATATATTTTCTTTACCTTCTTCGCGTGCAAACTTTTTGTTTGGCCCCAGATGTTACCCTACAACTGGGGCCCAACAAAACGGCTGTCACGGTACGATTTCGTCGGAAAGTATTACCCGACTACATAAGATAGTTCATAAGGTATACGTTGACGCTAATCTATAAAATACCTACTTTATCAATGACGACTGTAAAATTCTACAAGGATCTTTTTCCCTGAGGCCAAAATCGCAACTAACCGCCATCGTTTAGTCAATATATAATGTCCACATACAATTTCACAAAATGTTAACCCACAGCGCCCCCTTGTGATCGTCATTCGAGCGCCAAAAAATCCTGGTCGCAGCGTGGGTGATTGATGAGAAAATTAGACAACTGTCAGTCGAAAAATATTATTTGCTGAGAAAAGGGCGTTCGAATTTTTAGATAGTTAAAATAATATTTGCATTTTATTTCGTGTAGTGTAGGTTAGAAAAAATGATACAATGACATAATAAGGTGCTAGACATCGTTAACCTGTAGTTAGTTCAAGAAAATGCTAGAAAAACTATAATGCGATAAAAATCACAATTTATAAATAAAAATAAAATTTTATAAAATTCACAAAAAATATACATTTTTATTAACCCACGCTAGCCAACGCTGACAATGCAATTTATACATAATTATACATTTAAAAATTAATTATACATTTTGACGTCATTTCGACACGTTGACGTGTAATACAAAGTTGATATCCGTCATTATACCAGCTGAATATAGCGACAAACTAGAGAGATATAGAACTCTTCATTTTATAATCATAAAAACTTGACAGTCCGATACCGAGCGATCACACACCGAGTAATTTCGATTTTACTGCCAGATCGTGGCTCGAGCTAGGTAAAAAAACTGCGACCGAATTCTCTGTGCATACTCCATAGGCGCAGAATAATTTATAGAATTTAGGGTCTAAATTGCGTACTGCGAGCTGCGAACTTTATTTATTTAGCAGCTCATATTTCGCCATTCGATTGATCATGAAAGAAATCGCGCACAGTCACTGGTAGATTTTAATAAGTAGCTTAAAATCGGCCGCAATTTTTTTGCCTGAAATTAATCACCTTGAAGTTAAACCTGTCATTCTTTCATTGAGAGAAGGGTAAGGTGCTATTCGTTCTGTATAGACCCTCTTTCTTGCACTAAAACAATGATGGATTGACTCGTCACGGTATTTAATGTGAAGTTTTTTTATGAAGAGTTTTATAACTATTTATCTTGTAAACCTAAATTAATTAAATAGGTAGATACGGGTGCAATACTTAAAGAGCAAAGATTAGTGATAAAAATTCGTTACTAGTAATTTTAATAGAAGGTCTTAGTTGTGATTTTTACGGTGATTTAGTTAAGTAGCACGCTTAGGGCAAGTTTCACACATTACAGTTTGAATTAACTTTGCTCAGTAAATGTTACGTATACAATATCGACCATAATATCATGGGGATAATGGTCATATTCTTATAATAATTACAGCAAGCTTTTAGTACGAATATCAACTCTAATAACAAACAAATAAAGTTCACATTCGTATGAGGCGCTTACTTTACTGAAAGTCAAGAGTCATCTGTGAATCTTGCCCTCAGTGATAAAACACTAAAAATCTCCGAAAAAATGATTTAAGGTTTAGTGAAAACGGTGTTCAATTCCATCGAATAGTTTTTTATATAAAACCCCGAACGTAATAATATTGAGACAGCCGTTAGTTCTTATAAACTTTTCATGTCAACTGTTGCTTACTCTTGTTCACATCGTTTCGAAATAGCCCAAAAGCGTTATTTTAAGAAACTGAGTTTTTTTGTTCTGATTTTTCCAACGTATTATATCTTTAACCGTGGAAATTAAGTTGTCGTTTGACAATTTTTGCATGGAAAATCTGTTAAAAAATCTATTCCTCGTATAAAGATATCCGGCATTACAAGAATCAGCCGTAAATCACTGAAAAAATAACATAACATCACGCCTGAAAACCCCGGAGGGTTAGGCAGAAGTGTACCTATAGTAGATACAGCCACACTTCGCACGTTATGTTCAAGTCCCGTGTAATAGGGGGCGAGCCTATTGCCATTTTCATCATCATCATTCAGGCGAAAGACGTCCACCACTGGACATAGGCCTCCCCCAAGCACCTCCACTTCGACCGGTTCCGTGCTTCTCGCATCCAACGTGTTCATGCGGCCTTCAAAAGGTCGTCGGTCCGCCTTGTGGGAAGCCTTCCAACGGTACGTCTTCCGGTACGCGGTCGCCACTCCACAATCTTTCAGCCCCATCGGCCACCAACAGGGCCCAAATCCAAACGCTGTTACTAAGAAATTCCTGATAGTATAACCCAATAACACTTCGCCCGACGATGGTACTGCGGTCGATTCTCAGCGACCACAGACCAGTAGACCAATAATGCAGTGTATAAAGATTATGTAGTTACACCAGAAGTCCTAGACTAAGACATGCGTCAGGCCTGTTTACATCAAGGGCAAGCCTTTCTGTAGTCTCTCTCAGTAAATGCCACTTACTTAGAGACATCCCAGTCCAAAATATAGGGTGAAATTAAATAAGCTAGCTAAACTCTACAGACGTGATGGGTTTCGATCATCATCATCATCATATGCCTAGCTTTTTCCATCTATGTTGGGGTCGATTCTCAGTCTAACCGGATGCAGCTGAATATCATATAATAATAGGTTTCGATATCTAAACATAACAAAACAAAAAAAAAAAACGGTTGCTGCTAGTGTAGTTTATTTGAAATATGAGTTGAGAAAATCGGTTTATTTTTTGTTTTATCATGTTAAGATTTCGATCACGTCTGCGGAGTTTCGCTAACAAATTTAATTTGACCTTGTTTATGCGGCTGACCTATGAGTAGGTTATAAATGTTATATATTTTTAGTAAAAGGGCCTCAAGACTCTTTCACACCGTAAAAATCACAATCATGAAACTTAGGCTGTATCTAAAGAGGAGTGCAAAGCATATAATAGGTATTATAAATATGTAAAATAATGAATAAATAAAAAAAAAAACAAATATATAAATAATAATAATAACGACCGTCATGATTATGTACTTCCTAAAATTGTTATTAATTATTTAGTAAATTAAAATTAAAGTAATTCCTTTTTATATTTCTTGCATAGGTGTATTCGTGAGCGGATATTGTTTGGGTTATAAATTATAATGCTAAGAGAATGATAAATTATAAATATCATAGATGATAATTTATATTAAGAAATATAAATCATCCCGCCGGTGACAAAGCTGATTGGTTTATACAATTTGAATATATTATAAATTATACAACATAAAACGAGAATACTATAAATTTAAAAATCGGAATCTTTTAATGATTTAAAAAAATCTGGACCATATTTTACAGTTTAAAAATGTATTTGACATCAACGTCAAATTGTATAAAGCACAGAGCAGGAAAAAATACACAGATAATACAAAAAAAATAATCCTAAACAATGTTTGCTTGTCGCGTTCAGACAAATGACGCTCTCATCAAAACATTGCGATCATTGCATGTTAATTTATATATTTTTTTAAACTGCGTTCCCTGGAATTGTATTGGGATCAGCATGGCACTGTAGACGGGCTTACCACGACTCACTGGAATGCTGTTAATAAAAACATGAATTGTTCATTTTTGAGTTAGCTGTTATACTAAACTGCTATAGTAACAACTAAATATCCAGTTTCTGAAAGGCGAGGCTTTAGTTCACAGATTGACAAAGTGCTGTGATTGGCTGACTCAATATAACACAAGCCAATCAAACCGTTTCACATGACAGTTTGACAAATGGCAGCTAAAGGTGTCAAAAGCTATCATTGTTACGTTGTGAAAAAGAGATGGTGTTATTCGTCCTGTATAGCTTCATCTCTCTCTTGCAGTGAAACAACGAAGGCTCGAATACTCAGTAGGACCGCTAAAGGGAAATGGTGACCTTCTCTATCGATTTTTGACTTTATGAGGGTATTTGCGATTCATTTGTCAAGCGTAACTGTCTTTTTGAATACAAAATGTTGCCAATGCTAAATGAATGGCAATTCAGGTTTTATATTAAAACACCGGGTTTAATTTATCCTTCTGATGAGATCACTATTCCCTTTTGAGGTTTAACTTTAAAAAACAATTGATATAATGTACCTCGACGACAAATTGGCAGTTCTTGGTGAATACATTTTGGTTTTAGTCCAACTGCAATAATAATTAATATGTATAGTCAAAAATATTGATTTTTTAGATTTGTACATAAAATGCGATCCATGGCTGTCAGCTTCAGGAGTTTTAAAAGAGCCCTAAGATCCAGTCAACTGCAACTTAGTACATCTACTTAGTTTAAGATATTAGTTTAATTTCAGGACAGGGAATTAGGGCTCATATTTAGGGCTCTGAATAAGTAACTTAGGTTATAATTTTAATGGAAATAAGTACCATTATTTTTGCGTTTATTTGCAGTCGGATTAACATTGAAATGTACAAAAACATAAATAACAGCTGACTCAACGTTAAGTATGGATTTAGATTTTTTTATAAAAAAAACTGTTAATATTAACTTTAAAGTTTAAAGATTGATCGCTTTAATTTAAACTAACTAGAATGTTAAGAATGCATTGTAGTGATGGGTTATATTTTTAAGAAAAGTAGGTATTTACTTATAAAAGAAAAACTTTTTACGAAAATTGTAAAATTGAATGAAGAAAAATTGATAAATTATAAGCAAGTTTTGAAATACTTAGAATCATTACGCTTAATATATCATAAGTAGTTTAAGGGGTGATAGCATATACATATTTCGAAGACAACGGTTGAATGATAAAAAATACATAAATAATTATAAGGCTAGGTAGCCACTATATCGTGGCAATGTCCATTGAATCAATTCCGAAATTAGTAGGTATATATAATCACTACATTGGTTACCCCACTTGGCGATAACTGTTATAAGAGTATTACCACACTCAATCGACGTCAATCAATGTTATCAGTCGACATTGATCGATGGAATCTTCCAGAAAAATCTATCGATCAGAGTCGGTTGATATAATTTTCTTTATATTGTTCAACGTCGGTCGAGTTGGTGTGATGTCAACTTAACTTTGACGAAACGTCTGGCAACAATGCAAACTCCTATTGAATATCTTTTTCATCCGAGTTGAATGAAGAATGAATGTTTGAGTCGTTTTCCCTTCAAATCACAGTCAAACCTTCACTGTATTACAGCCTTCACTCAAAAATATTGGAGTTAGAAAAAGCGATCGTCGCGTTCATAAACGTCATTCTTTGTTCGGTGAACCGGAACGCGTGGTCCCGCCGACAAAAAGCGCTTTCCGGTTTTCCGAAAAAAACTGACATATGAACTCGACGATCGCTTTCTATTGGGACGTCGGGTAAGGCTTTTCCTTCTCAAAACAATTTTCATAAAAGTGGGGATAACAGAAAAATGGAGATTCAAAACGAATGATACTTATAAAATAATTTAAAAATATAACCCACCACGTATAGTAATAATATTCTTCTTTCTTCACAATTTTTCTAAATTTATGCATATCACGCATTTGTTAGAACTGTTTAGCCATCAACTATTAATACTGTCAATTAGATCGTCTACATATCCGCGTACAATTCGCTTGGATTGTCTCCCCGAGAAGAAAACGCATAGATTTGAAAAGCATGTACTAAAAGGAGGGTAGGACGATGTTTTACGAACATTTCTTTGACATTCGACAATAATTTTGTGAAATATAAGTTTTAAAATAAGTTGTTTCAATGATTCTACTATTACTAAGCTATTTATTATGGAAAAATTACATTATTGCTAAGTTTAATTCCTTTTATAATTCGCTAGATTGTAAACCATGTAATGACCGCTAGCGCCATCTATTGAACATAGCAGGTACTATTAGTTACAACCGTTGATACTAGATGGCGGGAGTAATCCTGCATCGCGCAAGCGAAATTCCGTGGACATCGTTTTACCCAAAATGAAGAATTTATTGCACTTTATTTTTAAATAATACACTAACAAGCTGAATGCTTAAAAATGGCCAATGTTGAGAATCTGCCGTGTAATAATGTGAACTGTGAAATTAGCGACTGTGAAGCAAAGGATTTTAAATCTTCTAAAAACTGGAGACATGTTCTAAAAAAAGCTCTCAAACGCCACAAATTCAATAAAAAACACCGTGTGCCTGATTTGACCATTCAAAAAATGGTAATTTTTGAGTATTTTCTAATATGTTGGACACCAAAAACTTTTACATTTTCCTTACAACTAGATTTCCAAAACTAATGTAGAAGGAAGTCATTATTTGTAGGTACTGAAAATATTAATTTATACATTTTGAAATCTTGATTGATTTTTGTTCAGCAAAAGTATTAATTATGAAGATAACGTTCATTTGTTAATATCGTTAATTCTTGAAAGGCTAATCAAGAAAAAAAATTGTTGACAGATCGTCAAACTCATGTTGACTGCTGTGATTGGCTGACAGAAATAGCAATAGTCAACCAAATTATTAGAGATGAGTTTGGCTATAAAGCCCTATCTACACGATGCATATTTCTTGCCTGTGTCATACGATAAAAATGAAGCAACTGTGGCGGCATCACGCCACATGCGAACTAAGCATCACACTGACGTCACGCAAAATCCTGCATCGCGCAAGCAAAGTTCGACGCAAACGAAGTTTGAATGACTTGCATCGGCCAAACGCTGTTTAGACGATGCAATTTTAATACTTGAATTTATGGTATACCACAGGCAATTAATTCGCACCGTGTAATTCAGGCATCTGTCAGCATGTTTTTAAATTTAAATATTTGCCTTCCAAAAACTGAGCGTAAATAATATTTAAAGAAAATACAGGACATCTTATCAGCTTCATCGAGTCGTTAATTTCCCAGTTCTACGGACAATTGTGGCCCGTTTGACAGATTTTTTCACATTTCACACGATGATTATACCTGTAAACCGTTTACAGACTCAAACGTAAATATAAACTACATTTAAATCTGTAAACAGTGATGTAAACATAAAACGTGAATGTAAACTTACGGTTTGAATCTACTCTGTATTACATTACAAAAAAAAATTGAAAATGGAGGTTCGAAATTCCATAATGGAATATTAAAATGAACAGTTTTAAAATGGAATACTGTTATGGACCATTCTGAACATGGAATCTATTACTCTTGTGCTTGTGGCTGATTAAAAACATGAGCAGAATTACTCCTTCAATATTTTCGTTGTTATAGCTTCAAACCTATGGTATATAATATTATTTATTGTCAAATATTAAAGTGCCATAATTATAGAGATTGTTATAAAATATGGATTTTATTTCAAAACCTCTAAACCTGATAGGTACATTCATCTCTCAAAATTGTGAAGAAAAACATTGTGAGGAAACCGGCATGTCCTAGAACCAGAACATTATAGGCTGATTTGGCTTACACTTTTACCCCAACTATATTGGGGTCGGTTTTCAGTCTAACCGGATGCAGCGGAAATGCGGGTTCAGTCGCTCTAAATAAAATACTGGTATATTTTATTTAGAGCGACTGAACCCTGAAAACTGATTATTTTATCATAAACATCAGAGGGACTATTCAAATATTTTTAAGAACATTCTAATCTTAGACTCACTCTGTTAAAAATACCTCTAGTTTAAAGTCCGATGTTGCAACACTGTCCAAACCACAGTGATGTTTATTCTCATTCAAATAACCTGTGAATGAAGATGATGATGGCGCCCATAAAATATAGGACAATAGGTTTTAGAAAAAGTTCCGATCGATGTGTCACATTAACATCCGGAGGTTGTACTATATAAAAAAATAAGCTGGACTCGACATTTCCCATCTGAAGAAATGGAAAAAAATGGCGAAACAAACTCGGGAGTCAGTCTCTTTTAAAGTCCAGATATAATCTTGGTCAGATCATGTGAGGACCATGGCGATTAGTGTCTGAAATGGTCTTTTGAGGAAAGAACCACACAGATTTAAGTGGACCTGTCCAGTCAGTAGAGAAAAGGTAATATTAAAAACCATCACTTAAAAAATGTAAAACCATTTATTCTTCATAATTAAATTGATTCTTTGATAAATAACATTAATTCCTTATTCAATAAATAAATAATTTGAGTCATTCATTAACAATACTGGAATGAAAAATAAATACTATCCAATTAACGATTGCATATACATATTCTAGTTATAACAAATTAAAAGTAAGGAACACTTAATTGACAGTGGTTATCCTTGCCTATCACTGATCTATATTATTCAAGTACTGCGCTGAACTAAAATATACTATACGAAATGATGTTTTTTGTGCCGATTCAAAGCGCCCCGCTCGAGCGTCTCGAGGAACTAAATGTCGCAAATGGCCGTCGTTTTGTTTTGTTACGTCTCTGACGATTAAGTTCTAAATCGTGGAATAACACTATTTTGTGTTTATACGATATTAAGCACACTTTTATCATGAGAGTATGCGCATCTTGCAAAACTCGCTATCAAAGATATTAGTTCCACGGACGCTCACGTTGCTGTCAGCGCCAAAATGGCGAAAATCAAATGGATTCATTTTGTCATCGATAGTATGAAATCCAGCGTACTTGTTTATTATAGGTCAGTGCTGCCTATACATTGTCACAGTATAATAAAGTAAGCAGCATTATGTCTTCATACAAAACGGCGGAAATGACGCGCTTCGAAATCTCGGTGTACACCAGTACTGAACAGTCTCGAATGCGCCGCAGTTATGAACGGACGCGGATAGTGCGAGACGTTCGCTTAATTTATCTACGTGATATAACACGAGTTATCGACAGTATTGTTCAATGTATGGATGTTTAAATTCATCATTCATTGACAGGCCTATACTGTCCTCCCATACCCACAAACATTGTGTGTATACATGCAACTATATTCTAACTAAACAGACAGCTGTGCTGCTGGGGAGTTTGTTGCGCCACTTCTTCTTCCCAGCGATAGCACTAGGAAGTGGTGAAGGGCGGGCGTTTTTGGGGGACTGTCTTTTGTAATTTTGACGTTCGAAAAGTGCTGATTCTCAGCCTAATTTGAATAAATGAGTTTTGATTTTTGATTTTGAAACACTGTAATTTAAAAACATTGTAAAAGCCAATTATTTTTAAAAGAGTAACCGTGGAGTTTCTTGCCGGCTCTTCTCCATAGGAAACAACCAATTGGAACTGTGCACCTAGCTTCTGACGTTTCATAAGTGCCCATGTAGGTTTATGTGAAATAAAAACCAGAAATAACATTGTTGTAATGTAATCACTAACTTAGTCGGCTAGATAAGCCTAAAAACTAAAAATAATATATTATACTATTTTATTATACTGTGACAATGTGGAGACAATAATACACGACAGTTAATTAAAACATTGGTAATACTAATGCGTAAGAGTATTTTGGAGTAAAAAAATAAATAAATCCTAAAATCAAAATTAAAACAGTGATTTTTCGAAACAGATTGGATATATTTGATTGAATGCTCGTATGACGACTTGGCCTGGATTCTGTGCGTCTCTCACGCACAGAACCGAGAAGTATGACAGAAGAAAGTGCCGGCCGATACCCAGCAGTGAGTGATTCCGGGCGCAAATGATGATGATGAAGACTTGAAACGTCATTAGATATACGCAGTTTCATTTATAGGCTTACTAGCTGCGCCCCGCGGTTTCCCCCGCATAAGTTTCGATCCCATGAGAATATCGGGATAAAAAGTATTCTATGTGTTAATCCTGGTTATAAACTATTTGTGTGCTAAATTTCATCCAAATCCGTTCTGTAGTTTTTGCGTGAAAGAGTAACAAACATCCATCAATCCACAAAAACTTTCACGTTTATAATATTATAGTAGGATTGTCGTGCACCTTGTATGCACCTGCAAAATTCATTCACATATTTCCAATTGTCGTTATTTTTACTTAAACAAATAAAAATACATACACTTTTCCCCGGAGGGTCATTTCGCCAGTTATGTTTAAGTCCTGTGTATTCTTGCGAGCTTATTGCCATCGAACAGGAATCTAGGCTCCAGGCTGCTACTGAGAAATACTTAATAAAATAACCCAATAACACTTTGAAATCCACCTGGGAATCGAACCCAGTACCTTTCAGCAGTCGCGCTTGCGACCACTAGACCAACGAAGCAGTTAACAACAAATAAATATCAAATTGAAAACAATTGTAAATTAAATTGACTGCAGAATGTATAAAAAAAAATCATAAACATATTGAAGTTGTAGCGCAAACTAAAGTTTATGTACAGGCACTAAAGTTTATTTTCCTATATCACATAAATTGTCAGCAGAACGCAGTTTACATCAAACTGGTGCTGAACTTCTAAATATTATTTCATCAATTCGTCAACAAAATGTCCTTTTCTGTATACAATTTAAAAGACACTAGAGAGCCTATTGTACCGATCACCGATCGGTCCACGTCCATCGATCGACGTCATCGATCAACGTCGATCGAGTGAAAGTGACCCACAAATCGTTCTATTTTAACTTCTAATGTAACCCGCTGAGGGTCGGCCGGATGTTAAAGCGTCGTTCCGGTGTTCTTTAACCTTTCCAATATATTTTCTGAAACAAAAATGTTTTTATTAGCTATTTGGGCTGTATACATACATAATTAGCCTATATTGTTCCCACTGCTGGGACACAGGCCTCCTCTCTGTGAGAGGGAGTGGGCCGTATCCATCACGCGGGCCCAGTGCGGGTCGGTAGATGCCACATATGTCTTGGAATTTTTTTCTAGGTTCTAGGACATGCCGGTTTCTTCACGTAGGCTAGGCTGTATAGTTTTTGGTAAAGAAAAAGCAACCTTATTGATCTGTGGGTCTCGATTTTAAACTGGATATTTATCAATCGCTAACAGGCGACAGTCAAACGATAAAATCGTGCAAATTTGTAAGAAGCTGACAGATCTCATCAATTGGTTCAATGCCGTAATTATAGAAACCAGAAAAAAGTACGTCTCACGTGGATCTACGTTCGAGACGAAGGGTTAATCATCAAAACACAGCATATTGAGGGGCAGTAAAGATCTTCAAAATCAACCAAATCTGCAGGTTGCAAGGAACCTTGACAAATTCAGTATGTTGGATAATTAACATCCATAAGCCATTTATTCGAACATATACTTTAGCGTTAAGTATTTTGCGTTGATTTTTGACTGACCATAAACAGTGAAAAGATTCTAAAAAAAATGCAATCGGATTTGAACTTTGTTTTGTACGACATTGAGTTTGTTTTCCCAATACTCGATTCCGAATTGAAGTCTAATTTAGGATATGTGAACTTACTCAAGTCTACAGCATCGGGACACTTCTTGAGATGTTCAGTGATAACAGTTCTAAGTACCGCCCGTTCTGATAACAGCTTATCATTTAACTCTTGAAGTTTCTTATTCTCTTGAGCCTGTTGTATCCACGTCTCTTTTAATCTTGCCCTGGGGAAAATAAAATGGCGGTTTAAGTGGGAAAAAAACCTATAGTTCTACAGTAGGGCCTATGAACCATGACTGGTCCGAACTTTGCGCAGAAGGCTGCGCAATTTATTTATATATACTTTATTGTACAGACGCCAGCACATCAAGCTACTACAATCTGTCAAAATTCTTTAATAGATTTTCAACTTTATCGCTAAAGCATTAAGGTTCAAGGTTGATTGGGAAAATTTGACAGTTTCGGGTAGCTTGACCTGCTGGCGTCTGTACACCACAAAAATACATAGCATAAAAAATACATGACACACTACAAAATATACAAAGGGCGGCCTTATCGCATTACTGCGATCTCTTCCAGGCAACCTTAGAATGGACAGTGATTTTCCTGGACATAAAATGGGACTGTCGTTGGTGCAAACATAATGTATACAAGAAACTAAAATAGATACACAAATATAAACATATCCGAAATTATAGATACATAAATACATACATACTATATATACAAGTAACGAAAAATAAAAGCAATAACATTTTTTAGGAACCAACTGACATAAGGCGAGTGTGAGTGGGAGGTCATGAACGTAAGTTCGGAGAGCCTGTGTTCAGACGGTAAGCAGTAGTGGTCAAGTGGGAACTGCCGCAACATTCGAATTGTAGGTCATAGGTTCGAACCCAGACAGGCGCTTTACATTGTGTAAATTATTTCATCACCACTGCTCTCAAAACGGTGAAGGAAAACATCGTGAGGAAACCGACATGTCCTAGAACGAAAAATTCTCGTACATGTGACATCCACCAACCCGCACTGGGCCCGCGTGGTCGATTACGGCCCATTCTCTCTCACAGAGAGGAATTCTGGGTCCCAGCAGTGGGAGTATTATAGGCTGCATATAAAGCTAGTGGAAAATAATCTTTATGTGTAGACATTACAGTTGATTTTCCTTACCTATATCTTCTAGAAGCAGCAGACCTGCTATCTAAGTCCTTCTCTCTCGGCACACAATTCCTTTTGTCCTTATTTCTAACACTACTACCGTGCCCCTCACTGTCACATTTTTCACTTTTCACTTTTCTTTTAACCGGCTTTTTATCAAACTCACACATATTATTCAAAGGTATAATAGGCATTTTGTGGTTCATACCATTAACATGAGGCACGAAAGTTACAGGTATCAACGTCCCAGGCACGATAGGTACATTATTAACAGGTATTAAATTAACTGTATTAAGTTTTTGTGTAGTTTTCATCGACTCAACTTTTTCCGTCAAAGCTTTTTTTAACACCTCCTTCGCAGACTTTTCCTGTGTCTCTTCTACAGCTCGCATTTTAACTTGTTTACCGTTTGGTAGTTTGATAATTACTTCATAATCTTCACTTTCATTTTTAACTTTTTTTTTTGCTGTGTCTTCAAAATCTGTATTAAAACTATCGACTATGAAGTCTAAAGATTTCTGACTCATAATTGGCGGTACTTCCTGCACCTTTTCTGTACTGTCTCGGATCACGGTGTCTTCGTAAATCAATGTTTGTACTGGATTCTTTTCAACGCTGTCCTTTCGAACCATGTTGCTGATTTTAATGACGTTGTTTGTGTATGAGACGGAATCTTTTCTGATATCTTTGTTTCGTTCGTCGAGTTTCTCTTCAGTCTTGCCGACGATTCGACTTATGGTGGTTACTTCGTTTGTTAGTTTAGATATCGTTGTTCGTTCAAACTCTTTAACTGCGCCTGATTCGTCGCTCGATGATCTGTAAAGTAAAAGATAAAGGTGCAAAAGGGTTTATGTTCCCTGTTGGTCAGTATCCGATCGCGCATAAATTCAGATTCTGACCTACTACTGAGCCCCTTTAACACGCTTTTATTAGCTGCACTTGTAGCTAACTAAATAACAATGTAACAAAATCTTAGAAGTCAATTTTAACCCACTTCTAATTGTCGTATCGAAATGAAACATTGTATGTAAATGTAATTCCGATGACAAAACTATAATTTGGTATGTTGGACCTGATCTGATGATGGAGCCAGACGGTGGATAGTGAAACTCTTCCGTGTAGTTTACTAGTAGCCACTGAAGAGTTACTACTAGTTTACTAGTAAACCATATAATTCGTTATATGACCCCAAACACGAGGGACGACACAAAGGGGGACACGAGTCGAGTCCAATACTAAAATAACGTGGAATGCAATTATAATCTAATTATTTTATAATTTGTCTTGCGTGATATAAGCTTTCCCGAGGCCAGGCGGATAACACGAAATAAAGGCTTACCTGCTAATAGTAATATTTCTTTGGTTGTTGGTGGTGCTGTAGAGAGCGGAGTCTCCATCTATGTGGGGGAACACCATCTGAGGAGTGTGCAGCTCGTCTGATGATGATGCCAAAGCGTTCTCCAGAGATAGGATGCCATGTCTGTGGATATAAGAGTACATTATACAGTGGCGTGCATTGGTTTTCAGAACAGGTAGGCACTGTCAAGTAATTTGATATACTGGGTGTAAAAAAAACGTGTTGTCGGGGGATCCCCGGCAGGAACGAAGTTCAAAATTAAAAATCCAAGATGGCGACTGTAAAACCTTACCTTAAAAAACGACGCCAATTATGAAAAAAAAAATACGCGCCATCTTGGATTTTCATTTTGACTTTATTATCGGCTCCAGCACCCTCGAAAACCATGAAAACGAGACCCATGACGAAAAATTCGAAATTTATTGCAGCCGCCGTCTGGGATTTTCATTTTTACCTCACTATCGGCTACTATTTTAAACTTTAACAGAACGGTAGGCTGATAATTAGAGCGGTCCCCCGACGGGACAATATTTAATCAGAACATTTCATACGTACTTACGTAGGGTCATAATTTCAAGGTTATTTTTTTCTTTTTATAGGGTTTCAAAATCAAAAATCAAAATCAAAAGTCATTTATGCAGATTAGGCTGAGAATCAGCACTTTTCGAACGTCAAAATTACAAAAGACAGTCCCCCAAAACCGCCCGCCCTTCACCACTTCCTAGTGCTATCGCTCACGCTATCGGTTTCACGTTTATTTGTGGCTATTTTTTCAAGTTTTTTTTTTAAATTGTTTGTGGCTTTTTACTTTCATACTATTTTTATTGTTATTTTGTGTGGGGGTTTTTTTAAATTTTTAATTTAATTTTTTTATACTTAACTTTTTCAATAGTGCTAGTCACTCTGAAATCAACTGAATTATCATTGCAATAAAGTTGATATTAGTTTAACTTGAAATAACGTCAATTTGAGACAAATAAAATTTGAATATAGTTAAGAGGAAATGCGGGTGGTGTTTTTTCTATAGAGACGCTCTCGCCTGTTTTCTTTCTGGTTAATGACCGTATGGCTATGATTTTTTACAGAATAATAAATGTTAGTTACTTGTATGTAACTATGTTTTCCTTTTTGATAATACATACATTATTTTTATAAGCACCCTCAAAAAATGCTCAAAATTGCCTATTTAGACCGCTGTTAACAGAGGCCTAGGGTACAAATTTGACAACTATTAATGAAAAAAGGACGACACAGTATATATCCTTCTTATCCAGTTTATGAAATATCTTTTAAATTGGTTCAATATTGGTGGAGAAAATAGGCGAGAGCCAAACCTCGAAAATGTGACTTTTTACTTAGGCTATTCAGTCGGATCTGCAGTTGTCCTTATCGCACGAATAGGCGAGAGATAGCGAGACAGAGCGACAGCAATAGTTTCTTCAAATACCTAATTTTCAAAAGTCTTTCCGCCCGCATTTCCTCTTAAATAGGTACTAACTTTAGCCCGCGACTTCGTCCGCGTGAAATTTCTTGTTCCCCCGCCCCACCCCGTCACATCGCATCACCTGCCCGCGCTATCGCAAATAGAGAGCTGTCGGCCGCACTTTATAAATTCAAAAATTCTTACTGTGCCCAGCCTCTGTTTTAGTATTGTTGGTGAATTTATAAAATACCTGCATAAGTATGAAACAGATGAGGAGAGACAGTTGAGGGAAAGTACGCGCAGGAAAGATTTTTTAAAAACAAGTTATTAACCCTACTTCAGATTGTTCAACATAGTCCTCAATTTCAAGCAGGGCGGATTTTTAACAGGTTGCCATTGGAATTAAAAACTATAATTCACAAGAGCTCATTTAAGTCAACACTTAAAGCGTTCCTATTAAGGAAATTTCTGTATTCTATAGACGACGACCTATCCACGTTTTAAAATTTGTTATTTTATTACTGAACTAGCTTCTGCCCGCGGCTTCGCCCGCGTGGATGTCGGAAATTATCCCACGGGAACGTGCTAACAGGATAAAATGTACCTATGTGCTTCCCCAGAATGCCATCTATCTCGCGGGCCCTTTGTGGCCAATTACAATAGAAAACCAATTGTGTCTCATTAGTGGTGATTAAGAGGGTACCTATATGATATCTTTACCTAAGTACCTACCTAATTTAAAAAAAAAACTCATTAACAGAAAATTAAATACCTACCTACCTAAATAAACCTATTTCTGATGATAACTAATCTAAACTCAATAAATAAGCAAAATCCCTAAAAACTAATATCTATACGAATGACTAATCCTACCTAACAGTATTATAAAATAACCTACGGTCACTACGTACACTATCAAATATACTACCTATACTTTAAAATTAAAATCTATACCTACAACTTATATAAAAATAAACCTAAATAACTCTAAAAACTAAAAGGAATAAAAATGAACTCCATTGCGGGTGACTTAACCTACGACAAACTTATTATTTGCGGTTGGTGCAGTAATCGGGTCTAGGGATCGAACCGCAAAATTAAGTTTGTTTTTTATTGTATATACTTTTCCGGGATAAAAAGTACCCAGTGTGGTGCCCAGGATATTAAAGAATAATTATACCAAGTTTCAACGTAATCGAACCGGTAGTTTTTGCGTGATGCCTGAACAAACAGACAGACAGACAGACAGACAGACAGACCGACAGACAGACAGACAAAAATTTTTTTAATCACATTTTTGGGTTCGGTGTCGGTCTAGTAACACCCCCTGCCATTTATTTTTTTGATATTTTCAATGTACAGAATTATCACTTCTACAGATTTATTATAAGTATAGATAATATTAGGATTTCAGATCTGATTATGGTTACATTTGTGACTTCAACTTACTTAGCCTCCATAGCTCTTTTGAACCCCTCATCGAAAGGGTTGACACTCTGCAAGTCTTGGAACAGGCCAACCTCCTCACAGTTCCTGATGAAGCGAGTTGGTGTTGGTGTTTGGTCAGCTGGGAAATTATAAAGAGGCTTTATTACTCACATGATAACGACTGGTATTAAGCAGCTTTAGTTAGAATGAAGTGGAAGGAAAATATTCAAGAATGTTCCATTGTACAGACGCCAGCACATCAAGCTACTACAACCTGTCAAATTAATTTAATAGATTTTCAACTTTATCGCTAAAGCATTAAGGTTTAAGATTGATTGGGAAAATTTTACAGTTTCGGGTAGCTTGACCTGCTGGCGTCTGTACTTAAGATTAAATGTTTATTATATAGTCCATTAGGTAAACCGTTTTTTGAAGGAAGGAACTAGTGATTGCAGCAACACACAATACATTGATTGATACACGTACGGTATTATAATGTATGTAAGAAGCCATAAATAAGATAATTCAATAAGATAACTTTATATATTTATTTTATTACGCATTTTACGTAATCTAGAATATGTACAGACGCCAGCACATCAAGCTACTACATTGTCAAATTTCTTTAATAGATTTTCAACTTTATTGCTAAAGCATTAAGGTTCAAGGTTGATTGGGAAAATTTGACAGTTTCGGGTAGCTTGACCTGCTGGCGTCTGTACGTTCTAAGACAGCTGTCAAAAAACGGTTAACCTATTGGACGGGGTACAGAAAGACCCCTGCCCGCTTTTCCTCCGCGTGAAACTCTTGGTCCCCCGACCCATCCCGTCGCATCGCATCGCCTATCTGTACTATTATTCCGTTTTCGCTTAGCGTTCATTGTGACTTTTTTGATGTTAAATAGCCTATCTATAGCCTTCCTCAAGAACTGGGCTGTAAAGTGCAAAAGGAAGTTCCAGAGATTATCGCGTCCATACAAACAAACTCGCTTTATTATTAGTATAGAAAAATATATATAGTTTAGTAAAGACATAGATAGATAAGATCCTTATGTTGGACTCTTGAGGGGCTCGTGGCTAAGTAATAACATCCGCACGGGTCGATCGACCAGGTTAAACTACGTATGCCGCGGTTGATGCGTGGGTGGGTGACTATCTTTACATACCAAAACCCCTCCGTGCCTTGATGCTGTCATTTGTGGATATTTGACAGTCGTTATGGGTCGTCAGAAAGCCATAAGTGACAACCAGTCTTACTAAGAGGTATCATATTACCCAGTAACTGTGTTGTGGAGGTTAGATAGGCAGTCGCTCCAAGTAAAATACTGGTATTCATAAGTCACAAAATATATTGTGTTAAAAATTGGTCGAGATATAATGTGGAATAATCAGATGTATCCGGTTAGACTGGCCCCAACATAGAAGAGAGAAAAGGCAGGCAGATGATGATGCTTATGTTAGACTCTGACCTTTAAGTTGCATAAAACACAGAATGTTATTTTTAGGGTTCCGTACCCAAAGGGTAAAAACGGGACCCTATTACTAATACTTCGCTATCTGTCCGTCCGTCTGTCTGTCACCTGAGGGCCTACTCCGAAGTGCAAAGTGCGAATGTTCGGATCGGACCGACACATGGCCGAACCGAATATTATTGAAAAATGCGAAAAAAGTTCGGATCGGCTCAGTTGGGTCGGGACCATAGTCAATATTCGAAAGAGTGTAGGAGTGTAGGATCGGAACCGACCGAACCAAATAGTAATTTCGTAGCAGGAAACGGCCGAAAATTCGGCCGATACTACTTCGGAGTAGACCCCAGGCTGTATCTCAAGAACCGCGATAGCTAGACAGTTAAAATTTTCACAAATTATGTATTTCTGTTGTCGCTATAACAACAAATATTAAAAACAAAATAAAATAAATATTTAAGGGGGGCTCCCATACAACAAACGCGCCTTTTTTTGCCCTTTTTTGCTCGATATCAATAATGGCAAAGGTAGGCACTTGAAATATTCACAAAATACTCAGTTGTATTTTTACTTTAATAATAAAATTAAAATAAAATAAATATTTAGCAGGGGCTCCCATACAACAGACGTGATTTTTATAGATAATGGTATGGAACCCTTCGTGCGCGAGTCCGACCCGCACTTGGCCGATTTTTTTTTTATTTTTTGACTTTGACTTCCTTGTGACCGCACTGTATTGTTACAATTTATAATGTTTGAATGGCTGCCTCCTTGGTCGAGTGTTTTGTTTGTGTAACTGCTGAACATGACATCCTGTGTTTGATTAGACCAAGTGTTATTGGGCTCTCCACGTGGAATTTGGAAAGGACTGACCCACACTAGCCGAGGACAGAAGAACTTGGAGAAGGGAGAGGGAGACTTTGTCCTGCAGTAAGGAGTAGACAAGGAATTTTTTTTAGTACCCCAAAATCTGATTTATGTTGAATTTAGGCAACAGGCTCACCCTCTAGTACACGGAACTATAACATACTGTCATTTGTGTATTATAATTATACAATGCTGCTTAAATCTTCAATGAATAGCATCATGTATGTTATAATTCTAATTTTGAATAATATTGTGTGGTACCGCACCGCATCACTATTTCTTTGTTTAAGCTTAACATGGTTTCTGACTATTTTGGATTTTGCTCGGCTCTTGAGGATCCTAGCATGATATTAAGTAGCCTATAGCCTTCCTCAAGAATTGGGCTATCAAATTCAATAAGAATTTTTCAAATTCGACTGATAGTTCCAGAGATTAGCCCGATCAAACACACAAAAAAACTTTTCAGCTCTGTTATTAGTTTAGTATAAAGATTATGTCTCTGACAGTTTTCAGGACCCTGAGGGCCAAATGCCAACTCGCAGAGGCCGAGTATTATATAACTCCACCGATGTCAGGATACAGTTAACAAGTAAATAGGTTAGTTACTATAATTATCTAATCTAATTAGATAACAAACACTTCAATATCAAATGAATCACTACCAGAGGGATTCCAACATAACATCACACCTCTATTTCGTCAAGCAGCTTTATACCACACTAGCTGATATCCTTCTGCCCGTGGCTACACCCATGGTGATGTCCGAAATTATCCCACAGGAACATGCTACCGGGACCAAAAGTAGCCATGTCCTTCCTCAGGATGCCATCTATCTCCTTGCCAAATTTTTCTGAAATCTGTTCAGTGGTATAGGCATGAAAAGAAAACATAGAAACAGTTACTTTCAATTTTGTAATATTAGTATGGATGTACTTTAGAAACACTTCTATTTACAGATGATTATAGCTTACAGATAATTGTAACTATTTTTTTTTTCTTTATTATTCAAGTTAATTTATCTTTATGTATGCACACGTTTCTGTGACAAATGATCCTATTTTTCCACATAATAGGGGGCGAGCCTATCACGGAGGACAAGTTGAGACACCGGGCTGCAACAGGGAAATTCCATGTGGAAAAAATCCAGTTACACTTTACCATGACCTGACGGCCGTGAGTGTGTCTAATGTTGTTAGAATCTAATTGTCTGCCTTAAAAGCAGTGTGTAATGTGTATCGTTTGATAGTAAAATGATATGAATACTAGCTATTGCTCATTGGGAACGGCCCCGACTTACGAATTGTACTTTAAATTGTTTATTTTGTGTAAACAATTTCATTATGGCGCAGTGGTTAAGCGATTGACTGCTGCGCTGCGTGTCGCGGGTTCGATTCCCGCGCGGAACAAATATTTGTATGACCTACATGTATTTGTTCCGAGTCTGGGTGTTTTTCTATGTATAATATGTATGTATTTACAAAAAAAAAAATTTATATAAGTAGTTTATCAGCCATCTTGTTACCATAACACAAGCATTAGGTTGCTTAGCTTGGGACTAGATGGCGCTGTGTGAAATGTCCAAGGATATTATTTATTTATTTATTTATTTATTAACACTGCTCTCAAAACGGTGAGGGAAAACATTGCGTGGAAAACGGCCTGTCCAAGTACAAAAAATTCGAAGACATCTACCAACCCGCACTGGGCCTGCGTGGTAGATTATAGCGCACTCCCTCTCACAGAGATGAGGCCTGTGTCCCAGCAGTGGGCACATTGTAGGCTGAATATGATTATGTTATTATAGCTGTTGCCCCTAGCTTTACTCACATCTTAAGAAGTCATCAGTATGTAGAACATTGTTGGATTGATTAAAACTTCAAAATAAGCTTTAGCAATATATCCAACCCACCCCAGAGTCCCTCTGACCCTCCTTACTATTAGGCTATGCATATAAGACCATCATCACTTGCCGAACCTTCCTATGTTGGGGTCGGTTTTTAGTCCAACCGAATGCAGCTGAATACCAGTATTTTACAAGGAGCCACTGTGTAAGACCATAGAGGTTGAATTAAAATAATTTTTAGTACAAAAATCCTTACCAACAAACGCTGCTTTTTGCTCCGAACCCAACGATAACACCATGTCATGTTTTTTAGTGTGCACATTCAAATGATCTTCATTAGTAAACGTCATGCCACAGTCGGGCATAGTACAAGCAAACGGTTTCGCCGGCTCCACCATTTTTCCCTTATTTTAATGATGAAACCAAGATAACTTTTACAAAATCTTTTTTCCTGTTTACATTTTAGGCTGCAGTAAAAAATTTATACGCTTTCTGCAGGTTTGGCTGGTCGTGTTTTGAGAAAAGTATGTTATCACTTTAGTTTTTGTTAATTATTTGGTTGTTAACGAATTTTGAACATAATTTATTTGTTTTAATTCACCAATTCACACTTTTATTCCGAAAAACATAACTGGTTGCGTTCCAGTACTATAATTCCTTTTTAGAAAATATGCAATGTTACGAATGAAAGAGAGGTGCGTTACTTCACCCTGAAAGTAAAAGAGACAGTATGTATAAATTGCTTGAAATCAGATTTTGTAAATGGAAGAACGAAGAACCAATAATTCTCCTTGACAGGGCATTTTGACGTAACGTTTTGTTTTATATTTTGTTGATGATCTAAATTTATAGTAAGAAAAAGGGTTCTGTATATTTAAAAATTAATGAAATCAAAATATTTACTAAACATTTAATAATGATGTTTCAACAAAATCCAGTGGTTAACAAATTGCTTAATAACAAAAACAGAACAACGATTATAACAAGTACTTTTGCACCAATATTCATAATAAGTACTAACAAAACAAAACAAAGTGAAATACAGGGTGTTAGTGCTCCTAAAATGAGAGTGAAATAGTGCCATTAGTACAAAAGTAACAAAGAGATTAAGATTTAATTTAGGATTTGATCAGCTTTTAGGATTCGTTTTGGAAAAGTAAGAAGTGTATCTTTCAGGGGAGTATCCGTGTATTTTGACTTGGTGTGGCTGGTAAGAACCGATTTCACGTCCAAGGGTCCTATCAAACAGGGGGTAGACGGTCGATCTCTTCTTTCTTGGTGATTCTTGCATTTGTTGGTTCGGGTATGGATCTACGTAGCGCCTTCCGTTAATATCGTTGCCATCCGCTGTCGGGAATATCGGGGGCTAAATTAATAAAATATTGACGTTTAACTATTCGCAAAATTACAACTTACTACTAATAGAAATAAAACTTAAGAAAAGGATAGAAAATACTTTATTTTATTACAATTTAAGTAAGAACAAAAATTGTATTGTTGATTGTGAAGTATTGCAATCAACAAAAGAACAACTAATTACATAGTTACGTTACATGGAAGGCCATTATAAGAATTACTAGGATACTACAATAAGCATATATTATTATTTTACTATGCATTGGTACTGAGAATATTCAAAGTGCACTAATAATTTCTAAGACAACGACATGCTTTCTAAAATTGAGTCATTTCACTAACTAAATTACCCAATACAATGAGTTGGTACTGTGAATTAAAATTTTAGTAAACAAATTGTAAATTTTTGAGCCAGGGAAGTGGCCTAATCAAGAGCTAATAACAACTTCTCCTTGCCTGCTCCTCTGCTGTTGAAGATGCCTGGTGCGGGTTGTCCCTGGGTCTCACCTACGACGGTGTTCTGCTGGATACCGCTCATTCCCACCACTGCCGGGTTAGGCTCGTTCTGCTGGCCCTTCCATGGCCTGTAGAATGATGTGACAATATAAGTTTCGTTAAAGTCGGTAAAAAGCAGTTTGGTGTTGATTTTGCTACTTTACATCAGTGAACTTTTTGACGGATTATAGCCTCCATATTAAAACTATCTACCAGAAATCTTCACAAAGTGATAAACTGTAGGTATATTTCCTTAAGGTAAATGGTGCTCTAAAATAAAAATCAATCTTACTTGTCGGGGAACAATTCACCGGGCTGTCCTCGTGTTTGTACTATTCTCTCACCATTGACTTCAACGACGCACCTCAGACGTGCACAGCAAGTTGGAAACTCTAGATAAATAATGTTAATCAAAATTAATTACGACAAACATCGAAGCATTAAATATCAATATCATCTGATTTAGAAGTTTTCTAAGACATTTCTTCATAATTAGCTATAATTAGAATGTAAACTATATCTATATTAGACAGTAAAAAATAAATAAGGGTCCAGAGCGTTGATGTTTCAATACATACCGACATTTTCATCTTCAATGTATTCGTGACATTCCAATGCATTTTCAGGAATTTTCGGTTTTCTACATCTGAAGGATCAGTAAAATTACACATTAGCTTTAAGAAAAAAAAACATTCACACATTTAGTAGAGTAATCATACGAACGCGAACGCGTTTATGGATAGATTATTGCAATCGACGATGATAAAAGTCTACTTCACCGAGTTGTATAAGGAGCGTTAGCCGAAAACATGATTGTTAATGATCTCTGGGTCATGACGACCCTTTGACCTCCTCACCAACTTAAAGCATATTATAGAATCACACTGATGATGTTTCTCGATAGCTGGCTTATTGAAATATAGGAATTGTGTAGTTATTCCTTTAACATTCGCCGTCTCATAACGTTCGTCGTTAGTTCGTTTTTTTAGTGTAATTATAATGTTGTGTGTATTTATAGTATTTTTAAGTTATATTAATACTGTATTGTATGTGTTCATATGGGCCTTGATGCCTGAAATAAATGGATAAATAAATAAATAGCAAAACGAGCTCAAACTTTGGTCAAGCACAAACCTTGGACGTTGTGTGTTACAACGCAGGGTTTTAGAAATTTGGTGTTGAATGAAAGGAATAAAAAAAAGGCAATGAAATTAATATTTACCCAACAGCAGCGATGAAGTACTTCCCATCTCGAATTTCGCATCGATACCGATGACACGTGTAATGGTCGGACCATTCCTGCCACGGTTGATAGCCTTTTCTTGAGTATTTGTCCACACAGGCTTGATCTGAAAGGTTCAGCCGTTACAGTGAAAATGTATGCAAAAAAGCTGATCAAGACGCGGTGTTTTTCTGAAGAGTGAAAGATCTTAATGTTTGAAAGGTTGGTGCTTAAGATATGTCATCATTATCGTAAAATCAGCGCGTACTTTAATTGATAATTCTATCGCTTTTTGCAGCATTTGTCAGCACGGCCATCCCTATGTCACAGCTGGTGTTCAAGTAAATTTACGAGTAGGCACAAAGCCACCAGAACCAGTGAAAATCACACTACTCTAACATATGCTAGCTTTGTGTAATGTTTATACTTAGTTCCAAAACACCAAGAAGTTGTTACATTTACAAGTAAGTAAATGAACACAATGCCTCTAATTCCGTGTTTTACAGTTTCACTCACTAGAAATATTATGATATAAGGCAATTTGAAAAAAATAACTACTTGGTGTTATCTATATATATAAAAATTAATCCCTCTTTCCCTTCCACCATAACTTGAAAACGACTTTACCGATTTCATCCATCTTTTTTTCTAATACTTTGTAGAAGGTTCTTACGGAAAAAAAAAAATAAGAAAGTTGCGCGAAAATTAGAAAATTTAAGAATTACGCTACAACAGCTGAACGGATTTATATGAAATTTGAAACATGGGTAGACTGGACTGGAGAAGGTCATAGGTTACTTTTCATCCTGGACCGCAGACGAAGTCGCGGGCAGTGGCTAGTTTAAGATAGAAATTAACACAGATGATCCTTGAATCCTTGGACTACTGTCTACTGAATACTGTCTCCGTTGAGTAAATCTAAATTTCAGAATGATAGATCAATAAACCAGTGCAAAATATAAGGTGCATGTAATATTTCGTAAAAAAATAAAAACTTACAGCTCACATCCTCAGCAAAGATGATAGGAAATATAAGATGCAATAAGAAAATTAGTGTTCCCAACTGCATTTTCACCGTGTCAACTTCAGCTGTAATTACACAAAACACTACTTTGGTCACCTTCTATGCTCGAACTGTGGTAACGAACTAATTTAAATTGGAGCAATGCGGCCTAGAAATACACTTCTTCTGGCGATATATTTATAAAACAATCACTGAGAAGACACCGTCTAAAAGGCGAAAAGAAGTAAAATATTTTGCCAATTCTTGCGGGTTTCCGCGAAAAATTTCAACAAACATAATAATGCATGGGATCCGGGTTGAATGTTTTGCTTATTAATCTTCATAACACACTTATTCTTCCTCAAAACATGCAAAGCGAATTAAGTGAAGCTAACATTACAGTCTAATAATTTTCGTAAGAGTGCAACTGCTGTTACGAAAAAAAGAACAATTGTTTAATCCTCAAAAATAACTATATACTGTATTTTTATTCGATAGTAAAATTCACGTTCAAAGGAAGCCTTTGCAATCAATATTAACAATTCTTATGTACTGCAGATGTCTTAACACATTTCTTAAATTTAAAAATAAAAGTTACATTTTTATTACTGAATAAAAACTTACCCATTTTAAAAGGTATAAGTAAAGGCGATTTTTCCAACAAAGCACGGAACAATAGTCAATCATAAAGTTGGTCGATAAATGAAGGAAAAACAGATTCTGTGATTATGGTAGGGTTCGCGGTCGATTTCGCGATGTGTTTTCAGTTGCATAGGTTACATTCTAAGAACTTGACCATTGTCTTTCCCATTCATTGTTGTGTGTTTAATCAAGTTTACATGTGAGTATTATTTTGTTTTTATTTACTTATTTCTAATTTTCTTAAGGATATTGGTTGCTGATCATTGATTGACCTATCCAATTATCTTCAAGTTAACATAAAAGTACACAAATAAAAATATACCCTGTACCTGTAAGACTTGCCTTATGAAGGAAAAACAAGTAGTTTATCGAACAAATTTTTCAACTGCGTCATAATAAGGTACTTTTAGTTAAGGTCCAAATAAAATTGTTTCAGATACATACTCAAAAATGCTGGTATACTGAGTATTTTTTTTTATGTTATCTCATTTATGGCCCTATAATATTATCACCCAATCCTAACTTAGAGCGTCGATTATTGTTTCTGTAAATACATATCTATTGCCGTTGCTTCTATTTTTTTTTACCATAGAACTTGATACTGAGCTGTAAATTGCAAGAAACGTAATAAAATTTGAATATCGCGGCCTACATTTGCGTACTCTCATTGCGAATTAGATAGATAGTAAAAATAAACATTTAGAAAAGTCTTAGTGTTAACCATTTCTATTATACTTCGAAAGTCAATTAAATTAAACCGTTTTTCAGTCCACATATTGATCCCCAAATCCATTTCTCTATCTAAACCTGAACGCGTCAATAACATAAACAACGAATGCTTGCGTAAAAAAAATCGTAAAACGAAACGTCAGCTGTCAAAAGCTATGCGAAACCTGATGACACAAGCGCGGTATAAAATTATTTTTTTATAATATTCTGATATATTTTTCACAATAAAATAATACAGAATTTTAAAGTTGAAGAAGTTACAAATGAGGTGAGTGCACTATTTTACATGATTTCGTTAGTTGTTAATGAGAATTTTATCATTGAAAATTGAGGTGTAGATTTTCAGATATTTTGACTAAATTCTCCTTGAATTCGTTGCATTTTGTGCATATTGTTCTCTTTTTTTACATAACTAATGAGTGCCAATTCGTAGGTCGAATGAGGTGATTGTAGAACAGGTTTTATATACATTCGTGATGGTACTTGCTACCCACAATTTGTATTTATTATTTTATTTTATCTTGAGGAAAAGCGGCGAAAGAATTTATAAATTACGCATTATATATCACACTAGTACACACATACAAATGAAATAAACAGTTTATGTTTTTTTTTAAATAGTGCTACAAGTAGATGCTATGTTAAAATTACATTTTGTTTTTACAGTGTGATAGTATTTTATTCCCTCATTTTGTTTGTTAAATTTTAACTTTTACAAGAAATATGTGTTAGTCTACATAAGCAGAAGCTCCATACAATAAATGCTTATTAAATTAAAATAAGATTTCATTAGTATTAAGTAAACTACAAATAGAAATACTAGATATACTACTCAAATCTAAGAAGATATTCTGATAATTTACTAACTTGGTAAGAATAGCATAAACATAATCATCCTATAATGTTCCCACTGCTGGGACACAGGCCTCCTCTCTGTGAGAGGGAGTGGGCCGTATCCATCACGCGGGCCCAGCGCTGTTTGGTAGATGTCACATGTCTTTGAATTATTTGGTGCTAGGACATGCCGGTTTCCTCACAATGTTTTCCTTCACCCTTTTGAAACTGAAATTGAAATTGTTTATTGAAATAATTGATTTACATAAATATTTACAAAATAGGACCTTAATACTAGGTGTAGGTAAAAATATTTGGATTCTACCTGAACTAAGAATAAACCTGTATCTCAGGTATCTCACTCAAGTGCTTATTACATAAGTATTATTTAAAATTTCTTAAACTAATAGTAAATAATTTATCTACTATAAATTATGTATGATTATAATTATTCTAAATGACAGAAATGTGATACTCTTCCATCATCGTAAGACATTTTTGCAACAACATTCTACTTATTATGATTTTTGAAAGCAGTGGTGATGATATAAATTACACAAAGTAAAGTACCTGCTTGGGATAGAACCCACCTACGACTCGAAGTCGGGGCCGTTACCACTGGGCCACCACTACTCAATTAATTTAAGATTTCATTATTATAACTGCAACAGTTATTTTAATGCTATTAAACTTCTGGTTGTCAGACTTTCGGGCTGTTGACCACCCGTACGGACCCCAACATAGTTGGGAAAACGCGGCAGATGATGCCATATCTGCCTGTCATTTCACCTTTAAATACATAACCAACTGTATACGCCAATGTATTAATAACTAGCAATGATGTAATATACTAATGCACAAAAAATTAATGAATACATTTATAAAATTATTTACACCTAATAATTATGCATTTTTTGATTGTCAGGCTTATACAATGTGTAAAAGGAAATTATATAATTATTAAGTTACTTCGTCCGCGTGAATTTCGTGCGCGTCTTCCGACCAGCTATTAATTACTTAGCGTTCTTTCTTAGTTTTTTCGTTATGCTCGGCTCCTAAAAGTCCTTGCGTGATGTTAAATAGCCTACAGCCGTCCTCAAGAATTGGGCTATCAAATACAAAAAGAATTTTTCAAATCCGGTGGTAGTTTCACAGATTAGCACGTTCAAACAAACAAACTAATTCTTCAGCCTGATTATTAGTATTGATAAAAGGAAATTACATAAATTTAAAGTTATTTATAAAAACGGATGTGAGTGGAATCGTAGGGAGGGGATGCCCCAGAGTGACATGGGAATGACATACACTGACCTTATTGGTGATGTCCTTTAATTAGTCAGGTGGGTAGTACTCGCCACCGGCGCGGGTGTATGACCTAATGACCAGATATAATAGCCTCCCGAGTCCGAACGATTTCGGTCACGGTGGCATAGTGCACAAGTGTGTGCGCGAACTCAGGTGCACTCTCTGTTACTTTACTCTCATAGTCCGATGGGACGGCAATCCGACACGACCGGGGAGAGATCAGGCGCAGGACCAACGGCGTTGCTTTCCGAGGGTATTAAACCGCCAACTTCTGCACTCCGGGCTGTTACTAAAAAATTCCTAATGGAAGACCCAATAACACTTTGCCCGACCTGGGAATCGAACCTAGGACCCCACGCTCAGCAGTCGCGTTTGTAACCATGAGACCAACGGGGCAGTCTTATAGTAGTCGAACGGGGCAGTTGACCAGAGAGGCAATTCTCGTAATTTTAAGCTCGTTCACAGTCTAATCTCAGTCTCAATCTGTCAAAAATACCTCAAATTTCCCTACATTTTGACAAGTTTTTGACATTTCTTTGTCGCCCAGATGACGAGATGATCGATTACGAGAATTGGCCTTCAGATATATGAACAAGGAGAAAGAAAAACAGGGTGACCCCCTGTCGCCCTGTATCGACGCGCAAACTGTAGAATAGAATATTCATTTATTTGCTCAGAATGTAGTTATTTACAATAAGGTGATTAAAATAATATGAAAGAATCCTGTAACCATGAATTTAACACATGATTTTAGTTGGTTATCAAAATAAAAATCTGCTGTTTCAAAGTGCAATACCCACGTGGTCAAAATGTATGGAACAGCATTTTTTTTTTTTTTAATAACCGTCGAATAATTTCAACGCGAGGCGTCCAGAATCATGGACTGAATCCATGGTGACTGCTTGTGCGTCGATGTCTCTGCCATCCTGTACATTATTAACTATTTTTTTCTCGCGGCTTCGCCCGCGTTGATAACGGAAATTATCCCAAAAGAACGTACGAACATACTACTGGACCAGCCGATCGATTCTGTAAAAATCTCACCGTGAAAACTTGTCAATCCCTAGCATTAGTTGAAATGATAGCTCACTCCACGCTCGCTTCGCCTAAGTTTTCACGGTGAGATGGTAACAGAATCGCACTGCTGTTTAGACAGAGTGTTGTGGTGCAGCCTGGGAGAGGCCTATGTCCAGCAGTGGACTACGATAGGTGGAGTTGATTGAATTTTGATTGTATGTACTACTGGGATAAAAGTATCCAATGTCCTAACTCTTAACCCTGGTCACGGTCTTGTCTGTGTGCGAATTTTGGCAAACAACATCCCATCCACGAACCGACCACGGCAAAAGTTGCTTAACCTCCGACCGACCCGTGCGCCTGTTATCATTTAGCCACGAGCCCCGACCGTAACTGTAGAAAGTAGTTATTGGGAACAAAAACATCGTAGCATACCACCATTGTCTTGGCACTTTCACTGTATGTATGGAATGCCATGCTATTAATAGCTCTATGGTTAATTGTCACTTATAATCATAATGGGTGTGAGTACGCGTCTCAGCAATGTATATGTAATTTATAAAATTTGAAGTTAAATATAAATGTATTGCCAGCCTGCCTCGACTACTTTCCATCTCTATTAGGCTCGGTTTCCAGTCTAACGGGATGCAGCTGAATACCAGTATGATACATGGAGCGCGTCTATCTGACCCCCACAACCCAGTTACTAGGCAACACGATACCCCATGGTAAGATTGGTTGTCAGACTTTCTGGTTTCTGATGACCCGTAACGGCTGTCAAAGATCCGCGAATGATAGCCGGGACCAACGGCTTAACGTGCTTTCCGAGGCTTTTTAACGTGGTACCGAGAACACTCCATGGCTTCTCTTTAAGTTAAGATGGTCACCCACTTACAGACCAACCGCGGCAAGTGTATTTTAACCTGGGCCTGTATTTCAAGACACCAGGTTTTCACCCCGTCGGAAGCAGGTACATTTATACAGTTTTAGCTTCTGGCCGCGTTTTCGCCTGCGTGGATGTCCGAAATTATTCCACGGGAACGTGGACCGGGACAAAAAGTAGCCTATATCCTGTCCCAGGGTGATATCTACAAGGAGTAACAGAATAAACTCAAGTCCTGGAAGTAGTTTGTTCATAATTGACTACAAAGCAAACAAACAAAATTTTACCTCTTTATAATATTAGTATTGACATAGGTCTGTGTGCCAAATTTCATCCAAATCCGTTCAGTAGTTTTTGCGTGAAAGAGTAACAAACATCCATCCATCCATCCTCACAAACTTTCGCGTTTATAATATTAGTAAGAAGGAGGAATATGCAAATATGCACTCGATAATAATTTATAATACTGTTCCGTTCGAATTTCGTTTGTTTTTATTAGCAAACATCGTTATAAGTATTTATGGGCTTCACATTATCATCGTACGAAATGACACATGCTTTTCAACTTTAAACTCATGCGCATTGCCATCGCGTCGCACGTGTAATTTTAGCGATGACACAACTGTTGGTTACAAAACGTGAGAGTTGCCGTTTCTTGCTGAATGGACAATTTTATCAATATCTGTGAATGTAGGACAGAATGAAATAACTTTTATAGATAAGTATGGTCGCCTATTTCTCGTTGCTAAGAACAAATGCTCGTGATCTTAACATATTTTTTCATAACTATGCGTTCTTGTAGTATTGTAAAAAATATTTTTTTCCAAGTATGGTAGACCAGCCTTTTTCCAACTATGTTGGGGTAAAAAAAACTTCAAGCATTTATTTCGAATAAACCCATTACAGGCTCTTTTTTTTGTCAATTGTCAAGGGGTCGGTCAGTCAGGAAGATGAAGCTGAATACCAGTATTTTACATGGAGCGACTGCCTATCTGACCTCCACAACCCAGTTACTGGGTAACACCTTACTTCTTGGCAAGACTGGTTGTCAGACTTTCGGTCTTCTGTAATGACTGACAAAGATCTACAAAATACAACCGGGACCAACGCATTAACATGCTATCCGGGACACGGAAAGGTCTCGGTATGGAATGAGTAGTCACATAGCCACGAACCGAACGCGGCCAGCGTAGCTCAACTTTGATCGATCGAACCTTGTGGCTGATGTTTAGCCACGAGCCCCTCAAACTACCTCCTGGTATTTTCAATAAATAAACAACACTTAATTCTCTCTTTTTGTTCCAGTAACTTCAAAACACATCGCTCAAATGACGAAGAATTAACATCACCATCCTCAGATGAGAAGATGGACACGGGATCAGAGTCCTTTCGGTCCCAGGACACCCCCAACTCGGTCCTATCCTCCGATTTCGAAGGCGACCACCCAGAACCGGTCCTAAGACTCCAAAACCCGGAAATACTCCGGCTTTCAGAACCGGAACGGTTTAACGACAGCCTGATTACGAAAATGTCGAATTTGCACTTGGACTCTCCTCGTCCCAAAAATCTTGGTATCAGTCCTCCGAAATTCAGTTCCACATTAACATTAACAACTAACCATCCTCTCATGAGTCCTGATGAGAATTATCCTGATTTAATCCCGAAAAAGGTCCATAAAATCGATGATGAGAAAGACCTTAGCCTGTCCAGCATTGAGGATGAACGACCGAACGAGAACAATGGCTTTTACAGTCCTCAGAGAAATACTTCGAAAAACAACCTGTATTTCACGGAAAGTTTTGCGACAGCCGAAAGCCATGATTTGACAGGGTTTAGGAATCACGATTTGGACCTGACAGTTCCTCCTGATGTGGCGAGGGTGGATAAGGTGGAACGAAGGAAGATAGTGCCGAAGCTAAGGGATGGGACGCCCCAAAGACCGGATGGTATGCTCATGTTTATTGAGGAGAAGCATATGAAACAAAGTACTCCGAAGACACAGCCTGTGGATATAAGTGTTAACGAGGAGTTTCATTCGGTGAGTTTATTTTTTTATTTTTTAGGAAAATGTCATGATGAAAGTTTAGAAGTTTGAAGTTGCAATTTAGTTGTTTGTTTGTTTGAAGTTTTTTTAGTTTGTTTGTTTTGTTTTGTAGATTAGTGTGGATTAAATTCAACTGAATATCAGAAATCAGTTATTCAATTATTAAATAAATTAGACCATAAGACTGATCTCGTCCCATCGTACCATGAGAGTGAGGGAAGAGTGAGTGCATCTGTGTCTGCACACACGCCTGTACTATAAGATCTCCCGCGTAGATGGCTGTCAGCAGATGGCATGGCTAGAGCACGGGTAGCCCAATGGTAAAGACCCCGACTTACAAGTAAGTCGTGGGCTCGAACCCAGGCAGGCGCTTTGTGTAAATAATTCCATCATCACTGCTCTCAAAACGATGAAGGAAAACATCGTCAGGAAACCGGCATATCCTAGAGGCAAAAATTCGAAGACATGTGACGTCCACAAACCCGCAAAGGGCCCGCGTGGTGGATTACGGCCCTCTCACAGACAGGAGGCCTGTGTCCCAGCAGTAAGAACATTATAGGCTGGTTGTGTGATGGCCAGTCTCCGTTGAGCTTGGCTGACATGGCCGGTCTGGAGGACTATTCATGCAAGCACGCCGGTTTTGACGTTGCGCTAGCTAATTTAATTTGACCTTGTATAATCTACCTTTATCCTGTAGGTGGCTGAATGGTGCGAGTCTCCATCTCACCTCCGATCGATGCCGAACTTCGAGTTACCGATCGAGATGTCGAGCAGTATAGGAGTGCATAACGTAAGTCATCACCTGCCTAGTCTGTTCTAACTATGTTTGTGTCGGGTTCTAGTCTAGCCGGATGCAGCTGAACTCAAACTCAAATCATTTATTTCAATTAAACCATTTCAGGCACTTTTGAATTGTCAAAATTAAATAGTCGAGTCGGTAAGTTAGTCAGATAGTTGAAGCTAGTTACCCACTCCAAAACATAGATCTCTGTGGAGCAGCTGAATACCAGTATAGAGGTATAAGTCATGGAGTGTTAAGTTCACTCATCCTCCATAGAAAACGGAGGATCCTCCGACCAGACGGGTGTTGTCTGGTGGGCTGCTGCCCGACGATTGATGTCGGGACGTTGTATTTAGCTAGATTCACGGTAAACTCTGCTTGCGCGATGCAGGATTTTGCGTGACGTCAGTGTGATGCATAGTTCGTATGTGGCGATGTAGATCCACGCCAGTATTATTCATGGAGCGACTGCCTATCTGTCCTCCACAACCCAGAGATGCGCCTTAGTAAGACTGGCGGACTTTTTTATGTATATATTTTACTATCTTCTGCCGCGTCTTCGTTCGCGTGACATTTCTAGTTCCCCCGACCCAGCCTGTCGCATCGCATCGTCTGCTCGCGCTATTACGTTCTTTCTATTTTTTTTTTTTGTTTCTGCTCCCCTCCTAAGGGTCCTAGCGTGACGTTTAGTAGCCTTTAGTCTTTCTCAAGAATTGGGCAAATTCAAAAAGGTCTGACTGGTGGTTCCAAGAGATTAGCGCGCTCAAACAAACTCATCAGCTTTTTATTTCTTTTAGATAGATTGGTATACGAACTTAATACATAAACAACATTCACTCACATTCAAACATTTGTGAGTGCCAAATATGCTATGTTTTTACTGATGACGTTATTGTATGACGCACAGTCGTTTCGCGGGAATTTATCTGACGATGTTACTTCCGAATTTAAATATTTTAGTTGTGAGAAAAACCCAGTTTTTGCCATTGAACTCTTAAGCAACTCAACACAAAGTAATCTGCTGTTTCATACAATAATGCAATACTATACGTCTGGCGCGGATTAAGAATGAATTATTTATTTTATTTGATAATATTTTACATAATTATATATATATTTAAATAATAAATTAGATTATTTATTTATTTATTAATGTAATTGCCCGTGACATCACAGCGGGCCCTATCAGAATACCAGCGCTGCGACAATAATTTTTTAAATGTCGTAGCATCATGCTGAGTTAGGCCTTTTGGCCTCGTATAGGACTTTCTGTTTCATTTTTCTTTTTGTTACTTTTTTTTATATAATTTGGTTTTGTTACCTACTTTTTTTTAAAATACGATTATAATTTGTTTTTTTTTATTTTTGATTGTGTTTAGTTTAGTTTTATGTTCTTCCTGTGCGAGTCGCAATAAATATTCTTTCTTTCTTTCCTCTTCTATACTAACTATCCGATTAAAATGTATGGAACAGCTTTTTTGGTAGAATACAATACTTTTTAAATTGAATATGTACACGGTACACCATATAAATTACAGACAAAAATATTAAAAAAAACTTACAAAGGGTGACACAATGGGCGGTATTTTTTTCTTTTTGCATTTATTTCAATTAAACCATTTACAGGCACTAGAAGTCGGTCAGTCAGAAATATGAAGCTAGTTGCCCATTCCAAAGCGCAGTAGGTACCTATTTGGAAGAACGTATCGTGCAAGAAACTCTACGGACCCTCTTTTAAATTATTTCAGAATGGTACCATAGATAAAGTTTATTATGTTTCCCAGGACCTGGACTCCCCAGACGTAATATCAGCATCGACGCAAGAAGACAGGTCTGCATACCAGGCGCTCCTCGACCCTTACACCGGCAGTGTGGCGCTGCGCCATACACCGGCACAGCACAGGAGTCCGGGAACGCAACGGAGGAAGATACAGCTGGTAAGTCATCATCATCACCATTTCAGGCCGGAGTCACCTACTGCTAGGCATGGCCTCCCCTCTCTTCTGCCATACATCCCGGTTCTGTGCGTCTCTTCTCTGTCAGCTGGTAAGTGAAAGACGTAAACTACAAGTACAAACAGTTTTATTGGCAAAAGGAAAAGTTGATGACAGACAGTAATTTCACATAAACACAGTTCAGTTTGTACATCACAACTTTTTGGTTTGACCGTTGACCCCCAAATTAAGCAGGGCTTGTGTCTAGGAGGTCGGAGTGCAAATCAAAAGTCACCATCATCATCTGCCTAGCCTTTTCCCAACTATATCGGGGTCGGCTTCCAGTCTAACCGGATACAGCTGAATACATATCAGTATTTTACATGGAGTGACTGCCTATCTGATCTCCACAACCCTGTTACTGGGTAATACGATAGCCCTTGGTAAGACTGGTTGTCAGAATTTAGGGCTCCTGACTACCCGTAACGACTGACAAAGAGCAGCGAATGATAGCCAGGACCAACGGGTTAACGTGCTTTCCGGCACGGAGGGGTCTCGGTATGTAATGATGGTCACCCATCCACAGACCAACCGCGGCAAGCGTAGGTTCACCTGATCGGTCGACCAGTGCGGCTGTTATTCCACACTAGCTACATAGTAGTGTATAGCCACAAGTCCCTCGTGTGAATCAAAAGTCATTTATTCAAATTAGGCTGGGAATCAGCACTTTTCTAACGTCAAAATTACATAAGACAGTCCCCCAAACACCAGCCCTTCACCACTTCCTAGTGCTTTCGCTGGGAAGAAGAAGTGGCGCAACAAACTCCCCAGCAGCACAGCTGTCTGTTCAGTTAAAAAAACTTGTTTCTATACAATAGTAGGTATGCAAAGTAATTGACATTACGAGACACAGAACAAATCCATACAACTCGTAAGTCGCGGCCGTTACCACTGAGCTACCACTGCCCTCGAGGCTTCGAGCCAAGCGTGCACCATAATTCAGTTCGACCCATAAAAGTGATGTTATTGTGTAATATCGCACGATGTCGCCGCGTTTGTTGGCAGTTCGCACGGGCCGGGTTTACTAACAATGTTGTGTGTCGTAGGAACTGTGTTATGACGTTTTTTGTAACGGTGTTTAGGCCTCGATAATTACGTGTTGTTACACATTTACTGGTTGATTTCCATGTTACTGGCTTACAGCTCTTTCCCAGGTGAATGGCGGGCGTTTTGGGGGACTGTCTTATGTAATTTTGACTTTCGAAAAGTGCTGATTCTCAGCCTAATTTGAATAAATGTCATTTTTTTTTTATTATATAGATAGTTTGATAACACAACATATTCCCTGATGGGGTAGCTAGATAAGTATAGTACACCCAATTTTCGTCAGCTATGTTGAAGCCCCATGTCGTGGAGGGCAAACCAATTGCCAAGAAGCAGTGATGGCCCAGTGGCAGCGGCCATGACATAAGAGTTATAGGTCATAGGTTCGAAACTAGACAGGCACTTTACTTTGTGTAAATTATTTCTTCACCACTGCTTTCAAAACTGTGAAGGAAAACATCGTGAGGAAATCTATCAACCCGCACTGGGCCCGCGTGGTGGATTATGGCCCGCTCCCTCATGTAAGGAGGAGGCCTGTGTCCCAGCAATGGGAACATTTATAGGCTTATTGTGCAAAGTCTTATTAAAGTTTTCCCTTATGGAATTTATTAGTAGCAGCCTAAAATCAGGATTTGCGTCTGGTCGATATATGAGCGTAGTTGAATAACATAGTTCACGCTTGTATTCTTCAGAGAGGTAGGCCAGACAAGTATAGTACTGTACACCCACCTTTGCCAGCTATAACCAGTACCAACTTTCAAAAAGAAACTAACTGCACTTCTGTTAAGTAAATGTTACTACTCCGTATCGGATTTTCTAGCTGATAAATTTTAGTGGTATCAATGTCTGTATGTTTGATGATGAACTGCATCAATGTTTGCATGCCAAAATGGTAGAATTTACAGACGCCAGCAGGTCAACCTACCCGAAACAGTCAAATTTTTCCAATCAACCTTGAACCTTAATGCCTTAGCGATAAAGTTGAAAATAGATAAAAAAAATTGACAGATTGTAGTAGCTTGATGTGCTGGCGTCTGTACAAGGATTCTTTCATATTATTGTAACCACCTTATTGTAAATACCTACATTCTGAGCAAATAAATAAATATTCTATTCTATGTACAAGTCCCATGAATTAGGCGGCAAACCAATTGCCATGGTTGTTTGGCTAATATTGAATGTGGATTACTTTCAGCCCCCAGAGGAAGACAGATGTAGCCTGGACAGCGTCAGTGTATGTTCCATGGAGTCGGAAGACGAACCGCCTGAGCCTCAGGAGTTGGAGACAGAACCCGTCAACCAGCATCTGGTGTTGAGTGATGATGAGGGAAGCAAAATGTAAGATTTTTTAAAAATATTCCTCACGATGTTTTCCTTCGCCGTTTTAAGAGCAGTAGTGATGAAACAATTAACACAAAGTAAAGCGCCCGTCTAGGTTCGAACCTACGACCTATATCTCGTAAGTCGCGGCCATTACCACTGAGCCACCACTGGTCTTACCGCAGTTCCTTGGTATTATTTTGGATACCAAAATAGGAATTATTTGAGGCTCAAAAAAGAGGCACGTTTGTTGTACAGGGTGGCAGGAACATCGTCGCGCATCCTGTCCGCATGGATTCAGCACATGATTCTGTCAGAATCATGTGGTTCATAGGAGGGCACGGTTGACGCAGTGGTTAAGCGATTGACTGCTGCGCTGCGTGTCGCGGGTTCGATTCCCGCACGGAACAAATATTTGTATGACCTACAAGTAGTTGTTCCGGGTCTGGCTGTTTGTGTATGTGAGTTTAAATGTTTGTAAACGCACCCACGATACAGGAGAAATTCCTAGTGTGGGGCAACGTGTCTGAAAAAAAAAAAAAAATTGATATTTTTTAGACATCCTGTATGTTTTTCTTTAGGTCTGTAACGCTTTATTTAATTAGTTTACTAAATATTCTCTCAATGATTTACTGATTACAGGTCAAAATCAACGAACACACTCTCCGAAGGTAGCGACCCCATCCCCGAATACTCCGCAGCTGAGGAGTTAAGCAACGAACGAGGTTGGATCACTGTGCCCAGAGCAGGGGGACATGCTACTTGTGACATGAAGGTAATGTACTCATCATCTGCCAAGCCTGTCTGGCTGAATACCCAGTATTTTACATGGAGCGCCTGCCTGGCTGACCTCCACAACACAGGTACTTGGTAACTCTACTAAATCCCTTGGTAATAAAGGATCTCATAAGTAAATGCAAAACATGACATAGAACTCCCATAAAAACGATTATATTGAAGTAATTGACGGCACTGTTGCCGCAGTGGTTAAACGATTGACTGCTGCGCTGCGTGTCGCGGGTTCGTTTCCCGCACGGAACAAATATTTGTATGACCTACAAGTAGTTATTCCGGGTCTGGTTGTTTGTGTATGTCAGTTTAAATGTTTGTAATTGGATCTGCGATAGAAGCGAATACATCGAAAGTAATCTTCAAGTGCGACTTAAGAGCGATTGTGTTTTATAATTAGTGTGTTTGAGTTGTTATTAGTGTTGTTTAATTAAAGTGTAACTTTTGGTAATTTATATCGGCAGTTTTTAATTGTCACGAACCCGAAGCTCGTAACAATTGGTTACGAGCCACGATACAGGAGTAATTCCTAGTGTGGGACAACGTTTAAAAAAAAAACAATTGTAGTAGCACTAGTTTTTCCATTATAAATTTCTCAGAAGCAGCCTGAAGTCTGGATCTGTGCCCGGTTGATGACAATAGGCTCGCCCATTATTACATTGGACTTAAACATAACTGGTGAAATATGGGTGTCCATCTCTGCTTACCAACAGGCGTGGAATTTTTATATTTTTATGTACAAAAACATATTTCATTACGTAGGTAATCGAGCCCTACAAACGCGTGATATCGCACGGCGGCTACGACGGCGGCGGTGCAGCGCTCATCGTGTTCAGTGCGTGCCACTTACCCGACTGCGCACGACCGGACTATACGTACTGCATGGATAATTTGTTCCTGTAAGTATTGGGACGGTTTTAGAGACAGTGGGAATAGTTTTAGAGTCCGTGGGAATAGTTTTAGAGTCAGTGGGAATGGTTTTAGAATCAGTGGAAATAGTTTTAGAGTCTGTGGGAATAGCTTTGGAGTCAGTGGGAATAGTTTTAGAGCCAGTGGGAGTAGTTTTAGAGTCGGGGGGAATATTTATAGAATCTACTGTAACTGTTTCAGATTTAGTTATGACATTATAGAGTCAGCTGCAACGCTTTTCAAATTCAAGCTCAAAATATTTTATTTCTCATAAACCTATATGGGCAATTATCAAACGTTAGTAGCTAGGTGCACGGTTCCAACTGATAGATTCCTATGGAGAAGAACAGGCAAGAAATGCCACGGTTACTATTTTTAGTGTTAGTGGCAACTGTTTTAGTGGTTTATTACAGTTGGAACAATTTTAAAGTTAGTTATTACAACTTTAAATTAGGCTGTTACAGGAGTCAATATTTATATATTAGGTATACTCAGTTGTTATATTTTAAAGTAATTTATAACTATTTCACAGCCAGTTGTAATATGTTCAAGTCTGTTATAAATATTATCGAGTCAGTTTTAGTATTTAAATAGTCTAGTAATAGTTGTAATATTTTGCGATGACAATTTTATATGTTGTTACATTTTAGAGTATGTTGATACATCTTAGAGTATGTTGTTATATCTTAGAGTCATTTATACCACTTTTACAGTCACAAATAACTTAACCTACCTTCTTCCCACAGCTATGTAATCTGGACGCTAGAGCGCCTGGTGACAGACGACTACATACTAGTATATCTCCACGGCAGCGCCGGGAGGAGACGGCTGCCTACCTTCCATTGGCTACATGAGTGTTATAAACTCATTGATCGAAGGTATGTATGAGATACTGTTGTACAGTATGTACAGTCAGGGAAATAAATTGTTAAGCAAATTGGTACTCTACTACGTCAATTTTTTAAATATGTAAATTGTAGAAAACTGCCATCTAAACTTTTCTACAAAACATTTTTTTTTTAATCTTGTTTCAGATTACGTAAGAGCTTGAAACACTTGTACCTGGTACATCCAACGTTTTGGTTGAAATCCTTCGTCATATTGACCAAACCTTTTGTAAGGTAAGTATTCACTTTTCCTCAATCATTCTAAGATTTTATGTGCCTGCGAGCGTGGTATTCTGAAGGCGTATTCTCGTAATTTAAAACGTTCAAAATCTAGTCGCAGTCTCATCTCGGCGACAAACAAATGTCAAACACTTGTCAAAATGTAGGGAAATTAGAGATGATTTTGACAGATTGAGACTGAGATCAGACTGTGAAAATTCTTAAAATTACGAGAATTGCCCCTCTAGTTTGAATCCCCAGTACAGCGTAATTCAGGCTTTCTTTCATGAATTACTCAGTAGCAGCCCTGAATAGTGGTTGATGGCAAAAGGCACGCCCCCTATTTATCATCCACAGCCCTTCACCCACTGTCGGGCATGAGCCTCTCTTGTGCCTATCCCCAGGCTCCTGTGCCAGCCTCATCCAGGTTCTACCCACGCTGGTAACCATCTCGCCGCCGGACGACCGACACTTCGTCTTCCAGGTCTTGGACGCCACTCGCTCAATGCCTTACTATACCTCTTATCACTGCGCCCCCATGCGCCACATGGTTGTGACCGTTGCCTACTTGGAAAACCTTAATAATCTTCATACCCGAGTATCCCGCAGGAAGGACAACCTCCACAAGTGGGGGTACATGGCCGGCTCAGACCTGCGGTGTGTATGCGGCGCCTCTCACACAGACACCACCAAACAAACAAACCAACCAACCAACCAATCCAACCAACCAACCAACCAATCCAACCGACCAACCATCCAACCAATCCAACCAACCAAGCAATCCAACCAACCAACCAATCCAACCAACCAACCAACCAATCCAACCAACCAACCAATCCAACCAATCTTGCACCGCATGCCCTGTCACCTGCACACGTGAGGTATCCGCGTTGCTGCATTTTGGGTCAAACAAATTTAAAAAAACTATGTTTATTTTTTCTATTTTTGCCATCGACACGCTATGAAGGTTACATGGGACTAATCATACCTGACGAAATGTTGGTGTACTACCGCTGCGCGTCTGCCAGCCCATTCAGGTGTGATGGTAAACATGTATTTTCCTGTCCCCAGTTCAAAATTCTTCCGCAAACTATCATACGTGCGGAGTCTGGCCGAGTTGATGCAGAAAGTGCCCGTCGAGCCCAATGCCATACCTGAGCTGGTGAAACAGTTCGACGCTACTCGACGATAGGACATGTAACAGTGCTCACACGGGTTCAGTCTTTAGTTAAGTGCAAGTAAGTTGATAGTATTGTTAACTTGAACTGTGTAAACGTCAAAATGTCTTAAGTCGACTAAGAGCGGGTTGTTTCATGTTCATTTGACGCACAATACGTACGTTAAAAATGGCGCTAACTACTGTCAAACCAAAAAAAAGGGTCGTTTCACAAAATTATGGCCTTGACTTACGTTAACCAAACAACCGGCTCTTATTCTCGTGATAAAATTTACATTAAGCATTTTTATCGCGGCGATTCTTTTTCGCACAGTGGATTTTCAACCCTCCGCTTAGCGCCCAGAGTTGAAAATTCACTGCTGGCATGCGCTGTGTTGGATTGTCAAGGCTCGGTTCAAGACCCAGAGTTGCTTATCCAATGCGTAATACTGATATTTATCAGCAAACCCTGTGTGAAATTAGAACTATGTAAACCGACAAATTAGCAGCTAAACGATGTTTAACGATACTGTCAAGTTGCTACTAAAGACTGGTTGTGTGTAAACGGACTCTAAACACGGTAAAAAATTGAAAAATATAGTGATTCTGAACTCCTTGAACATTTTCTAACTGAATGCCTGATCATCTCCGATCAGTAAATCTGCTTTCCTGAAAATGTGTTTGTACACTCTAATAAAATGATTGCGCCTCTTTTTGCGAACCTCAAATAATTCCATTACAGAAAGTTAAAAAGAAGCTCAATTATTAGAAAAAAGAGTGCAATATTAGAAGCGCAAAAAAATTTTTTTTTTTAAGTTTCCATTATCATAATGATGAGTTATCCTGCCATAGTACACTAACCGTGGGTTGTCCTTGGGTGCACTTGCATAGTGCGAAAAGAGATAATCGTCGGTTGGTACACACGGCTACACATCAAGCTATACATTTCCAGTTTTAGCTGACCTCGCATTGTATAGGTTTTTCGTACAATCAGAAGTCAGCTTATACTGGTTATGTATAGCTTGATGTGTAGCCGTGCGTACCTCATTTAATTGAAAAGTCTAACGGGCCTCTGCGAGTTGGCTTCGGCCCCTCGTACGCCTTCCAAAGGTCCGGCACCCCAGGGTCCCAGAAAATATCAAAAGTGCAATTATCTCTTTAGAGGTTTTCAGTTATTTTAATAACACCAAGTATAGGCAGTCAATATATTTAAAACTTCATTCAAGAAAGTTTGAGAATCACTGTATTTTTCATCATGGAAATTATAATTAATATACAATAATATCAGTGGTTGTTCTTTTTATGCCATAAATATTTTTCTTTTCTTGCCTAAGAGCACCATTGAATCTCTTCACCTTATTTTTTTTTTTTTTAGTAATTATGGAGGGTAGTTGGAAATTATTTCGTAAACTCAGTACGACTGAGAAGAAATTGCGAAACAAACTCAGAGGTCACAGTCTCTTTTAAAGTCCAGACATAATCTTGGTCAAAATCAAAAGTCATTTATTCAAATTAGGCTGAGAATCAGCACTTTTCTAACGTTAAAATTACATAAGACAGTCCTCCGGCACGCCCGCCCTTCACCACTTTCTAGTGCTTTCGCTGGGAAGAAGAAGTGGCGCAACATACGGTCCAGGTCAGGTCAGATCATGTGAAGACCATGTAGGTAAGGGTCCAAAATGGTCTTTTGAGGAATGACCACACAGAATTTAGTGGACCTGTTCAGGCAGTTTAAATTCATGAATAAGCCCACATTGATACGGACGTAAATATATCTCGGCGGGAATTATCGCGCATTGGATTTTCAACTCTCGGAGTTAAGCCGAGCGTTGAGAATCCAACAGAGCGCATCCCAGTGCGTCAAAAAAACCCACTGTTCGATTTTCAACTCTCGGCGCTAAGCAAAGCGTTGAAAATCCAATGCGCGAAAAACCGCCGGGGGCAATGTGCTCCGTCTGAGTTCGAAACTTTTCCGTCTATACCGAAATAAATTCGTGTCGTAGTTGTTACTTTTAATAATAAAAAACTACCCTGTATATTTTTATTCCACATAATTAATAAAATATTATGGTAGAAACAGTTCAACTACTGATTGTACAAAATTACAATAATAATATAAATATAACAATAATATATCCGGTTCATATATTTTTTGTGAAATATAATTCGATGGAAAATAAAAAAATATTTATTAGAAAAATTTTAGGACATTCCATATCACAAGAATAATAAATGAAAATGTACCATTCCAAAATGCACAGATTATAAATTAATTTTCACATTGCAAAAGAAAATTATTATTTTTGACATAAAGTTGTGTTCACCCTGACAACATTCACAAATGTATTTATTTTATACAGGCCGTGCTTCCACCCTATAGGATTGCTCATCCGTAACAATGACAACACTCCGTACAGACTTTCATCCCCTATTGGGGATTAATTTCCAAAAACCCTTTCGGACTGCTCGTCTCTCACCGACACATGCGAAATACGCATCATACTGACGTCACACAAAATCCTGCATCGCTCAAGCAGAGTATACCGCGCGATTAGCATATGTACAACGTCCTGACATCAATCGTCGGGCAGTTGCCCACAAGACACAACACCCGTCTGGTCAGAGGATCCTTCCTTTTCTATGGAGGATGAGTGAACTTTACACCCTGCTCCCCATACCTCTATCCCCTCTTTAGTTATAAAAGGAACTCTTGTGCCACATTTCATGCTTCTACCCACCCACCCAGCGGTTTAGGCTATGCGTTGGCTGTCAGTGAATGAATTTAAGGTTGTTACTAATTAAAACCTGGATATTTATTTCTGGCATTTTGCTGGCTATAAGACTTTCTCAAGTTTATCTAACAGTATCCTTCTTTCTCGAAACTGTGTCTACCGAGCTGGATGACTTGCCTCCAGATAGGCATACTCCTTCACAACTTCGCGTACCTACCCACCCTTCAATGTGGATTGCCCTAGCAAAAATAAATCTCAGTCTTCCATAATGATATGACAATAATTGGCTTAAATATTAGCTGAAAATTATTTAAGGATTTTCACATTTTCAATCTTGCATTTTCAAATCCTTTTTTGAGATTCCAGTTTTGCAGTTTGTCTTTTTTTTTCTTGTTTCTAGAAAAAGTGGTCTTTGAATTATCAATGTGAGACCAAGACCAATTTCTTTATCTATGACTAGCTTCTGCTCGCGACTTCGTCCGCGTATTAGCATAGATTTTTCAAAATTGTATGTCTTCTTAAACCCTCTTACAGAAAATAAAAACTATGATGAATTTTTTACATCTTTGCTGTCAAACCAACATGCAACACAACATGCAGTTAGGGTTACTATTCTTATTTTACACGATTTTCCGATGAATCGCAGCGACTAGTCGCAGGTGTGAACACAACTTTATATCTTTCACGACACTGTGATAAAATAACATAGCAATACTTTCAGAAACTATAAATAATTATAAAAAGTACATAATAAGTGGATATTATTATAATCGGCAAGCCTATATAATAAATATATATTTAGGCAAAAAATAATAATGAATAATTATTGCTTTAATAAGAATCTTTTATTAACTTGATTATAAATAATTATGACCGACGATTTTGGGGCAGTTTCTCGAACGAAAATTATCGCAAAATGAATGTCGACGCTTGTAAGCAACTTGACTAAGCGACATAGGCTAACTTTACAGGAGAACAGAGAGGCAATTCTCGGTAACTTTTAAGAACGTTCAGTCTGCTCTCGGTCTCAATCTGTCAAAAGTAACTCAAATTTCTCTAGATTTTTGATAAGTTTTTGACATTTGTTTGTCGCAGAGATAAGACTGCGACTAGGTTTTGAACGTTTTAAATTACGAGAATTGGCCTTCTGTGTACAGTTTTACTTTTCATAAAAAAAAAATCATTTAAATTCGGATCCAGATGATAAAATGAGATTTCCAAAACTGTAAGAATTACGCCTATAGGATCATCATCATCATCATTCTCCTGCCCTTATCCCAATTTATTTGGGGTCGGCGCAACATGTCTTTTTCTTCCATACTTCTCTATCAGTCGTCATCTCGGTAGTCACCCCCTTTCTAACCATATCATTATTCACACAAGAATTAAATTACATTAATTTAATTACATTATTACATAATTACATTTAATTATAAAATTAAATTACAAGAATTTATATGATTATTTTTTAAAGGTTTTTGTTTCGTTATTTATGAACACACAGTAAAATTGAACAGTTCAATAGCAACACCAGCAGTACAACAGTTATTAATTTCATTGTTCTTTTTCTGAACAGTTAACCTTTAAACTGTTCTCCTGGGTTATAATTATTTATAATTAAGAATAATAATTGGAATTTATATGCCATAGCTTATTAAGCATTGATGTTCAATAATTTAAGGTAAAATAGATAAATGCAAACTTTTGATGTTTAGTCAAAATAGATTTTGTATTATTATAATATATACGTAGTTATAAATATTTTGATATATCGATTTATAATCATCTACCTGCCTTTTCTCAACCATGTTGGGGTCGGCTTCCCGTCTAACCGGATGCAGCTGAATACCAATATTTTACATGGAGCGACTGCCTATCTGACCTCCACAACCCGGTTACAGGGTAACACGGTACCCCTTGGGAAGCCTCGTTGTCAGACTTTTGGGCTTCTGACGACCCGTAACGACTGTCAAGTCAAAGATCTACGAATGACAGCCGGCACTAATGGCTTGACGTGCTTCCCGGGGCACGGAGGGATCTCGATATGTAACGGATGGTCATACATCCACGGACCGACCTTGGCAAGCGTAGCTTAACCTTCCACCGACCCGAGCGGCTGTTAATAGAGGTCTTAACGTTGTTTTCAAGGCACAGAGGCTTTTATATTGGTCGATATATCAATATATTTATTCATAAATGTATAATTTAACGGTAAAATGCACTGATCTTGCAATTATTATTTTTATTTCTATTAGAATAGTTTGATTATTTTCAACATCTCACTACTACGATTATCCAGGCACTGTCGACGATGCTTAGCTAGTATAAAAGTTGCCATTTTCTTGTACATATGGTAGGTTTAGTAAAATATATAGTATCTTTTGTTAAAGTAAAAAAAATAGTTTTTAAGCAGAATTACAACGAAGTATAAGGCACAACTTTAAAGTACCATTTTAGTGTCTAAATAACAGATTTTTAGACTGGCAGTGTTACCAGTTTCTGAAAGCTACAAATCTACTGTCAAATATCTTGTGAGCTGTTGTGATTGCAGCAGAGGTGACCCAGTGAAAACACCCGCGACTTACGAGTCGTCGAGAGGTCGTAGGTTCGAACCTAGCCACTTTACTTTGTAAATTGTGTAAATTATTTCATCACCACTGCTCTCAAAACTGTGAAGGAAAACATCGTTAGGAAACCGACATGTCCTAGAACCAAAAATTCGAACATATGTGACATCTACCAACACGCACTGGGCCCGCGTGGTGGATTACGGCCCACTCCCTCTCACCGAGAGGAGGCCTGGGTCCCAGCAGCGGGGAGTAATAAGCTGATTATCCAATCATGTAAGTTGACAATGGAATTTGACAGTAGATGAAGTTCTAGTAGGCTTTGCGAAACCGAAGGTAAGGCAGTATTTTTTCAGTAAGGGATTGTTTAATAAATAAGTTTGAAATGTCAAGTGATAATTTACAAAAAAAGTGTGAATATGATATCCCAGGAGACGCCTAAAGGCATGCATGTATTAACTTCGCTTGTAAGCGTTTCTAGGGTTTTTTACTTCCATTGTTTTAAAAATAACGGTTTACGCTAGTTCGAAAACCGTTGTAGCGAAAGCATCGATACTTAAATGGAGATTTTTAACGAATGTGTGTCAGGCATCTACATCGCCACATGCGAACTATGTATCACACTGACCCCACGCAAAATCTTGCATCTCGCAAGCGGAGTTTACCGTGCAACTACATATACAACGTCCCGACATCAATCATCGGGTAGTTGCCCACCAAACACGACACCCGTCTGATCGGAGGATCCTCCCTTTTCTATGGAGGATGAGTGAACTTTATACCCTGTTCCTCATAAATAAAGTTTATATGAAATCTGAAAAAAGGGTTGTCATCATCTTTAGTTAAATATTCTACGAGCATCGCTTGTAAAGTAATTTAGATGTCGAATGCCAAGTCGTTGTGCGCAGTAGTCAGAAATTTCTTACGAAATAATACAATATCTTTTTTTGACAATTTTAACTTACTTATTAAACAATCTATAGACTGAATTATAGTCTGCTGAACATTGCAACCAGATTAGATTTTTTATAAGCCAGTTTTTTTTAAATTATATTTTTGTCAAGATTTCACTAATAATATTTTTCTATAAAGAATCTCAATAAACATGACAAGAGCCTAAAAAACCGAAGTCTATTTCTATAAAGGATAAATTTTTACCAGTGCGCAAACTGTAACCATGCATTCAGCACATGATTCTAGATCCCCTAGCGTAGAAATATATCTTCGGTTATAAAAAAAAAATTCAACTGTTTCATAGAAAAGTGCAATACCGACGCGGTCAAAATGTATGGGAGCGCAATTTTTTTTTTTTTTTTGATAACGGGCGAATCAACGCGTCTGGGTTGAGAATCATGTACTGAATTCATGGTTTCAGTTTGTGCACTGGTTAAAATGTATCCTGTATAATGTCTATGTGGCTTTTTTCGAAGAAAAAGATATTATGTAAAAAACGGAAACATATTATTTGTGAAATATTAGTATTTATAAATGTAGTCAGAGCTATATCTTCCCTTTATCGTTAGCAAGTTTTAATTGAATGATCATCTCATTTGATAAGTAACAATCGATGTGACGTTTCTTAAACAGAAAAAAAATCTTATTTAGATTTTACTCAAAACACAGACCCCACTGTATATGAGGTTTTTTTTAAGTGTATTTTTGAAATATTGATATTATAAAGATACTCAAAACCCAGACCCCACTATGTTTGAGGTCTTTTTAACCCTAACAGCTTATTGGGGGTCACAGAGACCTCCTAAACTCAGTAATATACCGATTGGGGTCATTCAAACCTCCTGACCGCTCAGGGTCTTAACGACATTACGAAGAAAAGACATCTATTCAAACTAGGCTGAAAATCAGCACTTGTTGAACTTGTCAAAGACACACAGACAGACCCCAAACCCAAATAGCCCGCCCTAGTACATTAGCTGGGAAGAAGTGGCACAATATTTTTTTACGCGCGATTAGGGATCATATAGCTCAAACGCGCCAGTATTTAGCTTTATTTACGAAAATAAACACTTTAAGAATATGCTTTTCCACTATTAATATAAGCTAGGCTAAGCGAACGTTTGTATGTATGTCTGTAAAACAAAATCTCGTGAATAGCTTTACTTACTATAGTTATGTAACTGTGTGTGTTGAAATTAAATTAAGGTGAAGCACAAAATAAAAATATTTGTATTCGTCTAATCTACGTTGTACCTTCGAAATTATTTGATATTTTGGAGTTTATATTAGGTATTATCTTTATACTTTTTGGTTTTGAAGGCGGGTAACATTGCTGTTTGGCTTTTTCGCCCATATTAATAATAATAATAATAAATCTTTAAAAACGCTAGACTTTTATCCCTTCCACCTACCAAACCCTACAGAAAGCTGCTATTCTGAACACTTACAGAATTGTGCGAAAATTCCTTCAGAACGACAATGATGCCCAAATATCACACCCACAAACATCATCAACAACACAAAGTCTAAACATACCATCACGCCATAATAATATATTACCATCTATAGCTTAGGTTAGCACTTGGCTTCGGCCCTATAAAACCGGCACATCAGTACCGAGATACAAAAATGTATACCAACAAATAATAATAAAAATAATAATCTTTATTTATATTTAAAAAAAAACAGATTGTAGTACAGACGCCAGCAGGTCAAGCTACCCGAAACTGTCAAATTTTCCCAATAAACTTTGAATCTTAATGCTTTAGCAATAAAGTTGAAATTCAATTAAAGAAATTTGACAGATTGTAGTAGCTTGATGTGCTGGAGTCTGTACATGTAACAGTTTTAACAAAGTGGGTAGTATTAAATTTCTGACAATCAAGTGGGTGACGTGCTGCTCTCCTTGCTAGGCTATTTTTATTTATATAATACTAATTTCTGCCTGCGACTTCGTCCGCGTGTAATGTTGGTCCCCGACCCACCGAGTTTCATCCCCTCCCCGCCCGCGGTATATTTCGTTATCGCTTATCGTTCTTTCTGATTTTTTTTCGTTTTACTCGGCTCCTAAGGGTTCAAAATCAAAATCAAAAGTCATTTATTCAAATTAGGCTGAGAATCAGCACTTTTCGAACGTCAAAATTACAAAAGATAGTCCCCCAAAAACGCCCGCCCTTCACCACTTCCTAGTGCTATCGCTGGGAAGAAGAAGTGGCGCAATAAACTCCCCAGCAGCACAGCTGTCTGTTCAGTTAGAAAATACGTGATACTTGGTTGTAGCGTGATGTTAAATAGCATATAGCCTTCTTCAAGAATTGGGCTGTTAAAACCGAAAATAATTTTTCTTTACATTATACATTCAAAATTGGCCAACCATAGCATTTAGCAAAGGTCATCAAACAACTATGTCAGAATCACCTTCCAGTATAACCGAATGCAGCTGAATACCATTATTTCAAATGGAGCGACTGCCTATCTGACCTCTATAACCGTTACATATAAAGTTACTGGGCAAGACTGGATGTCAGACTTTCGTGCTTCTGACTACCCTTAACGACCGTCAAAGATCTACAAATGACAGCCAGGACCAACGGCTTAACGTGCTTTCCGAAGCACAGCGGAGTCGCGGTATGATCACCCATCCACAGACTGACCTCGGCAAGCGTAGCCTAACTTTTGATCGACCCGTGCGGCTGTTATTGTATACTAATATACAAATTAGGAAGCCATTGCAATATGGGGCTTTTTCTAAAACATCGGATAAATGATGTTTTTCTAGGATCTCTGATCACAGGTCACATTCAAAACTATCTTTTGCTCGCCCTTCAAAAGTAAAAAGAATGAAGATACTAAATTATTTCTTCTTCATCCGAATAGTATTGAATCTTAAAATTATTTTTGTAAAACCGCCACTTCTAGGTACCTTACTGAAATTCATATTTTTTGAAAACCACTTGTTAGTTTTAAGTAGTAATACAATGTAGGGTTTTGTTTTCATGTATGGCGCTTATTTGTTGTTCTTTTTATTACAATCTCTACTCACCACTCCAAGCTTGATTGGTTTTTATATATTCAGAAACTTGCATTTTGATAAATATATTTTATAATTCCTGTATCTATTTCTCGTATCTCATTCCGTGATATCGCTCAAAAGATGCTCTTTTATTTAAATATGGTCGAAGAATCATGGCCGGTCCGAACTTTGCGCAGAAGGCTGCGCAATAACATTTTCTAAGAACCAAACGGTTACATGACGAGTGTGGGGTGAGTGAGAGAACATGCGCGGGAGTTCGCAGAGTATAAATGTTCAAACCGGCCATGATTCATTGACCGTATTGTATTTGTATTTTTTATTAAGGTACAAGTCCGTAGCCGACTGCAGACGACAGCGGCAGGCGACATGTCGCCGCGACACTATTGGTTTCTATGTATGTATTTCTATGAAATACGTGTCAGACGACGTGTCGCTAGCTATGGAAGGTATTTCACACATTATCGATTAATCTCAATCTGAATCATTGTGAAGGATATTGCCAATCCATTGTTTCATGTTCGAAAAATGTGTCTGCTCAACAACGTAAATAACGCAATGAATGTTGTTGGACTGTCAAAATGAAAGCCATTGCTACCGAGAGTGTTCCGCAATCACTCCGCTGTTGCTGCTGCCTGCAGTCGGCTACGGACTTGTACAGCCAACAAAAGAGATAAGTATGCAGGGTCATCGGATATAGTTGAAGTTTAGTAAGAAACGGATTGATGTTTTCGGACAAAATTTTATTTAATTAATAGAAAACAAACAGTTCATTTATCAAACTAAATTTCATTCGAAACATCCATCGGTTTCTTACTAAACTTCAACTATATCCGACGACCATGCATACTTATCTCTTTTGTTGACTGTACCTATAGTCACTCTTGTCTGGTAGGTATATAATAGTTTGTACTTACTATAATTTTGTATTATTTTTTCTCTTATTAATTTACTTTATAACATATTATTAAGGCCGTTTTTAGTCTAAATAGTCTTATAATTAAGATATAAATTCCTACATATTATTTAGAGGATATTTCCTATGATATTATTATTTTTATACCAATAATAATGTTGTCAAAAACATAAATTAGATACTTGATTGATAAATCATCATCTGCCTAGCTTTTTCCAACTATGTTAGGGTCAACTTCCAGTCTTACCGGATGCAGCTTTACTTGGAGCGACTGCCTATCTGACCTCCACAACCCAGTTATTAGGTAATATGATACACCTTAGTAAGACTGTTTGTCAGACTTTCGACTTCATTTATAAATATTTCTTTTTGTAAAGAACCTACCTACTCATAAATTTCTGCTAATTATTGAAATGTTAAAACTGTTTCTATAAGGGTTTTCAAATATGATTCATTAACACTTTGCGGGAAACGTAACGCCCCCTGGTGTTATAACAATAAAACTTGTGGGCAGTCGACTTATTTGCCATTTAATGTGCGATTTTATGATTTCTAAAGTGACGACATTATCCTGGACGTCCACGTACAGACGGCAGCACATCAACCTACTACAATTTCTCAATTTCTTTAATAGATTTTCAACTTTATCGTTAAATCATTAAGGTTCAAAACTGTCAAATTTTCCCAAATTGACAGTTTCGAGTAGCTTGACCTGCTGTCATCTGTACATAGAATGTATGGTAATACGTGTACGACCGAAATTTAAAAACGCGTCTTTATATACAGGGTTATTTTAAATTGGCTAGCTAAACTCCGCAGACGCGATGGCGTCTGCGGAGTTTAGCTAGCCAATTTAAAATTTGCATTTACAAGGTAAGGTACACTTTACTTCCCTGTATTACCGTCATGCCGTGTACGTCCACGACAATCGCAACCTTAGAAATTACAAAAGGTACAATAACATACAAAAAAATCCCTTTTTAATGATACATATTTGACCCCATAGACTTACCAAGTCTGCAAGTGCCATTCGTTTTACACAGCACAATTATATATCGTTTATATACCCATTAATATATAATATATGTATAGAGAACATGTACTTGTCTGTGTGTAGAGTTTTAGAAGTGTGTGTGTGATGTTAAAATTAGATACAGAACCGTATTTTGTACAACAGTGAATTTGGTTTTTGATTAAAAATAGGCGCTTTATTGTCAAATAGCATACTGGTTTATGTACACAATGCAACATTTGTAATATTTTTATTTCATATAATATACTGAATCTCAAAGAAAATATTTGCCAATGTTATACAAGTCGCCTTCTGGTACTGTTACTTTTTCAATACCTGTACAGTCACGAGCACCAATATGTCAACACATGGCAACTTTCAATTGCGATTTTTTCGTGAAATAACGATTGCAACGTTGAAATACGACACATTACATAAACCTATGGGTTCGAAAATGCTATGTTCGTAACAACATAAAATTTCATTCAAAAATAAAGGAGTAAATCGCTTTTGAATAAAGCCGAGTGTATACATACTTTTGCTCGTGACTGTACAGCATACTAATTGCGTATCACACTATCAATCAGAATCTGAATCATTTTGAAGGATATTGCTAATCCATTGCTTCATATGTTCGAAAAATTTGTCTGCTCAACAACGTAAATAACAACATTTTGTTAAACTGTCAAAATTAAAACCATTCATAATTAAGGATACCACTCACAATTACCATTCACAATTACCCCGCGGGGTAGTTAGTCACTTGCATTTGTCAAGGCGGTGATTTTACACGTCATTCTAAACAACTTTTGCTCATAACTGAATTGTAAAAAAAAAATACATGCATCGAAATAGTCTACCTACTGTTGTATAGGATTTTGTTTTTTTTTGCACGAATCGGTTGTGAGTTTCGTAGCGAAAGTGCAGGTGACTAAATCGCCTCCCTGTGTACTTTTTCTTTTCCATGTATACAAAATCGGCGTTCATAATGAGAATCTCATATCTGGGTCTAATATAGAAAATAGCTGAAAAAAACTACATTGGCAAAAAAAAAAAAAACTATATTTGTCAAGTAAAGTAAGAGACAACTTCAAAGTGACATTGATGGTATCTACTCCAATGACCAAAACTAATATAGTGCCACAAATTATCTATTCCGCGGTGTAATTACGTAGTAATATACAATGGCAATCGATCATTTTCATTGCGTTATTTACGCTGTTGGTTGAACAGATTTTTTTTTCAAACCTATAAAGCAATGAATGTCAAACTCAAACTCAAATCATTTATTTCAATTAAACCAATTACAGGCACTTTTGAATTGTCAAAATTAAATAGTCGGTCAGTTAGTCAGAAAGTTGAAGCTAGTTGTCAAAATGAAAGGCATTGCGATCGTGTCAGTTACGCTATTACCCCGCCGGTGACTTTAAAAGGAACTAATGAAATCACTATGAAAAGGGCACTACACTATAAGTTGTCCTACTATACATACTTCATAAATCTGATGTAAACATATTGCTCCAAAAATGTAAAAAACATGGAATAAATCGAGAGATTTTCTTGAAATAATTTATTTAAAGTTAGCACATATTGTCACATGTGTACCGGCACTGCAGTGTGTGGCCGCGCTTGAGCAGCTCAGTAATTTGTTCATTTGCAGACTGATCGTGGTGTTGTACCTTATAAGTTGTAATAAATACTGTGAATCGTTATTTTGGTGTTTTTTTTTTTTTAATGATAATACCTTTCCCTCTACTAAAGTCTGTTCGAAAAGTATGCGATGAAAGTGTAAACAAACCCTGTTCATCACCCCTATTGCGTAAAACACTTTCACCATCCGAAGGATTTTGAAAGAAATTCCTAATCCATTGCTCATGTTTGAAACATTCGTCTGCTCGACAACGTAAATAACGCAATGAATGTTGTCGAATTGTCAAAATGAAAACCATTGTAATTGTTAATGTGTTACGTGATTACCCCTTAAAGTTGTCAAAAAATAAAAGGCCCGTTTTGACATTTGAGAATGCGTTCTTGACACCTGTCAGTTTCATACAAACGAATACGTGTTTTGCGAATTTGATCTTTATTAACTACTAGAACTGTCAATGTCAAAACGGGCCTTTTATTATTTGATAACATTAGGTTAAATTCTTACACAATCACTCACTAAAACCAATTAGTAACAAATTAACTCATACGGCTGTTATCTATTATTTAGCCACGAACCCCTCTTTCATTGTCACTTCTATCTTCATGAATACTTACACAAAGTTCAGTTTTCACTACAATTTCAAATATTTTCATGACTTTCTTAGTATACTAGTTATTCTGTGTCCGTTTCGACTGCTCGGCCACAGTGTCGTAGAAGCAAAACGACTACGTCAACATTACGAAGGAATTTGTAAAACGCTAACAATGAAAGTCGCAAATTCGTAGATCCAATATTCAGAAAGTTGTAAAGGTTTAGCCATGGCCGCGCAGTCGAAACGTGGAGAAATGCGCGGCCACGCAGTTCTCTTAAACGGAGCTTCGTAGAGGTTCCATTTATTCTGAAATCAACTGAATTTACAAAACATGATTGCCTCGGTGGTTTAGGAGTCGTAAGCGTTACTGCTGAGTATGAGGTCCTGGGTTTGATTCCCTGGTCGGCGAAGTGTTGTTGGGTTTTTTTATCTGGAATTCTTTAGTAGCAGCCTGGAGTTTGGATCTGTGCCCGGTTGATGGCAATAGGCTATCTATTCTGATGTATGTATCTGGTGTATTGTGTGTCTTTTGGTCTGTGCTAAATAAATGTTTTTTCTTTCTTTCTCTCCAGTTATGTTTAAGTCCCATGTAACGGGGATGAACCCGTTACATGGGACTTAAACATAACTGGTGAATGTGGGTGTACACACGGCTACACGTCAAGCTATACAAAACCAGTTTATCTTGGCCTCACTTTGTATGATATTTTCTCACAATGAACGGTCAGCCAATACTGGTTTTGCGCTTGATGTGTAGCCGTGTGTACTATACAGCTACAGTCACGAGCACAAATATGTCAGCACTTGGCAACTTTCAATTGCGATTTTTTCGTGAAATACGACACATTACATAAACCTATGGGTTCGAAAATGCTATGTTCGTAACAACATAAAATTTAATTCAAAAAACTTTTTTGCAAAAAAATACAACCGACTTCCAAAAACGACACTACAAAGTGAAAAATAACTTTAATTTCGGAAGTCGGTGTCGTTGAGTTCTCATATTCGTTGTTTGCCACCGACTTCCGAAATTAAAGTTATTTTTCACTTTGTAGTGTCGTTTTTGGAAGTCGGTTGTATTTTTTTGCAAAAAAGTTTTTATTTTTCACTTTTTAGTTGTAATTTTTACCAGTAATTTTGGTTTAAAAACCAAACTACTGAACCATTTTTGATGAAATTTCTATGGGACCATTTGGGAAGTATACCCTTTCCAACAAAAAAAGAATTTTTCAAATCGGTTGGCAAGCGACGGAGTTATGCGCGAACAAACATAAAAAAAAAAAAAAAAAAATACAAACATCCGAATTGAGAACCTCCTCCTTTTTTAGAAGTCGGTTAAAAATAAAGGAGTAGGTAAATAGCTTTGGAATAAAGCCGAATATACCTATACATACTTATGCTCTGAGAGACAGTACACCTCTGCCAAACCCTTCAGGGAAAACAGGCGTGATGTTATGTAACGGGTAACAAAATAAAAGTTTTAAACAATTTTCAAATGGACGTGGACATTTATTTTCATTATTGGATACATTTAAAGTACTTGATTTGAAACTGTAGAACACTATGCTGTGGTTTATTATTATAGATATTTATTTTACTTAGCTTGTGAAATTAGGCCTATCTGTAATATAATATTATTGAGCTAAAATACCTCGTAAAGGTGCAGTTCCACTACTGGTACGCTACGCTCGTGTACTAACGACTTTGCTTGTGCTCGTCGCTTTGTATGACAATGTAGGGAATCGACCCACTGCCACGCTACGCCCATTCACAGTGATCTTTATTATCGTTACAATAAGGTTGCTGTTGGGTTGCTGCCACTGGCAAGTCTGTCTAAATCATTGTGATCTTTATTCTGGTTGCAATAAGGTTGCTGTTGGGTTGCTGCCACTGGCAAGTCTGTCTAAATCATTGTGATCTTTATTCTGGTTACAATAAGGTTGCTGTTGGGTTGCTGCCACTGGCAAGTCTGTCTAAATCATTGTGATCTTTATTCTGGTTACAATAAGGTTGCTGTTGGGTTGCTGCCACTGGCAAGTCTGTCTAAATCATTGTGATCTTTATTCTGGTTACAATAAGGTTGCTGTTGAGTCGCTGCCACTGGCAAGTCTGTCTAAATCATTGTGATCTTTATTCTGGTTACAATAAGGTTGCTGTTGAGTCGCTGCCACTGGCAAGTCTGTCTAAATCATTGTGATCTTTATTCTGGTTACAATAAGGTTGCTGTTGGGTTGCTGCCACTGGCAAGTCTGTCTAAATCATTGTGATCTTTATTCTGGTTACAATAAGGTTGCTGTTGAGTCGCTGCCACTGGCAAGTCTGTCTAAATCATTGTGATCTTTATTCTGGTTACAATAAGGTTGCTGTTGGGTTGCTGCCACTGGCAAGTCTGTCTAAATCATTGTGATCTTTATTCTGGTTGCAATAAGGTTGCTGTTGGGTTGCTGCCACTGGCAAGTCTGTCTAAATCATTGTGATCTTTATTCTGGTTACAATAAGGTTGCTGTTGGGTTGCTGCCACTGGCAAGTCTGTCTAAATCATTGTGATCTTTATTCTGGTTACAATAAGGTTGCTGTTGAGTCGCTGCCACTGGCAAGTCTGTCTAAATCATTGTGATCTTTATTCTGGTTACAATAAGGTTGCTGTTGAGTCGCTGCCACTGGCAAGTCTGTCTAAATCATTGTGATCTTTATTCTGGTTACAATAAGGTTGCTGTTGGGTTGCTGCCACTGGCAAGTCTGTCTAAATCATTGTGATCTTTATTCTGGTTACAATAAGGTTGCTGTTGAGTCGCTGCCACTGGCAAGTCTGTCTAAATCATTGTGATCTTTATTCTGGTTACAATAAGGTTGCTGTTGGGTTGCTGCCACTGGCAAGTCTGTCTAAATCATTGTGATCTTTATTCTGGTTACAATAAGGTTGCTGTTGAGTCGCTGCCACTGGCAAGTCTGTCTAAATCATTGTGATCTTTATTCTGGTTACAATAAGGTTGCTGTTGGGTTGCTGCCACTGGCAAGTCTGTCTAAATCATTGTGATCTTTATTCTGGTTACAATAAGGTTGCTGTTGAGTCGCTGCCACTGGCAAGTCTGTCTAAATCATTGTGATCTTTATTCTGGTTACAATAAGGTTGCTGTTGGGTTGCTGCCACTGGCAAGTCTGTCTAAATCATTGTGATCTTTATTCTGGTTACAATAAGGTTGCTGTTGGGTTGCTGCCACTGGCAAGTCTGTCTAAATCATTGTGATCTTTATTCTGGTTACAATAAGGTTGCTGTTGAGTCGCTGCCACTGGCAAGTCTGTCTAAATCATTGTGATCTTTATTCTGGTTACAATAAGGTTGCTGTTGGGTTGCTGCCACTGGCAAGTCTGTCTAAATCATTGTGATCTTTATTCTGGTTACAATAAGGTTGCTGTTGAGTCGCTGCCACTGGCAAGTCTGTCTAAATCATTGTGATCTTTATTCTGGTTACAATAAGGTTGCTGTTGGGTTGCTGCCACTGGCAAGTCTGTCTAAATCATTGTGATCTTTATTCTGGTTACAATAAGGTTGCTGTTGAGTCGCTGCCACTGGCAAGTCTGTCTAAATCATTGTGATCTTTATTCTGGTTACAATAAGGTTGCTGTTGGGTTGCTGCCACTGGCAAGTCTGTCTAAATCATTGTGATCTTTATTCTGGTTACAATAAGGTTGCTGTTGGGTTGCTGCCACTGGCAAGTCTGTCTAAATCATTGTGATCTTTATTCTGGTTACAATAAGGTTGCTGTTGAGTCGCTGCCACTGGCAAGTCTGTCTAAATCATTGTGATCTTTATTCTGGTTACAATAAGGTTGCTGTTGGGTTGCTGCCACTGGCAAGTCTGTCTAAATCATTGTGATCTTTATTCTGGTTACAATAAGGTTGCTGTTGGGTTGCTGCCACTGGCAAGTCTGTCTAAATCATTGTGATCTTTATTCTGGTTACAATAAGGTTGCTGTTGAGTCGCTGCCACTGGCAAGTCTGTCTAAATCATTGTGATCTTTATTCTGGTTACAATAAGGTTGCTGTTGGGTTGCTGCCACTGGCAAGTCTGTCTAAATCATTGTGATCTTTATTCTGGTTACAATAAGGTTGCTGTTGAGTCGCTGCCACTGGCAAGTCTGTCTAAATCATTGTGATCTTTATTCTGGTTGCAATAAGGTTGCTGTTGGGTTGCTGCCACTGGCAAGTCTGTCTAAATCATTGTGATCTTTATTCTGGTTACAATAAGGTTGCTGTTGAGTCGCTGCCACTGGCAAGTCTGTCTAAATCATTGTGATCTTTATTCTGGTTACAATAAGGTTGCTGTTGGGTTGCTGCCACTGGCAAGTCTGTCTAAATCATTGTGATCTTTATTCTCGTTACAATAAGGTTGCTGTTGGGTTGCTGCCACTGGCAAGTCTGTCTAAATCATTGTGATCTTTATTCTGGTTACAATAAGGTTGCTGTTGGGTTGCTGCCACTGGCAAGTCTGTCTAAATCATTGTGATCTTTATTCTGGTTACAATAAGGTTGCTGTTGAGTCGCTGCCACTGGCAAGTCTGTCTAAATCATTGTGATCTTTATTCTGGTTACAATAAGGTTGCTGTTGGGTTGCTGCCACTGGCAAGTCTGTCTAAATCATTGTGATCTTTATTCTGGTTGCAATAAGGTTGCTGTTGGGTTGCTGCCGCTGGCAAGTCTGTCTAAATCATTGTGATCTTTATTCTGGTTACAATAAGGTTGCTGTTGGGTTGCTGCCACTGGCAAGTCTGTCTAAATCATTGTGATCTTTATTCTGGTTACAATAAGGTTGCTGTTGGGTTGCTGCCACTGGCAAGTCTGTCTAAATCATTGTGATCTTTATTCTGGTTACAATAAGGTTGCTGTTGGGTTGCTGCCACTGGCAAGTCTGTCTAAATCATTGTGATCTTTATTCTGGTTACAATAAGGTTGCTGTTGGGTTGCTGCCGCTGGCAAGTCTGTCTAAATCATTGTGATCATTTCTATAGTTACAAATAAGGTTGCCATTGGGTTGCTGCCCCTGGCAAGTCTGTCTAAATCAATGTGATCTTTATTTTCATTCTAATAAGGTTGCTGTTGGGTTGCTGCCACTGACGAGCCTGACAAAATCATTTGGCATCTCGCAGTTCAACTTGCGGTTGACGTCTGCTTAACCGGTCTTGCCTGTGGATGCCTCAATAAATTAAGGCCTCCATCCAGGGCTTAAGAAACTTAATAATTGCGCGACAACACGCTAAGGGCACCCCCTGTGGGGTGCGGAGCTCGGCGCTGGGCAGCGCTGGGAGAGGGTCGAGGGACAGGCTGGAGCGGAATTAATCATTATGATCTTTATTTTCATTCTAACAAGGTTGCTGTTGGGTTGCTGCCACTGGCAAGTCTGTCTAAATCATTGTGATCTTTATTCTGGTTACAATAAGGTTGCTGTTGGATTACTGCCACTGGCAAGTCTGTCTAAATCATTGTGATCTTTATTCTGGTTACAATAAGGTTGCTGTTGGGTTGCTGCCACTGGCAAGTCTGTCTAAATCATTGTGATCTTTATTCTGGTTACAATAAGGTTGCTGTTGGGTTGCTGCCACTGGCAAGTCTGTCTAAATCATTGTGATCTTTATTCTGGTTACAATAAGGTTGCTGTTGGGTTGCTGCCACTGGCAAGTCTGTCTAAATCAATGTGATCTTTATTCTGGTTACAATAAGGTTGCTGTTGGGTTGCTGCCACTGGCAAGTCTGTCTAAATCATTACGATCTTTATTTTCGCAACAATAAGGTTGCTGTTGGGTTACTGTTGTCAGAGTTATAGGTGTTCCAAAAGTATCTGATGTGTGTAGACAAACCCTGTTCAGGTTTTTTTACGCAATCAGAAAAAAGAATCATACTATACACAGCAGGAAGGAAGTGAGAAGGCCTCCCACAAGGAGGACCGATGACCTGGTGAAGGTCGCAGGAATCCGCTGAATGCGAGAAGCACAGAACCGGTCGAAGTGGAGGTACTTGGGGGAGTCCTATGTCCAGCAGTGGACGTCTTTCGGCGTAAATCATGATCATCATCATCATCCACAGCAGTGGAACTGCACCTTTATCCATCACAAGATCCGAGGAAGCGCTGACGTGATACATCATTTATCTATTATTTTTAACAGACTGATTTTTTAACGCCTATGTTAGTGCAAAAATCCGTTTTAAACGTTAATTTTCAGTGATTTTTTTAACAATTTTTCTAATACAAATATGAACACATTTATAATCTTATCTCGATAGTTTATAGAACAACTATTATGCATTAGATAAAGCTTACTTACATTAAACACCAATTTATAATAGGCATCTAGTTTTTACCAGTTCATAATTAGTATTTTATTAAATCACCGTCGCGTCGACATGAAATAAATATAGGTACTTACAGGATGGCAGGGACGTCCACGCGCAAACTGTAATCAATCGTAGAAATTTTTCGTCGATTATAAAAAAAATCTGCTATTTCATAGAAAAGGGACATTTTGACCTACGCGGTCAATAACAAAATGTATGAACCAGTAATTTTTTTTACATCGCCGTCGAGGTAGACCTCGGCGAAGGTAGTGTGACGATCTAGCGAGGTTTGCAGGGCCAACTTGGCCAGAGATCGCTCAAAACAGGGAGGTTTGGAAGGAAAAAGGGGAGGCAGTGGGACACAATGTAGGCTTAAAAAAAATACCGGCGAAATATTTCAACGAACGGGGTTCAGTATCATGTACTGAATCCATGGTAAACGGCTGCGCGTCGATGTCCTGCCACCCTGTACAAAAATATGAAATAAATATATGATACAGAATAACTATAAAATTGTAAGTTACATTAGATATACGTTTGTCGATTCTAGTAGCATTTAGTTGTTTGGACTGCGTAGGCTTTTTCCATTATAGATTTAGTCGACAAAAATATCTGCAATTTGGTTAGGTAAGCATTTTGATACATACTATAAAATAGATATACATACACATATATAAATATTATACGTAGGGTTGATTTTTCAATCGCCAGATAACTTTTATTCGAGGAATAAAATTGACGTTTGACAGTTTTCGTATGAAATAACTGTCAAAATTTCAAAATTATTCCTCGAATAAAGTTATCGATGATTGAAAAATTTACCCAGCTTGTATATCGTTACAAGTAACTGCCGCTATAATCAGACAAACCTTACCTAATGATATGACTTTTATCACATCAAGACCTAAAATCCATTCCTGTACCATTCTTTAGAATTATATAATTTATTTTAGATTATATCTACATTATAATATTGAAAAACTAATTCGTAATTTTAAAGCTAATTTTCTATCATAAATATGAAAATTATTTAGCACAGACTAAAAGACACAATGCATCAGATACATACATCAGATAGCAACAAATAAAAATCAAATAGAAAGTGTAAAGTCCGATGTAAGAAAATAGCAGGAAAGTGTGCCTCACGCTGCACCAAAAAGGCCCAGTTCAGCAAAAATTCCAGACAACTAGTGTCTGACGCTGATTTTCAACTGGACCTGATAGTGCTGCGGCTGTCAAAATCGGGTGCCATCTCTTTCATTCCGTTGTGTAACGGCCACCGCTCTAGAAAACCGTAGCTTAACACTTTTGTGTGCAATTATTAGTAAATTAATATCTCGATCAGAATAAAGTACCAATCGGTAAGGTATTTACCAAAATCTTTGTAAATACATAGACCATTTTTTTATTACATATACCTACTTAATTATAATAAGCGTGTGTTTGAAAGATAAAAGGCTAGAAAGGGGGTGTCAGTGAGACAGCAGTCCGTGGGCAGAGCACATTGCTCGCAGAACAGCCGAATCGGCCGACAGGTTCTGGAGTGAAAACGAAGCGTTGAAGGCTTCTGACATTGTAAAGGCCGCAGGAATTCGCTGGATGCGGGAAGCACAGAACCGGTCGAAGTGGCGGTGCTTGGGGGAGGCCAATGTCCAACAGTGGACGTATTTCGACTGAAATGATGACGTGAAGCGACGATCTTCGCAGGATGGCTGGTAGCAGCCATCCTGCGTAGCAGCTGGATGTGAGTTGCCGAAAATAGAGTTGAATGGCGTGCAATAGGAGAGGCCTATGTCCAGCAGTGGACTGCTGTAGGCTGATGATGATGGTGTGACTAGGATGGCGACTAATAGAGAAGTATGGAAGAAGAAGACATACTGCACGGATCAGTAATAAAGTGGAATAAGGCGATGAATGAAAATAAATGGGGGTGAGAAAAAAGTAAAATAAAAAACCAAAAATTTAAAATACAAACAGTTGTTTTTATTCAATAGAATGCTGTGAAAAATCACACTACAGAGTCTAAGATACCACAGTACATATAATGTATACTAATATTAAATCACATACATGTAATCATTAATAATTATTATTAAATACTTCCCCATCTCTATAGGATGCTGTGAGTTTATACATATCATATTGTATATGCCCGCGACTCGTGAAATTTCTTGTTCCTCCGCCCCACCCCGTCGCATCGCATCGCCCGTCCGCTACTTATTACTTACTATGCTTATACTTTGTTTGTTTTTTTTTTTGGTCGGCTCCTAAGGGACCAAGCGTGATGTTAAATAGCCTTCCTCAAAATTTGGGCTATCAATTACAAAAAGAATTTTACAAATCCGACCGGTAATTTCAGAGATTAGCGCTGTCAAACAAACAAATAGCGTGAGGCACACAATACTGTTTTGTTTTTGTGTGTCAATATTAGCAGACGACACGGTTGGCGCAGTGGTTAAACGATTGACTGCTGCGCTGCGTGTCGCGAGTTCGATTCCCGCACGGATCAAATATTTGTATGACCTACAAGTAGTTGTTCCGGGTCTGGCTGTTTGTGTATGTGAGTTTAAATGTTTGTAAACGCACCCACGATACAGGAGAAATTACTAGAGTGGGGAAGTTAAAAAAAAAAATTGTGTTCGCAGCTAATGCACTAGGAAGTGGTGAAGGGCGGGCGGTTTGGAGGACTGTCTTATGACGTTCAAAAAGTGCTGATTCTGAGCCTAATACGAATAAACAGGCCTTTTTTTGTTGTCACAGCATCCCATAAAGATCATTTTCATCTGAACAGATTAATCACAGTTAGTTAATATCCCACAAGTGACCATATTTTATATAAGAGACACACTATTATAGTCAAACTGTCTTAAATTACATCATTTATTTCATAAACTTTTGTAGGAATGAGAAAAAAGTAAAGCAATTTGAAGAAATTATGAAAATCAACTGATATTACGGTTTTATTCAAAAATGTTTGTTAAAATTAGAAAAAAATATTATCCACTGACGCCGTTGTTTCTGTAGACATTGACAATGTATTTTCCGCGGACATTGCCAATATTTTTTCTGTGGACGTTGACAATGTATTTTCTGTAGACATTGACAATGTATTTTCTGAGGACATTGATAATGTATTTTCTGAGGACATTGATAATGTATTTCCTGTGGACATGAAAATGTCCTTCCTGCGGACATGAAAATGTCTTTCCTGTGGACATGAAAATGTCTTTCCTGTGGACGTTGATAATGGTCCAGCAGTAAACACCAGATGGTTTGAAAAAATATGAATATTCAGTTGATTTTCACAACTTTTCGAGAGATAATAAAGTTATTATTATAAATATGCGATTTTGAGTAAAATTAAATTAAAATGCTTCGCGTCAATATTATGGGAAATATCTCTAATTTGATATATCGTCGACAAATTATATAACATAGCGTCATGCCTGAATTACCCGAAGGATTAGGCAGAGGAACACCTATACCAGAGGTATACCCCTGCTACTCTGCCAGTTAGCGGACACAAGTCCATACTTCGGGCTACTATTTCATTTGTTATGAAAATATTTCATCGACTGCCTCGTTCAGCGTGCAGCGCTACTGCTGAGGTCCTGGGTTGGATTCCCGGGTCGGGTAAAGCGGTATTAGGTTTTTCCAATTAGCTGCTTAGTAGCTGCTCGGAGTCTAGTTTTGTGCCCAGTTGACGGCAACAGGCTCGCCCCTTTCACATGGGGCTTAAACATAACTGGAGAAGTGTGGGAGTACTTACACCTTTGGCCACCCCATTGAGGAATACAGGCGTTATGTTTTATACTTTGTCAACATTTTATTTTTCGTTCTTCGTGCACGGCACGGCACACGGCAGTCAATCGTCTTAAATAATGTTAGATTATTAGCGACTTCTTAAAATCTAATTTTATGTAGAACATTATTATTTTATTTCGGTTTTTGATTGTGTAATAACAAAAAATACTGACAAAAGTTTCCACTGACTGGAAAAGAACCACACAGGTTTAAGTGGACCTGCCACTCAACTCTGTGTGGTTCTTTCCTCAAAAGACCATTCCAGACACTAATCTACATGGTCTTCACATGATCTGACCAAGATTATGTCTGAACTTTAAAAGAGACTGACCTCTGAGTTTGTTTCGCCATTTCTTCTCAGTGGTAGTCAGATAGGAAATGTCGACTCAATCTAGCTTATTTTTTTTTAATATGACGTGTAAAAGTGATTCTGGTATCCTATGTACAAAATAAACACTGTCATTTCGTTAAAAGAAGTATTTTTGTATGTTTATTTGTATGTATGTTAGTATATTCTCGTAATTTTTGTTTAGTTTTTAAGTGAATTGTTTTTTTTTTTTATTCTATGTATTATTTTTTGTCTCCTTTGCTCTATCACACGCTGTCTACATCTCTGTATCTATTGTCCTACCTCAGGTATGCTGGAAGAGATTTCTTATGAAATAAGCATCACCTCTGTACCTATTTTTTCTGTTCTGTTTTTCAATGTCTGTTTATATATGTGTGTACATAAATGGTAAAATAAAATAAAAAATAAAAGAGGAAAATCGCATGTCCTCATCAGTTGTCAAAATTATGATACAAATAACGTAGACTGCCCAGCTTTTTCTCAACCATGTTGGGGTCGGCTTCCAGTCTAACAAAAAATTTAAAAAAAAATGCAGCTACTGCTGAATGTATTTTACATGGAGCGACTGCCTATCTGACCTCCACAGCCCAGTTGCTAGGCAACACAATACCCTTTGATAAGACTGGTTGTCAGACTTTCGGGCTTCTGACTACCCGTAACGACTGTCAAAGATCTCGAAATTTTGTCAGAGGTACTCATAGTAGTATATTCTTATCTTATTATCAAAATATTGTTATTACACGACCAATAACCATTTTACCCTTATTAAATGTACACCGTGATAATAATAATATAACAATTAATAACACAGCGTTGCGCCAGTCGTGCGCCAGTCGTGCGACAGTCGTGCGCCAGTCGTGCGACAGTCGTGCGACAGTCGTGCGACAGTCGTGCGACTAGTCGTAAGCGCGTTAATACAGTCGCAATATAAAAAGTGATAATTTTTGGACATAGCTCGTCATAATTACAATAGTTCTAGTATATTTTAGTTAATATACGCAGTTTTTGTATCATTTGTGATACAAATACATATTATTACATAAAGCATTTACATCTAACTCGCGTTTGTGAATTCGGCTTTCATATTGTTCGTTTAACTTTACATTATTACTTAAAAACTATTGAACAGTTTGTTTTTATTGAAAAAAATCGTTGTATTTCCCCGGTTCACGTTAAATTTGCCTAAAAATACCTATTTTACAGAATGTCAACATGGATTGTAACTATTTTTACCCAACTACAGCAGAGAGAGAGGTTATGTATGTCACTAGTTTGGATGCTATCATTACTATTTGTAATGTAAAACAGAGTTTCGCACTACAATATAATTGTATATATAAATACAATATTTTTTTTGAAAACTTTGCGGGTATTAAAAAAAAAGTAACTTCCTGGTACTACGATTATAAATTTATAACTGCTGTCATTGTCAAATCGTTACCACTGTTGTGCAGTTGATTGTACGAGGAAGGTTGCAAAGGCAAGCCAGTTCTTAGATTAGTATTATTATTGTATTAATCGACACAGAGATATTTATAATGAGTTAATTACAAATATATTATTTGGATAAAGTAATCTTGAGTCAAATACATCAATAATTTACGTTGATTTTGAGAGTAAAAGACTAAATTTTTAACCGGCTTAAACAAAGGAGGTTCTGTATGTCCGTTAATATGGCACATCGGCAATTAGAAAGAGACTGTCACACAGGTATTAGTGACAGGAACGACGCTATACAAAGTCCAACTTTTTCTAAAACTAAATGTGCGATAGTAACGGCCGCATATTGTAAAGCCAACCCGCACACTAGTAAGTAACACTTGCACTACAAAAATGACCCTTACAGCTACGGCATAAAGGCGCTGTCAATGTGAAATTGTTACTGTTGATAGCTGACTGACTGTACGCCTCCAGCGAAATTTCTACACTCAAAATCTGGGCCGATGAAATGACAATCTTGACAACAAACTCGAAATCGAAAACATAACCGTTTTTTAGGCATCTAATGATAATAATTACAATAACGCCCTTAACAACGCACTCGCCAGAAAAAACTCATTTTGTCCGGCAAAAATCAAAACTATCCAGTTTTTTTCATTTTCCAGGCAAATTTTTCGGGCATTTAATGGAAATAGTAACACTGGTGCCTGTCCTGTTGTAATCGGGCATGATACCCGCACAGCCCGTACAACTCTCAAATGATGTTGCAGCACCTACAGTATCTGGGACGTGCGCGTGCGCCGCCCACGGGCGGGGTCACGGGCGCGAAGTAGGCGTGCACCTTTATGTTTGGGAGGTGGTTCTGGAAAGAAAGAGAATTTTAGAGAGATTTTTTTTTTAAAGTCTTTTATACAGGGTTATTTTTCAAAGACCAGCCAAATTTAAGGATGTGGTACAGACCATCAAACTAAACAACTTTCTCCATGGGACAAATAGCGTAATCGCGAAAATTTTATCAACTGTCCCATAGAAAACTTCAATACCTACTCGACCTAAATGTATGGGACGGCTGAATTTTTATTCGCGATTACCATGTTGGTCCCATGGAGAAAGTTGTTTAGTTTGATGGTCTGTACCACATCCTTAAATTTGCTGGTCTTTGAAAAATAAACCTGTATAAACCATACAAAAAAAGCATTAAAAAAAATATACACACAAACAATCTACCTAGCCATATCCCAACTGTGTTGGGGTCGGCTTCCAATCCAACCGGATGCAGCTGAATACCAGTATTTTACATGGAGCGACTACCTATCTGACCTCCACAACCCAGTTACTAAGTAATACGATACCCCTTGGTAAGACTGGTTGTCAGAATTTCGGGCTTCTGACTACCCGTAACGACTGTCAGAGATCCACGAATGACAGCCGGGACCAACGGCTTAACGTGCTTTCCGAGGCACGGAGGGGCTCCGGTATGTAAAGATGGTCACCCATCCACAGACCAACCGCGGCAAGCGTAGCTTAACCTGACCGATCGACCTGTGCGGCTGTTATTATTTAGCCACGGGCCTCTAATTTAATATACACACAATTAATTAAAATATAAATTGTCTGCTCAGTACTGTAGCTACAAAAGGTGTCCTGACTTGATAGAGTAATAAAATAAAATAAAAATAGAGGACAGAATTTGAAAATGACGTTGATAAATATTCATGACTGTACATACCCTCAGTTTCCTGATAGCGTTCCTGCTCACCATCTGACAGTCGTAGAGCTCGATCAGCTGCAGGTTGTGGCAGGAGATCAGGTGCTCTAGAGCGCCGTCTGTCACTAGCGGGCAGTTGTCTAGACCTGGACATAGAAAATATTTATTACTAGCTGACCCAACAGACGTTGCCCAAATTTTAATTCCCATATAAAAAGGACTTTCGGTTTTCCCCAATTTTCCAATATTGCCAGCAACTTTTCAAATTTTTCCTTTCCATTAAAACCTTTCAAGATTCGGACTATTACGAACATTTTAAGACTAAAAATAGCCAAGTCGGTGCAGCCTGTCTCAAGTGATGCGCTTACTAACGAACAGCATTTAATTTTTACTGGTATAGATCGGTGTAGGTAAATATTAGCATAATCAGCGTAATATGAGCATCATCATGTTCTATGAAAGGGAATAGTTTTTTTTCTAAACATCTGATGAGGACCTTCGGATGATGAGCTCCTCAATGAATGATAGCAAATAACCGTTCAGGTTTAGAATATCGAATTCCCAAAATGCACAACCCACTTACTCATCAACTTACCTAGAACGGTGAGATGTTCAGCGGCGCACGGCGACATTGATAACTGTTTGATACCGTAGTCTGTTATCAGCTCGCAGTGGGATAGCGTCTGGAATGAAAACAACAATGTATTATGTAAGTATAGGCAATGTTCGGTAGAACTACGTCGATGGTATGGTGGTCGCAAACACGACTGCTCAACGCGCGGTACATTTTCAGCCTATAATGTTCCCACTGCTGGGACACAGGCCTCCTCTCTGTGAGAGGTAGTGGGCCGTAATCCACCACGCGGACCCAGTGCGGGTTAGTAGATGGCACATGTCTTCGAATTTTTGGTTCTAGGATATGACGGTTTCCTCACGATGTTTTCTTTCACCGTTTTGAGAGCAATGGTGATGAAATAATTTACACAAAGTGAAAGCGCCTGTCCGGGTTCGAACCTACGACCTACAACTCGTAAGTCGCGGCCGTTACCACTGGGCCATCAACACGCGATCCTGGTTTCAAATACCAGGTTGAGCAATGTGTTAATGGCAATGGGAATTTCCATCAGGATTTGCTCCATAGCAGCATGGAGTCTGTATTAGTGTCCAGTTTATGGTAACAGGCTCGTCCCCTATTACATTATTATTATTATTTATTAAACTAATACACACTATCTTTACAGGATTACCCCAATACAATAGTGGTTTGCAAATACACATAAAAAAAAAATGAAAAATCAACTTACGCCTAATACATAAAAATCTAAATTTTAAAACTACAAGCCCTTTATACAATACATAAAAATCAAAACTTTAAAAATACAAAACTAACATAACCTAAAATATAAAATCCGACAACACAATATTGTTACGAGCTTCGGCTTCGTGACAATTAAAAATGCCGATAAAAATTACCAAAAGTTACACTTTAATTAATCAACACTAACAACAGTTCAAAACACACTAATTATAAAACACAATCGCTATTTAGTCGCACTTGAAGATCGCTTTCGATGTATTCGCATTTATCGCTAATCCAAGTCTGATTGCTCGCGGCTATTCCCGGCCTTATATAGTGCCGCAGATAGTTCCAGAACCTTCTATTGTAGAACCGTCTAGAATGTTCGAGTACATACCGGCCCGACTGACCAGATGTCGATAGTTCTAGTTAGTTCTAGCTTCGACATATCTACTCGTCAATAGATGGCGCTGACGGATGGCGTGACTATTAGTTCTACTATTCCATGATAGATGGCGCCTGTTAGTTCTGCCAATCCACAATAGATGTCGCCAGTGGTAACTAATGTCACCGTGTATCAGGCATTAATTGCGGCGCGTAACACTGCCCCCTCCTAAGACATGCTCGTCCCGAGCATTATCGGCTCCATAATAACGCGCCAGTCGATCCACATGGACGATCTTAGGAGTACCTCTTGCACCTCTACTACGAGTCTGAGGTCCCTTTACAGCTGCACAACTTGTACATTTGCGACACCAGTCCTTGACATCGTCCCGATAGTGGATCCAGTAAAACCGTTCTCGTATCTTCAGTAGAGTCCGTTTTACTCCCACATGACCTCCTGAACAACCATTATGGTACAGCTGTAGAACCTCCGGTACTTGAGCTTTAGGGACAACCATTTGCAAATGACAGGTGTCTCCCCGAGCATTTTCCCATTTACGGCACAGGATTCCATCCTGAATCACCAAGCTGTCCCATTGAGCCCAATAGCTTTTTGTGATCGAACTCATCGCTGAGACGTCGCTCCACCTGGGCTTAGGACCTCTGGTCTTCATCCACTTCAGAATCGGCTTGATGTCCGAATCTTCCTGCTGTGCACGTTGTACGCTTTCCTTCCACTCGTTGCTGAGGTCTGTCTTGAGCATCCTCACAGGTACAACTTCTTTACTCTCTTGCCTAGTCTTCAAGGCGGCCGTCTCATCCTTCCGCTGGTTGACATAAGTACGGTCCTGTTCGGACCGCGCATGCGCTTCGCGTCGCACTCGCTCCAACTTTTTCTGTTCCATGTCAACCGCGCGCTTCAATTCTTCTAAACGTTCTAGAAGAGCTTGCTGTTCCTGGTGAGCCATAAGCAACGCCTTCTGCTGGTGCTGAAAGTCCTGGGTGGTGCTGTTAGCTGCACTGCCCTCTGGAGATCGGCCGTCTCCCCTTTCTGCAGTTCGCTTAGGGCAACTGGATCGAAGGTGGCCCTTTTCCCCACAACCGTAGCACCTAGGGCTGTATCCTTTATTGCGGTCGCGAACTGTAGCCGCTGCAACCTCCCTGACGCGATGGGAACGATGATCCTGCCGCACGGCTTCCACCTCCAGTGCATGGGCCAAGGCGTCCTTAAGCGTCCCGTGGTGCCCGAGCCTCACAGCAGCTCTAACTTCAAGGTCACGGATGCCGTCGATGAATGCCTGCACCAGGTTCCCATCAATAAGCGCAGGTACGGACTGGTATGCTTTACGCACCAGCTTCTCCACTTCAAGGGCCCACTGCTGCAGGTTTTCATTGCTGCGTTGCACGCGATCCTTGAGCTGCGCACGAAACACGTGTTCCAGGTGAGCGTCGCCATACCGAGCCTCCAATGCCTCAAGGAGTTGCTCGTAAGTCACTTCCTTTCCGAGGGCTTCCAGAACGGTTAGGGCCTGGTCGCGCAGGCCTAGGGTGAGGGCAGTCATGGCCTGACTTTTATTCCAAGCGTTCGCCTTCATGACAGCCTCAAACTGAATTTTGTAGGCCGACCAGGAAGAAGTTCCGTCGAACGGTGGCACTTTGAATCCACGTAGCGAAGGTGTTGTAGCTACGGGAGCTGCGATTCCATCCCCAAGATTAAGATAATCCAGCGTTTTCTTTACGTCAGCCATCACGGTTTTCTTCACGTCAGCCACCACGTTGTCAACCCGATTACTCACTTGGTCGATCCGGATTTCAGCTTCCGACAGGCGGTCGTCATGTTGAGCAACCTTATCCTTCACCTCCTTCATGTCCTTCCCTAAGGTAGCGTGAAGGTCCTTCATAAGGAGCATCTGCTCTTCCTGGCGGCGCGCTTGCTCCTCCTTATCACGTTGGAGCTGTTCTTCCAACCGGCGAGCCTGTTCCTCCTGTCGGCGAGCCTGTTCCTCCTGTCGGCGAGCCTGTTCCTCCTTGTCCCGCTGGAGCTGTTCTTCCAACCGACGAGCCTGTTCCTCCTGTCGGCGAGCCTGTTCCTCCTGTCGGCGGGCCTGTTCCTGCAGCATCATCATCAGGGCAGCAAGGTCTGGTGCTGCTGATGCTGGAGCTGCTGCGGGCGGGTCGGCCTCCGTGGTTGGTAGCTGGCCCTCCGACCTCTGCGGCATAGCTCCACCAAAACGTCTCTGGTCCGTCTCCTGTTGGCGTCAGGGACCATTTTGGTTACCCATTGAAAGGGTTTTTGATAGGGTTTTGACAAAGTGTTGTTTTAAAACCAATTTCATATTTATTACCCTTTTTTACGAAAACCATCATCAATGGATAACCTCTTCCAAACCCTTTCGATTTGATTACCTGTATATTCAAAAACCCATTCTTGGTGGGTTATACTTTTTAATGGTAAGACGTTTTGAACGGGTTACCCCTTCAACGACTGTAACAGAGTTACCCATTCGGACTACAAGTATTGTAATTTTATCTCTCGTGCCTTTACTTTAGAGTACTAAACTGCATGCATTCGTCAGGTATGCGTCAAGTCGCAACACGCAGTCTAGGCCCTAGCGACTCCATACACATACGATTATAGTTATTATTGTAGTGATTGTATTTTTTTTTTCTGGAATAGTCGGGATTGTTTCATGTATAATCTTGTCTTTTTTACGGAATCATTTATTTATTAATTATTTTATTTATAATGTCATTCGATCGTCTCACTTATCATTTAGTGCCCGAAGGGAAAGGAGCTGCGTCAATCTGTAAGATTTTAATAATGCCACAACTGTGGCGAGATGCCGTACATAGATATAATACGATGCACCTACTCAGAGCAGCAAATGCTATTTGTGTGGAAATCGTATAAAGGTAAGGTGATCATTATTATTATGATGTGATTTCCCAATCTTCTAATCTAGCAGATACCAGATTGGGTTCTCATCTAAAAGTTGAGTTTAGGTTTATGAGTGTGTTACGCTCGACACTTCACGAGGTTATTTAATTTACATTTTTAATTTACATGTAAAATCCAGTTTCCAGAACACCTTAACTAACATTGGCCCTAAAATTATGAGAGAACTTCCTGTTCTACTTTCTTCTAATTCATCCTTCTTCATTTTTACGATTTCTACCATTTTCGCTTTCATTTCGGTATATCTTGCCTCAAAGCTCTTTTCTAGATCATCCGTCATATTCGTTGCTTCATTCATCCTTTTTTGCGTCTTTCAGGCTAAATCATTTGACCAAGCCTCTTTTTTAGGATTCCGTACCCGAAGGGTAAAACGGGACCTTATTACACTCCGCTGTCCGTCCGTCTGTCTGTCTGTCTGTCTGTCAACAGGCTGTATCTCATGAACCTTGATAGTCAGGCAGTTAAATTTTTTACAAATGATGTACTTGGTTTTTTTTAATTTCTCACAACCTCATTAGCTTAGCCATCTATCCAAGTGTCAGTCGTCATACTACATTTCCTCTGCGCAAGACCACATGTTTAGTGGCCACTTTCACCATACTACTTATCACAATATTTCTAATCTTCTGAACTCTAATCATCATCAAATATCCTATCCGCCTTCTTTTTACTTCCCCTTTATATTTCTCTTTTACTTTCAGTTCTTGCTGTCTACTTTTATTGTTACTAAAGCATTCACAAGAACTCGAATTCGGTGTCGCCAATGCTTGAACAAACCTGAAGGGCAATTCTCGTAATTTTAAGAACGTTCACAGTCTGATCTCAGTCTCAATCTTTCAAAAAATACTTCTAATTTCCCTACATTTTGACATATTTTTGTCGCCGAGATGAGACTGCGACTAGATTTTGAACGTTTTAAATTACGAGAATTGGCCTTCTGATTTATACTTTTTTATTTTTTGTTTTAGGGAAAACATACCAATTTTTTATATACCACAAATTAATTCTGGCAGTAACGGCGCCTATTATTTGATCCTCTTTATAATTTTAAATAACGATGTCGTTATTAAATAAATAAAAACCTTAAAAAAAAAACATGGTATTTATTATTAAAAAACACAATTTTTCAGTATTACTGCTTTTTTTTTATTGTTGTTCTCATGAATATCATCTTCCTTGCTATTGTCTGAGTTATCAATATTTATAGCCTTATCTTCAATTTCTTTAGAGTCATTTTCAAAAGACAAATCGGGAGTAGACGCATTATCGTCTAATGTCGGTTGCAATATCGGCATTGACACGCATGAAGCATCGGTATGTCCTTAATTCCTCAAAATATATTGATTTACTTTCGTCTGAGCTTCTGTCGCTGTCTGAAATAAATATGTGCTCTAAAAAAATTAAGAATTATTATTATAAAACTAGTATTAAACAATTTAGTGACATATTGTCTGGGCTATAAAACAATTTAGAGTCAGATATACAGATATATAAAACTACATTGTGGCTTTTATTGCTCCTATTAAGACCCTGTCCTCCTCCTCCTAGATCTATAACCATTTTACTGGACAGTTCAGTTGTATGTACCTGTTAACCAGTTAAGGTACTTATTTTTTTAAGTATGTACTAATTCGGTACATATTGCGTACAATTGATGTATGAATTTATAAACAGCAAAATAGATGATGGGGTGTCTGGGGAGCATGACGTCAAATACAGACAAGACAGATTTTGTCTATATAATTAGATAGAATAGATAGATAGAATATACTTTATAATGTACACCATAAAATTGCATCTTATAAAATAGGGTGACACAATGGGTGGCCTTATACTTACAGCGATATTTTCAAGGTAACCTTAGGATGGATTTAACGAAGAAGGAAAACAATACTGCAGGTAGTCCCTGGTATATTATTAAAAGAAAAATATACATACATACACAGAAATATATTAAAGTAGATATATAAATAAATATATACATATATACAATCTAGGGCAAACATATATAATAAATTAATAGATGTAAATTAGTCACTTTTCGATGTCTCATATTATTAGACGAAATCTGTAACTAATCCACGTCGGTATAAATCTGATATTTAATATGATATAATAATATAGTCTTAATAAGAACAATAAAAACAAAAATTTTGTTTAGAATTTTTGTCTGTCTGTCTCTATATTTATTAAAAACATCTGTACCCGCGACGTCGTGCCTCGGAAAGCACGTTAAGCCGTTGGTCCCGGCTGTCATTCGTGGATCTTTGACAGTCGTTACGGGTAGTCAGAAGCCCGAAAGTCTGACAACCAGTCTTACCAGGGGGTATCGTATTACCCAGTAACTGGGTTGTGGAGGTCAGATAGGCAGTCGCTCCATGTAAAATACTGGTATTCAGCTGCATCCGGTTAGACTGGAAGCCGACCCCAACATAGTTGGGAAAAGGCTAGGCAGACGACGACGACCCGCGACGTCGTTCGCGTGGCGTATTGATTTATCGTCGGTATTAGACATTTTCCTGCAGTAAAAGTTACCTTAAATGTTCACCAGGATATTCAGCTATCACCATAACAAATTTTATCAAAATCCGTCGCGTAATTTTTGCGTGATGCGTGCACAAACATACATACAGACAGAAAATGTTCAAAAATTGGTGATTTTTGAACATTTTCTGTTAAATATATTCAATGTACAGACACAGGTTATTTACAGTTTTATTATATGTGATACATAATTAAAATACACTTACTTACCTTTGTTCATCTTCAACATTCAGATTTTATTTATAACTTAAAAACATCCGATTTGAGAACCTCCTCCTTTTTTAGAAGTCGGTTAAAAAAGAAAGCACCGTTCTATCAAACCGAGTAAGAAACACTAATGTACAATTCTATATGATTCCAAACTTCCAAGGTCAATAGTCCTATTCCTCCACTCCAACGTAATTTAAAATGATTTGATTTAAAACCCTTTGATTACCCCGACAAACCCTTTCAAAGGGTTATCTTCTTCAATTGGAAATCATACAAGAGCCGGTAACATCTTGTACTAGTTAACTTATTGATAGGGTTACCCTAACGTTAGTGTTATGAAAGGGCTACCACTACCAAGAGGTAACATTTTCCGTTACTGTAGGCTCACAATCTGTAACACTTTCGAAAGAATTAACTTATATTCGGGGTTGTACGGTCCCTGGTTGGCGTTGATTCCGGGTACGGATACCCTCCGTGTCGTCTTTAGGTAAAATCGGCATGATTAATCCTTGCTTCTGACACCAATTGTTACGAGCTTCGGCTTCGTGACAATTAAAAATGCCGATAAAAATTACCAAAAGTTACACTTTAATTAATCAACACTAACAACAGTTCAAAACACACTAATTATAAAACACAATCGCTATTTAGTCGCACTTGAAGATCGCTTTCGATGTATTCGCATTTATCGCTAATCCAAGTCTGATTGCTCGCGGCTATTCCCGGCCTTATATAGTGCCGCAGATAGTTCCAGAACCTTCTATTGTAGAATATATATACTTAACTGGCAAAATGTGACTCTGCCTAACCCTTTGGAGAATTTTGGCGTAATGCTATGTGTATATTTAACTCACCAATTTCTCAAGTCTGGGACATCCCATGGACAGGTGCGCGAGCGTGTTGTCGGTGATCAGGACACACTCCTCGAGGTCCATTCGCTCTATCATCTTGCAACTCTGTGGAAGAATAATTATTATATTTTAGTTCATAATTACGTTAAGTAGTTGTGAATTTCAGCTTGGCGGTAGCGGTCATTGAGTTGCCGACATTTATTTACAGATTCTAGTACTAAAACGGGAATATAGTCCGTAGATATCATGGAATTATATCTATTCTATCATTGTCGAACATTTTTATGTAAAGCAAAATAATCATTGTTTGTCACTCAGATATCTACGAAAACACTAGGAAACGGTCAATGACCGCTATTGTCATGCTAAGGTGCACCAACCAACAATAGTATAGACTAATATATTATTTTAAATAAGTTTAAAATAATAGTAGCATTTAACAGGCTGCTTGTACTCAATGTTATAATTTATTTACTATGGAGCTTTCTATGAAATATGAAAAATATACTTAAAATGAAGTATTTCATACTAAAATATCTCTTTCATCAAAATGTGTAGAGCAGCTCAGTTATTTTCAAAATTTTAAACTTAGTCCCATAGAAGGTGTTCATATACATCACCAACCTCAAAAGAGCTAAAAAACACTAATCACCGCTCCAAGCATTTTCACACAAACTAATCACCACTTGGAGCAATGTCCAAAAAGTGAGCACTCACCCTAGCCAAGGCCTGGAAGCCGGCGTCGGTGAGCTGGCTGCACTGCGCCAGCTCCAGCGTCACGATGTCGGGGCAGCGCGCCGCCAGCGCCGCCAGCGCCGCGTCCGTGAGGCGCGCGCAGCCCGACACGCACAGGCGCCGCATGGCCGGGCCCAGCTTGCTGATGGACTCGTCCGTTACTTGCTGCGGGCAGGCACTACCGTTCATTACATCTTTCTATTCCAATATTATAAACATGGGAAATTTGTGAGTTTGTATTAGTGGGTCATTTTTTAACCCCCGACGCAAAAACGACGGGGTGTTATAAGTTTGACGTGTCAGTGTGTGTGTGTATGTATGTCTGTCTATGGCATCGTAGCTCCCGAACGGATGAACCGATTTTAATTTTGTTTTTTTTGTTTGAAAGGTGAATTTGTCGGGAGTGTTCTTAGCTATGTTTGATGAAAATCGGTCCAAGATGGCAGCCGCTACAAAATGGCGGATTATATATGTTTTCACAACTCCCTCAATATGGGTATCAAATGAAAGGGCTTGACTAGTAGAATACTATACACTATGATAAATTTCAAATCCAAGATGGCCACCACCACAAAATGGCGAATTACAAAAACCTGATTAAATACCAAATTACCTGAATCTTAAAACGCAAGAAAATAAAAGAAATGAAATAATAAGGAGTCCCTACAAAAAGCATGAAATAAAAAATTAAATTAAAATTTTAAAAAAACCCCGACTACGTGAAACCCTATAAAAAAAAAATAACCTTGAAATTATGACCCTACATAAGTACGTATGAAATTTTTTGATTAAATATTGTCCTGTCGGGGGACCGCTACTATTTTAAACTTTAACAGAACGTTAGGCTAATAATTAGAGCGGTCCCCCGACGGGACAATATTTAATCAAAAAACTTCATACGTACCTACTTACGTAGGGTCATAATTTCAAGGTTATTTTATTCTTTTTATAGGGTTTCACGTAGTCGGGGGTTTTTTAAATTTGGAACTATTAATCCGATTCCGATAGTTCTTTCATTAAAATGATTGGAACCCAGGCAGGCGCTTTACGTTGTTTAAATAATTTCATCGTCACTGCTCTTAAAACGGTGAAGGAAAACATCGGGAGAAAACCGGCATGTCCTAGAACCGAAAATTCGGAGACATGTGGCATCTACCGACTTACACTGGGCCCGCATAGTGGATTACGGCCCACTCCCTCTCACAGAGAGGCCTGTGTCCCAGCAGTGGGAACTATACAGGATAATTTTTTATTCAGTGCGTAAATTTTCACAGGGTGTTCTACCCATGAATATGAACAACTTTCACTATGGGACCATCTCTGAAATCACAAAAAAAAAATCAGCTGTTTCTTATAAAAGTTCAATACCTACTCGACCAAAATGTATGAATCTGCTGATTTTTTTTTCGTGATTTCAGAGATGGTCCCATAGTGAATGTTGTTCATATTCATGGGTAGAACACCCTGTAAAAATTTACGCACTGAATAAAAAAATATCCTGTATAGGCTGATTATGCATTCATTATCGAAAATCTTGGAGTTGGGGACGGACCCAGGGGTATAGTCAGATCGGAAGCTGACAACAATACAGTTTACACCAGGAGGGGCAGATGAAAAAATACAAGATTCAGATTCAGTATAATGATACTTACATCACATCCCTGTGTATTGAGCCCCGATAAATCTGGGCAGTATGTGGCGAGGGTCGACACGCAGTTGTCGTTCACGTTCTTACAACCTGTAAGTAAAAGAGACGATTATAATAATAATCATAGTCATCAAGAATGTAAAAGTGAGAAATGTGCTTTTAGGTTTTTAGGCCAAGAGTTCACGTGGGTGAGTCTATTGCTATCAACCAGACGGTTGACAGCAATGGACTCACCTCTATTACATGGAACTTAAACATAAGTGATTCAGCGGTTTAAGCTATGTGCTGTCTGTCAGTGAATTTAATATTTTAATAAAGTATAATTAAAATAATATGTACAGTCACCAAAGGAAATAAGTAACCAGGGTCGTCGGATATAGTTGAAGTTTAGTAAGAAACCGATAGAGGTTTTCAAATAAAATTTAATTTGATAAATGAACTGTTTGTTTTCTATTGACTAAAATACATTTTATTCTAAAACATCCATCGGTTTCTTACTCAACTTCATATAACCAACCATGTCCGACGACCCTGGTTACTTATCTCCTTTGGTGACCGTACGTAAATAATACCTAATTAATCAATAAAAATAACAAAATGATATCCTAACTTAACAAACTATTCACAAACTAAAATATAGAAAAATTCGTCCGCATAGCTGTCGACTGGTAATGTACCCAAGAGACTAGCGGAATTACCTCGTTGTATGGCAATGCTTAGCCCAAGGTAAAAGCCAGCCCTTGGGTCACGGGAAGTGTCAACTAGACTTGAATTAAGTATATATTTGACATACCTCTGCATATGAAAGTCTTGAGTCTAGGACAGGCGCGCGCTAACGCTTCGACGCCATTCTCCGTGATCGCCTGGCACCAGGACACGTTCACGTGGGTCAGGAGCTGGAAATATAGAATGTTAGAATAGAAATTTAATTTGAGCGTGTCTCTAACAGAATAAAATGACTCAGGCATTAAGGTGGATGCTCCAAAGTAGCCTGCGAAATTCAAATTTCCTTACGTTTTTTGCAATTTGCTGGTCAGTACTAAGTTGTACGTTGATTAAAATATGATTCGGGACCGTAACAAATATGTATTTACAGAATTATAATCATGAGATTCAGTAATACAACTTGTTAAGTTAACATAATCCTAAAATTTCAAGATTCCATGAAATAGTCATTCAGTAGGATTACTTGATCTTAGAGATTTGTGTTGATGACTTTAATGATTATAATTCTGTAAATACATATTTGTTACGGCCGCGAATCATATTTGAATCAACGTACAACTTAGTACTGACCAGCAAATTGCAAAAAACGTTAGAAAATTTGAATTTCGCGGGCTACCATGGAGCATCCACCTTAAGTCCGCCTTTGTGCAGTTTCTTTTTTACTTGTGCATACATTTTTAATAAATAAATAATAAACTCGATTTAGCATCTCTAAACGCGGAGTTAAGTTACAACCAATATTTACTTCAGTTTACATAATCAGCCTATAATGTTCCCACTGCTGGGACACAGGCCTCCTCTTTTTGAGAGGGAGTGGGCTGTAATCCACCACACGGGCCCAGTGCGGGTTGGTAGATGTCACAACACAACTCATGGCACCTTATTCGGCATCAACTGTACTGTATATTATAGCGGTCATTGGCCCTACGTTTATGTAAACAGATGCTAGCATACTTCATTTCAAAAACAGTAATAATAAAGTTAGTTAATACCCTGAATCAATACGTCATTATCAGGTTAGACTATGTTGGGGTCGGCTTCCAGTCTAACCAGATACAGCTGAATACCAGTACTTTACATGGGGCGACCGTCTATCTGACCTCCACAACCCAGTTACTGGGTAACAAGATACCCGTTGGTAAGACTGGTTGTCAAACTTTCGGCCTTCTGACGACCCATATCTAAGATCGACGAATGACAGCCGGGACCAACGGCCTAACGTGCCTTCCGAGGCACGGGTGTAGAGATGGTCACCCATCCAAGGACCGACCGTAAAAATAAATATAGGAAATAATAGTAATAGCACCAATATTAACCTTACCGGGCATCCATCAGAAAGCGCCTTGAGTGAAATGTCTGTGATGTTAGAACAGGAGTCCAGGTTTATCCTGAAATAGAAGAAATATTCATCAATCAAGAAGTAAAAACAAGCCAGAGGGGTTTTTCAACTGACAGAGAGGAGCCTTGTGTCCCAGCCGTGGGAACATTATGGGCCGATTATGCTAATGGGCCTTCACGTTTGCAGCCGGCAGCCGGTATTTAGCAGCTGACTGCCTAGTTGGTGTAATGATCGTAACTCCTGAATGTGGGGATCGTCCTGGGTTCGACTCGGACCCAGGTAGGCCACTGCAAACACAATTTGTCGAAGTGAGAGATTACTGACCCGTCCAACACCCAGTGCGAATGCGGTGCCTCTAATCAGACCATGCCCCACTTGCTGGAGCGCCCCAAGTGCCCGTTCAGCTGCATCTTGGAAGAGTTAAAGAATGCCACTGATGCCGCAATCAACGCGGCCACCTACTGGGCTCAAACAATATAAAATGTCGAAGAAGGGTACTATCGACACGAAAAGAAAAAGAATTGAATCTCACCTCTGCAACTTTTTGCATCTCCTCCCAAGCGCCTGACAAGCGTTGTCAGTGATCTTCCGACATTTGTTCAAGTTTAACTCCTCGATGTTTGGACATGACTGAAAATAAACACGAAATTATAAGAAAAATAAATGGTATGACGACTTACGGATGTCTTATAAGGCGGTAAAGAGATAACGACGCAAGGCAATCCCTAAGTGCTTATACAGGGTCAAATTAAATTAGCTAGCGAAACTTCGCAGACGAAATGAATACTGATAACTAAATACGAAAAAAAGACGTATTTTTGGGCGTTGACCCCCAAAAATACATCTTTTCTTTCCCTCTAACTCTGATAGTGTGTAACTTTAAGTATCAGCTGAGAAAATCTGTTTCCTAATGTGTTATCGTAATTAGGTATCGATATCAATCACGTGTGAAGTTTACACAAAAAAAAAAACAGTTTTTAAACTGATATTTCAAGTGACTATACTAACTGCGGTCGGTGACCACACATTTTTTAGTTTATTGTGTTTATCTGTCGATACCCATCACGTCTGCGGAGTTTCGCTAGCTAATTTAATTTGACCCAGTATACACAAGCGACACGTTGCTAGCGGCAGAAGCAATTGCAGCCGTCGACTAGTGTCTGTGTGGCAATTTGGGCAGAACCAAGAACCCAGAGAGGTATACACTTTGTGCTATTTATTTCATCACCACAGCTCTGGAAACGGTGAAGATGAATGTGACATCCACGCGGACACTGCGCACCCGCACTGGGCCCGCGTGGTGGATTACGTCCCACTCCCTCTCACAGAGAGGAGGCCTGTGTCCCAGCAGTGGAGATATTATACACTGTTTTTGCTTGATGTGGCCACTTGTAAAGGAATTTGTGGTGCAACATGATAGCATCAATAAACTGACCTGTGCCAGCGACCTGACGGATCCATCCCCGATGCTCTCGCATCCTCGAAGGGACAGCTCTCGGAGGAAGCCGCCGCATCTGTGTGAGATGTTCTCTATTACTGGACCCTGGAGAGGAAAGACAATATCAATTAAAACTTAGGTTTGCTCACCGCTCTCATCATTCTTCTGCCCCTATTCTAGTTTATGTGGGGTTGGAGCCACATGTCCTGTTCTTCCATACTTCTATACAGGGCGGCAGGGACATCGACGCACCAGGGTCCGTATTCCCGTAATTTAAAACGTTCAAAATCTCGCAGTCTCATCTCGGCGACAAACAAATGTCAAAAACTTGTCAAAATGTAGGGAAATTAGACGTATTTTCAACCGACTTCTAAAAAAGGAGGAGGTTCTCAATTCCAATGTTTGTATTTTTTTTTTGTTATGTTTGTTCGCGCTCATCTCCGTCGCTTGCCAACCGATTTGAAAAATTCTTTTTTTGTTGGAAAGGGTATATACTTCCCAAATAGTCCCATAGAAATTTCATCAAAAACGGTTCAGTAGTTTGGTTTTTAAACCAAAATTACTGGTCAAAATTACAACTTAAAAGTGAAAAATAAAAACTTTTTTGAAAAAAAAAAAACAACCGACTTCAAAAAACGACACTACAAAGTGAAAAATAATTTTAATTTCGGAAGTCGGTGGCAAACAACGAAAATGCGAACCCAACGACACCGAGTTCTGACTGAGATCAGATTGTGAACGTTCTTAAAATTACGAGAATTAGCCCTCAGTTGTCAGAGCATAGCAGATGTAGGTTAATTTCTTTAATTCTGACACCAGAGCAGCGAGGAAAATGACGTGGGGAGAGTTTTTAGTATGAGTGTGGTGGATGGCTATGCAAGTAGGGGAAGACCAAAGAAACGACGGATGGACTGTGTGAAAGATATGGCTAAAGAGGGGGTGACTACCGAGATGACGACTGATATAGGATGGCAGCGACATCGACGCAAAACCTGTTACCATTCAGTTTTTTTTTTAAATATCCGACGAAAAATTTCAACGCAGGAGGGTCCAGAATTATTTACTGAATCCATGGCAACCGGTTGCGCATCGATGACCCTTTTTTTTTTGTTTCGCGATGGAAATCCTCATGGACTCCCTCCATCGTGGGGGTGACAGAGGGGTATGCCGGACTCTTACCGGCTAAAACCACCCCGTTCCACCTCTGCCTACGGCCGGGGGTGCGGGATTCGCACAAGCATTCACCGCTCGCATCGATGACCCTGCCCACCTGTATATTCTATCATGTATGACACTCGGCAATACTGTAGCTTCCCATTAGTGAAAGAATTTTTGGAATCGGATCAGTACCTAGTTCAGAAGATTACTAATATTCAACTGACGTGCTGTTGACTGATCAAAGTCCATGATATTTTGATAATATTTCAAAGATATATTCTAGGAATTACACTTTTTATGAAGATGTACTAGGAATCGGATACTAAAATTAAATATCCTGCTTTTTGTAAGGTTTAGTAGTAAATTAGGTGATTATAGTTTGGAACCTGTGTGATGACCAGCGGGGTAATTGTGTGACATACGAACAGTAGCAATTGCTGGGGAGTTTGTTGCGGCACTTCTTCTCTCCAGCGAAAGCAATAGGAAGTGGTGAAGGGCGGGTGTTTTGGGGGACTGTCTTATGTAATTTTGACGTTTGAAAAGTATTGATTCTCCTTTGAATAAATGACTTTGGATTTGATTGGCTTTCATTTTGACAGTTCAACAACATTCAATGCGTTATTTACGCCGTTGAGCAGACACATTTTTCGAACATATGAAGCAATTGATTAGCAATATCCTTCAAAATGATTCAGGTTGTGATTGATAGTGTTATGCAAGGTTCAGATGTATGAATGTAAACGAAGCAAAAGGAGTAGGTAGCAGGTGGCGTACTGTAGTGTCTGCCTGCCCCTATGAGAAGACGGCGTGACTGTATGTATGCAACTTTGTAGTTCAATTTATGTTTCTCACCTCGACATCCCTTTGAAACTCGAACAGGTCTATCCTCTGCCAGTTGGAGCCGTCCAGGGCTAGTATGTTCCATAGTTTGGAAACCTGCAAAATATAAATAAATGCACGAATAATGTCAAGACGAAACCAAGGGCGACACAAGGGCTGTTTTGCTTGCTAGGCATGCTTGGGAATTATGTTTTATTTTTCTTACGCACTACGCAATCGCGGCAGGCAGAGACGATAATAAATAAAAATAATAAAATCCACACAAAAACCAAACAGTACAATGAGAAGTCTTAAGATTAAGTTGTACAGCAGTTTAAGGTCGACACATCTGACGCCTAAACTAGGCAAGAAGCCTGTATCTTAGAAGCCGAAGTTCCCCGAACGATGATGAGGGGACGAGATTGTCGCCTACTGAAAAGACTGGCCGGCACTCGCAAAAGACAGAATTGTGTGGAAAAGGGAAAGGAAGGCCTTTGCCCTGGAGTGGCACCATACAGGCTATTTAGATTAGATTAGATTTCCCAAATTTTTTTTTTTTTTGAGGATGGGAATTCATCAAACGACTCCTCCCGCTCTGGATGGAGCAAGAGGGAGTGTCAGACTCTTACTGACTAAAACCCACCCGTGGTAACCCTTTCGGACGATCCCGCTACCCTGGCAGGCTTCGGCCCTATTGGGCCCCGTCACCCATGCTGACATCTCTTTGAGGCGCGCGTGGAACACATACACGCCGTCCTGCACGGGCCTGGTCCTGATCAGACGGTGAGTTACCCATTACTCACCGCCCGCAGGCCCGCGCCTACGGTGGCCGGGAGTCGTCGCGCGGCTCCCGACGCCCGGAGCGTCTCCCGCGGCGGCTGAGGCGTGAGGTGCGTTCCCTCGCCCACCCCGCCACCTCCTTCGCTAGCATGACTGCTTCGCAGAAGGAGGTGACTGCCTCCCACTCCCTCTCGCCCCGGACCATGGCTTGAACCAGGGCCGGACGCGAGAGGTCGCCGCCGTATGTTCTTATCTCACGTTTACTTTTTAATCAAAGTAGTAAACATACTGCACGATAATAAACTTTATGTTTGGGTGGGGTTTATAATCAAGTTTTATGCAATCGCGATCGGAGCGATGTTTTTGTTTCTAATCCTTAACCTAGTACTATTGTTGATCAAAGCTGTTTTAATGAAGCTTTCAGGAAATAGAGGTCAGTACTCAGGGCTTTAGAATGTGGTTCCAGCTCACCTGCGCGCATCTACAGAGCGAGACGACGTCCAGGTAGGAGAGTATCCTGAGCAGCAGCTCTTTGGGCAGCTTCCTGTTTATATGGTAGTCATCCTCGCCCGTAAACCGAGCGATCTGGAACAATAAAACACGTATAAAAATATTATTTAATAGCTGCGCCCCGCGGCGTCACCCTCATAAGTTTTGATCCCGTGGGAATATCGGGATAAAAAGTATCCTATATGTTGTGGTTACAAACCATCTGTGTGCCAAATTACATCCAAATCCGTTCAGTAGTTTTTGTGTGAAAGAGTAACAAAAATCCATCCATCCATCCATACAAACTTTCACGTTTACAATATTAGTAGGAAGTTGGCGCGCTTTTAAAAACCTCTCAAAATGATTACGTTAAAGTTAATAAGACTGTTAGTCAACCGCAAGTACACTGCCGAGCAATGAAAAAGTTCCACCCACAAAATGCCGACAAACACCTTAATATCTCCTAAGACATATAATTTAAAATTTGAACACAATTTTTACGTTTTTTTAGTTGGTAATATTCTGATGCGTTGTTAAATGTACTTCAATATTGCAGACGGCGTCATTAAGCTAGCCTTTCCCGGTTAGGAGTAATTTGGTGCTGTCACTGGAACTTTTTCATTGCTCGCGAGTGTATTTAAGACTAGCTTCTGCCCGCGACTTGGTCCGTGTGAAATGTCTTGTTCCCCCGACCCGTCGCATCGCATCACCTGCCCGCGTTATTACTTCGTCTTCGTTCAGAGTTCTTTCTCCCGGGCAATTGCGTAGCACATTATCAATGGGAATCAGTTTCATTTTGACAGTTCAACAACATTCATTGCGATATTTACGTGTTGAGCAGACAAATTTTTCGAACTTATGAAGCAATGGATTAGCAATTTGCTTCAAAATGATTCAGATTCCGATTGATCGTGTGTTACGCAAGTGCTGACTTCAAGTTAAAAAAACGAAAAGTACATTCCGTTTTATGATAAGTTGAAATAATCTTTCTTACTTTCAAGACTTCAAGAGAATTCATTTTGTAGCTCCTGTAATACGTTTCACGAATAAAACCAGAATGGAATTCAAAGTTATATTTACAGGCGTCCTAAATTCTTCGCCAGCAATTTATTGTTTCATACCTAACGCATCATATTCGTCGCCATTTATTTTTTCATAACATGTCATCATAACTTTTCATCTATCAAATCTTCATTTTTGCAACATAAGATATTGTACAGACGCCAGCACATCAAGCTACTACAATCTGTCAAATTTCTTTAATAGATTTTCAACTTTATCGCTAAAGCATTAAGGTTCAAGGTTGATTGGGAAAATTTGACAGTTTCGGGTAGCTTGACCTGCTGGTGTCTGTACCTGCCTCGTTAGTCTCGTGGTCGCAGGAGTGACTGCTGAGCGTAGGGTCTTGGATTCGATTCCCAAGTCGGACAGTTTTACTGGGAGTTTCTTAACAGCCCGTAGTTTGGAAGTTGGCAGTGTGATACCCTCGTGTCTCCGTTGGCCCTGCGCCTGATCTCTCTCTGGTCGTTTCGGAATGCCGTCCCATGTGAGTATGAGAGTGAGGGAACAAAGAGTGCACCTGCGTCTACGCACACACTTGTGCACTATAATACGAGTATCTCCCGCGCTGAAGGCTGGTTTCCGCTGAGATTGGTCGCCATAGTCAAAATTCGGTCTAGACGACTTCATTGTATACAGTATGGAGCTCACTATATGGGCTATATGTCGGCTATTATAACATCACGCTACGAGCCTTGGAAGCCGATTAAAGGTACAAAACCGGTCAAGTGCGAGTCGGACTCGCGCACCGAGGGTTCCGTGCAAATTTGTAGGTATGTAACTAAAAATTTACGGTTTTCGCAATTTTTCCTTTATCTTTGCTTTAAGACGTTGTTCGTACCAAATTTCAAGATTCTGAGTTCACGGGAAGTACCCTGTAGGTTTTGATTCCCTTGAGAGTGTCGAAAATTTGCGGCATAAACGGCTGTATCTTTTGATTGCGTCACAGCTCCAAGGGTCAGTAGACTTGAGTATTTGATATACATTCCAGCTTGATACCTTCACGCGTTCCTGAGAAAAAGGGTCTTGACAGACAGACGGACAACAAAGTGATCCTATAAGGGTTCCGTTTTTTCCTTCCGAGGTACGGAACCCTAAAAAAGGCAGAAAGAACGCTATGCAAAAGCGGAGTAATGGCGCGAAGAGGTGATGCGATACGACGCGGCGGGGGAACAATAAATTTCACGCGGACAAAATCGCGGGCAGAAGCGAATGGTCCTAATAATCATAATCAACCTAATCTTCCAAATGCGGGGACACAGGCCTCCTCTCGGTGAGAACGAATGGGCCATAATCCACCACGCGGGCCCAGTGCGGGTTGGCAGATGTCACATGTCTTCGAATTTTTGGTTCTAAGACATGTCGGTTTCCTCACGATGTTTTCCTTCACCGTTTTGAGAGCAGTGGTGATGAAATACCACTGGGCCACCATTGCGCTCAATAATAACCGGCACCCTAATTGCGTAACACACAATCAATCGAAATCAGAATCATATTGAAGCAAATTGCTAATCCATTGCTACATAAGTTCGAAAAATTTGTCTGCTCAACACGTAAATAACGCAATGAATGTTGATGAACTGTCAAAATGAAACCGATTCCGATTTATCGTGTGTTACGCAATTAGGGTGCAGCTTCCTAATAATATGATGACAATGTTATTGTATCTGGCTAAATCTAGTCCTTAGCTGTAGCAAAAGCAATATAAATGGATAAGTGGAACATTTAAATATCTTCTTCATACCAAATGGCACTAGTGCGTAGTAGTTCAGTTTATCCGTTATAGTTTATTTATCGCACTTTTTCCCCTTTGCATGATTTTCGTGTATTACATATTTTGGGAGCGTCAAATTGACAGACCATATTCGCAACACCACGCTGCGCTCCAAAATACAGATTACTGACGTTGCTCAAAAAGCCGCTAAGCTGAAGTGGGACTGGGCTGGCCACGTCTGCTGTATGCCTAATAAGCTGTGGGTCAAAATAACCACAACGTGGAGCCCTGACACAGCTAGATGGCATCGCGGAGACCCCGTAGAAGATGGTGGGACGATGGTTGGACCAAACAAACGACCAGTGGTCCACTTTAGCCCTGGATTGAAAGAGCTGGAAATCATGGGCTCTCCCCATGACTTCCAGCTCTTTCAATCCAGGCCTTTGTCCAGCAGTGGGATGATGCAGGCTAACAGTGTAATGTTTTTCCTTATTTCATCTTATTGTACCTACCTAGATGATTAAGTTAATGATGTGGTCTCCCATAATTAGAAATGCACACTAAGTAGAATTCTTCTTTTTAGTGGTTGTAATGGCAATCATATCAATCACTTATGTTTTAATAGGTTTTTATATTTTATTTATCCTTCTGATAGATTCTTTATATTTTGTAAATGTGAAGACTTTGTAGGCTTTGACTTTAGATCTGTACACCATATTTTATTTTATCAAGTACCTGGTACTTGTTGACAGGCCTGCGCCGTCCTCCCATACCTACTGTAATTTGAATACATTGTAAAAGCCAATTATTTTTAAAACAGTAACAGTGGAGTTTCATGTCGGTTCTTCTCCATAGGAAATGACCAATTGGAACCATGCACCTAGCTTCTGATATTTCTTAAGTGCCTGTGTAGATTAAGTGAAATAAAATATTTAGATTTTTGATTTTGTCCCTGCCTTGTAGCCTCTGTTGGACATCCAATAAATACTTTTCTGTTAACTACCAAATGAAAACCAGCCAAGTGCGAGTCGGACTCACCCGCGAAGACTCCGTCCGTACTACAAGGCAAAAAACGACGAAATAAATACATTTCTTGTATGGAGACCCCCGTTAATTCTATTATATGGAGAAAAGATACCTGAATTTGGTAAAATCAGCTGTTAGCGTGAAAGCGTAACAAACAAGCATACATACAAAAAATCAAATCTTCCCTCTTTATATCTTTAATCAGAGTTAATATTGTAATTTGCCAACCTTACTATTACTTCAGCAAAAGACCAAATCAATTTGAATAATTTCAAAATTATAATTTTTGAAACACAATGGTTCCTATAATGCTGGCCATCAGTTTCGCTACATAAAAGGATATATTCTAATTTAGTAACATCATCATCTGCCTAGCTTGTTCCTAACTGTTGGGGTCGGCTTCCAGTCTAACCTGATTAAGCTGAATACCAGTATTTTACATGGAGCAACTACCTATCTGACCTCCACAACACAGTTACTGGGTAATACGAAACCCCTTGGTAAGACTGGCTGTCAGACGTTCGGGTTTCTGATGACCTGTAACAACTGAATGACAGCCGGGACCAACGTCTTAAGGTGCTTTCTGAGGCACAGAGGGGTCTTGATATGTAAATATGGTCACCCATCCACGAGTCAACCGCGACAAGCGTAGCTTAACCTGATCGGTCAACCTGTGCAGCTGTTATTACTTTTACTTATAATTTAGTAATATTTAGTTTAACTACAAATATTTTTTTCCTGTTTCATCCATTGCCTGTCTACAGACAAGGTAGGCATTTCAATGGGTCTTGCAATGCCCCGTACCTACTTAGGTAGGTATACGGTATACTCATGTACTTACCTACAAATGGTGTGTTTATCTAGATATACAACGGAGAATGGGAACAAAACTTTAACATGGATTTTAATACCTATTAGAATAATAAACTTTGTTGCCAACAAGGGCCATTAATCGTTAATTAAAATACAGTAAACACAATTAGAGTCCATTAACCATATCTATTTAAGACACTGAAATAAACAAGCATGGACTAAAATGTGGCATGATAATTCCTTATCTGATAAACACAATTCAACAACAATGTCTGGCGTCGTTTCTAAACAAAAACATAAAATTAATTGCGCGTCTTATTTTGCGATTTACGTAAAAACGTAATTTTCCCGCCTCGATAAAAAAAATACTTGCACGTGTTCTATATGGCGCTTTCCCATTTCTTTCACAGACAAGCAAAGGTAACACAGTAAATCCAGAAAAACATCACGCGTATCAAAAAATATACGTTTTAAAATTAACAAAACAATCATTATAACGGTTTTTAAGCAATTCATGGGTTGAGTGGCCGCGCGCCTGAGGTCATTTACACTGACCTAACAAAGAAAAACATGAATACCGAGTACCGCGTGCGAATAAACAATAAAAACATACAAATTATAATCACCACATGATAAAAAAAATATCCCAAAGATTACGTAGAACGCATCCTTTTGTATTTTAAAAAAATAGAATAGCTATGGCTTCCCGACTTGTAAATAAATGTAAATCCATCAGTATTTACATGTGCTAAAAGTTTGTAATAAAGTTTTATTCCCTGGAAACGTCGTAAAAGGCATCAAGAACAAAGAATTGAACCCGTAGCGCCCATGTCAGCTGTTTTTATCACAACGAAAACACAAACAATGACATTAATATTGATTAGTTCTTACCTCGAATTTATTCCTTCCGGAATAACTCATGCTCGGGTAAGGCGTTACCTTAGCCACAATGTATGATTTAAAACACTTATTTTAAACAAAAATTTGTGCAAAGTGCACCACTAAACAAATATGGAGGAAAATTTTATTTGATTTTTCGCAGACAGCGACAAAGCAAGACGTTCTTCATCAGCTGCGGACTGGGTTACCAGACTGACATAATTTAATTTCCCCACTTCAGCCCACTTGTTGTTTTATCGATATGCCAGAAATAGCTCTAAGTGTGCCCAACGCGTGAACAATACTAAGTTAGTATCTGTAAGGCATAAACACACCACGTTTTTTAAGCGTGCAGTCCAATGATATTCTAGTAAACAGATATGTTATACACTTACAAAACAACAGAAAAAAGTGTTCCGCGCCGAGAGGCAGCACACATACACACTTTTCATTCATTTTACATTTCACTACAAGCAAAAAAGGATAGAAAAAGGATAGCTCGATAAAACCAATAAGAAAAAAAGTGACAGCTAGATGTTGTCAATTGCGCGTGAATGTAAACAAACATTATTCGGGCCACCAATCACCGCACGTTGGCATCATAGACTAACAAATTAACTAGGCAGAAAGTACAAACCGCGTGTACAGAATTTGCAGCCGGGATTTGTGCCTATGCAACGAATAAACACTATTAAAAGGTAGGTAGGTGAAAAATAAAACACGTTTTAAGAAGAAAGAAATATATTTATATTGTAAAAATAATCATATACCTTCGAAAAGATTTAATTTATTTCTTTTCTGTGTCTTAGAGGGCTTTTTTATTTCGTGAGCGGAATGGAGGCGAACTGTTGTATACTTATCAATTATAGTTTTTTTGTTTAATTTATAATTAAATATATCAAACAAAATTATAAAGAAAAGTTATTAAAAGGGAAACTAGAACTCTGCTGTAAAGATGACTTTACTGCCTAATATTCGCATCTGTACTTTTATTCTATGTCCGGAGTGCACGCATCCTTGTCGTTCATACTACAAAAAATGTATTTTCCATCTCTTCCTTTTTTCTAACCTCCAAATATCAGAATATTAGGAAAATAATTGAAATATATTAATAAATCGAAGTATATTCTGTACTTCTGTGTGGTATGAGATCCCTTGTGTTTTATTAACTTTGGTATCATAATTGGTACACTTTCTAAATACACAAGATGGCATTTTGGATGGTAATTACGTAGCAGCGCGCACCGTGTCACTCGTAGACGTGCGTGACACAGACTAAAGGCAATACGTCCCAATTAGGACGTTTTCTAGTCTTCACGATTTGCGCGCTCATAACATATCTGTTTACTAAAATATCATTGGTGCAGTCTGTATGGCCAGACTCGGCGGACTGTGCGTAAAAAAAAACGCTGTATGTTTAAAACCTAACTAAAGAATAGGTAATCATTTATTTCAAAAGTTTATTCTACCGTTCTATTATTATGATCACGTTATTTCAGTCTTCTCCGACTTACTTTTAAATTCATATCTAGCCAGATAGAATTCCATTGATAATGTTTACAATTTCAAACAACGTGAATAAATTGAGTTTATTGTGTTTTGAAAGGAAATATTACACACTAGTGAGGAGAACGTCTTACGCGGCAACCCTTATAGCGTTCCAGATAACAATTTACATAATCTGTAGCGTAAAAAATGTTCCGTCATTGCATCGATATGTTTGACGTTTTATAACAATAAACAACTGTCTATGCCTTTCTCTGTCACTCTTACGTAAAATATTATAACTTGTCTCTTTCTATGCTAAAAATACCGGTCAATATAAATAATTTCGAGATTTTCCAGTTTCCGGAATAGAATGCAATTTTATGTTTCGTATCAAAACTCTCGAAAAACAATCGATTCCTAGACTTTTGGGTAAAAACTACGACTCAACAACTAAGATTTTATTGTCACTTAGCAGCGTTAGGTATAGCAGGAAATAGATGCATGAATCACAGTACCTAAATACCTAGGTACTGTTATTAATACCTACCATTGCATTTATTGATTCCAGTGCAGTAGGTAGCTCAGGGCGTAAAACCAGGCACCGTTCAGGCTAGAAAGAGACTGTCACACAAGTATGAGTGAGAGAGACGACGCTCTACAAAGCCATTTTTTTACGAAACTCAAATTTATGCAATATTGACGCCCGGGTCCGGAATGACCCAGTGAATGAACCGAATGACCCATGGAATGACCTATTTTTGCATGAGTCTTGTCCTAGTTTATTATTGCCATTTAGTACTCATAGCAAGAATTATTTATTTATTTAATGGATCTCAAACAGAGGCTACACAATTACCTGCAAGCAGGGCTTGGAATACCGGTATTTTTGGTAACCGTGACCATTGGCCTTGCTGTGATACCGGTACCAGACGTGGTACCTGTACTATTGGTATTTCTAATCAGTATCGGTATGTACTGCACCGGTACCAAACAAATATTTCCGTTAGTTAGAGTGAGAAAACAGATAATTGTAGTCTTCTTCTTCTTCGGGTCGCTGGCACGACTGTATTTTCAATCTTGTCTTCCCAAAACTTTGCTACTTCCACGGCTTTGTCGGTGGCAGCGCAGAGGTCACTTTGGCTGCATGTTTTGGGACACAGAGGGCAAGATAGGAGGTGGAGCATGGTGTGCGACATAGCTCCACAATCACACCCTACTGCCGTTCCGTCAAGGTAGCCCCACTTTACCAGGTGGGACTTACATCTTCCAACTTGTTTCCGGAGACGGTTCAGAGACTTCCAAGTGGACCACGGAAGATTACACCCTGCAGGGAGGTGCTCCTTTGGTGGTAGTTAGCAAGTAGGAGGGGGAAGAGTATCCTGCCGTAGTTTGCAACAGGCGTCGGCCGGGTTTCCTGACAGAGACGCTGTCGGCTGTCGATTTTAAAGAAGCGGTGTCTGCTTTTTAGCCGTTAGTAGCTGTGCGCCAGATAGTGGGTGCCTGGTATCAGATTCCTGTTTCGAGTTTCTCCACTGCGGATGCAACTTCTCTAAGTAAAAATGATAATGAATTATAGGCATTACAAAAATAACTTTTAGGTTGCCAACCGTACGACTCCGTACGAGGTTCCTCGTACAAATATGAGATTTGTGGTACGCGCCGGGTACCTGAATTTGGTACCGGTACTTGTTCGGTAGAGTACCAATACAACAATTATTATTGGGAGTGAAATTTCAAGGACTCGTCACGTTTAGGCTAGAGTGAAGTAAAATATGACTCTCTCTCTCTCTCTGCCTCTCGCACTATTCCCTGTCCATTACATTAGGTAAACCGTTTTTTGACAGATGAAACTAGGATTGCAGCAACACACAATACCTTGATTGATACACGTACGGTATTATAATGTATGTAAGAAGCCATAAATAAGATAATTCAATAAGATAAGTTTATATATTTATTTTATTACGCATTTTAAAGTTAACTTTACGTAATCTTGAATAGTTCGTTCTAAGACAGCTGTCAAAAAACGGTTAACCTAAATAAATCTCTGTTGTTCTTTATTTTGTTTAATTAAGTTTGTTTAATTAGTCTAATTATTCGTATTTTCGCGTTTGACCTCTATGGCTCCTGTTAGGTACCCGCAACTCAACTGCGCAACTTTCACACAATTCGAAGTCTTTTGAAAGAAATTCCTAATCCATTGCAACTAGGTTCGAATAGTTTGTCTACTCAACAACATAAATGACGCAATGAATGTTGTTGCACTGTCAAAATGAAAGACATTGCTACTGATTAGGTACCCCGCAGGTTAACCGCAACCCCACTCTCACAATCACAATCTAAAGTCTTTTGTAAGAAATTCCTAATCGATTGCTTTATATGTTTGTTAAATTCGTGTGTCCAACAACGTAAATGACGCAATGAATGTTGTTGAACTGTCAAAATGAAAGCGAAGTGTGTTACGAAATTATCCTGCAGTCCTTAGCATAATCTGCCTATAATGTTCCCACTGCTGGGACACAGGCCTTCTCTCTGTGAGGGAGTGGGCTGTAATCCACCACGCGAGCCCAGTGCGGGTAGGTAGATGCCACATGTCTTCGAGTTTTTAACAAAAATTGATCAAAAACCACATTTTGCAAAAATTTAACCATTCGTTACTATTTTTAACAATTGGTTGAGTTTAACTACGGATCAAAAAATCGGCCCTAAGACCTACATTTTTAAACTAATGCCATTTTTGGAATTTTCAACCTTATTTTGACGATTTTGGGGGGACGGACCAGTATTTTTTTACATTTTCCATCAAAAGTCGAAAATTATGCGGCCTAAAAAAAAAAATGGTTGAGGATGTAACAGCGCTATTTCATTTAATACCCCACACATGCCTTAGCACTGAAATGCACTTCAAATTTTTAAGACCCCCCTTTCAGTCCAAGCTGCAAAAAAAAATTTTTTTCTTATATTTGCAAAATAGTTGGGCAATCGTCATCTAAAACTATTCCAAATTTCAAGTTGATAGCATTAAGTAGATCTTGAGATATCCAGCTGTGACAGACGGATAGACTGAGGCGCCGATTCCCTTGTTCACAAACTAAACTAAATGTAAGTTCAGTAAATCTTTTTCTTTCTATTTCATTAAGAAAAGGACAGAAGATAAAATATTAGTTTAGTCCTGTCAAATTAGTCAGCGACAGACGTAAATTGACTTGTATTTTTAGTAGCCAAGCCATGTTTTTAATCACGTCGAAACTGTCTATGGAGCATCTTAATTTGACAGGACTAAACTAAAATTTATCTTTTGTCCTTTTCTTAATGAAATAGAAAGAAAAAGATGCACTGAACTTAAATTTAGTTTAGTTTGTGAACAAGGGAATCGGCGCCTGAGTCGCACCATAAGGGTTCCTTTTTACCATTTTGGTACGGAACCTTAAAAACTGACTGAAAGGTTTAAGCTTGGTTTGTAATGACACGGAATCTGTCTAGCAATAGACGTCTTTCGGCTGAAAGATGACGATGATGCAATATTTATAGAAATATTAACAAAAACACAGTTTTGTATAAAAATACATTTATTTGAATGCTAAATATAAACTTAAGTAAGTAAAAAATTCGCTTCAGAATGTCTTTTGTAACTAAAAATGAGCGCTACTTTTTAATACTTAAGTTTTTTTTAAAGAAGTTTTTAATCACTGGTTCCAAAACTTATCCTACCTAATCATCACTGAGTTTGATTTTAGGGTAATACTTGTGAAAATAACTCATGGTTAAAATATTAACTATTAGATAGTGTGTTAGTATTTAATAAAATACCACCCCTCGATTCAGTCAGCCCGGTTTTCAACTTGATTACTGATTCCTGAGGGCTATCATTTGATCAAATGCTAACTTCTGCAACTTGCTCCGCGTTTAGTTTCTTGTTTTATCCTATGGCACTCGGCAATAGTCTAGTTTTCTTTCAGTGAAAGAAGTCTTGGATTAGTTTCGAAGATTACCCTACATACAAACTCACAAATTTTACCTCTTTAATATTAAGACTGGCAGTTACTTCCAATGATACCAAATAACAATCAGCCTCTAAACGGATCAGCAATGGGTTCCTTTACCTTTTCAAACGGATAGTGAGGGTGTGTCTGCCAGAATGAAGGCAGAGTGAATCGAGTACGCGAGTCAAATCGATTAATCTTCTCGATTTCGTCTTGCTCTAACTTAAAATCAAATATGTTGATGTTTTCGGTGAGCCTCTTCGGGTTGACCGTTTTCGGGATTGGTACCACGTTTCTGTCGACCTGGAAATTATTATAATATTTGGTTATTTATTTATTTATTTTACCATTTATGTACACACATAGGTATATAAACAGACAATGAAAAACAGAACAGAAAAAATAGGTACAGAGGTGATGCTTATATCATAAGAAATCTCTTCCAGCACACCCGAGACAGGACAATAGATACACAGATGTAGAGACAGAGCAAAGGAGACAAAAAATAATACATAGAATCAAAAACAATTCACTTAAAAATTAAACAAAAATTACGAGAATATAATTATTTTACTGGTTGGCGCTTTTGGTTATTACTGATATAGAAAATATATTTTTTATTAAAAGCAAAGTTATGCCGTGTAGAAAAATCTACTAGCACTTTTCGTTTTATTTGAAAGTATTTTTCTTCTTTCATAAATCATCTCAGTATTCATCCCCTATTCAATCTCAGTATTCAATCCAGCAATGAGCCATCTTTTTTTATGTCTTTTCCTATTTTTACTCATGTTCACAATCATACTCTAGTTTTCTCACGACAGAACTCATTAATGGATATCCATACTAATGCGATAGTAGCTCTGTCTGTTTGTTACTTTTTCACGCTTTAATGGCTGAACGGATTTGGATAAAATTTTGCAAACATCCAGAACATGACCTGGATTTGGGCACAGGATACTTTTTTCTATTTTTTGCCTTTAGTATGTTCCCATGGAATAATATTCGACCTCCATGCCTGCGAGGCCGCTGTCAAAGGCTAGTTTAAAATATTTCCAGATAACTTACCAACCACCTCAACACCACTTGAGCAGAAGTCTTCCCATACTTCTGAGCAATTTTCACGAGAACCGGGTCATCCATCTTAGGTCCTGGGAACTGCATACCGTACCGCATGACCAGGGAGCCGAAGGGACTGAAGCCCATGACTATGATATTTTCAGACTTGGCGAAGGTTATCAGTTCTTCTTGGATTATTTGAGGATGGACCTGGAAAGTGATTTATCATTTAAGAAGTGAGACTTCGAGACATCGCCAAGAGAGAGAGGTTGGCCGACTCTGCACGTGACCAGAGGGTTGAACTATTTTTGGCCAAAGAATCGGCATTGCCATACAACGTGACAATGCTGCCAGGCTTTGGGCACTTTTCCTATTGACAGCGATGCGGGCGATTTTTTATTTTTCTTCGCTTTGATTATTTCCCCTCCTTTTTATATACTTGTACATTGTTTTTAGAGTGTTAGCTTTTAAATTACGTAAATATAACAAATGTCCAGTTTGAAGGGTCGTTATCAAATGTCTGCAGAGTAATGATTTTGCCATAAATAAAGATCTGTCATGGCAACCCATTTTGGTAATACAGGGGGCTTACCACCAGCTCTTATAGCAGGGCAGAAGTTGAACTGCACTGCTTTTTTGTACTTAGTCATAGAACAAAAAAGCAGTGCAGTTCAACTTCTGCCTTGCTATAAGAGCTGGTGGTGAGCCCTCAGGTGTCGGTGAATGGTAACTTGTATTAACGGGACTAATATGCCACCTATTAAAAACAATCCTTAAACCTGTCCTGCCACCATGCCATCGATTCCATTCGAAAACATGGCAATGCTCCTTAGTTTTAGAAAAAGCTCTGTCTTTAGTACTTGCCCTGGTGACATTTTCCGCCAGAGCTCAATTACTTAAACAAATCTAGCAGTTCTAATTACCTCAATCTGCAAAGCCACAGGTCTCACAGTCCCCTCATCTAGGATCCTCTGCACCTGCTCCTTATTGAAGTTGGACAATCCTATGGACTTGGCTAGGCCAAGTCTGTGCATGTCTTCCAAACCTCGCCAAGTCTCCATGAAGTCCACGTCAGAGTAGCTGTAGTCGGCCTGGAATAGTAACAAATACTATGATTAATCTTTTCAATAAAAAAATGTTGACAATCGTCATTCAGTCTCGGAAGACGTCTACTGCTGGCCAGAGGCGGCAGAGGCCTCCTCTAAGCCGGCGCCACATCGACGGGTCTAGTGCTTCCCGTATCCCGCGGATGCCCGCGACTTTTATCAGGTCGTCAGTTCATCTTGTGCGGGTTCATCTTTACCAAAGCTGCGTCACGCCGCCCGGTGCAGTCTACGGTCCAGAATTTTTCGACTCCATTGGCTCTTCGTTCTATGAGCAATGTGCCTACAACTTACCTCTTGAGTTGGTTGTCAATAAATGTTTGCTCCCGAGTAGTGGTGGCTCAGTGGTAACGGCCCCGACTTACAAGTTGTGGGGTCGTGTGTTCGAACTCAGGCAGGCGCTTTACTTTGTGTAAAATAATCTCATCACCACTGCTCTTAAAACGGTGAAGAAAGAAATCGTGAGGAAACTGGCATGTCTTAGAACCAAAAATTCGAAGACATGTGACATCTACCAACCCGCACTGGGCCCGCGTGGTGGATTACAGCCCACTCCCTCTCGAAGAGAGGAGGCCTGTGTCCCAGCAGCAACATTATACGCTGATTATGATATTATTTGCTCGTGGTTTTTTTCTAGACAACTTCCGATATACTTTGATTTTTGTCTAAGATGAAGGCATACTTACATTGAGCCCAATAGGCCAGTGCATCAGATATAAGTCTACGTAGTTGAGTCCACTCTTGTTCAGGGTCTCCCTCAAGGCCACCGCTACCTCTGCCCTTCTGTGATGAGTGTTCCACAGCTGAAAATAAATATTTATTTATTTATGTACACACATATGTATACAGGGTGACAGGGTAACTCGACGTATGCCTTGAAAGGCGTTATACTAGAGGTCATTAGCATCAAATTTATTCCAGGGTTCAAAACTGGATGGATACCAAGCTGTGTCGGTTCTTCGATTTTTTAGAAATTTTCTGACTTGTTACCAAAAACAATTAATCATGATAAAAAACTACTCCACTCTCAACATTTAATTGATACCTACTTTTCTGAAAGTTGAAAAACGAGATCATTAAAAAAAAATGCTTGCAAAACTTACATAGTCTCAGAATTAAAAGCAAATGACATGGCATGGACATGGCTAAATGACTGCCCCAAGCATGAATAGTAACCCCACATTAACTCGTAATATTTAAATATTCGTTCATGAATTATGAAGCGTTTAATAATTTCCTAGAACTTTCGTGAACTGTTAGACATAAAAAAGTATCTTAGTTGCTTTTTTTGATTGACATGACAAGTTCAAGGAGAATAATAATACAGTACTATCATGTCGCTTTTCTAGAATGTCAAATCAAAACTATACTTATATCGATTTTTGATAACAGGTATCAAAACGATTTATTTTCTGAAACTAAGAAGTAGTTGCTTGCAGACTGGTTGCTTTATTTATTATAAATGATTCACGTGGGTACTAAGGTAATTAAGTTTGTTCTAGGTTCCAAGGAATGCCAACATTTGTCATCTTTGTTATGAACTGCTGAATTCAGAAGCAATGAGTGATTTACGTTTATTTGGTAACACGTTTATTTTATACAATGCACTGGAAAGAAACGATTCAATGTTACAGAATTTACCAACGTCACATCCAGCTTTCCATCAAGTAAATAAATTGTTTTTTAAACACAGTGTGTTCTTTTATATTTACATGCCCATCCGGTAGCATGGATCATCTTCCTTTTCAGATATTCAGTTTCTCGGCCTGTAAATCATCAGAACTACTGTCCCTGACCTCTCTCTCTCGGTTGTGTTAATGGACTAGCATCCAATCAGAATGATTTGATCAAACGGACAGGTAACCTAAACTAACTTTTTTAGATAATGTTCTTATAAGATTCACAGAATAAATAAATAAATCGCATTTTTGTTGTTTTATCTCAATATCTTTTATGTCCTCCCAGGATTTAACAATCACCACATACTAATTAAACTAAGTCCCCCAGGCGCATTTGTTTGTTAGTCTGTATGTACGGATGTATTAATAAACAGATTTTGATGGGGTTGTCACCAGTAGGTAGATTGGTTCTTCCGGAAGGTTTAGGTATACAGTCGTGTAGGTTGTATTGACCAATGTAATTCAAGTCAGAAAAATCCTGACGCCTGAGTGTTATTCTTGCGTGCGTTGCCCCAATCAGCGCCCAGAATCCGCCTCTCGAGTCCATTTATTTTTAGTTAATATTAATCCTTATTTTCAAATACTTCCATCATTTCAACCACTACTTATATTGTCTGTGAAAACTGTCTTTATTTCAACTCATTTGAATAAGAAGTTTAGGATTTATAAGTTTAATACTTAAATACGCGCGGCGAGTGATTTTTGCACGGATTGTAGAATGCTCGTTGTATCACGGTTTTTGGTGCAATTACCCTTTTGTAGATATTTACTAAAGTACCACCGTGCGAAATCAGGGTGGGTCGTTAGGCAAAAATACAATTATCAATATTATCGCAGATACATCTAAACGCCTAGGTAAAAGTTCATAGCAATATCATTTATTTGCAGTTTTTGTATGCCTATTGACGTAGGAGTTACACGATTTCATTTACAGGATTATAAAGATATTAAAAGTTCCTGAAACTTTTTTTATATGAAATATTAATATCCAGCTATTCAGAATTACATATTGCTAGGTACCATGTTTATTCATTGCTGAAAAGTCGTCCATACTTCTATTTAGCCATCTCCTTTATATTTTTTTAGTTCACTGGACTTAATTTGTTGCTAATGACCTGTAGTACCTGTAGTACCCTTTCAAGGAATACGTCGAGTTTCCCTGTCAGCCTGTATACAAGAAAACAAACAAGACAAGAAAAATACAGAACAAAAAAATAGGTACAGAGGTGAAGGTTAATTTCTGAATTGTTTTTATGTTTTCTATAACGGACGCTTTTAACGTGCACGTCTTTCTACATCGTTCTCACATGGTTAATTTCGACACGAATGATGTAATCAAATATTTTGTAACAATTTTATGATTTAAAAAAGTGTCCGTGGAGTTTCTTGCCCGTTCTTTTCCATAGGTACCTACGCTCTGGAATGGGCAACTAGCTTCATCTTTCTGACTGACTGACCCTTTGACAATTCAAAAGGGCCTGTAATTGGTTTAGTTGAATTAAATGATTTGAGTTTTTTTTTTTATTCTTATATCATAAGAAATCTCTTCCAGCATACTCGTACCTGCTATAGGAGTAGGTCAATAGATAGAGAGATGTAAACGCGTGTGAAAGAGTAAAGAAGACAAAAAAAATCATAAAATCATATATAATTCAATAAAATGAATAGCATTAATTAGTATAATGAAGTGTATGTTAGTATAATGTACATAATTATTATAATGAAGTGCAGACCATTATTATATTGCTTATCACCAGGCATGGCTTGCCTATCGTGGTGGGAACATTTTAGAGAATGTATGATTGGACATTTATTTCATTTTGTAAATGACATACAATGTCCATAGCTGTGTCCATAGTCTGACGGTAAAAGTTTAGAACTTATAGTGGGTTTCCTTAAGAGAAATGCTATATTAATATATGTGTAACTCAAATTAAATTAGCTAGCGAAACTCCACAGACGCGATTCATCGAAACAGGATAAAAACAAAAAATTAAAATTTTTCGTGGCCAAGGCCCACTGGTAGCGTAGTATATAGTTGAAACCCTCGGGCCGTGGGGTCCGAGTGATCATGGTCTTTTTAAGGAAATTTCAAAACGACTGGTTGACACTTGCCATGACCCAAGGGCTGGCTTTTACCTTGGCCAGAGACTAAGCATTGCCATACAACGTGGCAATGCCGCCAGTCTCTTGTTGTACATTACCAGTCGACAGCGATGCGGAATGGGATGAATTTTTCGACGCTACATTTTAGTTTGTGAATATCTATTTTTGTTATTTTAGTGTTAGCTTGTTTTAATTGTTGTGTCTTTGTGAATACATACATACACACACACACACACCCCCACAAACATACATACATGTGTTGAAGATCGGTTTTTTCTTTGGTTAGTATTGTGTAAAGACATCGATAACCATAACGTCTGTGAAGTTAACACAAAAATAACAGATTTTTTTAACTGATATTTCATGTCGAGACAGCGCTTGCGATTGTAGATCACAAAACATCATCATATACCTTTTGTTCTTGTCGATGGAGTTTCGCTAGCTATTTTAATTTGACCCTGTAAAATCAGTATTAGGTCGAAGCAAACTAACGACGATAGTTTTAGGTCATACCAAACCTTCGGGGTGATTGCGTGACAGACTAAAAGTAGGAATGGCTTTCATTTTGACAGTTCAACAACATTCATTGTGTTATTCACATTGTTGAGTAGACAAATAATTCGAACTTATGAACCAATGGTTTAATAATAATAATAATAACATTTTATTTCAGCAATTACAATTAATACACACAATAAAATCAACACAAAAATCTAACAGCAATATCCTTCAAAATGATTCAAATTGTCATTAATAGTGAATTACGCCATTAAGGTGCTTACCTTAGTAGTAATAAAGACATCTTCCCTCGAAACAGCTCCCTGGGCGATCTTCATCCTGACAGCTTCTCCTACCTCAGCCTCAGTGTTGTAAATAGATGCTGTGTCGAAATGCCTGTAACCAATGTCTATAGCTTCTAGGACCACGTCCCGCAGCTGCTTGCCTTTCGATGTAACCACGCCATTCTGGAAAAATAAAACAGCATACAGTATCCGGACGTTTTGACGCTTTGGGCTGAGAGGGAAAGAGACTGTCAGAGACAGTCTGTGACTGTCAGTGTGAGTGACAGAGATAACGAACGTTTTGATTTAAATATTTATTTATTGTTTTCATGATTTTGGGCTGATTTTTCCAACGCGAGATAACTTTATCGGAGGAATAATTTTGAATTTTTGACAGTTCTTCCATACAAAACCTGTCAGACGTCGATTTTATTTCACGAATAAAAATTATCGATCGATTGAAAAATCAGCCCAATGTTCTTTTTTATTGTTTGTATTTCTTGTGCGTGTCACAAGTGTTTTTTTTTTTATAAAAAAAACTTTGCCCCACACTACGAATTACTCCTGTATCGTGGGTGCGTTTACAAACATTTGCACTCACATACACAAGCAGCCAGACCCAGAACAACTACCTGTGGGCAATACAAATATTTCTTCCGTGCGGGAATCGAACCCGTGACATGCGGCGCAGCAGTCGATCACTCAGCCACTTCGCCAACCGTGTTGTCAAAGTAAAAAAAAAATGGAAAAATAAATGGATAAATAAATAAATAAAGTATTTCCTTCTGTCTTTCTTATATAACTAGATTTGCTATCTTAATGGACAGTATTTCATGAATTGTATTATCGTCTGTGACTGACGACAATGTGCTGAAATAATAAAAGAGTTGTAGGGACTTCTGTCTACCTCTTTGGGTAATAAACTCCTGCGTGATGTTATCATTTTCTTTTTTTTTTTGTCAAATAAATGATCATCTGCCAGCCTTTCCTAACTATGTTGGAGTCTCCTATTTAACGTCCATTAACCAGTTCCTGGGTAACACGATAGTCCTTGATAGACTGGTTGTCAGACATTCGTGCTTCTGACTACTCGTAAAGACTGTCAAGGATACTACAACTAATAATAATAATATCCCTGGACATTTCACACAGCGCCATCTAGTCCCAAGCTAAGCAACCTAATGCTTGTGTTATGGTAACAAGATGGCTGATAAACTACTTATATACATTTTTTTTTTTTTGTAAATACATACATATTATAGATAGAAAAACACCCAGACTCGGAACAAATACATGTAGGTCATACAAATATTTGTTCCGTGCGGGAATCGAACCCGCGACACGCAGCGCAGCGGTCAATCGCTTAACCGCTGCGCCAACCGTGCCGTCAACTGACAGCTGGAACTAACGGCTTAAGGTCTATCTACACATCAAGGCCGTGTCCGGGACGTGACAGGGCCGTGGCGCACACAAGGCAGACACTGAAGCTCAAGGCAGAAAATGTACACCCCGATATTTTTTTGAGCCGTTGACGGAGCACGGTCCGTCTACGTCCCGACACGGCCCTGATATGTGTGGATAGACCTTTAACGTGCATTCTGAGGCACGGATGGTCCCCCATCCACGAACTGACCGCGGTAAGCGTAGCTTATTAACCTTCGACCGACCCGTGCGAGCTGATTATCAAGTCAAGTCAGTATAAGCTAATAATTATAAAAAAAAAAAAAACATTTATTTCTGGTTTCAATAGCACCCATTAGCTGACAAACAAATCAAATCAAATAAAATCAAATAAAATTAAAATGAAATAAAATTAATACAATCAAATTAAACGGAAACAGAATTAAAATAAATAATCAAAACAGTAAAATTAATATGGAAATAAAAAATCAAATAAATAAATAATCTATACTTATAATAAATCTGTAGAAGTGAAAATTCTGTACATTGAAAATATCAAAAAAATAAATGGCAGGGGGTGTTACTAGACCGACACCGAACCCAAAAATGTAATTAAAAAAATTTTTGTCTGTCTGTCTGTCGGTCTGTCTGTCTGTCTGTCTGTCTGTCTGTCTGTCTGTTTGTTCAGGCATCACGCAAAAACTACCGGTTCGATTACGTTGAAACTTGGTATAATTATTCTTTAATATCCTGGGCACCACACTGGGTACTTTTTATCCCGGAAAAGTATATACAATAAAAAACAAATTTAATTTTGCGGTTCGATCCCTAGACCCGATTACTGCACCAACCGCAAATAATAAGTTTGTCGTAGGTTAAGTCACCCGCAATGGAGTTCATTTTTATTCCTTTTAGTTTTTAAAGTTATTTAGGTTTATTTTTATATAAGTTGTAGGTATAGATTTTAATTTTAAAGTATAGGTAGTATACATATTTGATAGTGTACGTAGTGACCGTAGGTTATTTTATAATACTGTTAGGTAGGATTAGTCATTCGTATAGATATTAGTTTTTAGGGATTTTGCTTATTTATTGAGTTTAGATTAGTAAAGTTATCATCAGAAATATGTTTATTTAGGTAGGTAGGTATTTAATTTTCTGTTATTGAGTTTTTTTTTTTAATTAGGTAGGTACTTAGGTAAAGATATCATATAGGTACCCTCTTAATCACCACTAATGAGACACAATTAGTTTTCTATTGTAATTAGCCACAAAGGGCCCGCGAGATAGATGGCATTCTGGGAAAGCACATAGGTACATTTTATCCTGTTAGCACGTTCCCGTGGGATAATTTCCGACATCCACGCGGGCGAAGCCGCGGGCAGAAGCTAGTCACAAAATAAATCAATACCATAGATATAGGAAAGAACTAGGGATGGGCCGAAATTCGGTTCACGTTCAGTTCAACCGAAATTCGACAGCTTGAACCGAACTTTGGCATCCGGCCGAAATTCGGTTCAGATGCCGAACATTCGGCACAAGAAAAAATACCTACTTGCACTATTTTGACTGAAATTCAATAGAACATTACTGTAAAATAAATGTATGTCTTTTACTCAGTCATTATCATTTATTTATTTGCTAATGACCGGCCGGCTCCGGGTATTATGCTCCGGGCCACGCGGTGGGAGCGCGGTGTGGAGGCGGGGTACATCTAGCAATAATATTGAAGTAAATGCGTAAACAAGCCACGACGACGCGTCGCTCTCGAGAAAGCGCTTGAAATTGAACCGAAGTTCGGCCGAACTTTTCATTTTAACCAAATGTTCGGCCGAAGTTCGGATTCGGTTCAAACCACATTCGGCCCATCTCTAGAAAGAACACATTTCTATGATCAATACCCTCTCTCCGACACCGCAATCATCATGAGTACTACGATGTTGGGTATTATAACACTAACCTTATCAAATCCAAGGTACGTGCCTAGCCCTAAGGCTGGCATCTCCCTTCCATCGGACATCTTTAACTTCGGCACATCCACAATCGAGCTCATCTGAAAAAGAAAAAAAAAAAAGGAAATTTAATGAGGTTTCCACAAAGTGACGAACAGCCGGTCAATCATCATTTCACAAGCTGCCAGTGTATTCTGTAAAAATCTCACCGTGAGTACCTACTTAGGTGAAGGGAGCTGTAATTCCACCAGCCGATCGATTCCGTAAAAATCTCACCGTGAAAAGTTAGGTGTGAAGTGAGCTGTCAATCAATTCCTAGTACCTACTAGTTGAAATGACAGCTCACTCCACGCTCAAGTCACTTAACCTAAGTTTTCACGGTGAGATTTTTACAGAATAGAAAAGAAAGAAATACCTACGGCAAACATGACACATATAAAAAAGAACACAAACACAAAAAAAAAACTAGTTACCATGGATTCAATAAGTACATGATTCTGAACTCCTACGTTTAAATTTTGCGTCGGTTATCAAATAAATAATCAGCAGTTTGATAGAAAAGTGCAATACCTACATAGGTACGCGGTCAAAATTTATGGAACACATCGTGATGGAACAGCTGATTGCACGGATATGCTGATGCAGGGAATCATGCTGATGCAAGTGAATCCATCGTTACAGTTTGCGCGTCGCGGCGTCGATCAGTCCCTGCCAACTTGTATTATACATATGTAGGTAAGTGTCATATTTCATTACAAACCTCAAATCAAATCTAGTATCTGACTATTGTTGTTGTGTAAAAAGGCGATCAATAATATCTGACTATTGTTTTAAAACAAACAGGTTCTAGTCTTTGTTTAAAGCTACGATAAACATTTGAATAGGTAAAAAAGCTAATCAACAAAAACACTATTTTATTTGACAGACTCCTTAAACCTTCTATCTCTTTTTAGTATTGTTGGTTAGAAAAGGACACCAATATTAATAGTTTAGTCTAGTTTGCAACCGAATTGAACAAAATGTTTTTGAAGCAATGATAAAAATAGTATCAACGCGAGCGCGCGTGGTCAATGTCTAACCGCTACTATTCAAATAAAACAATGCAGTGCCAGAGATATCGTTGTTGATATTATTATTATGTATATATGTATGTATGTGTGTGCATAAAGTAAAACCAGTAGTAGGTAATACTCCAGCCAATTGTAAGAATTGGAAGACGAGCCATTGTAAGCAGCGAGCGAGTCATTGATAACAAGGGGAAAACGGCTTTTGTTTGTTTTTGTTTATGGTATACTTACGTATAATGCAGTGGTAAGGGTACACATTTTTAAGAAATGAATCGCGGATTTGTTTCCCGTACGAAACAAAATAAGAAAGCCTGAATTTAAGTAAAAAAACTTGAGAGGTGTCAAGGGACACCCGGATGGAACGAAGTTCAAAGAGAGAGAGAGAGAGAGAGAGACAGAGAAACGCGCATGCCGCACGGCTTACAACTATAGCAAAAAGTGTCGTTCCAACTTTTGGTGTTAATTTTTTCCGTCTAGCCCCCTTTCGCAACGCGCGATAAAGAACTAACTGGAATCTAAGCAGTTGGTTACTGAGAATTTCCAAAAATACAATTTTATACTATTTTTCCGGACCCGGAGATCGAACCTGGTACAGTCAACAGCAAAAGTAGATCATCAAAATCAGAAATTCAATACTAATGAACGGAGTTCGCAGCTATATGGCAGCTGTACTAGTAGTAAATGTTTGTTATAATTTACAATCACATACTTTTGAATCACTTCGACGCCACTCAGTTCTGACGCGAACTCCATTCATTAGTATTGAATTTCTGATTTTGATCATCTACTTTTGCTGTTGACTGTACCAATTTTGGCAGTCACGTATAAATCAAAATCTGAATAATTTTGAAAGATATTGCTAATCCATAGCTTCCTAAGTTCGAAAAATTTGTCTGCTCAACGACGTAAATAACGCAATGAATGTTGTTGAACTGTCAAAATGAAAACCATTGCTAGTGTGTGTTGCAATTATCCCGCGGGATCTTAGCAGTCTCGATTGAGACCTACGAGGCAACCTGAACTGCACAATAAAAACTATGAACAGTACCCGGCCGTGAATTATGTTATTATGACACATCGAGCTTTAGAAAGAGTCTGTCACACAGGTATGGAGTGAAAGAGACGACGCTCTATAAAGCCGAACTTTTCAAAAACTCCAAAAAAGGTGCCTCTTGTGTTCGGCGACGTAGGTAGGTAACTAATTCAACTATAATATTCGGGAGTCCTATTCCCTAACACACCTTTGCATAACATGCATCATTCATCAAGCCAGAATCAATTCGCTGTCCTGCATGTAAATAAAACATATTCACTGGAGACGAGTCATCAATTCCTACAGACTACCACCATAGTAATGCTACCACAGATAGAAACCCAAGACGGAATCCTGAATTCAATGCCCAATCCGTCCTGTTACTAATATCTAAACTAATATTATAAAACTGAAGAGTTTGTTTGTTTGGTTGAACACGCTAATCTTAGGAACTACTGGTTCGAATTGAAAAATTATTTTTTGTGTTGGATAGTCCTTTTATCAAGGAAGGCTATATAATATCACGCTGCAATCAATAGGAGCGGAGTATCAATAGCAAATGTTGCAAAAACTGGAAAAATTATTCCTTTCTGAGAGCTTCCGTTGCGTGCGCTGCGTAAACGGTTAAGTTACGTAAAAATCATGTATGACGGAATTGTTCGTCTTTAAAAGTTCTAAAAAAAAGTCCACGACTGCATATATCTGTCTTTTAAGATGGACTCACTATAACCTTTTTGATGGTAATCAAATTTGTTCCAAATAAAGCATTATTTGCGAAGATGTTTTATCAACATGATATTAATCCTTATCCAAATAAAATTAAATACGTTATTCATCACAAGTATTTAATTGTGAACCAAATTGCCCTTGACATTACTTGATTTCAATCAATATCTTAGGAGATTATCATAATTTCAAAATGCGAAGGGGAGCGCCGATGCCGCGCTAATCTCAGGAACTAACAGTCGGATTTGTAAAAATATTTTTACATTTTGATAGCCCAATTCTTGAGGAAGGCTATTTAACATCATGCTAGGACTCAAGTCAGAGGTCGGTTCGGAAGAATCACTAAATATTACAAGAAGGGAGGGGGGGGGGGGGGGTAGTGTGATAATGTAACACATTAGAGTAGCAATGGCTGGTCTTTGACAGTTAAACAACATTCATTGCATTATTTACGTAGTTGAGCAGACGAATATATGAAGCAATGGATTAGCAATATCCTGCAAAATGATTCAGATTGACATTGATTGTGTGTAGTGTGTTACGTAATTAGGGTGTAGGAGAAGATGGCGGGACGCGCTTGACGCCTGCAGACAGGATGAGCGCACACTAGCTCAAGACAGAGAGGAGGAGGAGAAAGGGGGCCATTGCTCTGCAGTAGGACAACAAAGGCTAAAAATAAAACAAAATTGTGTAGTAGGTAATAGGATGCTTCCTCCGAGCAGTCCGAGCCTCGACCCCTCCGTGCCTCGGAGAGCACGTTAAGCGGTTCGTCCCGGCCATCGATATAAGGAACACATTTCTATGGTCCCGTCTATCAATCGTGGATTTTTGGCAGTCGTTACGGGTCGTCAGAAGCACGAAAGTCTGACAACCAGTCTTACCAAGGGGTATCGTATTACCCAGTAACGGGTTGTGAAGGTCAGATAGGCAGTCGCTCATCCATATAAACTACTGGTATTCAGCTGCATCCGGTTAGACTGGAAGCCGACCCCAACATAGTTGGGAAAAGACAGGCAGATGAGGAGGTAATAGGATGCATCATAGGTATATTTTATTGGCAGTGTGTTGTGAAGGTTACCCCTAGAAGGGAATGTAAGGACGGTCGCCATTTTGTCCTTGCGTAGGCAACTCTCATCGTCTTATATAGCAAATAAACATATCGAATCGTTGTCAAGATATCTTCCTTATTATGAAAAAAAACCCTCAAGTGCGAGTTGGACTCGCGCACCGAGGGTTCCGTACAAATGAAAACTACGGTTTTCGGATTTTCCCTTTACTTGTGTTACATGACATGAAATTACATTGCTTCTTGTCTCATGATTCTAGGTCAACGGGAAGTATAGGCCCCTATAGGTTTTGATTCCCTTGCGAGTGTCAAAATATGCGGCATAAACGGAACATAAACGCCCGTACCTTTTGATTGCGTTGACTTGGAAGTTTAATTTTACACTGCTTGAAGGGATTGCAGCCCTGGATATTTATTATTAATTTCACTACTTGATAACTGCGCGCGTTCCTGAGAAAAGGGTCTTGACAGACCGACAGACAGACGAACAACGAAGTGATCTTATAAGGGTTCCTTTTTCCTTATGAGGTACGGAATGGAACCCTAAAAACACTTCGATGCGAATAAATTGACTAAGACAATGTTGGTAATAGTTTTCTGATTAAATGGCAATACAATAAACCTCCTGATAAAGACTCGGAGTGAATGACTTATTTCAAGATAATGTTTTAATAGACACGAACACTCAGATTAAATAGGTAACTAGAAATACGCTTTGTACAGACGCCAGCACTTCAAGCTACTACTATTTGTCACATTTCTTTAATAGATTTTCAACTTTACTGATAGTGTGTTACACAATTACCCCGCTGGACAGTCAGCCACGCTTGTGATCTTGCCGACTAGACTAGCCCTCCCTGATTAAAATCTCAACAAAAATACACGCAAAGTTGATGAATGGCATCAAACTTGCTTGCATAAAAATACACGTAAAATTGATGAATGGCATCAAATACTGTGTACTGTAACTCGAACCGACACCCAACGTAACCCGAGAACTGCGTACATTAACAAAAGCGTATTTAAAAGTTTATCTAATTAAAAACAATAACAAAACTCACCGCTCCCTGGTATACTGTTAATAACACGAGCAAACTGGTCGCCTCCATATTATCGCTTCAAATGACGCGCGCTCAGGGGAACTATTTATATAAATTTACGTGTGTATTTTATTTGTAACATATTGAGCTTATGCCATCTCAAGCTATCGGGAGTCGTAGTTCGCGCGGGGACGGCTTTGTATTTGAACCGGCTGCACCCTGGAGCTGCAGTCTCGACATTCATAGCGATCGCTTTACGACCGAATTCGTTCGAAAGTCCCGGATTGACAGGTTTAATGTATGGAGTGACAGCCTAGGCTTTGCGATCGAATTCGGTCGTAAGCCGATCGCTATGACTGTCGAGACTGCAGCCCCTGTACAGCGGGGTATTTGCGTAACACACTCATCATCTGCCTAGCCTTTTCCCAACTATGCTGTGGTCGGCTTCCAGCGTAACCGGATGCAGGTGAATACCAGTTTTTTACATGGAGCGACTGCCTATCTGACCTCCACAACCCAGTTACTAAGTAATACGTTACCTCTTGGTAAGACCGGTTGTCAGACTGTCGGGCTTCTGACGACCCGTAACAACTGTCAAAGATCCACGAATGACAGCCGGGACCAACGGCTTTTTGCTTTCCGAGGCACGGAAGGGTCCTGATATGTGAAGATGGTCACCTATCCACGGTCCGACCGCGGCAAGCGTAGCTTAACCTGATCGATAGACCCTGTTATTACTTAGCCACAAGCCCGTCTAAACCGCTCGGCAAACGGATCCGCCACTCCCTTATGGATTTGTGAATAGCGTATCGTACCTTTGTGAATAGCGATGCTTCCTTCAGCATCGCTCTATTTTATATTTTGTAAATAACTAACTTTCATTATAATCATTACCTATTTTTTGTAAATACCTATTATTGTTAAGAATTCACTAAAGTTATTTATTGGACATGTTGGAATCCTTTTAATTTTTTTACATGTAACGTGTTTAAGTATTTGTATGCCAGTCCTTGGCGAAACATGTAAGATCATAATTCTATTTATAATAAGACCTTAATGTACCATGTTTTAAAGCAAATAAATATATTCTATATTCTAACAAGTCCCCGTTCTCCCAAATACTCCCAATACCGTGACGTTATCTAAACTTGTTTAAAAATAAAAATCTCCTTTTTGCTTCCCTTAAACTGGATTTAGTCGGGATCGGCGGGTACCTGCACCCTGTACCATAAAAAAGATACTTACATTAAAACCTTGCTTACCCCTTTTTATACCTACTTAACTCTTTTTAACCCTGACTATACATAGTTAGAAATGTGGACCCAGGGGTGGTTTAACTAGGGTTGCCAACCCTACTATAGCATAGAGTATCCTGCCATTCAGGCCTAAATACTATATTTCAAAAAAATAATACTTTATAGCAGGCGAAACTACTCGATATCCGTGGTCTCGCCTTTTCCCGACTATGTTGGGGTCGGCTTCCAATCCAACCGATGCAGCTGAATACCAGTTGTATTTTACTTGGAGCGACTGCCTACCTGATCTCCAGTTACTGGGAAATACAATACCCCTTGGTAAGACAGAATAATAGGTACTCTAATATTCAGAATAATGTTTGAGTTGTATGTCTGTACCTTCTGTATTTTGTTTTTTATTTTTATATAACATAATTTTAGTTCATCATAATCCAGCTAAACCGTCGGCCTATTTGAATTTTTATATTTTTCCTCATAGGAGTGAATAATTGTGTTCTTTTTGAGTGAAATAAATTATCTTAAATCGTTAAGAGACAGATTTTCGGGCTTCTTTACTTTCTTCTTCTACCCGTAACGACTGTCAAAGATTCAGGAATGACAGTCGCGACCAACGGCTATAACGTGCTTTCCGAGGCACAGAGGAGTCTTGGTATATGAAGATGGTCACCCATCTCGGACCAACCGCGACAAATGTAGCTTAACCTGATCGATCAACCCGTGCGGCTGTTATTACTTAGCCACAAACCCCTCTGGCGATATGATCGTAATAAGGCCAGTATTTAATTAATCTCATAAAAACTGAATGGTATTTTGTAAATTTAGGTAATTAGAGTCTAAGTAGTTATGACACATTTAGGGCTGATTTTTCCAACGCCAGATAACTTCTTCGGAGGAATAATTTTGAATTTTTGACAGTTCTTCCATACAAAAACTGTCAGACGTCAATTATATTCCACAAATAAAGACTGTAGATTGAAAAATCAGCCCTTAGGAAAGTAAAATCCTGTTATGTATAAGAATTTTCCAACGCCAGTTAATTTTATCGGAGGACTTTTGTATTTTTGACAGTTCTTCCATACAAAAACTGTCAGACTTCAATTTTATTCCACGAATAAAAATGATCTGTCAATTGAAAAACTGACCTCTAATAAATAAGTAAGCTGGACTAAGGGCTGATTTTTCAAGCATCTGGTAAGTTTGTTCGAAAAATAATTGTAAAATTTTGACTGTTATTTCATACGAAAACTGTCAAACGACAATTTTATTCTTCGAATAAAAGTTATCTGGCGATGGAAAAATCAGCCCTAAACATACTATACGAAATGACAGTTGTTTTTTGTACCGATTCAAATCTCGAGCGTCTCAGAAACAAAAATTGACACACTACTGTTGCAAACGGTCGTCGTGTTGTTTTGGTACATTCACAAGCATAAGTATGTATACACTTGGCTTTATTCAAAAGCGATTTACTCCTTTATGTTTTAATGAAATTTTATGTCTCTATTAACATAGTATTTCGAACCCATAGGTTTTTGCAATTTGTCGTATTTAATTGTTGTTTTCGTTATTTCACGCAAAAAATATTGGTGCTCGTGACTGTACGTCTCTGATTATTTAGATCTAAACCGTAGAATAAGACTTTTTTGTGTATTTTGTGTTTACTACGAGATATTTAGAACATTTTTATCATGAGAGTATGCGCATTTTTTAAAACTCACTATCAAAAATATTAGTTCCGCGGACGCTCGCGTTGTCATCAGCGCCTAAATGGCGAAAATCAAATGTCTTCGTTTTGTCATCTCTAGCGAACTTGTATAATAAAGGTCCGTGCCATAAAGTAGAAAAAAATTGCATTTAAAAAATAACTTCTTTCTTATAAGATGGCGAAAATAAAATTGTAGGAATCCACAATTTTTATTTTTTCGCTAAGTATCTATATTCTTACAGGCAATGGCAATGAACATACTATATTTGATATACTTAAAAGAGTTGGCAACCCTAGGTCTATAGCTAGTTTTTACCTGAGGTGTTTTTTTTTTTTAATTTGTGTATACTTAATGAGATTCCAGTTTATTATTTTAAAAATAGTAAACTATTTTTATGCAAAAGTTTAGAATATTTTTAAGGTCGTTGAAGTTTTTGTTGTTGTTGTTGTTGATTTGATTAGCACGATTGGCTGTTAAAGTCATTTGGGTGTACCTACTTAACTTAAGTAGAGCAGTGGTGGTCCAGGGTATCTGCCCCGACTTACGACTTACTTACATAAGTCGTGAGTTCGCCCCCAGGCAGGCACTTTATTTTGTGTATTTAATTTCACCACCACCGCTCTCAAAACTATGAAGGAAAACATCGTGAGGACACCGACATGTCCTAGAGCCAAAAGCGGTCAAGTGCGAGTAGGGCTCGCACATGCCCTTCATGGGCGAGTCCTACTCGCACTTGGCCGCACTTCCGTTTTACGATTTATGACGTATTAAAAAAACTACTTACTAGATCTTGTTCAGACCAATTTTCCGTGGAAATTTACATGGTAATGTACATCATATATTTTTTTTAGTTTTATCATTCTCTTATTTTAGAAGTTACAGGGGGGGGAACACACATTTTACCACTTTGGAAGTGTCTCTCGCGCAAACTATTCAGTTTAGAAAAAAAATATATTAGAAACCTCAATATCATTTTTGAAGACCTATCCATAGATACACCAAACGTATGGGTTTGATGAAAAAAAAAAATTGAGTTTTAGTTCTAAGTATGGGGAACCCCAAAATTTATTGTTTTTTTTTTCTTTTTTGTGTGAAAATCTTAATGCGGTTCACAGAACACATCTACTTACTCTTATAGTTTCGGAAAAAAGAGGCTGTGACATACGGACGGACAGACAGACAGACAGACAGACATAACGAATCTATAAGGGTTCCGTGCCATTTGGCTACGGAACCCTAAAAATTCGAAGATGTGTGACGTGTGACCGCGTGGTGGATTACGGCCCACTCCCTCTCACAGAGAGCAGGCCTGTGTCCCAGCAGTGGGAACATTATAGGCTGATTATGCTACTCAAAATCAAATCAAATCAATGCGTAACTGGCAAAGGAATTGACGTAGCATCGAATTAAGGAATCATTGAGTGGTCATAGTGAATTAGGGCCCAGCTGACATAAGCTTGACAGTGTGGAAGCAAATGGTCGTTGTAGTCAACTTTTTAGAAACCAGTGCGGTAATTACGTAACACACATGAAATGATAATTGTTTGCAATGGGTTTGATTTTGACAGTTCACCATGTCCATGGCGTTATTTACGTTGTTGAGCAGACACATTTTTCAAACCTCGTCAGTCTCCTGCTCCTATCCCAGTGTATTTGAGGTCGGCGCAACATGTCTTTTTCTTCCATACTTCTCTATTAGTCGTCATCTCGATCAGGCGCGGTCGCAGCCCAAGTTTTGGGGGGGGGGCACCAAGTAGTAAGTTAGTAAGGCAAGTAAATCATGCAGACTCTCGACAGCTTGAATGATTTTGGGAGGGTCATGACCCCCACGACTTCCCCCTCGGATCGCGCCTGATCTCGGTATTCACCCCCTTTCTAACCATATCATCTTTCACACAGTGCGTCCATCGTTTTTGTGGTCTTCCCCTACTCTTATAGCCCATCGACATTCATACTCAAAACCTCACGACCTTTTCCTCATTCCTCCGTAACTCATGCTCATACCACGACAACCGATTTCCACACAACTTTTCAGTTACCGGTGCCATTGTTAGACTTCCTCTTATGTACTCATTTCTTGTTCTATCCATTCGTGTAACAAGTCCTCATCCAGGTTTTGCCCGCGATGGCAACAATGTCTGCTGCCCATCTCGCCGCCGCCGGACGACCGACACCTCGTCTTCCAGCCCTTGGACGGCAAAAAATATTGGACCCGTATTCTTTCTTTGGTCAATTATATAAAAAATCATGAAGATATCGCCCGTTAAAGTTCCGTGTGACGTCACGCTTTGCTACACTTTTTAGCATGGCGTGACGACACGACACGACCTGCGCAATTAGAGTGCAATACAATGCTGTTTATTTTTATTTTTGTGTGAGTATTGTGTGCTTGATCTGGGTCAAATAAACTTATTTTCGTTCCTCAACCATCGCAGCCTAATCCACATCGAGGCATAAATCTTTACGGTATCTCACACTCCTACTTTGAACAAAAAATAAAACAAAAACAAATTTTAAAAGACTATTTATTTAAATACAGAAAATTATCAATAAATGGCTTGGCATTTCTGAAAGCTAAAAATAAACTTAGCTTGTATCAAGTTCAAGGATCTATTTTAGAAAAAAAATACTTCTTTCCTACGAATAATTGCATTACAATCGTGTTACAGAATAAGGATGTGTTGACAATTGGATTGCAATGAACTTGATTTGTCAATTGAAAGCAATCGCGAGAGTGATTTGAAAGAATGATTTGCGACATACTATTAAATAAAAGTATATGTATAAATTATGCGCAAATATTGCACCTATATAAACTTCCTTTTTCCCCTACATTGTGCCTCACTGCGACAATATTTGTATCCAATCCTACTTAGGGCTGATTTTTCCATCGCCAGATAACTTTTATTCGAGGAATAAAATTGACGTTTGACAGTTTTTGTATGAAATAACTGTCAAAATTTCAAAATTATTCCTCGAATAAAGTTATCAGATGATTGAAAAATCAGCCCTATTATAAACGCGAAAGTCTGTACGGATGGATGGATGTTTGTTACTCTATCACGCCAAAACTACTGATCGATTTGGATGAAATTTGGCACATAGATAGTTTATAACCAGGATTACCACATAGGATACTTTTTATCACAATATTCCCACGGGATCGAAACTTATGCGGGTGAAACCGCGGGGCGCAGCTAGCATGCGTCTATTTTTTAAAAACGCACGTTACTAGTAAAAACATACCTACACAACAACCTTTGTCAAAAAGGTAACAAAAGGTCTTTCTTTCTATACATTTTTCACAACACATTTAATATGATTTCTTTTTAGCAACTTTAAAAAAAACCCTCAACAATTTCATTCAACGTTGAATGACAGAATGAACTAGACACCTAGAACATTCACTCAAAAGCGCTCAGCCATTTATCAATGCACACTAACGCCATCTATCTACCGCGCTACATCACTATCATCCAAGGAGACGGCATTCTTTTCCGTCTCCCCTGAACTTAGCCTGTTGAAATGTTTTCGTTTATCGTCCTTAGAACGTGAATGTTTTTTGTGCGAGTGAGAGCTCTTGTTCCTCCTCTTCTTGTGCGCGTGTTTCTTGCGTTTTTTCTCCGAGTCTTCCCCGTTGTCTGGAACGGCGATGTGGACGGGGCCGGCCTTGCGACGGTTCTCTATTACTGGGGCCATGTAGGTTGGTGCAGGTTCCTGGTGAATAGAGGTATTTGTTGTAAAACATATCATATGGCACTCGTAATAGCGTCGATAACTATCAGTGAGAGATTTTGTATCGGATCAGGGCCTCAAGTCTGCTATTACAATAGTGTCAGAATGCTCTATCATTGATTTCATAATTGTTGATTTTGACAAGTTTGGTAATCTACTAATATAATGGCGTCATTATGACTTTTCAGTGGTCAACCACTAACCATCCATTGAAAGAAATGGCATAGAATGGTAATCTCGTACCTAAAGACAAATGAATGACTGACTTAGGCGGTAATCTGCTAAAATTTTGACAGTTCCTTTGATCAGTGACCTACCATTAGAACGTCATTTTGTGCAGACATTGCTTCAAAGAGTAAAGTAACAGTAGTTTCGAAGATCCCTTACATACGAGCCCGCAAATTTTACATCTTTACCTATAATATTACTAGTAAAGATTATGCTGTTAGGTTATATTCCCTGAAGGGTTAGACAGAGGTGCAGCTATGGCACACCCACATTTCACCAGTTATGTTTGAGTACCATGTAACAGGGGACGAGCCTATTGCCATCAACCAGGTAATGGGTACCACCATACCCCTTGGTAAGACTGGTTGTCAGACTGTCGGGCTTCTGACGACCCGTAACGACTGTCAAAGATCCACGAATGACAACCGGGACCAACGGCTTAACGTGCTTTCCGAGGCACGGAGGGGTCTTGGTATGTGAAGATGATCATTCATCCACGGACCAACCGCGGCAAGCGTAGCTTAACCTGATCGATCGGCCCGTGCGGCTGTTCTTACGGCTGCTTAAAAACAAGTATTCTCAAATAATATCTTACCTTGGGCGGGTTCTTTCTTCTCAAGACACTGTTGCTAGCATCACTGAAATATCCGGTCAGATTAGTGTCTTCAATAAAGAGTGGCTTGTCTGTGGTACTATCTGCAGAACTATGGAGGTATTTGCTACCTCGGTCATTAAGCACGTTAAACCTTTAAAAGAAATGTATTCCTTTTTATGTTTTAGCATTATTTTCCGTTTGGGGACAAAGTATTGCGGTCTCATTACAAAACAAGATGTATCTTTACAAGCCCACTTCACCTAACTTTTCACGGTGAGATTTTTACAGAATCGATCGGCAGGTCCGGTCATCTGTCAAAAGTGACAAAGCACTTTTACTGGGTGGCATCGACGCGCAGCCAGTTACCATGGATTCAGTACATACATGACTCTGAACCGAAATGCCAAAATCTTCGACGTAAAATTTCAGCGGAGGGAGCGTTGTTTTCAGACGGTTATAAAAAAAAAAAAATTAGCTGTTCCATATAATTTGACCGCGTTGGTATTATATTGCATTTTTCTATGAAACAGTTGTTATTTTTTTTTAATTTAAAATTTCTAGGCTACTAGGTGTCGATATCCCTCCCACCCCGTATATTTAGACATTCATTTGGGTGTCGCCTGATGTTAAGGAAAACGGGTATTAGTTTAAATATGAGGTACCTTTTGTAACTTTCATCCTCTCCGCTTGGTCGTTTGAGTTCCTTGTGGCGTTTGTGTGTTCCATCTCGCTCAGCTGACACTCTGAAGTCACAGGTTTTGCAAAAAATATGTTACTAGTCTCCTAGTTTTGATAAAAAAGAAAGATTTCACTGCCCACTGCCACTGTGTGGAATGATTTGAATGAGAAGGGAGTGAATGAGGGCGAGACGGTTGATAGGGGAGAATGGAAGAAGATAAACTTGTTGCGCCGACCATAAGGAATATGGAACAAGGGTAGGAACATGACGGTGATGATGACTGTGAAACCGCGTCTTAGCCAAAAGCGATCGTCGCGTTCATATATCACTTTTTTTTTATTGCGGTATAGGCCAGCTGTTGATCTCGATCGCGCCTGATAGAAGGCTATGGATGAGGTTTACGATGGAACGTGCGTGCCCAGAAGATGCCTGTTCACTCTTGCTTTGAAGGCAGACGGGTTAAATGTGGAAGGGAACACTGACGCCGGCAGAGAGTTCCACACCACACTTCGGCTGTGCGCAAAATAAATGTAGAGAAGAAGCGCTAAGTACGTGTGGTCAGGATATCAACCAGCAATAATGTAATATTATAATTTCGTGTAGGACGAACCCTACACTCTACAAGAATAAAGTTGAAAATACCTGTGCGCTTCTATTTCACATGTACAGACGCTAGCATATCAAGCTACCCGAAACTGTCAAATTTTCCCAATCAGAACCTATTATTTTGAGATAAAGCTGAAAATCTACTAAAGAAATTTGACAGATTGTAGTAGCTTGATGTGCTAGCATCTGTACATTACAGTGTTAAATGGAAGCAAAAACAGTCGATCTATTCTGTAACAATCTCGCCGTGAAAACTTAGGTGAAGTGAGCTGTCACTCCATCTGCGGGATAACTGCGTAATTACACACAAGGTATCAGTAGCAACATTCATTGCGTTATTTATGTTGTTAAGCAGACACATTTTTCGAACATATGAAGCAATGGATTAGCAATATCCTTCAAAATGATTCAGATTATGATTGATAGTGTATTACGCAATTAGGGTGCTAGGTATTGACACTAATGACAGCTCACTTCAAACTCACTTCAGTTATTCTCGTAAAAAACGTAAGTAAAGAATTACCTTATTTTCGTTTGCATATTGTTCATATTCGTATAAGCGAATGTGAGCAAGCGTTTCATTCGAATGTAAACATTAATGCTATACAAAATGTTCACATTCATATGGAACGCTTACTTAGTATAGATAAAATGCTACTACAGGTAGTTCATCATCAGCCTCATTCAGTCCAAAGACGTCCACTGCTGCCCATAGGCCTCATTAAGTAAGCCTAGCAATTTTATGACCTTTTTTACGAACACCGTTCCTCCATCCGTTCGATTTGAAACGCTCGTCTCAACTCCCAGAGTTGAAAATCGAGAGGTGCTATAATATTTAGACTTGTGAAAACGGGTGTCAGTTTCAATATGAGTTACCTTTTGTAACTTTCATCCTCTCCGCTTGGTCGTTTGAGTTCCTTGTGGCGTTTGTGTGTTCCATCTCGCTCGGCTGACGCTCTGAATACATAGGTTTTGTAAAAAATATGTTAATAGTCTCGACAGAGCTCGTCCATAATTCCGTATAGGACGTACCCTACACTCTACACAAATCAAGTTGAAAACACACGTGCACTTCTATTTTAATAATTGATTAATTGGAAGCAAAACCAGCAGAGAGACAATTCTCGTAATTTTAAGAACGTTCACAGTCTGATCTCAGTCTCCATTTGTCAAAAATACCACTAATTTCCCTACATTTTGACAGGTTTTTGACATTTGTTTGTCGCCGAGATGAGACTGCTACTCGATTTTGAACGTTTTAAATTACGAGAATTAGCCTGCTGTTCTATTCTGTACCAATTTCACCATGAAAACTTAAGTGAAGTGAGCTATCATTCCACCTGGTGCAAGGTGACAGCTCACTTCAAAATCACTTCACCTAAGTTAGACTTCACAGTGTGATTCTTACTCACGAGAACTAATTGATAAGGACTTCATGCTATCTGGTAAATTCTGGCATATGGCAAATAGTCTGTTCAGATTTTGACAACACACAGGTGGCCAGATAAGGGACTCTAAGCTGCTTTGCTACCTATTACAGCATCATGATCTGCTTGCCTTTTCCTAACTATTTATATTACTACTATGCTGCTGTTACTACTATACTATGTTGGTATCGGCTGCCAGTCTACCCGAATACAGCTGATTACCAGTATGTTACGTGGAGGAATCCTCTCACCTTTTTTCACCGCTGCCTTCTACGGCAGGTTTCGCCTGATGGACCTTATCGCTCATCTTCTGCACGACACTCTCAATGTCCCTCATCCTGGTACCTATGGCGTCTACGAGAGCCTGAAGATTGGAAGGCTTCTCCGCTGGATCTTTCTTTGGGGGTGTTTGTACTGGTTCAGGTTTCGGTTCTGGGGGCTCTTGGGGTTGTGGTTCTAGAGGCTGGTAATTATTATTGTGCTCCTGGGAAATAACATCGAAGTTTTGAGTAACTGTCGCTTCAGGAAGATAAACATAATCAGCTTATAATGTTCCCACTGCTCGGACTCAGGACTCCTCTCTGTGAGGAGAAGGGAGAAGGGTTATGCTATTTGATGGAAAGTTTGCGGTCAGGGGCTTGCAAAACCATAACGTGATGTTAATTTTGCTTAAATGACAGCTAGTTGGGGCAGGGGTGGCTCAGAGGCAACGGCCACGACTTACGAGTTGTAGGTCGTGGGTTCGAACCTAGGCAGCTCTTTACTTTATGTAAATAATTTCATCACCACTGCTCTCAAACCGGGGAAGGAAAACATCGTGAGGAAACCGGCATGTCCTAGAACCAAAAAATCGAAGACATGTGACATCTACCAACCCGAACCAAGCCACCGCGCCGTCCTAGCAGTGGGAACATTATAGGCTGATAATGAGGGCTAAGCAGGCACAATACATTCAGTACAGACAGACGCCAGCAGGTCAAGCTACCCGAAACTGTAAAATTTTCCCAATCAACCTTGAACCTAATGCTTTAGCGATAAAGTTGAAAATCTATTAAAGAAATTTGACAGATTGTAGTAGCTTGATGTGCTGGCGTCTGTACGTTATACTTTATACATATATGTATTACATGGACATAGACTAATAATTAACTACGTAACACTATGTGTCTTACGCAATTACCCCGCTGACGCCGTCAATGGCAATCGATGGTAATGCCTTTCATTTTGACAGATCATCCGCGTTAATCACGTTATTTTTCAAACCTGGACGGCATTGGATTAGGAATTTTCTTCAAAACCCTCGGATTGTGTTTGAAAATATGTTACGCAATTAGGGTGGGAATTCAGCTGAATACCTACTAATATTTTACAGGGACCGCCTGCCTATCTCACCTCCACAACCCAGTTACTGGGCTGTAGGTGAAAGTTCAAAGGACCTTAAGTCCATTTTTTGTTATTTTTGTATTTTCAATGATTCTTATACAGTATATCCGTATTGATCAAATGGTAAAAGACATTAAGTCCTACAGCCACTAATTTCGTGGATGTAAAATTATAAATAATATTAAGTCATTCATTTTAATATCTAATTTCGGGTATAGACATCTTTAATGAGCTCTACTGAATAATTTATAAAATGTGACTTAAAGTCCTTTAGCTTTCACCTACAGATATATGGTTGATACTTACGCTGACTCGAGTTTCTACGTCCGCAGTCTCCTTTGGTTCATTCCATTGGCTTTGAGGTATTTCAGTCCAAGACACTGGATTGTGGGTGTTCTAGAAACAAGGAATTCATCATCAGACCAGCTGGAGCTACAAAATATCAAGAATTTCAAGACCTGGGGCCCAGTTTGTGATCATAATGGCAAGCGCGGCAGAGCGTATATTCATCATCTGCCTAGCCTTTTCCCAACTATATTGGGGTCGGCTTCCAGTCTAACCGGATGCAGCTGAATACCACTATTTTACATGGAGCGACTGCCAATCTGACCTCCACAACCCAGTTACTGATATAGAGACGTTACGCGGCAGAGCGTACATTTTTTTTTTTTTTTTTGAGGATGGGAAATCATCAAATGACCCCTCCCGCTCTGGGTGGAGCAGAAGGGAGTGTCAGACTCTTACTGACTAAAACCCACCCGTGTTCCTTCCTTAGCCCTTTATGTTCCAGGGCAGCGGTAACCCTTTCGGACAATCCCGCTACCCTGGCAGGCTTCGGCCCTATCGGGCCCCGTCACTGCAGAGCGTACATTGATGATCAAATATATAATGTAGTTCTAAAAGTCGTCTTCAAAGTGTAAAAATCTCACCGTGATAACTTAGGTGAGTGAAGCGAATGAATAAATTTTGTGAATGTTACCACATCATATATTTCATGTTTTACAATCTTTTTGTAATGTATGTTTGTTTGTGTCTGATCGTAAGTAAAATATATATGCATATGTCAAAATATATGAAATAAAATAAACCAGTGCTGCAGTTCGATTCTGTAACCATATCACCGTAAAAACTTAGGTGAAGTGAGCGTGGAGTGAGCTGTCATTCCATGTTATGACATTATTGACAGCTCACTTCACGTAAGTTTAAACGGTGAGATTTTTACAGAATAGCACCGCAGATCGGCCTTGCTCTTGGGGTTTATCATTTTCACAAATTTCTCGGTAGCAGCTCTGAGACTGGACCTGTGCCTGGAAGCGCCTGTTACATGGGACTTACACATTGCTAGCGAATGTGGGTGTAGAATACACCCCTGAGGGTAGGCAGGCATGAAGTTATAATATTCATACATTATTACGTAAACAGTACGTACATGGGACTTGTGCGTCGGTTTCTGGGTGGATGCATAGTTGTTGTTGTTGTTATCGAAGAATTTCTCATTCTCATCTTCTAGTGCTTCTTGAGGCTAAAAATAATAACAAAATATAAACAATGATGCTTTATGTATAACCAGCTGCGCCCCGCGGTTTCACCCGCATAAATTTCGACCCCTTGGGAATATTGGGAAAGTATCCTATGTGTTAATACAGCACCCTAATTGCGTAACACTATCAATCAGAATCTGAATCATTTTGAAGGATATTGCTAATCCATTGCTTCATATGTTCGAAAAATTTGTCTGCTCAACAACGTAAACAACGCAATGAATTTTGTTGAACTTTCAAAATGAAAGCCATTCTTACTGTTAGTGTGTTACGCAACTACCTCGCAGGTCCTAGGAGGACCTATATATACTAGCGAACCCGGCACACATCGGCCTGCCCGGAAAAGTAGCGCCAACTACCGGGTCCAAATGCGTTTTCAAACCATCCAGGAACCCATTGAAATATACACACAAAATTTCATCCAAATCGGTCCAGCCGTTTAGGAGGAATTAGGTGACAAAAAAATCTGTTGATCCATAGATTTATATTCGCATAACTCGACATAATATGGACCAACCGATTTTTTTTTCACGGTTTCAAGGTTAGTCCCGTAGTAAAAGTTGTTCATAATGATGAGTATAATGATCCATTTTAAGGATTAAAATGTAACGGTGCATATGTAAGTATATTAAGATTAAGAAGATATACACTTACTTTTTCAGTAGTGGTAGGTACCTCCTCCGCTTCCTCGTTCACGGGTTCAGCCTGTTTTTCTTTCTCTGTTTCCTCCTCGAAGTACTTGGCTGGAGGCTGCGCGTTTGCCTTCCGCCGCTTGCTATGCCTAGAAGTGATAATTACATTTTGAGAACGCCTGTGATCCTCAAATGAGACGCCTACAGACCTGCCTAACTTTTTCTGCTTCCAGTATTAACCAGATGCAACTGTACACCAGTATGTTACATGGACCTACTACCTATTTTACCTATCTGACCTCCACAATCCAACGGGATAATTGCGTAACACACATAACAGTAGAATGACATTCATGTTGACAGTTCAACAACAATCATTGCGTAATTTTCGTTGTTGAGCAGACAAATTTTTTCGAACATGTGAAGCAATGGATTACCAATATCCTTCAAAATGATTAAGTTTGTGATTGATAGTGTGTTACGCAATTAGGGTGCAGTTGCTGGGCGTTATAAAAACGCCGTTCTAAGGATTTTAATTATACGTTTATTATCCTTTTATTTATATATTAGAAGGTGTTTAACTAATATTACGTGAGAATTGTGAACCCACACTATGCTAAAAGAGGAACACGGTCACTATTAGAAAGTAAGGATTTCAGTCAAGTGCTTCCAAGGGAGGGCTCGGATATAAAAAATAAAATTTATGAGTTAGAATAAGAAACACGATAGTGTTTAAGTAGGATCGATTTGTTTTTGCTATACGACACATACAGTTGTACAGGACCCCTCACGGTGCTGAGAGTCACATAATCCTATCAACACGATTATTTTTTTGTACAGCCGATCGATTCTGTAAACATCTCACCGTGAAAAGTTAGGTGAAGTGAGCTTAGAGTGAGCTGTCAATCCCTAGCATTAGTTGGAATGACAGCTCACTCCACGCTCACTTCACCGAAGTTTTCACGGTGAGATTGTTACAGAATCGCACTGCTGTACATACTTCTGTCTATAGCGGTATTGAAGAACAGCTTTATAGTTAACTAACTTCTGGCCGCGACTTCGTTCGCGTGTATGTCGTAAGATATTACAATACCTATACTAATTGACAGCCACATTTCCCGCCCATTTTATTACCTAATTCGTTTTCGTTTAGCGCTCTTTCTGACTCTTTTTGTGTTTGCTCGGCTCCTAAAGCTCGAAGCGTGATGTTAAATAGCCTATAGCCTTTCTGAAGAATTGGGTTATCAAATGCAAAAATATTTTTTTTAATCCGTCTGGTAGTTCCAGACACTAGCGCGTTCAAACAAACAGAAACTTTTCAGCTTTATTATTAGTATTAATTAGTATACATAGATACATAGTACTCACATATTATGTGATACCTTGTTATGAGAAGGCTCCTTTCCCTCATTCGTTGATAGCGCGATCTGAAATCGAAAACATTTGTCAATAATATAATTTATAAGCCCCCAAAACATCTCAATAGCATTATTGCGTAACGCAATTGCGATCGTTTTCGTATAGAAACTGTCAAACTCAAATGAAAGCAAGTGTAATATTATTGGGTTACGTTATCGGGAAGGTCAGTACAATCAAAAATTCATTATGAATTTTTGGCTTGCCAGTAACGGAGTAGAAATTTCTAATAAAAGTATTAATTTAGATACATGCGAATGTGTGTAAGTATTTTAGTTAAGAAAGCATTTATCTAAAAAAAAAAATATTTCTTTAGCAACATGATAATATTTTGGGAGTTGGGAATACCCATAAAATAGAGCTAAAAACCCCTATAAAAACGACAATAAAATCAGTCAAGTCAGTCAGTCATTGCAATCAATTCAACCAATATGTTCGCAGTTCGAGGTTAGTTTTAACATTTTTTTTTTTATTAGCCATTATTGCCCCACTGTTGGGCAAAGGCCTCCCTATTCTCTTTCCCCCTCCCTCTATCCAGAGCTGTCAAGGACCGATCTTCATTAAAGTCCAGCAGCACATCCCATCATCAGTCTTATTTTAGTTATTGTAATATTATAAACTGTATATGCCCTGCTCCAAAACAAGTCAAACGGATGCTTAAAAACTACGATCACCACCCGTTTACCCAAAAACGATTGCTTTCGATGTGTTTTTTCAAGTATGGTACCTATGTTCTTTTTGTTTGTTTTTTTGTACTGTATTCATAGCTTTGCATAGCTCCGTTCAGAATAAGGTCGTGGACGGAGTTCCATCACGATTATTGATTACCACGATATCTGGGGGCGGCAGCGCAGCCCTAGGCACGGGCGCGGGCGCTATTTCGTTGTAGTCTGTGGTGTCAGTAACTGGCTTCTTGCCTGATCGTAGCACCTTATCATGGCCGCCTTGGTCTGACTCGTTTTCTGACAGCTCGTACACTGGGCCTTGGTCGGTGGTCCTAGAAGGATTAAATTTATTTAGTTTCAGATTACAAGAAAGTGCAAGATCTCAGGAACCCCAAACTCTATTGATTTAATGACGATTATTGAAACTTACACCTGCATTCATGTTGTACAGACGCCAGCACATCAAGCTACTACAATCTGTCAAATTTCTTTAATAGATTTTCAACTGTATCGCTAAAGCATTAAGGTTCAAAGTTGATTGGGAAATTTTGACAGTTTTGGGTAGCTTGACCTGCTGGCGTCTGTACAACACCCTCGAAACGACAGTCCCTTTCATTTTGAGGATATAAAAAAAAGCCATTGCTTCATTTGAAAATTTCGGCTGCACTGAAGGGATTGGCATTTCGAGTGCGTTAGGTAGGTCCTTTAATATAATAGGTTTATGTAGGGTTAATCAATGCAAAAAATGTTGCCAGATGTCAAGCTCAGTCAGCTCTTTCAGTCAGCCAATGACAATCATTTACATGTGTTTGTCAATATGTTGGATTTTTTTGTGTTGTTTCGTTATTCAGGAACTGGCTGTTCAATTTGTCCATTGCTGTATCTTACTAAGAGCCTGAACAAGTGAGAGTTAATGAACAAGAGAATGAGGAATGAGTACCACTTACTTGGGAAGGAAAGTGGAGTCAGCTGGCGGTGGCTTCTTCATCTTGTACATGTGACTCCACGGCGCGGCGGGCAGCACCTCCCAGGGCTGGCCCAGCACCCTGGTCCATACTTCTCCACGGACTACCACCAGACACCTGGGGACACATAACATAACATCACGTCTGCATACCTCGAAGGGTTAGGCAAATGTCTATAGTGCACTCATATGTTGCCCGTTATGTTAAAGTTCCATCTAATATTATTATATTTTGTATTCGTTTGAATTCTGTTTTGTTTAGCGGTAAGTCTTTTAAAAAAACTCAATAAATAGAATACTTAAATAAAAATTGCCATAAACCGGACTCAGATCCAGACGAAATGTTACTGAGAACATCCTCGATGACAAACACAATAACGCTTGGTCAGATTTCGGAATCAAAGCCATGGGGCAGGACGCCAGTTAAGATTTAAGTAATGTCACCAAAGGAGATCAGGGGGTCTACTCCGAAGTTGTTTCGGCCGAATATTCGGCCGTTTCCTGCTACGAAGTTACTATTTGGTTCGGTCGGTTCCGATCCTACACTCCTACACTCTTTCGAATATTGACTACGGTCCCGACCTAACTGAGCCGATCCGAACTTTTTTCGCATTTTTCAATAATATTCGGTTCGGCCATGTGTCGGTCCGATCCGAACATTCGCACTTTGCACTTCAGAGTAGGCCCTCTGTAACCAGGGTCGTCGATTAATAGTTAATATATAATTTGATAAATAAACTGTTTGTTTTCTATTAATTAAATTAAAACATCCATCGGTTTCTTACAAAGCTGCAACTATATCCGACGACCCTGGTTACTTAACTCCTTTGGTGACCGTACATGGGAAGCTGATAGCTCATGTCTTGGTATTTTGGTAATAATATAAGACAGTCAGCAAGGTAGTAGAGAGGCTGACTGCTTAAAGTCAGACCCTTTGGAAGACCCATAAATAAATAACAGAAGAAGAGGATCTCACCTAAGTCGCGTGCAACAGAAAGGAAACTGCATGTTGGTATCTTCCACCACTTCTTCACACTCGATGGCCGACTCCGGAGCTTCCACCCGCTTACATCTAGATAAAAATAAATAAACATTATGCGCTATGATCACTGAGTACATATGCAAGTCAAGAACCTTTTGGGGTCGTGTCATCCCCCGTCGTGCCCCGCTTCATCATCACCATCTTCATAATATAGTCAGAAGACTTCCACTGTTAGACAAAGGCTTGCCTCCCCAAGCAGGGCCATAACCAATCCATCTTGTGTTTCCCGCATACAGCGAGATCGTCAGTCTAGTGTGGCCAACAACTGCGTCTTTCAGCATGTGGTCGCCACTTCGGCCCCATGAATCCGTTCCCATCCATTCTGTGATCAATGTTCAACACCCACTGGGCCACTGTTTCTTAAGTTTTGGCAATTCTTGATACTCGTAGTGACAAGAATTATAATAGTGGGGCTTGTGGCTAAATAGTAATAGCCGCACGGGTCGATCGATCAGGTTAAGCTATGCTTGACGCGGCTGATCTGTGGATGGGTGACCATCTTCACATACCAAGACCCCTCCGTGCCTCGGTACACGTTAAGCCGTTGGTCCCGGCTGTCATTCGTGGATCTTTGACAGTCGTTACCGGGTCGTCATGCAGTAGCCCGAAAGTCTGACAACCAGTCGTACCAAGGGGTATCGGATTACCCAGTAACTGGGTTGTGGTCAGATAGGCAGTCGCTCCATGTAAAATACTGGAAGCCGACCCCAACACATTTGTGAACAGGCTAGGCAGATGATGTTTGGAGAAAAAACAAAAGATATTGGGAACATACCCGACTGTGTATATAGCAAGGTTTCTTCCTCCGGGCTGGCATCTATGCCTGGTGCAGGAGTAGGCATCTGCCCACTCTGTGTATGCTGGGTGCTTCTTCATGGTTCTGGGATCCGTGCAGTCTGGGGGCAAAGAGATGTCGTCATGAAAAAAGGGTTTTTGAATACCTAGCTGATGAAACTAGCTACCAAACCCAGTAGGTAGGTATTAAGTATGTTTGAGTCGAATACAAAAGCGAAAAAAAAATGGCTGAAAATACGTGCAGCGAAGTGAAGTTTGCACTCAATAAAAACGGCCAATTCGCGCTAAAACAAGTGCGGAAACAGTTTCTTGTTTATAAACAGAACGCCTAATCACACGATTCGTCAAAACAACACTTATGGTTCAGTTTTTTCTAGCAATAGGTACTTCCTGTATTTCTGGCTTGCAAACTTTCGATCAAATATCGTGCAAAACATTTTGGTACAAACAATCTGAACTTCAAAAGTGATCACAGATTTTTTGTTGCTAAGGAAGTTTCAGCTATAAAGTCATGTCAATTAAAATTAAAAGTATGATTAACCTCAATATAAATGAGAACCCAGCAACAGGTGCAGCCTCTTAAAAATATAATACAAATCAAACTGCATCCTAAATTTCTTTTGGGATGAAAATCTCAGGTATTCGTTTTGCCAGTCCAAACCTTTGTATTATTTTTTTGCCAAGCAGACAAATTTTAAAAACGAGTTTTCCAAATGAACAGAATTGTTCTAGGTGTGTTAAATAATAATAAGGGTAGCAGCACCCTCGAAAAGACAATCTCTTTCAATTTGACTTAAAACCATATCCTTTGCAATCACGGATATCCATGATTGCAATCAATTTCGTTGTGTAGACATTATAAAAGGAATTGCCATTTCAAGTCATTGTAAATGTGGTCTATTAAATTTTAATAAAGGTATAAAGATGATATCTACATTCTGAACTGAAGTTCTCGTGTTTCCCTTTGTGTTTCCCAGCATGGCCAGAATTGTGAACTGCAAACAATAGGGATATGCAAGTCAATTTATGATCATTCATAGGAGAAAAACACAAAAAATTCAATTCATGGCGATAGACTCGCCCCCTATTACATGAGAATTAGGCGAAATTCGGATGTAGGTACTATAAGTACACCACTGCCTAACCCTTGGGGTATTGCAAGCGTGATATTCTTATGTTATCCTCAAGTCAACAGATTTGAATGAAATAAAAAATATCTTACATTGATTCTTGTACGAGTCCTTATTTTCTGAGATAGAACCAGCAGAGGCCGCGGCCAGAAGCCCCAGGATTATTATCAACATGTTCAAACGTGCACATGAACTGTGCACCAAGTGCGATGTTGCCAAATGACCGACTGTTTGTAACTGCTGTGCTTCGAACGCTGTACAGTGAAGCAGATATGGGTAAAAGAAAAAAGAGCAGTAGGTACGCTTTCGACCTTTTTCTGATCCGTTATTGGAAAAAAAACATACTTATTAAAGCACTACCTGCGTCCTGCGGTTTCACCCGCATGAGTTTCGATCCCGTGGGAATATCGGTATAAAAAGTATCGTATATGTTAATCCTGGTAATAAACAATCTGTGTGCTAAATTTCATTCAAATCCGTTCAGCAGTTTTTGCGTGAAAGAGTAACAAACATCCATCCATCCAAAGATCTATCCATACAAACTTTCACGTGTAATATTAGTAGGATAGGATAGGATAGGATAGTAGCATTATTTTCATTGATTACCCATTTTCAAAATTAAACGAAAATGTTTAATTAAACGAAATAGCTTTAGTTCATGTAAAAATCGAAGCGGTTTCATTATTATGTCGAAGGACAGTCGATATTGCAGATGTCCTTAGGTGGAGCTGATCACATACAAGTTGGCCGTGTTGGCTTGTTTACCATTCACTAACATAAAGGAAATGCGTGATGAGGGGCAGTGAAATCCAGCATAATTTAGTATTTGGTAGGTACCTACCTAATTGGTTCGGAACCCACAGTCTCGTACTAACTGCTTCGTTTGGAACCCACAGTCTCGTACTGGCTGCTTCGTTGGTCTCGTGGTCGCAAGGGCTGCTGCTGAGGTTCGATTCCCTGGTCAGGGATAGTGTAATTGGGATTTGCATCAGGACTTGTACCCGGTTGATGGCAATAGGCTCGCCCCCCATTACGAACTGGTGAAACAATAATAATGGTATGTTAAAGATAGGTACTCCTCTGCCGAACCCGTCGGGAAATAATAATAATAATATCCCTGGACATTTCACACAGCGCCATCTAGTCCCAAGCTAAGCAACCTAGTGCTTGTGTTATGGTAACAAGATGGCTGATAAACTACTTAAGTATATACATTTTTTTTTTGTAAATACATACATATTATAGATAGAAAAACACCCAGACTCGGAACAAATACATGTAGGACTTACAAATATTTGTTCTGTGCGGGAATCGAACCCGCGACACGCAGCGCAGCAGTCCGATCGCTCAGCCACTGCGCTAATCGTGTTGTCAAAAATACAGGCGCGATGTTATGTTATGTAGTCTCGTACTGCCATTCCGTAATCCAACGAACTACCAAGATCATAAAAACCTAAGTAGGTATATTCGGCGAAATACGGGATTTCTTTTTACCTATCCGTTTAACAGTTTTGATGGTGACTGTACTTCGTTTTGAGAACAATACAAATGTTTTGTGTTTACGTTTACGAGAGAGCGGCATCCGGTTCTTTTTCTTCTAAAAAGTGGGAAAAAAAAAACTCCGATCACTAGGCTAAGTAGGATGCGTGTGAAAAACCTCGTGAAACGGTAAACAAAGTCAGCTATATCATAGTAAGAAGAAAGAAAATACGCTTACTTGCGGCAAACATGGCGCAGAGCACACAGTAACTATTTAGTAATCTGTGGCAGAGCATAGAGCAAAACGGGCCACCGCCGGCGCGATGGCCCGTGTTGCTCTCTATAGCACAGAGAAAGAACACAAACGCAAAAAAGAACAACTTAAAAATCGACTGGACCGATTAATTATCTCCAAGCTATTTGATACACACGCATCAGCTAGTTAGCTGCTAGTGAGTCTAAATAATAATAATAAGTTAGGGGCAAATATGCGTCACATCCACGTAAAACGGTCATGATGAATTGTGTTGGTGTACCGGTACCAGCACATTCGTAAAAGATAGTGAAGTTTGGCAGGAGAAAGGGGTGGTCTTTGCCCAACAGTGGGACACAAAGTAAGCTTAAAAATGCGTCTTGGTACAGACGCCAGCACATCAAGCTACTACAATCTGTCAGATTTCTTTAATAGATTTTCAACTTTATCGCTAAAGCATTAAGGTTCAGGGTTGATTGGGAAAATTTGACAGTTTCGGGTAGCTTGACCTGCTGGCGTCTGTACTTACTGTAAGTTAATTTGATAATGTGTCGTGGCTCTGCTCTTGACGAATTCAACTCGTCTGCGTTCAACGGCTTGGCGCAGTGGCTGAGTCGCGGCGGGTTCGACTCCCATTACCCAAAATCAATGAATCTGCCTAACGGTTTCCCAAGTACTTATGTTGAGGTCGGCTTCCAGTCGAACCGGATGCAGCTGAAGACCAGTTTTTACATGGAGGGACTGCCTATCTGACTTCCACTACCCAGTTACTGGGTAACACGATACCCCTTGGTAAGACTGGTTGTCAGACTTTTGGGCTTTTGACGACTGTCAAAACCCTATTGCCATTTATCGGACACAAATACAAACACGGGGCTGCCACTGAAACATTCTTCATGGATAAACCTAATAACAATTTGCACCACCTGGGAATCGAACAAAGGAACCCATGGATGTCACATTACTTTGAAATTTGGGTTCTAAGTCATGACGGTTTCCTCACGATGTTTTCTTTCACCGTTTTGATAGCAGTGGTGATGAAATCAAATACAGAAGGTAAAGTGCCTGATTGGGTTCGAACCATTCGGGGCCGAGACTATTGGGCGATCCACTGCACTCAACGGGATAGTAAAATCAACATCATTTCAGCCGAAAGACGTCCACTGCTGGACATAGGCCTCTCCCCAAGCACCTCCACTACGACCGTTTCTGTGCTTTCCACATCCAGCGGGTTCCTGCGGCCTTCACAAGGTCGTCAGTCCACCTTCTGGGAGGTCTTCCAACGCTACGTCTTCCGGTACGCGGTCACCACTCCAGAACCTTTCGGCCCCATCGGCCATCTGTTCTGCGAGCAATGTCCATTGCCACTTAAGTTAGGCAACTCTTCGGGCTATGTCGGTTACCTTTGATCTCCTATGGATCTCTTCAACTAAGGAAATTTTCTTTCATGCGGATGGTAAAATAAAACCAGTAAATTCTCAACATTTTTCTCAAATTTATTTACACTAACAGCTAATAATAATTCTTAAAACTTAATTATTACAAATAACAGAAATGCATTGTTTAAATACATAGAATTTTATGAGAATACCTATATACGGAAGTTTTTTAAACGTTCCTACTCAAACCTTGAATTTTTCAGATGTGTGCTTATAATAATCTAAAACTGAGCAATCATAAAATAAAAATAATAAAGTTACACTTTCAAAGGCGACGGCAGAGGCTTTGTTTCTAACCGCAAGTAGGGTTACCAGATGGAAAATTGAAAAGTCCTGACAAAAAGCCTGATTTCCATAGCAAAGTCCTGAGATTTTGTCGCATACGAATTCAAAACTCTGTGGAAAAATTAGTAATTGGTTTTGTGCACGTATGTTGATTCTAACTCTAAAGATATGTTGATGTTAATTACGTTGATTTGTGAATATATCCAAAGAAGAAACAATTATATGTTTTTCTATAAGTTGTTTCTTTCTAATTAAAAATCTACTGTATTTTATTGAAAATCGATAAATCCTGAGATTTCCAAAATCCGCCCGCAATCCTGTTAGCAGCCTAAAAATCCTGAAATCTCAGGACAAATCCTGAGATATGGTAACCCTAACCGCAAGCGACAGTGCCGCTGCGGTTTTAATTCCGAATGCGACGATAAAACTTCGACAGCAGCGACACTTTTCTTTTACGGTTTAGCGAAACGCGTACCACTGGTATGTCGGCTGCAGTCGCAACTCGACCGTATAGCAAGCCTACAGAAGCGTTTTGATAGAAATCACTAGTCACTGCGGTCTGTCATTGCGATTGGACGACACAAACGCTATCGTCTGCCGTTGCCTTCGGAATTGTTCGTATAATTTGAAAAAAAAAAACAATGGAAACAAACTTTTATCAAAATACTGTAAGTTATTATTCAGCAGCCCGCGGCCATGCTACGCACGGATATGTGGCTCGAGTGTGCTCGTTTTGCTATCAACGTGTTTACTGAAATTTTAAGACGACACCAGTAACCGTTGAAGAGTTCCCTCATGTGGAGACGATTCTGGCTGCAGCATCACCTCATGTCTACCAAATAAATGTATTGTCATCGGAACGGAACGAGTATGCAAAATTTAAACTTGATATGCCAAGAGAAAGTTGGCTGAAATTGGATTGCAAGATTTGAACCAAATATAATAAAAGGTTGGAATCTCTGTGAGGGAAAAAATCCGGAACGCGGTGATCCGGCAGAGAACTAAAGTTGTCGATATAGCTCACAGAATAAGTAAGCTGAAGTGGCAATGGGCCGGTCATATTAGTCGTAGAACCGATGACAGTTGGGGTAGACGTGTTCTTGAGTGGAGACCGCGAATTGGCAAACGTAAGGTGGCCCTCAGGCTAGGTGGAGCGATGATCTTCGCAGGATGGCTGGTAGCAGCTGGATGAGAGTTGCCGAAAATCGAGCTGAATGGCGTGCAATAGGAGAGGCCTATGTCCAGCAGTGGACTGCTGTAGGCTGATGATGAAGTTTATGGTATTCTATTTTTTTATGGTATGTCTTTATAGCAGCCAAAATATTAAAATACCTAGTTTATTGTCTTAAAAACTAAAATATTATGTCTTTAATTTATTTCTAAAATTCTGTAATACCATCATTTTAACATCTTTACATACAGTTTAATTTTTACAAAAAAACTACGAACGCAAAAAAAATCCTTTGGAATTACGTATACATTGATATTTGAGTTGGGTGCGCCCCCCCAAGTACATGGGGCATGTGATACACGCCTGCCTATCCCTTCAGGGATACAGGTGTGATGTTACGTAAAGAGGCAAATAAAAATATGGATGTTAGTTACCATTTTTAATGGTTTTCTTTAGTGGGAAGATGAATATTATAAATGTGAAAGTGCGGGTATTTGAAAAATAAAAGCTTGGAAAAATAGTGGCAGTAGCGTGGGGAAAACGGAGGATCGTACTTTTTTCATGTCAGTTAGTGCTCATACACGCGAGCGGTACGCGTCAATGGCAGAGACAACTGCAACTGCCAACACGCGTCGACGGCAGCCGTCGACATCATGCCTTTCGAGTATTCGAGTATGGTTAACTATTCAGTAATCTGTGGTATGGTGCTCAAATACATGAGCGGCACGTTGTCGACTGCAGGCGTAGACATGTCGGCGGCGGCCGTCGACGGGCGCCGACGTGCTAGCGTGATGATAAATAGCCTATAGCCTTCCTCAAGAATTGGGCTATCAAATGCAAAATAGTTTTTGGTGTCCGAAAAGTAGTTACAGATTAGCGCGTTCAAAAACAAACTCTTCAGCTATAATATTATTATGTAACGGGTGTAAAAAAACAAAGATGCCGAGAGACACTTGTACTCCCCGTCATTGTACCTAATATTTTTTTTTGTATTGGACCATACCTGGGAACCTTCTAGTTACGGAGATTCCAAATTTTACTGACGTTTTTTTACAAATGCAAGTTCTTAATGTTATAACACAACTGTAAATACCCCCACGAACCATTGCATGCACCAATTAGCACAATGTTTTCGTGTGTGACATTGCGCACTACCGCAAACAGAAAATTTTCACACCAAAAATAAAAGTTGTTTCCCAGCAATTATTTTTGTGCAATGTAACTTAGTTTGCTGTACAGACGCGTGGGTAGTTCACGGCTATATGATGGGTCTTTTTACACCCTGTAGATTTGCGTTTTCTTCTTTAGTATATGGTCGCTGTGATGTTGTCTTCATAAAACATATTTGCTGTAAAATCCATTATTGCTTGTTCTCAATAACCAGTTTGTCAGTCCGGTATAAATCTCCTACTATTATCTGGAAAAAAAAAACATGGTTTTGAAACTACATAATTATGTAGATACAGTTTAAATTCGAAAGTGTTTTTAGGAACGATTAATCTGCTGTCATCTGTCTGCACGGTTCAATTTTAGTTGATCAACTGCTAAGTCGAAAGTGCTTTTTAAACCGTCTTAACAGTCTTCCAATCAAATAGGATTTCCAATTCAAAGTATTATTCGAACCGTGTGAATCCGGTAATAGCCCAGCCCAGTTTTATTGAGCATTGGATTTTCAACTTTCGGTGATGAGCCGAGAATTGAGAACAGCCTATAATGTTCCCGCTGCTGGGACACAGGCCTTCTCGCTGTGAGAGGGAGTGAGCCTCCACGCCAGCCCAGTGCGGGTTGGTAGATGTCACATGTCTTCGATATTTTGGTTCTAGGACATGCCAGTTTCCTCACGATGTTTTCCTTCACCGTTTGGAGAGAAGTATTGATGAAATAATTCACATAAAGCTCATAGAGGAGGTCCTCTACGAACCCGGTTGTGAGTTCCGGTTGAGAGCGTTTCCAGGCACCTGCCTGGGTTTGAACTCACAACCTACAACTCGTTAGTCACGGTCATTACAGCTGGGCCATAACTACTCTTTGAAATATTAGTTCAGATTATATGCACACCTGTCTCCTTATAATAGAAAGGTTTTCCATAGCAAAGTCGTATTGTTTTTGAATTTGTTTTGGGTCAGTCAGGGTCCTGTTGTCTCTAAATCCATCTTTTACTCTTCTAATTGCATAGGCCCTGAAAATTATAGAAGGAATATAATTAGTAGTTATCATAATGAGCTAAGCTAAGCTTGCAACATTGGTTGGTGGATGGGTGACCATCTATTACATATCTAGAACCCATTTGTGCTTCAGAAAGCATGTTAAGCCATTTGTCAAGACTCATTCGTAGATCTTTGACAGTCTTTAGAGGTAGCCAGAAGCCCGAAAGTCTGACAACCTGTCTTAGAAAGGGTATCATGTTCACTCAAACTGAGTTGGGGAGGTCAGATAGGCAGATGTTCCAAGTAAAATACTGGTATTCAGCTGCATCCGGTTAGACTGGAAGCCGACCTAGCTGTTGGGAAAAAGCTCGGCAGATTGATTGACCTAACTTACTAAAAAATTAAGTAAAAATAAGAATAATAGAGGTCAAACCAATAAAAAAAGGTTATCTCAACCTTGGATTATTGTTAAATTGACCAAAAGTAACTTCTAAACATTTGCTGATAACATTATCAGTATCAAAACAAATATTATGACATCACAATAACACATTATTATATCGTATCTATTCTTATAAGAATCCTCTGAGATTATTCCGTTATCTTCTGTACTTGTTCAAAAGGAAAGTGTATACTATTTAGTAAACACGTAAGTTCTTGAGTTTATATTTATACTAGCTTTGGCCCGCGGCTTCTCCTACGTAGAGGTCGGCAATTGTCTCATGGAAACGTATTACCGGGTTATAAAGTATCCTAAGGTATCTTGCAGCAAAAATGTGTACCAAGATCCCATAAGATAGGACCTACGACACGCTAATGGGGTACAATGCAAGTACTCAAAACTTGCAGTTTGTGTTCTCAATGCTGTTCCCTAGTCGCCGTCGTTTGTATTTTTTGCCAATAAAAACATGACATGCTAATTAAATATTTATCTGGTCATGAGACTGTGTATGTGTAAAGATATTCGAATATTGAATCGCGTATTATAATTCACGTTTCTCTAGTAACTTAATTACTACTTCGCGAACCTTTTATTTTTTTTGTGCCATTATAGGTTATGTAATTTGAATTAATTATAAGTTTACCTGAAGTTATAATTGGAAAACTTGTCAGCTTCTCTCAACAGTAACTTGTACATTGATAGAATTTGCCGTCTTGTCACTCCTGAAGACATTTTTAATATATTTTTCTTACTTTGTTTCACAAGAAATTTTCACCGAAACGAATGAATTTGTAAATATGATCACGTTACGTGTTACTTAAAGAAATTCCTGAAATTGTTTACTTAAATATCTTGATGACACTATTACGTAGCAATATCCTTCTCGAAACTTATATTTTGTTAGTATTTTATAACAGATCAATCAGATTAATTTTATTTAACACTTAGGAGTATAAAATAAAAGTAAAAATTGTTGTAATATGCGTGAAATGAAACGAAATTATCTTACAGAGTTGCCACGTAATTAAGTTTTAGAAGCATGGTAATTAACACCTATTTAAACCAATCTTTCAGTCGATACAAGGAGAAAAATTAGAGAAGATACGAAGAGAGAAGAATAAAATTATGAACTACTCACAAAATAACAACAGCTACAATAAAGAAGATCCTACATTCACTGGCGGACTAAGAAGGGGTGGCAGGGGCGAAGCCCTTGCGGTACCCCAAATCTAGAGAAGTAATGGGTACTCAAACTATTTAACATAAATAAATCTCAAAAGTCATTCGATGCTTAAATTTTCGACCTCCTCTCGCTTTTGTCAACATTCTCTTTATTATCAAGTTTTTCTGCATACTTATGTCGATAAAATTACTCCTATTTCTGTATGAATAGTCAAAAGAAAACCTTGCTACAAGTTGGTGTGCTAAAACAAGCTCACTTCGTTCCCCCTAGCAATCTATATTTTCTTCATTCTCATGGTTTCCTAACTGAGAACTAAGAGACGATCTGTAAATAATGTTGAGATCGCCTCACTTGCTCTTGCTCTAGCTCTTGCATCCCACATTTTTGCTTTTCTAATAAAATGTCCGTGAATAGCATAATGTGGAAATGAAAATGCACCTCACTGAAAAACTTTATCCTGCCGGGTATGAGGCTCATGTTGTATATAGGTACAATCACTCACTTTATACCTGACTTTTCTGTCATTATTTATTTTCTGCAAAATATTACAAAAAAAGTATAGGACGTAATATGAATGTCATCATGTGCCAAGTTTCTACTAAGTCGATTAAACTTTGACAAGAAATTTGATGTTTAATCCGTCAAAGTTTGGCAACATTCGAGTTTTTTACAAATGGCTGCTGCAGCGAATCAAACTTAATGTGATAGGCTGTTTTCATTGTAAAATAATAATTTAATTAATTGTTATTAGTGTTATAGTGTTTGAAAATACTAGCATAACCTTTAATTGTGTGAATCTCGTTACTTCTAGTGCCTAGTGGCTATTAAACGGTGAGTAATTTGAAGAAACAAGACATTTCTTACGATATTGTTTATTTATATTTCAAATTTTTGTCTTTATTGGGACTGTACGACGTCCTAGATTTCAGGAAGGCTTGCTAATATAATTATTAAGTTATACCTACCGTGTTACTTTGCGTCATTTATGAAAGTTCCTCCTATCGAGGTTAAATAAGTCATTAGTAAATCATAATATTTATATGTGTACTATTCTTACGATTTACGATGTATTTTTCCGCAAAATCATGTGATATTACGTCTTTAAAAATTCTACAACATTCTAAACTAACTCAAGCAACAATTCAACTCTGTATTTGTTATCCATTTGAAACAAATCGGTCCCTTTTGTTAAATCACACATTTTTTGCGTATTTTTCCAGTACCTATACCTTATTTCTACTGATAAATTACCTGAAATTAGGCTTCGTACTATAGGAGTTACACACTTTAAAGAAGTGTATGATCATAATTTACAGGCTCATTTGTAATTCTAATAGGATTTCATTCATATTAGGAAGTAGAGCCACATTATGTTTTATTCATAAGAGTTTGCAATAATTTACTTACCTACCTTGTACGACCATTGTAATCGCAATAATTATATCTTTAGAAAACTATAAAAAAGTAGACATAATTGGACTGAGACAACAGAAGGTTTATTTATGAAGTTATATTTCTTAGAATTCTCTGAAGGAAAAATGACTGTAATGAAAATCATTTACTCAGAAGTAAATTATACTTATTTAAGCTATGGAAGAGCGCAGTAAAAGGCTTACCTGCTTAAAAGGAGGCTCCAATCACTAGTTGTTAAGATTTACTTTTTATTACCTGTTAATGTCCTTTTGCTGGGCAGGCCTCCATAATCTCTTTCCACTTCAGAAAGTTTACTTGTTAAAATAATAAACCATTTTTCACATGACTAAGAATGTTGGCTGAAAATGCTGGATATTCGCCTTTTTATAACTTGTTCTATTATTGATTTGCTGCTTGTATTAAGTATTTATTTATTTGTACAATGTCCACCCAGTAACAGGCTGTGTTACCCAGTAACGATGTTGTAGAGGGCAGATAGGCAGTTGCTCCATGTAAAGTACTGGGTTTGAGCTGCAAAGTGAAAGCATTTATTTCAAACAGGCATTTATAAGGCACTTTTGAATGTCAAAGTTTACTTTGAAATAGAATTGATTCTAGTTGTCCCTCCCAAAAGGTTGTTTTCATATGGAGATGAAATGGGAAAAAGACTCTACTGCATCTGGTTAAACTGGAAGCCAAACCCAACATAGTTGGAAAATGGCTAGGTAGATGATTATGACACACAGTTACAGGCTATGACAAAGCTAGAACTGAAGAGTACATGACAGATTATTAAGATTGTTTTGTCTACACTACTGAACCAATTTTGATAACCTTTGGCTGAATGATAGCTTGTGTCTATGACACATTCGCTCAATAGTCTTCATTCAATAACTTTCATTCTTACATTCAAATCCTACAGTCGTTCAAAAAACTTCTTCTTGCAAAATTCTCTGTTCACTACGTACCTATTTCAAAAAAGTTATCATAAATTTGTAAAAGCCCTAGTAAATCTATTTATCAAGAAATCTTTGTTTAATTTATCATAAACAGCTTGATACCTGAAGAAAGAGTTTGGGGTACTTTTTATCCTTGAAAGTTAACTTTTTTAATAAAGTTGGATGCTAAGTTCATCTACGTCGAGCTGTGCTGCTGGGGAGTTTTTTGCGCCACTTCTTCCCAGCTAAAGCACTAGGAAGCTGTGAAGGGCGGGCTTTTTTGGGGGTTTGCCCCATGCCATTCTGACATTCAAAGAGTACTGATTCAGCCTAGCTTGAATAAAAAGATGGTGTTTTTTACGAATAATAAATTACATTTTTATTCTGTAAAAAAATTGGTTCAAAATATCACTTTTATATATCAATTAAATGTTTTTTTAGTGCTCAGCTGAGTTTTTTGCTAATAATAGAATAGCTCTTTATTTGCTTAGAATGTAGGTACATACAAATAAATTGGTAAATTGCAATAAGCATTAGGTATAATACTAGTGATTCACAAATGACATTTGGATTGTTAGACAGTAACTATAAGTTGACATCCTGCTACTACATCTATACAAATAAATAAAATTGAAGTGTCTATTTGTAATATGAAAATAACAGCTTTTTACTAAATGCATATGAAACTATATCCAGTACTTATAACAAAAAAAATATTTTTTTCCATCTAGCCCCCTTTCGCAACGCGCGATAAGGAACTTCGTTCCAAAAACGATTTATATTTTTTTTTTCTCTCTGTCTTTTTGTTCCGGTTAATCACCGAAATGGCTGGATCGATTTTGATGAAATCAAAATCAAATTGGCATATACCACGCGGGCGAAGCCGAAAACCGCCGGAAGCCGGAAGCTAGTAATATTATAAATGTGAAAGTTTGTATGTTTGAGAGATAGCTAGGTAAGTCGTTTATTTCGTGCACAGGGCATGGCACAGCATACAAAATCACGATTAAATAATAGCTAATTACATGAATGGTAGGTTTGGATGTTTGTTACTCAATCACGGAAAAACGGCTGCACGGATTTGGATGAAAGGCACAGGCACTCATCATCTGCCTGCCTTTTCCCAACTATGTTGGGGTCGGTTTCTAGTCTAACCGGATGCAGCTGAGTACCAGTATTTTACATGGAGCGAATGCCTATGTGACCTCCACAACCCCGTTATTGGGTAATACGATACCCCTTGGTCAGACTGGTTGTCAGACTTTCGGGCTTCTGATGACCCGTAACGCCTGTCAAAGATCCACGAATCCAGCCGGGACCAACGGCTTAACGTGCCTTCCGAGGCATGGAGGGGTCTCGGTATGTAAAGATGGTCACCCATCGACCTGTGTGGCTGTTATTATTTAGCCACGGGCCCGTCTGCACACAGATAAGAAATAATATTAAGAATATAGCTTTTACTAACACAGGATACTTTTTATCCCCGTAGTACGTTCTCGTGGGATAGTTTTCGATCTCCACGCGGGCGAATTCGCGGGCAAAAGTTAGTTGTTCTTTGTTCTATAAAACTTGAGTTATTTATTCTGCTCACAATTTAATGTAAATGTTCTCTGACTCATTAAATTACTGATAATATTTTAAACTAAAGAGTTGTGTGTCAATTCTTTCATTACTTGCCTTGTCAACAGTTTGTTGTTGCGTTTTTAATGTAATTGGCACTACCATCTACATTTACCCTCAATTTTTTTTTGTTGGCTTCAACGACCTTCGGTAGTGTGGTTGTTACGTGAAGATGAGTTGAGAAAATCTGTTTTTTTTACCATCACCATCACGTACGTACTTAAGTGAAGTGTATTAAAACAGATACAGATTTTTGAACTGATATTTCAAGCATATACACATACATACGCTCGTTTACCACAAAATAATTATAACCACCTGCCTGCATTTTCCCAACTATGTTGTGGTCAGCTACCTGTCTAACTAGAGGCAGCTGAATACCAGTATTTTACAATGCGACTGCTTATCTGACCACTCCGGCACTCCAGTTAGGTACTAGGTAACCCTTAGACTGGTTATCAGACTTTCGGGATTCTTGACTACCTGTATAACGACTATCAAAGATCTACGAATGACAGCCGGGACCAACGGCTTAACTGAAAATGGAAAATGGGTCTCGGTATGTACCTAATGGATGGTCACCCATCCATGGACTGACTTCGGCAAGCGTAGCTTAACTTTCAATCGATGCTGGCGGCTGTTATTACTTATTATTCAGCTACAAGACTTACGTATATACCCTTACGGTCATATGAAGACTATTCAAACAAAGTTTAAAATAATATATCGTTCATGCTGCAATAGTCTATTTTAAGTGCGGCATTACCGATGGGTGCATGACGCATCCTGCATCCCACACATTATTAGTGTGAGTACATCTTTTATTTCTTTCAAGATAATGTAACTATAAATTGAAAGAAAACATCGTCAAGAAACCGCCGGCATGTCGTAGAAACAAACATTCGAAGACTCGCACTGGGCTCGCATGGTGGATTACGGCCCAGTCCTTCTCACCGAGAGGAGGCCTGTGTCCCAGCAGTGGGAACATTCTAGGCTGATTATGATGAATGTAACTGTCCAGTTGGTCGAGTGGTCGCAAGACCTACTGCTGAGCATGAAGTCTGGGGTTCGATTCCCGGGTTGAGCAGTGTAATTGGGCTTTTCCATCTGATGAATGTCTCAGTAGCACCCCGGAGTCTGGATTTGTGCCCAGTTGATGGCTATAGGCTCGTCCCTCATTACCAGTGATAGGAATAGGTAGTGCCTATTTGCCTAAACTTCGAAGAACAGAGACAAGAAACGAAGACTTCCTTAGGACTAAATTTTTTCCGGGACATCTGTCCCGAAATTCGGGACAACACTTTTAATAATAATAATTCATTTATTTCAGATAATAATAATCCATACAATACATTAAATTATATTAAAATCAATTGGTACGTAGACCACAGACACTGAAATAGAATTAAAATCAATTTAAACAATACTAACATTACATCAAATTAAATAATTTACAGTAAAATCAAAATCAAAAATTGTGTTAGTATATATAAAAAGTGAGTGAAAAATTTAGTCCTAAGGAAGTCTCCGTTTCTTGTCTCTGTTCTTCGAAGTTTAGGCAAATAGGCACTACCTATTCCTATCACTGCTCATTACACAGGACTTTAAATTAACTGGCTACATGTGGGTGTACTACAGCTGCACCTCTGCCGACCCTTCGGGTAATATAAGCGTGATGTTATGTAACGTTATAATGTAACTATTTTTTGTACAAATGTGTTTGTAATCTGTTAAACATCTGTTTACTCGTTTGGGTCACTCAAGCATGTGCATGGCGAATTCCTAGTAGCTACATCTTGTGGTTTAAATATATATGTATACTTGCGACCTAGTTCTGACCTCCACAACCTGACTGGGTAACACGACACCGCTTGGTAAGACTGGTGGTCAGACTTGAGCCGGGACGAACGACTTAACGCGCTTTTCGAGGCATAGAGGTTTCTGAAATGCCACCGTTTATCCAAAACTAGCCGACCGGCCCCTTCTCACGGTTGTACGACTTGACAAAACTAGCCGACCGGCCCCTTCTCACGGTTGTACGACTTGACAAAACTAGCCGACCGGCCCCTTCTCACGATTGTACGACTTGACAAAACTAGCCGACCGGCCCCTTCTCACGATTGTACGACTTGACAAAACTAGCCGACCGGCCCCTTCTCACGATTGTACGACTTGACAAAACTAGCCGACCGGCCCCTTCTCACGGTTGTACGACTTGACAAAACTAGCCGACCGGCCCCTTCTCACGATTGTACGACTTGACAAAACTAGCCGACCGGCCCCTTCTCACGGTTGTACGACTTGACAAAACTAGCCGACCGGCCCCTTCTCACGATTGTACGACTTGACAAAACTAGCCGACCGGCCCCTTCTCTCGATTGTACGACTTGACAAAACTAGCCGACCGGCCCCTTCTCACGATTGTACGACTTGACAAAACTAGCCGACCGGCCCCTTCTCACGATTGTACGACTTGACAAAACATAGAGATTTCTTTATTGTATGTAAGATAATGTATTAAGCACAGAAATTTTGCAGCATTAATTTTATATATTAAAATTACGTTGAAAACCTCAAAATCCTTTGCGTAGTTTAGAAGAACAACACGGTCACACATGTCATGTAGTTACTAAAATAGTATTTTTAAGAGAAGACTAGCTTCTGCCCGGGACTTCGTCCACATATCCTATCATCACCTTCATCATCAGCTTACAGCAGTCCACTTCTGTAAGCTGTTTCTCAACTCATACTTCACGTAACAACACTACCAGCGGTCGTTGACTTGACTCCTAAGAAAAAAAAAACACGAAACCTTTTTTATTTTATTTGTATCATGTTTAGATATCAATACCTATCACGTCTGCAGAGTTTCGCTAGCTAATTTAATATGACCCTGTACATGAGTACCTACCGAATTATTATCCTGTTATCATAGCAGCATTAAAACAGTAAATGCTTTAATTAAAATTAAAATATTGTGTTCAATTATTATGTAAAGGTTCATTAATATTTCCTTATCGTTTTGTAGTTTTCCTGCGCAATGTTGTGTATTAAATATAATATAATATAGGTACTAGCGATAGCGACCCGCCCCGGATTCGCACGGGTGCAATAATGAGAAAATAGTTTTTTTTTAAACTCGATCACAGCGTCACCCCATCTGCCGAGTCTTTTCCCAACTATGTTGGGGTCAGCTTCCACTCTAACCAGATGCAGCTGAATACCAGTACTTAAGTAAAACTACAGTACCAAATACAGACCTTCACAACCCAGTCACTGGGTAATACGATACCCCTTTGTAAGACTGGTTGTCAAACTTTTGTTCTTCTGACTGTCAAAGATCTACGAATGATAGTTTGGGTCGAACGGCTTAACGTGCTTTTGCGAGGTACGGAGTGGTCTCAATATGCAATGGATTTTCAACCATCCATGGACCAACCGCGGCAAGCGTAGCTTAACTTGATCGATCGACCCGTGCGGCTGTTATTACTTAGCCACGAGCCTCTTTGAACCCATTAAAATTAAAGACATGTGACCTGCACCACCCTGCACTATCCGCGTGGTGGATTACGTCCCGCTCTCTCTCACGACAGGAGGCCCGAGTCCCAGCAGTGGGAACGTGTATACCTATTTATACAGCATGTATCAGAAGGATGTGGTCAAATTTAACGATGTGGTACAGACAGGGGAGTTTGTTCCGCCACTTCTTCCCAGCGATAGCACTAGGAAGTGGCGAAGGGCGGGCGTTTTTGGGGGACTGTCTTTTGTAATTTTGACGTTCGAAAAGTGCTGATTCTCAGCCTAATTTGAATAAATGACTTTTGATTTTGATCGAACTAAACAACTTTCTCCATGGGACCAACATCGTAATCGCGAAAAAAATATCAATTGTCCCATACAAAACCCCAATACCTACTCGACACAAATGTATGGTGCGCCTGATTAGTTTTCGAGATTACTGCTGTATACTTATATGACTACTAGCTGCGCCCCGCGGTTTTACCTGCATAAGTTTCGATCCCGTGGGAATATCGGGATAAAAAGTATCCTATGTGTTAATCCTGGTTATAAACTATCTGTGTGCCAAATTTCATCCAAATCCGTATAGTAGTTGTTGCGTGAAAGAATAACAAACATCCATACAACCATACAAACTTTCGCGTTTACAATATTAGTAAGATGTGTTATTAATAATGTTGTTTTTGTCCACAGTTAAATCTATGGATGGCGATAAACATTGGTATGACGATGACCGCCTGTACCCTTCTGTCTCGAACAGTGATGACAGTCCCATACTGTCGCACAGGTAAGGCATTTTCCTCATACTTACTAGCTTTTTATAGGCCAGGACCGTCACATAGTGGTTGTCAGAAGATGGGCGTTGTCACCAAGGTAGGCCTTAGGCCGTTTGTCCACCGTCACGTCAACGAGAACGAGATGACGGCGCCGAAGTAGCCATACATACATTTACTGTGGCCGCGTGTCCACCGCACGCATTCACCGGGATGTCAACGTCAAACGCTGGCGTCACGATGAAGACTCGATCTTGACCGATTGGTCGGAGAAGGCATAACATAAAGAAAACAGGAGAATATTTTTTTTTTTTTTAAATAACCGACGTAAAATCCATCCGTCCATACAAACTTTCACGAATATAATATTAGTAGGATTACGTAAAAGTTAACTTTAAAATGCGTAATAAATATATTTAAAACTGCCTTATCTGATTGAATTATCTTATTTATGGCTTCTGAAAGACATTATAAATATTATAATACCGTACGTGTATCAATGCATGTGTGTTGCACCAATCACCAGTTCCATCTGTCAAAACACGGTTTACCTCAACGGTCAAACACCAGTAGTTTTAAGTTATGGTGGTAATAGTCAAAAATAGTCGAACTTCGTTTTACTCTCATTTGTTTATCAAATGTAAAGTATTTTTGAATAACCTGTTTATACCTTGGCAACCCGGATAGAGGATAACAAAAATAGATAGGTAAAGTAACATTTTGTTGTTACCAACACTACGTTTTCTTCAGTATGGAATTCGTTAACTAAACAAACACAAAAGTGTTTCGGCACGACGGCATCGCGGCAGGCTAAGGCGATGATGGCGGGAGGAGCTTGATTCCTACCATAAGGACTGGCCGGCACTAGCGAAACACGGATTTGTGTGGAAAAGGGAGAGGGAGGCCTTTGCCCAGCAGTGGGGTGATACAGGCTAGTTAGAAGAGTTCTGTACAGACGCCAGCAGGTCGAGCTACCCGAAACTGTCAAATTTACCCAATCAACCTTAATGCTTCAACGATAAAGTTGGAAATTTACTAAAGAAATTTGACAGATTGTAGTAGCTTGATGTGCTGGCGTCTGTACCATCGAAACTATTACGGTCTTATTATAAAACAAGTATCTTTAGGCCCAGCACAGGCTGGCTAAGTGCAGCACAGTTTCACTGTCAAACATCATCTGTCCAGCCTTTTCCCCACTAAGTTGGGGTCGGCTTCCAGTTCAACCGGATGCAACTGAATACCAGTATTTTACACGGAGAGACTGCCTATCTGACCTCCTCCACGACCCAGTCACTGGGTAATACGTAACCCCTTGATACGATTGGTTGTCAGACTTTTGGGCTTCTGACGACCTATAATGGTATGTTAAGATTGTCACCCATCCACGGACCAAACGCGGCAAGTGTAGCTTAACCTGATTGATCGACCCGTGCGGCTGTTGTTACTTAGTCACTGTCAAACAAATATCAAAATTGCATTTTTTCTTAAAATAAAGTAAAAAATATGACCTGAGAGCTGAGACGCGCACCTCGGTACACTTGGCGGACGGATGGAAGTTTATTCGTTATCAACTTTATTGCAATCACTGCATGGTTAATATATGTTTGCCAGTGAAAACTGCGCTGCGCTAACTCTTGACCTGCAGTGCGATTCTGTAACCATCTCACCGTGAAAACTTAGGTGAAGTGAGCGTGGAGTGAGCTGTCATTCCAAATAATGCTAGGGATTGACACTACTGGCAACTCACATCAAGCTCACTTCACTTGAGTTTTCACGGTGAGATTTTTACAGAATCGACCGGCAGGTCTGTGGCTTTGCTACAGAAGTGCGATGCATGCACGAAAATCACGAGTATTCGCATTCGCATACACTCGTTTTTTTTTTTTTAATTTTATTAAATTTCTTGCCCATTCTTCTCCATACGAAACTTCATTTTGCAAGAGGCAACAGTGCTTTTTGTGTGCTTATATGCTGATTTTACCAAAGTCAGGTATCTTTTATCTGTGGAATAAAATTGACGTCTGAAAGTTCTAGTATGGGAAAACTGTCTCAAGATTAGACTTATTGTAGGTATAAAAATTTGGTGAAATTAGCCCTATCCTACTAATATTATTATCGCGAAAGTTTGTGAGGATGGATGGATGGATGTTTGTTACTCTTTCACGCAAAAACTACTGAACGGATTTGGATGAAATTTGGCACACAGATAGTTTATAACCAAGATTAATACATAATATGATACTTTTTATCCCGATATTCCCACGGGATCGAAACGAATGCGGGTGAACCACGGGGCTCTGCTAGTTAGAAATAAATTATTAGACTTTGACTTACAATCGTCCACTTTAGGGGCCTCCCTCAAATACACGATGACTGTGTCCAGCTCGCTGAGTCATAGGAACGCCCGAGCATTGCACCTATATTAAATTTGTAAACAATACTTCCTCCGTGGCTCCGTGCTACGTGGCAAAACTTCAATCCTTCGTTATCTATATAAATAAAAATGAAATGCAGTTCGTTAGAAAGCGCGGTAAACCGCGGGGCGCGGCTAGTTCCTAATAACAAAACATTGTTGTAAACTGCTTATGAATGCTAAATAATTAGCAACTCTAACGCACAATATACTGTCTAACAAATACGGGTTTTGGCAATATACTTTACCCTATGTGTCAAAAGCAACGTAACTTGGTGTAGCATATCTTATTGTAATACATATTATAGTGATGTTTACAAATTGTGTTTTTCGATGAGGAAGTTTTCAGTAACAGTCCGGAACCTGGATTTGATACACATGCGATTTAAACATAACTGTCGAAATCAGTAGCGGTGCTAGTTCCAAAGGGCCTCATCATCTGCCTGCCTTTTCCCAACTATGTACAGCCCGAAAGTCTGACAACCAGTCCATTGGTGTAATTGCCGTATGGCGTTCCAGTGTGAGAATAAATAAATAAATAAATAAATGTATGTTGGGGTCGGCTTCCAGTCTAACCGGATGCAGCTGAGTACCAGTATTTTACATGGAGCGAATGCCTATGTGACCTCCACAACCCAGTTATTGGGTAATACGATACCCCTTCCTATGTCATGTCTATAAAAATATATACTAAGTTACCAGAAGAAATATAAATAAATCCAATATTTTTATTAATAAATTAAAATTATTTTTATTAAACAAAAGCTATTAAAGGAAAGACTATAATTGCAATAAATACATTCTCAAATAATTATATACATGTGGTTATTTATCAAGAAGATTATATAATAAAACATAACATGACTTCTAAATACACAATAAGTAAATTATAAAATGTTACCTACTGAATCTCTAATTGTGATACACGTAAAACTGATCTCTTTTATTTATTTGTAATCTTAAAATATGATCTCCTATTAAATAAGTGTTTGTGTTACTTATTATATTATATTACTTTAGTAATATCTAAATGTAAAAATAGTATTTTAAGAAAATAGCTACGTACTTACCCTTATGATTTATTTATGTTAATGTTATTAACTTTTTTATGTGAGCGTAATTTTTTAGTTTTGATGTAAAATTTTATTTTGATTTCTGTTTATACGATTTAGATTTTTAATAAATATTTATAACTATAATTTTGTTGTGCCCTAACAGGGTCTACAACGGCTCTTAGCTATAAGCCTTTTGTGAACATCTGTATACCTTGTGGAATGCAAATAAAAGAATATGAATATGAAAGACTGGCTTTCGGGCTTCTGACTGCCAAAGATCCAAGAATTACAGCCGGGAACAACGGCTTAACGTGCTTTCCTTTTAAAATAACCGACAAAATTTTCAACGCGGCGGTGGGTTCAGAATCATGTACTGAATTCATGGTTTCAGTTTGCGCACTGCTTAAGGCCAGGTGTTCCCGTTTTTGCCTGTTTTAGAATTCATTTTTGATAGGCAAATTGTAACATTTAGAATCTGAAATAAATATATATTTTAGATACATTCTTTCTCCTTAACATGTACCCGTTCAATACACGATACAATACAATTTTCTCGATAGAAAAAAATACCGAACTAACTTCGATTTGCAGTTTTTTTACAAGCAAAATTTCATTTTACACAAGTACTAATACTCCTTTTTTTCTATAATTAATATCAATTTATAGGTAATTCATTTTGGAATCGAATCTACCCGATCGTTTTTTTTTATTACATTTATAAAAAAAATTATCGATTATTCAAGTGATTTTCGATCCGCGCGTCGCTTGCCAGTGTCCCGCGGGACGTTACCGAGGTGAGACCTGTGCCAAATTTTTGCGCGCGCGCTTCTCATCTGCTCCGTAAATAATATTAATAGGAAATAAAATAAATTGTAAATAATTATTGTACTTATATAGACCATAGTTAAGATTTTGTTGATGTGTTTATTTATCATTGTGTAAATATTTTGTATACAACTTTTAAGACAATATACCTACTTATTTGTGATTGTTTTGTGAAAATGGCAAATAAAAGAAATAAAATTAGGACTAAATCACAGTTGAAGGCAAAAAAAAATCGCGAAAGAAATATGGTAAGTTATATTTTTTATTAATTTATTCCTATTGACCACAGTCACCGTATTATAAATTTATTATTTCCCTACAGTAGGGAAACGCCTTTGATGTCGGGCAACGCCGCCCGCGCCGCGCCGCCCGTGTACTAACGCTTACGTACAGTTTAGTCCCCAATCTTTTTTAATACCATAACATATTTTATTGTTTCAGTTCAAAAATGAATCGAAATAAAAAAGGCTTATTTGTTCGAAAAAACAGCAGAGAAGAACAGTAAGTACTTTCTTTGATTTCTTGATAATCGGAATCCTTACCGCAGAATACATTGTAAAATGTACCTACTATACAGCTAGCGTACAGAAAACTCACTCCGAACAAAAGATTATGTGGTCATTGTAATTGTATGTTTTTTTATTATTATTTTGTCATTTTGTGCCTATTGGTGCTCCCACACTGCTGTTATAAAATGTTTACTAACATTACCTAACATGAAAAACTTTCTGAAAAAAATGTTAGAAAATGTTTGTAAACGTGTTATAACAGCTGTGTGGGAGCAATATATGATCCTTTGTTGGTTGAAATAAACGTTTTATTATTATTGATAGTCAGTTTAGGTATAAAAATTTGTAAATCGCCGACCTATTTTATTCTTGCAACTGTTCACATTTCATTGGGTACCTATTATTGTCTCCAAACCGGTCTAACGGCCTGACCACTGAAAATTCACTCCGCACGAATAATAGAAAAAACCGACCTAGTGCGTGTTGAACCACGCACATTGAAGGGTTCCGTAGTTGGGATGAATTTATCACAAGAACAAAATAAATTTACATTGTAGTTGAAAAACATAATATTCCAACTGCAAATTATAAGTTTGTACGCACAATATTGAGAGATTTACCATGTCATTTTTAAGACCATAGACTTCTTATAGGCTTTCCTGTAATCTATTTGTATAAATAAATAAATAGAACTATTTTCTGTATTTGAGACCCTCACAGTAAGCCTTTTCATTTGATATCATACGGTACAAATTTGCGCGTCGTGGCCAGCTCTCGACTATCTGGTGTGGCTCACCACATGGTGCTGCAATAATGTCTTAGATTTAGTCAATTTAGTATTATAATAGTGTTTTTTTTTTCAGAAAACCTTGTAATGATACTACGTCTAATAAGACTCATGCATCTTATATTACATTAGAGCCTGTGGATTTGCAACCCTCTGCTACTAAGTAAGTTTTTTTTTTTGTTGTCGTTCAGAGGCATACAAATATAAAATATGTTTTATAAACACAGTTTTTTTAAACATTAATGTAAAATAAATAATTATTATTTCAGGACATCGACATCACCGAATAATGATACTTTACAAGATGTACCACTACCAAAGTCTTCGTTATCTGCGCCAGAACCAGTTGTTGATTTTTTTTTTTTATATTTTTTTTATATAATATGTTTTTAACGAGGGGAGCTGTATCTAAAGTGACTTTTCTTTTACATATTGGCCCAAAGTTGGAAGCAGTTATTAAGTGTTTTCTTATTTCGAGCCACTCGCTGCCGTCTCTTTGTAATATTGTAGATCTTTCTACCTTGTGTCTATCAGATGTAAGTGTTTTCAGATTTTTGAGAAATTCTTCTTTTGATGTATCATATTCATTTTTCGACATATCGGGCGATGAACAGGCTGGACCATAGTCGTGTTGCTCTTTATTTACATCTTTTAGAACTCTTCGTTTCTTCACTGGGTGTTCCATATTTAAGTTTCATTAAAATCGGTTTATACATTTCGAAAAACATGGACTTGAAAGTTTGTATGAAATGCCGTACGTTGTAAACGCTCTTATCTATACTTATAATAAATCTGTAGAAGTGAAAATTCTGTACATTGAAAATATCCGAAAAATAAATGGCAGGGGGTGTTACTTGGGTAGCGGGATTGTCCGAAAGGGTTACCGCTGCCCTGGAACATAAAGGGCTAAGGAAGGAACACGGGTGGGTTTTAGTCAGTAAGAGTCTGACACTCCCTTCTGCTCCACCCAGAGCGGGAGGGGTCATTTGATGATTTCCCATCCTCAAAAAAAAAAAAAAAAAGGGGGTGTTACTTGACCGACACCGAACCCAAAAATGTGATTAAAAAATTTTTTGTCTGTCTGTCTGTCTGTTTGTTCAGGCATCACGCAAAAACTACCGGTTCGATTACGATGAAACTTGGTATAATTATTCTTTAATATCCTAGGCACCACACTGGGTACTTTTTATCCCGGAAAAGTATATACAATAAAAAACAAACTTAATTTTGCGGTTCGATCCCTATACGCGATTACCACTGTCTGTACTGTACCAACCGCAAATACTAAGTTTGTCGTAGGTTGGGTCACCCGCAGTGGAGTTCATTTTTATTCCTTTTAGTTTTTAAAGTTATTTAGGTTTATTTTTATATGAGTCGTAGGTATAGATTTTAATTTTAAAGTATAGGTAGTATATTTGATAGTGTACGTAGTGACCGTAGGTTATTTTATAATACTGTTAGGTAAGTTTAGTCATTCGTATAGATATTAGTTTTTAGGGATTTTGCTTATTTATTGAGTTTAGATTAGTTATCATCAGAAATAGGTTTATTTAGGTAGGTAGGTATTTAATTTTCTGTTATTGATTTTTTTTTAATTAGTTAGGTACTTAGGTAAAGATATCATATAGGTACCCTCTTAATCACCACTAATGAGACACAATTGGTTTTCTATTGTAATTAGCCACAAAGGACCCGCGACATAGATGGCATTCTGGGGAAGCACATACATTTTATCCTGTTAGCACGTTCCCGTGGGTAAATTTCCGACATCCACGCGGGCGAAGCCGCGGGCAGAAGCTAGTATATATATATGTATACTTTAATTACTCATGTATACTTTCAACTGTTTCATAGAAGTAAAAAAAAATTAATCAATAATAAACCTATAATTTTTGTGACAAAATTATGGCACATAAATCTTTTATTTCTCACAATTGTATTATTTTTAACTACTTATCCCTAATTTTTTCGAGACAACTTTGACATAAGTAGCTTAAAATTTTAAAATAATTAATAAAATAAGTTGACCTGCTGCCTACTTACCTATAATGTGACACTTCCCTCGGGTTTGGGTTCATATAAGTTCACGCCAGCGACGTAAGCGCACGGCTCGCTTCGCGGGAATCGCGGGCAACTTTTGGTTGCGTTAAATGCCTATTTCGTTTGGTCTACCCGCCCTTAAAAATGTATTCTGTATATCAATGAACAAAACAAGCAATTAAAAAAGATTCCGGTACGGTATCGGCGGGCAAGAGGTCAATTGTCTGTTTAAATGAGAGATATCACGTAGGAGATTGTGATGTCCTTAAAAAAATTAAAGGTTACATTCGTGAAACTTGCGACACGCGCCGCGCGCCGCTCGCCTTTTTAATCACGAATAATTTAGACACGTAAATATGAAATCGAAAATAGTCCTATTAAGGGGACAGCGCCGGGTCATCCGCAGAATTTCATGAAATAGTCATTCAATAGCGTTATATGAACTTAGAGGGTTGTATTTATATTAACTCTGTAAATACATACTTGTGACGTCGCGAATCATATTTTGATCAACATGATCTTTATTTTCATTGTCTTAAGGTTTCTGTTAAGGGGGAAGCGTCAAGGTAACCCGCGAAATTCAAAGGGCTTTGATGGTCCTGCCATACATACTGTCAGCCTTTTTTTTTTTTCAAAATGGCAGCAACGCGTGAAATCTGTATAAATCGATAGATAGACATCAATGCTAACAGAATAAGGCCAAACCCCGTGAACCGTCTCGTTTCCGAGGTAATAAACGCTTTACGGGGTTTGGTCCTATTGTGTAAAGTAGCAGACAAAAAATACAAAAAAAAAGCGGAAAAAAATATTGTAATTTGCAGGCCAGTGTCAGGTCGTATGTTGATTGTTGTAGAAAAAGAAAATACCTCTTCATTTTGCATAACAGTGATCTTTATTGTCGGTGCTACAAAAGTTGCTGTCAGATGTCAAATAACTTGAATGAACTGCAGTGCGATTCTGTAACCATCTCACCGTGAAAACTTAGGTGAAGTGAGCGTGCAGTGAGCTGTCATTCCAACTAATGCTAGGGATTGACACTATTGACAGCTCACTCTGAGCTCACTTCACCTAACTTTTCAAGGTGACATTTTTACAGAATAGATCGGCTGTATTTAACTGACAGGTGTCAGGAACGCATTCTCTAATTACCTTTCACATTTATTTTACCTCTGACAGCAGCATTGCCACGACAATAAAAATCACTGTGATTATGTCAGTAATGCGAAATCAGAGGTAAAAAACTGTGAACGTATTGTAATGGTGTACAGACGCCAGCACATCAAGCTACTACAATCTGTCAAATTTCTCTAATAGATTTTCAACTTTATCGCTAAAGTATTAAGGTTAAAGGTTGATTGGGAAAATTTGACAGTTTCGGGTAGCTTGACCTGCTGGCGTCTGTACATCAGTATTTTTTCTGAACTGGGCCTTTTTGGCGCAGCCTTGAAGCACACTTTCCTGCTAATTTCTTACATCGGACTTTTCACTCTTTTTATTTGATTTTTATTTGTTTTTATATCTATATACCTGTGTGCCTTTTAGTCTGTGCTAAATAATATTTTCTTTCTTTACTACAAAATTGAATAACACTGTATAATTATTTCCAGGTACGAGAAGACCCGCCGCCTGTCTCCGTACGCGTCCCCGAAGGTCGAGGAGCGCGAGCGCCGCTCCACGCTCACCGTCCTAGCGAAGTTCTTCCTGTTCTGCACCGCCATGATACTGTTCTGCGTGCTCCTGTACATACCTGTTTATAATAAGGCCAACGATCAGCTGTCTAAAGGTAAAATCTACTGTTTAAGTGACGGAAATTGGTAAAAAAACACATACATTTTTTTTGAAGTGAAAAGTCTTTAGCGGCTTTATGCACTTTTTTGTGATGGGTAAAAAATGTTAAACTCGCGTCAGGACACGTGACTTCATCGAAAATTCGTAAGACGGAGGAAGAGTTTTTTGTGATGGGTAAAACATGTTAAACTCGCGTTAGGACACGTGACCTGATCGAAAATTCGTAAGATGGAGCTCGCGTCAGGACACGTGACCTGATCAAAAATTCGTAAGACGGAGGGAGAGTAGACCGCATTCCAAAATATCAAAAATGCACAACGTTATATTATATTCAAGTTTTCACTTCTACCGGCACTCCCGGAGTGCAACCCACTTTTTTTTTTTTTTGGTTATTTGGCGAAACTTCTCAGATTTGGTCGAGAACTAACATTAAAAAATGCGGCCCAACGGGTTCCGTATCACCGTACAATATTTAATACTACATTTTTTTTAATACTTAATTAAAACAAACATGGTTCTTGTATTCCATACGATAGCGTGATTTTTTTTAATATATATATTTTTTTAATTATACTTTGTTTTAGCGGCAATAGTAGACACACTGAAAATTGCAAGTGTGTTCCTATTGCGGTTTAAAATATACAGCTCTGTGACAGACGGACAGACGGACAGCGGAAACTTAGTAATAGGGCCCGTTGGCACCCTTTGGGTAGGAAACGCTAAAAAATGATTTTCTAAATTCATAATTTATTGAGAAGAAATTAGCGTATTCAAAAGAACGGTCGCGCATTCTAATCTCAGTCACATTCTCTCGGCAATACCTCTCATTACCCTACATTTTTCACGAGTTTTTGACATTGATTGTCATTGAGATGAGACTGCAACTCGATTTTGAACGTTTTTAAATACGGGAATGTGGCTCCATGCCGCGCAACTCGAGGACGATGAGTCGATTGTGTGGCTTCATAATCGGCTCATCGCCCTCGAGTCGCGCGAACTCCGGTCATCATCGTCATACAACATCATGAGTGTGAAGTTTTGCTAACTAATCAAAAATTCTATGTATTTACGCACCATACACGACGGCACGGTTGGCGCAGTGGTTAAGCGATTGACTGCTGCGCTGCGTGTCGCGGGTTCGATTCCCGCACGGAACAAATATTTGTATGACCTACATGTATTTGTTCCAAGTCTGGGTGTTTTTCTATCTATAATATGTATGTATTTACAAAAAAAAATGTATATAAGTAGTTTATCAGCCATCTTGTTACCATAACACAAGCATTAGGTTGCTTAGCTTGGGACTAGATGGCGCTGTGTGAAATGTCCAAGGATATTATTATTATTATTATTATTATACAAGATTTGAGAGTGTGTTTACTAACATTGACCGATAATTTCCAGGTTTAGTCGCGGGCTGGTCGATCCACACAAATCGCGACACAAAAATATACGTACAGCCAAACAACGTAACGACAATACACAGCCCTAGGAATTTATGCCCTAGCACTAGTAAAAACAAGCTATTTCTACTAATAGTTGTCTGCTCATCCACCCTCAACTTCGAACGCCGCGTAGCTATAAGAGAAACCTGGGGTAACTACAAAAGTTACCTGGAAATGTCCAAATTATATCACGCAGTCAAACAGAAGTACATAAACTACAATTATACATATGATCTATATTCAGAGAGTGCTGCACATAATATATCTAGCGATAAGGTCAAGAGAGACATATCCAGCTTTAGCCGGCTTTTGCCCGAATTGGCTAAGGCACTGCAGGAGAACCTGGTTAGCGAGAAGACTGACAATGTACCTGAACAGAGGTTCGAAGACGAAGTTATGTTGCCAGAGTTTGATATGAACCAAGAATTAGGAGAAAATACTGAGCCAAATTATGATTATTATGATACTAATATTATGAAGATACCCCCTAAGGGGTACGAAGATACCCCGGATTTAGATAAAGTTCTATCGATGTTGAAAGGGGATAAAAACTTCAAAAAAATGAAGGAGAAATTGTCATTGCCAACAAAACCTAGCAACATTGTTCCGGAATATAAAGTAGTGTTTCTCTTGGGGTTGCCAACCCATGACAACGATTCTACCATTCAGAATAAAATTGAGGAGGAGTCTGAGAAGTATGGTGATGTGATCCAAGAAGGGTTTATTGATTCATATAATAATCTGACCCTGAAATCTATTATGATGTTGAAATGGATCACTAACAATTGTAATAATAGTGGTAAGTAGAAAAAATAATAATTAAAATATTAACCTGTAACTCTTTATCGCTCTATAATATTTACCTGTTACACGTAATATCCCACTGCTGTGACAAAGACCTCTCGGTGAGACGGAGCGGGCGGTATTCCACCACGCGGACACAGTGCGGGTTGGTACTTGGTGCTTGTCACATGTCTTCGAATTTTAGGTTCTAGGACATGCCGGGTTCCTCACGAGGTTTTCCTTCACCACTTTGAGAGCAGTGTTGATGAAATATTTGCATAAAGGAAATGGCCTGCCCGGGTTCGAAGCCTAATCATTTGTTAGTCGAGGCCGTTAGCACGGGGCCACCGCTGTCTTGTCATTATTTCGCTCTATCGCATTTGCAGTCTACAGTTTAGGGGCGTATGAAGCGTCCGTTTTTTTTTTATTCCTTCATTAATAAAGAGGTTACATGTAATTTAAAAAAAAAAACTTTTTATTTCAGACTGGTCCATAATATGTCTTAGTAAAAAAAACTATGATACATTGAAATATTAAAAATCATTAAAAAATTAAAACAATTACCTACATTAAAAAATTAAACAATTCTTTTTCAAAATAAAACAAAATCTTTAAAAAATTCAACAATTAATTTTTTTTAACAAATAGTACTAGTACAGTAGTACTTATAAAAAAAAAAATAATAATAAGTATTTGCCACCCTCTGGGGCCCCGGGCACACGCACTTGTGCTCGAACCCAATGCCCCAGAAGGGGGCTGTCCAGCTTGTGGCTGAGCAATAGGTTTCATCAAACAATCAATCTGCCTGCCTTTTCCCAACTATGTTGGGGTCACAGTCTAACCGGATGCAGCTGAATACCAGTATATTACATGGAGCGACTACCTATATGACCTTCACAAGCCTGTTACTGGGTAATACGATACCCCTTGGTAAGACTGTTTATCAGACTTTCGGGCTTCTGACGAACCGTAACGACTCTCAAAGAATGACAGCCGGGACCAACGGCTTACCGTGCTTTCCGAGGCACGGAGCGGTCTTGGTATATAAAGATGGTCATCCATACACGGACTAACCGCGGAAAGCGTCGCCTAACCTGATCGATCGAGCCGTGCGGCTGTTGTTGCTTAGCTGCAGGGTCAGGGTCAGGGTCAGGGTCATAGGTATCATAGGTTCTTCTGCCCATGCTCTCTATAAACTAAAACCTATCATAAGTACCAATGCCCTTGTAACTGCCTACCATGGTATAGTCGGCTCGATGTTGGGTTTTGGAGTTTTATTTTGGGGAAACTGTACAAATAGAGAAATTACTTTTAGGTCACAAAAAAGATGTATTACGGCTATGTTTGGTTTGAAAATAACTGATAGTTGCAAACAGTATTTTATAAAGTATACAATTTTAAATCTGCCGTCCTTATTTATTTATGAAATAGTAATTTTTGTACAAACCAATCCCAACCTATTCAAGAAACTATCAGACGTATCTATTCGTAATCGACGGGATAATAATAAATTATGTGTACCAAGGTCAACCACGGCATTGATGCGAAAAAGTATTTTCTGTTTAGCACCAATAATATATAATAAAATCCCAAAACCTATTAGACAAATGCCTACTGCCCTATTTAAAATACATTTAAAAAAATATCTTGTAAATAAATGCTATTATGCCTTACCGGATTTCTTAAATGAACACAATTAAGTAATTGTATTTTTCTGCAGTTACGACATTTTTACCTTCTTTTTTAAGTAGTATTACGATGGAAAAAAAAAATTGTTTTGTTGTTTAGACTCAAATCTTTTGTGGTTATTTTAAACCAAATATGTTGTTTTTGTACGCCATAAATGGCAAAACATGCAGATCTAACCATTATTATATTAATAAGACCTTGCACATGTTATGATGTATACTCATGTTTTACAATAAAAATATATTCTATTCTATAAACATTTTTTTTTTTTCAGTGCGCTACATACTGAAAACAGACGATGATATGTATATAAATGTGCCAAATCTCATAGACAATTTGAGGAACAGATCTCAGGAATTTGACACGAAGACGAAAGGACGTAATATTAAGGAGTACATGCTGATAGGGGACCTCATCTGTGGCGCGAGACCTGTGCTGGATTCTAGTAATAAATGGTGAGTGGTTTTTTTTGTATATAACATCAGGCTTTTATTCCTCGGGAGGTAGGTTGAGTGAAGTGTGTAATACGGTGTAAGTCAGTTGTAACACTTAAATCACGAAGACTAAAATAGGTGCTGTTAATGTTAAAATGGACGCGTGTGTCGACTGTTATGTATAAAAATAAAATAAAAATTTATTTAGGTCCTTTTGCAAAGTAATACATTTACAAACTTATAAATACTTAGCCTACCTACCAAATTCTTAACAGATTGACTTAAATACTTATATAAAAGCTAGTTTAATTTACACGTTTTTAATTACCTATTAAAGGTATGGTATATGTAAGGTGCATGTTTATTAGTTAAGTCCCGTGGTAATAGAAGGCGAGCCTAGGTTCCGGGCTGTTACTAAGAATTTACTTCTAGAATAACCCAATAACACTGCTCGACCCGGGCATCGAACTTAGGACCACACTCAGCAGTCGCGTTTGCGAGGGCTAGACCAGCGAGCATAACATCACGACTGTTTTCCCCAAAGGGTTAAACAGAGGTGTACATAACTATAGTACACACACATTTCGCCAGTTATGTTTAAGTCCCTTGTAATAGCAGGCGAGCCTATTGACATCAACTGGGCACGGGTCCAGACTCTACTAGCTGAGAACTTCTTTACGAAAAAACCTTCTAAACTTTGCCCAAACCAGAAGGTCCATTCTCGTATTTAAAAATGTTCAAAATCTAGGAGCAATCTTATCTCAGCGGACTTGTTAGACATGAGGTATTCTTGATAGATTGAGACTTAAATTAGAATGCAAACGGTCTTAAAAATATGGGAATGGCCCCTCAGGTACCGAATCTAGGACCCCACGCTCAGCTGTCACTCTTGCGACCACTGCACCAACGGAGCAGGCTGGTTAAACGGTTACAATTATTTAACTTTGTATTAATTATTATTTGCAGCAAAACGGTAAGTTAGAAAACTTTATTAATATCATATAGAAATATAATTTTATATTATCACTTTTCTGCAGGTTAGGGGAAAAATTATGTTAATTAACTGTAATGCATATCTGACCTCCGCAGCCTAGTTACTGCGTAACACGATTCCCCTTAGACTGCTTGTCCGACTTTCGGGCTTCTGACTACTCGTAACGACTGACAACGTTCTATGAATGACAGCCGGGACCAACGGCTTAACGTGCTTTCCCAGGCACGGAGTGGTCTTGGTATGTAAAGATGGTAAACCATCCACGGACCAAACGCGGCAAGCATAGCTTAACCTGATCGATCGAATTACAGTTAATTAACATAATTTTTCCCCCTTTTTATCAATTACAACGATAACACTACTAACAAAACAGGCCAAGTGCGTGTTGGACCACGCCCAATGAAGGGTTCCGTAGTTGGAAACTTAGAATGAATATCCCAAGAACAAGCTTAACACAGAATTATTCGAAGAAGTGCCACTGAACATTTACGGCAGCCTGTGGTACCAACAAGATGGCTGCCCAGCGCATTATACTCTAACAGTACGTGGGTTTCTCAATCGTGAATACCCCGATAGGTGGTTAGAGCGGGGTGGTACAATTTCGTGGCCTGCCCGTTCACCCGATTTTAACCCCATATATTTATTTTACTGGGGTACGATAAAGGATATCGTGTATTCCAAACCAATTCAAAATTTAGACGAACTGCGTCAAAGAATTGCAGAAGCCGCTGAATAAATCAACTCGAGAAGATACGCCCGTCTTATTACGCGATCATTTTTAAAGAGACGTAGAGCTTGCATTGCAGCTGAAGGCAAACAGTTCGAACATTTAATAATATAAACTTGGTAAATCTGATTTAATAAAAATTATAACTAAAGAAATCCAACAACTGAATTTTATTTCAAACGCACCTAATTTTTTTCCTCAATTAAGAAGTAGCAATTAGTAAGTGGCATACCATTTTGGAATCCAGACTAAACGCGCAATCTATTAAAGTTACTTGCCAAAATAGTGTAGTACATTTTTTTTTCACTACACGCGGTTAAAATTGGGTGATGTAATAATTTTGAATTCAATGTTGGGCAAAAATCTAACATTTTATATAAAACTGAGGTAGTTATGTTTTAACTTTTAACTAAATTACAGAAGGGTTATTCACGGTTACGTCACAGAAAAAAAACTGACGAAAAGTCAATATTTGTAGTCACAGGACTTGAAAGATCATCACAGGGTGTCACTTTTTGAGATTTATTTTTGAATCGAAAAGTACATGACCAAGATTTTTTTTATATTTTTCTAATAACTGTCACGACTTGGCCTATTGCCCGTTTTCGGCTTGACGTTGATTTCTGGGACACGTTGTATATTTTCCCTTTAGATATGAGATACCTATATTTGTTGGCAGGTAAATCGACTCGCAAGCTGTAACCATGGGTTCAGTACATGATTCTAACTCCCCCTAATCCCTCTAAGTTGAAATATTTAAGTAGTTAGTCGATTATTTAAAAAAAAATAAGCTGTTCCATACATTTTGACTTCGTAGGTATTGTACTTTCCTATGGAACAGCAGTTTTTTGAAGTGAAAACTTCTTTAGCGGCGTTGTGCACTTTTGTTGTGATGGGTAAAAAAATGTAAAGCTCGCGTCAGGACACGTGACATGATCGAAAATTCATAAGACGGAGGGAGAGTTTTTTGTGATGGGTAAAAAATGTTAAACTCGCGTCAGGACACGTGACCTGATAGAAAATTCGTAAGACGGAGCTCGCGTCAGGACACGTGACCTGATCGAAAATTCGTAAGACGGAGCTCGCGTCAGGACACGTGACCTGATCGAAAATTCGTAAGACGGAGGGAGAGTAGACCGCATTCCAAAATATCAAAATGCACAACGTTAATATTCAAGTTTTCACTTCTGCCGGAGTGCAACCCGATTGTTTTTATTTTTATAACCGACATACCTACTATTTTTACGCTAGGATCTAGGTCTAGAATCATGTGCTGAATTCATGGTTACAGGTTGCGCGTCGATGTATTTGGTTAGGAAACATATTTGCATTTTTAACCGACTTCAAAAAGGTTGCAAAGCCGCCAAATACGATCAGATTGGGTGGTTTTTAAGAGTTGATAGTCCCATTAAAATTAGGTTTAGTTAGGCTTTCGCGATTTCAGGGTTTTTCCAATAGTAAAAGTTGTTCATAATTATGAATACAATGACCCCTTAGGAAGTTTTCACCTTGTATGTTGTTGAATCTTAAATGAACCTTGTCCAAGGCAAAATATATGGTCTGACAGTTTGACTTATCTTTACTTTTCTTTACAATTTAAATTGTTTTCTTTTTGTTTTATAATTATAATCGAATTATATCTATACTAATAACAACGCTGAAGAATTTGTTTGTTTGAACGAGCTAATCTCATAAACTGCCAGTCGGATTCGATTTTTTTTTTTTTGCATTTGATAGCCCAACTCTTGAGGAAGGTTATATGCTATTTAACATCACGCTATGACCCTTAGGACCCGAACACAAAGAAAAAAAGTCTGAAAGAAGGCTTAGCGAAAACGAAGTACTAACTAACACGGGCATGTGCTACGATGCGACAGGGTGGGGCGGGGGAACACGAACTGTTACGCGGACGAAGTCGGGCAGAAGATAGTAGTTTGTAAAACAAATACAATTTTAAGTGGTAAAGAGCGGAGCGGTAGTGTGCGCACTTCGCGGCCGTCCTTCGCGCAGGGCTGGTTTGAGTGTTCGCCTTGAAAACTGTTTTTGAAGCGCGTGTGTCCGCATGCCGTAGCTTGTTGCAGCGGTAACAAATGGATTGTGTTTTTACGCCACTCCTTTCACAAAACCGTTCCGCTCACAAATATATTTATAGCACTGTGTGACCTAAACCAGCACAAAAGTCTCGTTTTTTTGTGACTTATGGTCCATTTGTACAGACGCCAGCACATCAAGCTACTACAATCTGTCAAATTTCTTTAATAGATTTTCAACTTTATCGTTAAAGCATTAAGGTTCAAGGATGATTGGAAAATTTGACAGTTTCGGGTAGCTTGACCTGCTGGCGTCTGTACACAGAAAAGTGTGACTTAAGTGCGGGCTTATGTCACACGAGCTATAAAATAGTATAATCTGCATTCGCTATTTATCTGCCAAAAATGTAAACAAGTATCAGTTTATGGAAAAACAACACTATAAAGTTCAGTTTTCGCTACAACTTCAAACATTTTTATAACTTTTTGAACTTTTGAATGAACATAATTACCATTAAAATAAAGTTGATATTTGGTTAACTTGGAATAACATAAATTTGAAACAAGTTTGAATAGACTTTACCTACGATACGTGTAACTTAACTAGTCTACTAATTTCTCGCCGTGCAAAAATGGACTACTTAAGTCCCACGTATCACAATGTACTAATTCTTATTGAAGGCTGTTTTTATTTAATAAGAATTATTTTTATTTTAAACATATAAAATAATTAGCCTCTACTTTCTCTATTTTCATGAATTGATGAAGATATTTGGAGATACAGAATAAACTCTTCAATGGATGACGACAAATGAAACGAAAAATTATATCTGTTTTACATCTGTGGTAACACTATTTAATTAACTTTTGTAGTTAGAACATCAGCCTTTTTTTGGGTGGTAAATCATCAAATAACTTCTCCCGCTCTGGGCGGAGCGGGAGGGCGTGTCAGACTTTTACTGACTTGAACCCACCCGTGTTCCTTTAGTTGCCTGTGCCAGGGCCCACGGTATCTCTTTTGAACAACCCGCGACTCTGGACCGGCGACTAGCGGACCCCGTCAGTTTGTGCTGACATCAGCAACAGTCAGCCTCAAAGAGATGTAGTCCTCCAGACCGTATTTCGGTCATGGCGGCTATCTCAACGGAGACTAGCCTTCGGCGCGGGAGATGTTATAGTGCACAAGCATAGTATAAAGAGAGGAAGTAGGCTATCTCCGGCACAATCCGCGACATAATTGCCTACTGTCTTAGGGTTGTCACTTTTTGTTAAATTTTAATTCAGTGCCAATAAATGGACAAGGGTCGGGATGTTGTATTTTTTACTTGTATTGTCTGGGTAGGTACCTAAACGATGATGAAACCTTTCACGATGAAAGAAAGAGCGACGAGCCAGCAGACGGGCGGCGCGGGGCGGTGATGAGCACGAGTAAACGGTAGGTTACTGATAGTACTGTCACCAATTCATTAGTTTAAAGCCCGGCCCTTGCCAAAGATAACACATTTTTTTTTTTCACACCTATCTCTGTATAACTAATTCAGTGATCATTAGTCAATAAAGTTCAACAATGGTTTTCCTAACAAACACAGAAATTTATTCAAGATTCATAGCAGTATTATTTATAAAAAAAAAACATCAACATAAAAAAACTAACGCCTGTCTCTTAGACTATAATCAAATTTTTATTCTGCTGTTATGATTCGAACTTTGCTCTATTTATCTGATTCACAATTAGTCAATTACTTATTTTTTAAGTACGATTTTATAACTGTAAGTAGCTACTTAGTTACTATACCTACAATAGGTATTGAGAAATCGGCATGACTAAACATAAACAAAGCAATAGCGGCAAATCAATTCACAGATCAAAAGTACCTACCTAGTACATTCTAGTGGGAAATTAGGCCTCCCTACTTCCTGTGTCTGATAGAAAACTAATACAACAAAAAATAAGTAAGTAGGTAGGTATCTCATCATCAAGTAAAAATGATATGCTAGAAAAAGTGACTTTCTTACATTTCCTGTTCAATAGGTAATTTGAACAGAGACAATTCTGGAATCGATAAATTATTAAGACACCCAAACACACAGCAATACGTTCTCCTGCGATTATCACACGTTTTTCATTCATTTAGCGGTGCCGAAAAGCCGTGACGCGCGAACCTCGTGCGATGTTAGCCCCGTCTGGCGCGCTGCGAAACCCGCCGAGATTTGTGTAAGTGTGCGTGCGGCGACGCATAGATACTTTGGCGCACACATACAAGCTGCGCGCGGTGCGTTTCTATGAAGATAACGTACTTCCTCTCTTTATACTATGGCACAAGTGTGTGCGCAGACACAGGTGCACTCTCTGCTCCATTACTCTCATAGTCCGATGGGACGGCAATCCCACACGACCAGAGAGAGATCCTGAAGGACCAGTTGAACAACAATTTCATCTGTCTACCTATTACGGTTTATGAGTTACAGCCCACTGATAGACAGACGTACGGACAGCGGAGGCTTTGTAATAGATTTCCGTTGGCACCTTTTGGGTATGGAACCGTAATCCTACTAATATTATAAACGTGAAAGTTTGAATGGATGGATGGATGGATGTTTGTTACTCTTTCACGCAAAAACTACTGAACGGATTTGGATGAAATTTGGCACACAGATGGTTTATAACCAGGATTAACATATATAGGACTTTTTACCCCGATATTCCCACGGGATCGAAACTTATACGGGTGAAACCGCGGGCGCAGCTAGTAAGCCTATAATTAGCAGTGGGTAAAAAATTCTCCTGAATTCTTTTAAACGTTGCCTAATTTTTTATTTACAGGTACAGCCCGAGGTACATGTACGGGGGTCGTGTGTACCCCAAGTATCTCTCCGGTACGGGGTACGCGCTCTCCGCGGACGCAGCTAGAACCCTCTACGCGGCCGCTTTAAGAACTAACTACTTTCATTTAGAAGATATTTTTATTACTGGTAAGTTTGAAGGGTTTGTTATTTTTGCGTTCACTACACTGACCTGTATTATACAAGTACGCTGGAATAATAAATAATAATAATAATATCCCTGGACATTTCACATAGCGCCATCTAGTCCCAAGCTAAAAAATAAAATACTAATAATAAATATACTATACGAAATGACAGTTGTTTTTTGTCCTGATTCAAAGCGCGAGCATCTCTGGAACTAAAATTGACACATTGCCGCAAATGGCAGTCGTTTTGTTTGGTACGTCACTAATGATTTGGGTCGAAATCGTGGAATAAGACTTTTGTGTATTTTGTGTTTACTACGAGATATTTAGAACATTTCTATTATGAGAGTATCTTGTAAATCTCGCTATCAAAAATATTAGTTTCACGGACGCTCACGTTACTGTCAGCGTCAAAAAGACGAAAATCAAATTTGACGAAAAACAGCATTGAGTAAATTCTCAAAAGAAAAATGATGATGATTTTTTATGCTATGTATTTTTGTGGTGTACAATAAAGTATATATAAATAAATAAATAAAAGAACTATATAGTATAAGAAAGGTAACTTGCTACGGTCCTTAGTTCTAAACGCTAATACTCGAATTTAGTACTTCCTTGAAAATGTTAATAATTTGTCTTTTATTGTATGTTACAATTTAAATAATTAACATACCTACTTTATCATTTAAATATTTGTATACCATAACTACTTACACATGATATGGCAAATAATTGAATTGAATGTTCTGTGTCTCGTAATGTTAATTACTTTGCATACTTCTGCAAGTTCTTCTAACTGAACAGACAGCTGTGAATCTGTTTTCTTCATCCAACACTACCCACCGATGCCCACAGTTAAGAGGACCAACCATGAGTGCTAATGATGATAGAGAGGGTCCTCCTCCGTCATATACCCGACATCAATCTTCGGGCAGTAGTCCACCAGACACAACCGTCTGGTCGGAGAATCTTCTGTTTTCAACGGAGGTTGAGTGAACTTTACACCACGCTCCTCATTTTTTTTTGAGGGTGGGAAATCATCAAATGACTCCTCCCGCTCTGGGTGGAGCAGGAGGGAGTGTCAGACTCTTACTGACTAAAACCCACCCGTGTTCCTTCCTTAGCCCTTTATGTTCCAGGGCAGCGGTAACCCTTTCGGACAATCCCGCTACCCTGGCAGGCTACGGCCCTATGGGGCCCCGTCACTCATGCTGACATCTCTTTGAGGCGCGCGTGGAACACAACACGCCGTCCGGCACGGGCGGCCTGATTCGCCTTACTTAATAATCACAATATACCTTCCAGGTATGTGTGCCGGCCGCGCCCACCCTCGCATCATCCCGCGCGACGACCCCTCGTTCTCGTACCAGACGCCCTCCACCGGCGGGGCCATGCGGGCCTGCGGGGCCCACGCCCGCGCCACCGCGCATCGAGTGGCCCCCGACCTCATGCGGCGGTTGCATGGCATGTTGAGGAAACCTGGCTGGTTGGATACGTATGTATTGCATATATTTTATTATTTTGATTTTACATAATCAGCCTATAATGTTCCCACTGCTGGGACACAGTCCTCCTCTCGGCGAGAGGGAGTGGGCTATAATTCACCACGCGGGCCCAGTGCGGGTCTTCGAATTTTTGGTTCTAGGGCATGCCGGTTTTCCTTCACCATTTTGAGATCAGTGGTGATGAAAATAATTTAACACAAAGCTTCTTCTCAAATTAGATCGATACGGCATTAGAGGAAACGCATTGAAATGGCTCGAAAGTTACCTCACCCATCGACAGCAATGTGTGGAAATCTCGAGACAAGCAGAGCATCAAAAAATCGTCTGTAGATCTGCTTATCGGGAAAATAACTGTGGTGTTCCTCAAGGGACCATACTGAGCCCACTTCTGTTCTTGCTGTATGCTAATGACTTAGCCAGTGTAACCTCCCACAACTGCATATTATATGCTGACGATACGACCCTCAGCATTCAAAATGACAATTATGACGAAGGTGAATACCAGATTGAAATAAACGAGACAATAAATAAAATTATCACTTGGCTCAATCAAAACAATCTCCAAATTAATATTAGCAAAACCAAAATGATACAGTTCCAAACATATAACAGTAAGCGTCCACAGTTAAAAATACAACACAATAATGACGCAGTTGAAGAAGCTGAAAGTACCAAATTCCTAGGGATAACAATAGACAAACACTGTAACTGGAAAGCTCATATTGATGAACTCTGCACAAAGATAGATAGATTCGTATTCGTTCTATACAGATTAACACGTGTGGCTAGTGTTGATGCGGCACTATGTGCATATCATGGATATGTCTCATCAATTTTGCGTTATGGTATTATAATATGGGGTAATTCTGTAGAACTTAACAGAGTGTTTCGAGCTCAAAAGAAATGCATTCGCTCAATATGTGGAGCGCACCCACTGGACAGCTGTGTTCCATTATTCAAAAAATTAAAAATATTACCACTCCCAACACTATATATTTTTGAAATTTGTACTTTCGTGTACCAAAATAAGCATGAATTTAATCTGCATAATGATCTTGTATCTAGACCCAGCCGCAAAGTCCACATGCTTCGTGTACCTCGACGAAATAATAAACTATTTTCGAATAATATATTTTTTATGGCGACCAAAGTTTATAATAAACTACCAGACTGTTTTAAAACTCTTAACTTTAGGACATTTAAATCTAATCTATTCGATTATTTATTATGTAAATGCTATTACTCGACTAATGATTTTATGAATGAAATGAAAAGTTGACTTAAATATTAGAATCATTATATTCTGTTCTTATTATCTCTTTGACTTAATTTAATCTTTTTGACATTTCCATTCCTAATATTTGACTAATTTTCAATTTGTATGTTATTCTAATTTACCTAATATTTAATTCTATGTTATATATAACCAAAACCCTGAAAATGTATTTGTACGCCGGAAACGGCAGAATATTATGAACTTTTAAAATTATGTAACAACTCTGTAACAATATTCTGACAAATAAATGGACTTTGACTTTGACTTTGACTAAAGTGAAACGCCTGTTTGGGTTCGAACCTGCAACTCAACGTCGCGGCCGTTTCCACTTGGCCACCTTTGCTCGTTTTGGTTTTAGTATGAGGAAATTGTCTTGTGGAAAGTTTTCGAGTTTGGGTGTGGATGTGTGGCTATAAGAGTTGGGGAAGAGCAAAGAAACGATGGATGGACTGTGTGAATGATGATATGGTTAGAAAGGGGGTGAGTACCGAGATGACGACTAATAGAGAAGTGTGGAGGAAAAAGACATGTTACGCCGACCATAAATAAATGGGGATAAGGGCAGGAGACTGATTATAATGATAAACTAATCTTAGACGTGTACCTCTTTCCGCTTACGAGCTAATGGAAATTAATTTATTTTCAACTTTATTTCAACTGTAGCAAGGTCGATGTTTGTGTGGCAGTGACAGTCAGCCCTAACAGTCAAATTGCTTATTATCGTTTTTTTTTTACGACGAAAATTTTCTACGCTAGAGGGTCTAGAATCATATGCTGAATCCATGGTCACAATTTGGCAACTGGTTAAAAAAATCCTGTATATTTTCTGTATTTTGTTCAACAAAAAAAAGATAAAAATACTAACTCTAAAAAAAAATCTTTATCTGTTCCAGATGTGAAAGAATGCGACTTACAAAGGTAAGGAGGGACCGGCTTAAGCCCAAGACGCCGCCGAAGCGTCTAACTAAACACTAGCGCTAAGAACAATTAGTCACAATAGTCAACTCGTCCATAATAGTTCATAAATTTACTCACCCATCGATATACAGGGTTGTTTACGAGATCTCAAAATTAAAACTCTTTATCTTTTCATTCAATTAAACCATTTAGGACCAGTTTCTCCAACGAAAATTATCGTAAAATGTCACATACATAATCAGCGTATAATGTTCCCACTGCTGGCACACAGGCCTCCTCTCTGTGAGAGGGAGTGGGCCGTAATCCACCACGCGGGCCCAGTGCGGGTTGGTAGATGTCACATGTCTTCGAATTTTGCATCTAGGACATGCCGGCGGTGAAGGAAAACATCGTGAGGAAAATGTTTTCCTTCACCGCTGTGAGAGCAGTGGTGATGTGAATTTACACAAAGTAAAGCGCCTGTCGGGGTTCGACCCTACCAGCTACAACTCAAGGCCGTTACCACTGGGCCACTGCTCTATAATGTGATATATTGGTGGATAAACTGCTCTGATTGGTTGAATGATTTATCAACAGCCAATAACAGCAGCTTACGCGCGCTTGACAATTTGTCACATTAATTTTCGTTCGAGAAACTGGCTAAATGTGCATTAGCGCGATCCGTAAATAATAAAACCGCTCAAAAATGATTTTATTTCATTTAAGGTTTTTTTACTTGTATCTTAACTATAGTCCATTTACAATAGCATTAGAAAGAAGTTAAAAAAGGTTATTTTTAATGCACACTTTGTAACAAAAATACAATAAACATTGTTACATTATGATAGACGCCGAATTTATTATGATCTATTTTTACAGCAGCTGTCACACTTAATTGTAACCATTTTAACTATTTATCTTATGAAATTATGTGGCTTTAATTTATTTATATTATATAACTCCAATTTAAAATTACAGTGTCAATGCTAAAAACCTAAAAGAAGCAGGGATGAACAATACTTGGAACGTTATGCGTTTCACTATAATTCTACCGAATTTTATTTTAATTAAGGTGGATGCGCTGCAGTAGCCCGCGAAATCAGACGAATTCGGAGCAATTCTAATTTAAAGGGATTGATGATTTTTAAGGTTAAAATTGTATTATTGCCTACATATTTCTTATTGTTGCGCATCATATTATTTTTATTAAGATACAACCTTACACTGACCTGCAAATTGCAAAAAACGCAAGAAAATTAGAATTTAAGCATCTCCCTTAAAATTGTTTTATCATAACTTTGAAATAAAATGTTTTGCATTCCTGCTTCTACGAGCCTCTTTTTTCTAATGCTATTATAAATGGACTATAATTAATGCTTACAGTCCTACCTATACTTCGACTTTTAATTGTATTCAATAACGTGACAGTTCAAAGAATAATAAAGTTACCATACTAAAACTAATAGTGTTGGGGTAGTGAACGATTTTGCGTAAAGAACGAATGAGAAAAATGGTTTAATTTAAATAAAACTAAATATTCGTAATATTTTCGTAATTCGACGAATATTCGAAAAATGTTATCAGTTCCCAAAATGTCCTGGAAAAAAAAAGAGACATTCGACGAGATATTAATTTTAAAATAAAAATAATAAGTTTGCATTTAAGTACATTATTTAAGTTCATTCAATTTCGTTCATTCTTTGCACCACCTCACTATCTTTTTTTTTTTGACGAATTCTGGTAACCCTTCAACTGTCAAGTTACTGAATACAATTAAAAGTCGAGGTTTATGTATCTTCTGCATTCCATTTTTCTCTGGAACCCGACATGGGTTCCAGAGAAAAATGGAATTAGCATCTCCTGAAATATTTACTAATCTCACTAATACGAACTTGAAAAACATAAAAATACATGCCTACGTCTGCAGTATGTAAGTATCGTAGCAAGGTTACTGTGGATTCTGCTTTCCCCATGGGGAAACAGTTATGTATGTATGTAAATACCTGCTCTAAATTTTTGTAAAGCAACAGTTTCTTAAAAAAGCGGTTCCGTCATATTATAACGGACGTCACGAAACTGTAATTTTCACCAGGATTTGACATTGACGTGTCAAAAAACTCTGTATGGACAGCCGTTATAGTGTGACAGTTCACCGCTTTCTTATGAAACCAAAACTTTACCGAATCCATACTAAACTCCAAAATCATCTTAGATATAAGACAAACACCCTGTATATCGAATATAGGTATCTTAACACTAGTTTATGAGTACAATATTAACTATAGTTTGTCTCAAAGAGTCGCCGTAGAATTATAGGAAAGAATCGTTGTCATAATACATTGTCTCGAAATGAGAAAAGTACATGCGTTAATACTACGAAAATAATGGCTAAGATTGTGTAGAATATCGATTAAATTAGGCTTAAAAATATTGCTGTCTCTTTCTAGCTTGTGGTATAAGAGAGATAGAAGATTAGAAGATGTCTGTCTGTTTCAAACTTTCGGAGTTTCAAGCTGTTAGACTGTTTCAAACTGTTAGACTGTTTGAAACTATCAGACTGTTTCAAACTATCGAGTCTGTTTGAAACTTCATACTGTTTCAGACTGTTTCAAACTATCAGACTGATTCAAACGATCAGACTGTTTCAAACTATCAGACTATTTCAAACGATCAGACTGTTTGAAACTATCACACTGTTTCAAACTATCAGACTGTTTCAAACTATCAGACTGTTTCAAACTGGCAGACGTCAAAATTACATAACACAGTCCCCCCGACACACCCGCCCTTCACCACTTCCTAGTGCTTTAGCTCGGAAGAAGTGGCGCAACAAACTGTCCAGCAGTAAGAGATACGACATTTTTATACAAGCTTAGTCGATGTACTACATAATCAGCCATATTTAAAACTACACCGAAAATGAATAGCTCTCAAAATTACCCCTATAACGAATGAATCTCTCTAAGTTACCCTCAGTAGCAGTTAGTATTTTTCATGTGTGTTTTTATGACGGTTTAATGCCATCATGACTCCAGTGTAAAAGTGAGACGGAACTACACATGGGCACCATCCCTTTTTCGCACTGGAATCATACTAGCATTAATACTTCATCATACGGTCCCAGCTATCCTACGTTAGCAGCTTCAGGAATCTATGTTGCTATTAACGAGCCATACTTTAGTTTTTATTTACCAGAAACTGTTTATTTAGCATTCCTGTTTTTATTATTTATAATGTTGTTAATACCGATCTTTTTAATAAACACTAAAAGGTTTGCATGTATACAGGATAATTTTTTATTCAGTGCGTAAATTTTTACAGGGTGTTCTACCCATGAATATGAACAACATTCACTATGGGACCATCTCTGAAATCACGAAAAAAAAAATCAGCAGATTCATACATTTTGGTCGAGTAGGTATTGAACTTTTATAGGAAACAGCTGATTTTTTTTTTGTGATTTCAGAGATGGTCCCATAGTGAAAGTTGTTCATATTCATGGGTAGAACACCCTGTGAAAATTTACGCACTGAATAAAAAATTATCCTGTATAAAAATGTTAAAATGGAGTGATAGTGTTGGGGCTCGTGGCTAAGTAATAACAGCCAATCAGGTTGATCGTTCAGGTTAAGCTACGCTTGCCACGGTCGGTCTATGGATGGGTGACTATCTTTACATACCGAGACCCTTCCGTGCGTTGGTTTTGGCGTTGGTCCTGGCTGTCATTTTTGGAACTTTGACAGTCGTTACGGGTCATCGGAAGCCCGAAAGTCTGATAACCAGTCTTACCAAGGGGCGGGTAATACTATAGTATTACCCAGTTCAACTTTAACGTCATGTATTCAAAGTTGATTTTTGAATGACCATTTCTGATAAAAGGTCACAAAAAAGAGTAGAATGCAATGAAATTTATACTTTGTCATGTAGGCTATTGTGTTTGGAATTTACCACTCCATTTTTACATTACCGCGATATTATGGTAGCTTTTAGCCTTGGTAAATTAATGCCTTATCCTATACACTCTTCAAGAGTGACTTGTACCTCGTCCCATAGAGAAAACACTAAAAAAACGCAGACCCACAAATGGCACATCGAGTTTCTCCTTGTAGAGCATTTTCTCTCACTCCGTACCTGTGTGACAGTCTCTAACGCTCGATGTGTCATATTAACGCCCGCGTAAACTAACTGCTCGGTGAGACCCTCCTTTTGGGCCCCGCAGTTGGGTGGACGAGGTTATTGACAGAAATAATAATCTCATATTTCTAGAAATAGTTGATAGTTGCTTTAAAACGTATGAAAAGCTACTGCAGGTAAATTAATTATTTTTATAGCAAGAAGAACTAGAAATCTAGGCGCTTATTTACTGTGAATAATTCACAAAGAACGTAATCGCATTACATTATAGCTCTCGCCACACGGGCGTAACCTGCGCGGGAGTTGTTTGTTTTAATGATGAGAAAGTCTCGTCGACTATTCGCGCCCGTTTGAACATACAACACAACCGTACCGTAGAACATACGAGTTAGTTGATAAAATCGGCGCGAGCGAATTTTGTCCCGTATTCCGCCAACATGGCTATTCGCAACCATACGATACGCTTCTGTGCCGAATCGAACATCAATCAATGCTACCGAAGAAGTCCTCTAAACGCTGTTATTAAACCAAAACCCGAAAATGTTGACAGTTTAAACTAAATAGACTACCACTATTCTTCCGGCGGCTATGTGCAGTCGCGAGGAAGACAAATCAAATAATCGAAATGTAATTTTCGACACGATAGCCTGTCGAATAGTTGTGATGAGCTTACATCTGTACCGTCACAAAAAAACTATTAAATATTGATAAAATGTCATTTGAAAAGTAGTATGTAACGTTTTTAGGTTATTTGCGGATACCATAGTAAATTAAAAGCCTGTAGCTAATGACAACGCAGCTTTATAATAGGTACTAGAATCTCGCATTTTGTTATCGCCAAGTAATATATTCACTTAAGATGAAGGAAGCCAAGCTTTACGAACATAAAACTATCAATTCATTTTAACTTAGGGATAACATTAATTTAGATAGAAATGCATAGCAAAACTTTTAATCCTATATTCCCGAAAGATAGTATTTACCCCCCTTTTTTCCTTTGAGTAAAACTCAGGGTAAGGGTCAACCATAGTGAGAGTAGTTTACCCCTTAGGGTGAGAGTAGGTTACCCCTTGGGGGTAAAACTCGGGAACTCAGTTGCCTTTTTACGTTAGTACAGAAAATGGTTAGGGGTAGTCTAGGTGGTAGGTAGCTTAGGCGGAAGCGTCAGGGTAGCCCGCGAAATTCATATTTACTTATGTTTTTTGCAATTTTTATGTCAGTATCAGATTGTATGTTGATCTAAATATGTTTCGCGAGCATAACAAATATATTTTTTTTCTATTTATTTTTTCCATTTAACCATTTATGTACACGCATATATAAACAGACAAGAAAAAACAGAACAGAAAAAATAGGTACAGAGGTGATGCTTATTTCATAAGAAATCTCTTCCAGCATACCTGAGATAGGACAATAGATACAGAGATGTAGACAGCGTGTGATAGAGCAAAGGAGACAAAAATTATACATAAAATCAAAAACAATTCAATAAAACTAAACAAAAATTATGAAAATATACTAACATATATACAATACATACACATATACTTTATTTTTTAGAATTATAATCATAAAAATCATCAATACACCTCTCGAAGTTCATATTACCCTATTGAATGACATTTGAAGCCAACTCTAACTCAAGGAGTTGTATTGCTGATTCTAATGATTATAATTATGTACATACATATTTGTTTCGGTCGCGCGTCATATTTAGATCAACATACAACCTGACATTGACCTGCAAATTGCAAAAAACGTAAGTAAAAATGAATTTCGCGGGATACCTTACCGTAGATAGCTAGCTGTAAGTACAATATTGTTGATACTTTCTCGTGATAAATAGTATTTAGCTAAATATTAGATTAAGGGGAGTTTACTAGACCAGTGTTACCCTAATCTGGCAACTCTTATAAATAATTTAACTGCTTTTAAAAAGGAGGAGGTTCTTAGTACTTTTATTTATTTGAAAGAAAATTCATGATTTTTATGGGGTTGCCAACTTTAAAACACATTTTGCAGAAGCACGCTAGTTGGCTTGGCAACTGTAAACAGCAAATACAATGTAACTGTTGGCAACATTTTCCATATTTGTGCAATATCCTGAAGGTATTATTTTTTTGCTTTTGTTCATGTTAAGTAATTAATAACAATTCCTTTTATTACACTAAGTGCATAAAATGTAACTGTGGTTGTTTTTAATATTTTTTAACACACATCTCTATTCGCTATAATTAAGCTTAATATTGCATCGTGCACTAATAATATAAATAAGCTTAATATTATAATATTGCATCGTGCACGTGGTTACTAACTAAATTATACAGCGTGAATCAGAAAGGTCAAACGGTTTCGAAGGCCCGTGACATACGTACCTGTCCGCTAAGTGTAAAAAATATTGAATACACTTTACGGGGTTTGGTCCTATGTATTATGTTTTCTGTTTGCATTGATTTCAGCTATCGATTTATACAGGTTTCATGCAAGACACCATTTTGAAAAAAAAAAACAAAATGGCAGACAGGTAGGTATGCCAGGCTCCATATAAAAATCTTCAATCGCCTTTAAGGGTGTGGTACAGAACATCAAACTGAACAACTTTCTGCGGGACCAACATCGTAATCGCGAAAAAAATATTAATTGCCCCATACAATACTTTCGTAACTATTCGGCCCAAATGTATACAGTATTTTTCTCTCACGAAGCGACGCGCGCTTTATATGGGGTAACCAAGTCTACAAACACGCTGTGTATGTGTGCGTGAAGAGGAGTAGCGTCAGCACGTAACACCCACGCGCTCGGACTCACACGCTTCCGACTTCGCCATTGTTTCGGACGGTACCGAGAGCTCACACATTCACAGCGTGTTTGTACACTTGGAAATCACAAGAAGAGAGAGGGAATAGAGAGTGAACCTGTGTCTGCGAACACACTTGTGCACTATAATATATTCCGCGCCGAAAGCTGGTCTCCGCTGAGATTGGTCCCATTGGCCGAAATTCGGTCTGCAAGACTTTTTTATTTAATGACAAGTAAAGCGCGCGCCGTGAGCTAAAACTAGTGTACATGATTATGACCTTTCCGATACATGCTGTATAATAGATATTTCGCTTTGCCAGTTTTTGTAGTTCTTATAATGTGTACATAGAACCATTTGTGAACTTTTTTTTTGCATATATTTGTTTCTTGATTTTTTTTTTCTTTCATCCTTTTCAGATAAAAGAACGACAGCGTAGAGTTTATGTCATTTATAAGTTCTTACGAATGCTTGTTTCTACCGAATGCTAGAGGAAGTAGAGCCCCGACATATTGAGGATACAACATTACCCCTACTTTTGGGGTAGTCGGGTACAGTTTTTGGTTCGAGGGCCCCATGTTCGAGATTTTTATAAGAGTAAGAAAAACCGGGATTATATTATTTTTAAGTACTAGTTATTAGTAATTTAATCTGACAGTAATTGTCGAAAAAAGAAGAAAAAATTGCTTCAGCGTTTACAGTTGCCAAGTTTTTTGTTGCTCAAAAGGAAATGAAATGATTTTAGAATGAATTTATTTTAAAACAATATAGTTCTGAGTATATTAGGGCTCTACTTTAGCTTTATTTAAATATCGATCGAATTGTTAAATCGAAGGCCGAATATGTCGGCCTAAAGCCGAATATCGAAGGACGACAGCCGAAAGGCTGAAACGATGTAAACGATGCTTTATATTTGCACCCATTTCAACTTAAGCCGTCACCTAATAGAATTACTTCGGCTTTTGGTTCGGGCTTCAGCATTTATTTAAAAAATATAATGAAATTGTAATATTTTACTTTTTTTACCGTAATCTCAGTATTTTATTTATATTAATATTGCAGTAAAATATTAACTTTATCAAAATAATTTTACATTTTTAAAAAGCAATTTTATTTTGGTTGTCGAAAAGATGTGTTTAAAACTGTATTTATTTTAATCTGCACAAAACAGCACTGTTAAAGCAAGTTTGTTTGTTTGTTTGTTTGTGCCTTGCTATGTAGCACTAGTTTCAATAAATATAAAAAAAAAAATGCTGGCACTATAGCTTGACAATTTTAATCTTGACCTTGCGAAATTAGAATACATATTCTGCCGCCTGGCTCTGCCGAATCATGCCGACCCTAACAAGTGTGTTGCACGCCTTATATGACCTTTTTTTTCAGGCATACTGTAGTGGCTGTAGCATAATTTTTAACTGCATGTTTTGCACGTGATAGTACAGTTTTTCTTTTTATTTTTTGGTCCTATAGAAGGTGTCATTGAATGAACTGCTTACTTCTTGGGGAAAGCTTCAGAGTAGCCCGCGAAATAATGTATCAGCCAATCTATTCCGTAAAAATCTCACCGTGAAAACTTAGGTGAAGTGAGCTTTGAGTCATTTTACTTGATGCTACGGATTGACACAATTGAAAACTCACTTCAAGATCACTTCACATAGGGTATCACGGTGAGATTTTTACAGAATAGATCGGCAGGTTGTATGTCGATCTAAATATAATTCGCGGTTGTAACGAATATGTGTTTATAGATAATAATCATAAAAACATCAATAGTCATTCAAAGTGTAATATGAACTTAGGGATGGGTCTCCCGTCAAGTTTCATATTACTCCATTGAAAGACTATTTCATGAATTCATGACATACAAGGAGTTGTATTGCTGATTTTAATATTTATAATTCTGTAAAGCCATATTTGTTAGGTTCGCGAATCATATTTTAATCAACATACAACCTGACACTGGTCTGCAAATAGGCATGATGACAAATTTTGAAAAACTGGTTTTTCAGGTTCAGAAATAAATATTATATACAATGTATATCAAATTTCTGCTTAAAATGAGGAATCAATATGAAATAAAATACATTTTACTTTAAATTTTTTTCATTTCCGCCAAAACGCTTCAATCTGTCATGGCGTCGCTTGTGACGTCACGTTCGACGTAAACATTGACGGCTAGTACGGCTACAGTATTAATTTTGCATTGTTTGTGTTTTAAAAGTTCTAAAATATGAGTTCGAGACCATATAGGCGTTGTGCAGTGCCTCTGTGTACTAATACAACTATAAAAAGCCCGGACAAGTTATTTATATTCGTTCCCTATGATAAAACAATACGAAATAAGTGGCTTAAACTTGCAAGACGTGATATAAAAGGAATATTGCCCAATACTCAGCTTTATTTCTGTGAAGATCACTTTGACGTAAGCATTTACTTATATTTGTAGATTCCACATAGTTTCCAAACCATTATAAATATAACGCTGTTCAATATGTTCTGTATGATTTGTACTTACATGGATGTTTTTACATTCCTAAATTCTGACGAACAAAAGTCTTTATTTGACCCTAGAAACGCTCCTAGAATCAACAAGTCGACTCTTGGCAAATTTGTGCTGGTTGCCTTTGTAAATCCTGGTTCCATTTTTGTATTTTCACTTTCTATTTTATTTAATATATTTATGAAAACAAACCAAATTATCCACTCGCTATAGAGGGAAACTAAGAAGAGCTGTCATTGTAGTCGAACGTGACGTAATTCGCTCTGATTGGCGTTCAACATAACATGGCGGATTGTCGTATTTTGTGGTTTTATTTTATTAAAATATTAAATAATCTCACTCATAATTAAAAAATAAATACGTTTTTTGCAATCCATAATTTACATTTCATTACATAGATGCATTACTTTAGTGACTTTTGTTTACTGTCATCATCCCTATTGCAAAAAGCGTAAGTTAATTCAAATTTCGCGGGTTACCCGAGCGCATCCCCCTCAAGAGGTTTTCAGTTTTTTTAATTACACCTTGTATGGGCTCTGTATTTAGCAGCATCCGGTTAGACTGCAAGCCGACCCCAACATAGTTGAAAAAAAGCTAGGTAATTTAATATCGCGATTTGTTTGCCAAAAATGTAAACAAATATGAATTTATGGAAAAACAACTTTCATTTTACGCGATAAAGTTAAATTTAGAACATTTTTATAAAGTTTTCAATAATGCTAGTCACTTTAAAATCAAAGTAGTTTCCTTTGAAATAAAGTTTATATTTGTTTAAATTGAAATAACATCAAATGAAAACAAATTTTGATTAGGCCTTGGATTGATTGGTTTATATTAAAACGGTCAAGTTTGCAATTGTAAAGTTATAGTTTCACAGCTGATTCAGAAAAATATTAAAGAGCCTCTTTGCCTACTCCTTAAGCACAATATTATGTTCGATATACGTATAATTATTTGACTTTATTATATTTTAATATTTTGCTTAATAGCGTAGTGCCTTCAAATTGTTATATTATCTCAAAATTATATTATATACGAAAGTTCATACTTAGGAATCTCTAAAAAGAAATCTTGTTACGTAATTATTTTTAATACGACCAAATCTACGTAATTTATGTATACGTACGGATTTTAGGTTTTTAATTTTTTTTTTTCAAAATATTTCAAGTTTTACAGTTTTATAGGTTTTTTTTTGGTATTTTTAAATTGTACCTATGTATAATGTTCAGTACACTTTTTTTTTGCTTAACATATGAATATTTTTATTTTAATAATTGGAATAAGTAGGTACATATTAAAAATAGGGGTAACCGGCAATCTCGAAATTATAACTGTCACAATATATGTGCCATACGTACATAATAAAAGATTTTTATTTTAAAAATATTGTCGATATAAATAATAATTAGGTATTGTACTTTTTTTTTTATAACACCAGGTAGGTAGGTAATTGAAACCAGCTAAAATTAGAAAAACAAACGAAAACTTTTCTTTATTAAGAAGTAATAAAATCAATACATAATTACAATAAGTTTTGAGATATCAATGAATCAGCTAATTAAAAAAATAAATAGAGTAGAGAGGTGTCGTGGGACATCCGGTTGCATCCGGTATATTATGTAATTGTGCCTGGTATTAAATAACAGGCACAAGGAAATAAATTAACGTTTGCCAGAAATAAAATGAAAAAAAAAATGACAATATATTAACTTTTTTCATTCGCCATATGACCAGCACCCTAATTGCGTAACACACTATTAATCTCAATCTGAATCTTTTGAAGGATATTGCTAATCCATTGCTTCATATGTTCGAAAAATTTGTCTGCTCAACAACGTAAATAACGCAATGAATATTGTTGAAGTACCAACATTAAAGCCATTGTTACTAATAGTATGTTATGCAATTACCTCGCTGGGCGTGCGATAAGGGAGTTCGTTCAAACATAATATTTAATATAAAAATAATTTCACAACGATTACCAGTTTGACATGAAAACCCAGTTCCAAATATAACCGGTCCAGTAGTTTGCAAACAATTTCGCATAAATATATAACTTTTATACCATTCGTCCTGTATATACCAAAATAAGTATAAAAAATGTACATAGCACGTTATTATCTATAATAAGTAGGTTGTAAGTAACTAAAGTGGTTTTGTATGTGCCTATACCCGACTAGGAAGCGGCGTGATGTCAAAAAGTACGCCAAAATATGTTAGACAGTATTAGAAATTGCTAAAATTAGTTAAAAGCTCATATTGTCTGGTTGAAGTGGATAATTAATATAACTGTGTAGTCAGAAAAAAATATTGGTAAGCAAATTGACAACAAATTGCCCTGTTATAGACTTTTCATACACCTGTCAAAGAATGACAGTGTGAATTGAATATACGGACAATTTAAAATGGTTGTCGATTTGCTTAACAATTATTTCGCTGACTTTACTTTGCCCGTAGAGTAAGATTCATATCAAGTTATTTTCATATCAATTGTAAATATTCGGTTTTTTTTCGGCCATATTTTATTATTTAAATCTGATCAACATTTGATCAAAAAAAAAAAAAACTATTATTGGTCTCAAAGTGTTTAACATTAAAATAATGTTATTTATTTATCTAGGCCCTGGGTCCCTTGGCTTTTTTTAATAACGGAATTCTTGGGCTCAACAATTTTTTATTTTTATTATATTGGATATATCAAATTTTAACTATATAAAACGATGCATTTATTTTATTTATATTTTTTTATGCATACCTATATTTGAAATTGGTACCTGTATTTGAAATTGGTTACATTCCATATAATTACTAGTGAGTAGCTTTGTCCAAATGTTTTGATCAGCGTTTATATTTTTTTATCAAAATTTTATTATTATATTGTTTTTAATATTTATAATACATAATATATATTAGAAAACAGACTCATGTTTTTCGTAGTAACTTTGACTCTGGGCAGCACTTCTGACCCAGTGAAGGGACCTCTAGAAAAAATGTTAAAAATTGGTTGTAGATATATTTGGTTGTTTAACATTATGATATTTATATTATCAAAATTATATTTTATAAAGTTTTCGAAGTTTTCAGTATTTTCATTAAAGGTTGTAAAAACTATCAGCGCTCGTAATAAAAAATTAGGAATTAAAAAAGTGTGCGAAAATCAGTTGAGTGAAGTATTTAGCCGCTTCTTTTGAGAGCAATGGTGGGTTAAAATGAATCAAACCTTAGTTTAGGAAATTAAAAGGTTTATGGGAAAAAATAGATAAAAATGTTACGTAATTTAAAATTAAATTAGAAATAATCGGCGGTCGATAAAAAATTAAAGTTTTTACCGTTTAAAGATAATACATTTCATAGAATAGGCAGTATCGTATCCGAAAGTAATTTTATATTCAAAATAAACTTAAAAAGAACAATAATAATTAATAATACTACACAAGTAAAGTTGCCTTTAATAATAGTCAATGTGAAAGACTTTTAATTCCTTCGCTTTATAAATATACAACTTTTAAAGTAAAATGTATATTAATAAAGTGATACAATAGCCAGTCAGTTGTTAAAATTATAATAATGAAAGGCGAAAAAGTTCACAAAATTATCGGCAAAACAATTGTATAGATAGTGATATAAAAAATAGTATTAATTTGACTTGACCGTTATTCGAAGCTTATTTAATTGAGATAGGCACTACGTTTCCCGCCTTCACATTTCTATAGATCTATCTCTTTCTAGTACGTCACTTCCGCTTGGCAGTGGTAGGGTGGCTCGTTAAACGAGCCCCGCCATTTTGAAATCATTGGCGTCTCTTTTCCCGCCGTGATCGGTCGTGTCGTGCCGACACTTAGCAGAATATTTTATTCTTTAAGAAAGTGAAAATATTCCTAACAGTTTTATTTGAATTTAAAGTGAACAAAGTTTAATCTTTCGATTTTAAATATGGAAAATTCGGGTAATAATGCCGATAGAGCGGCTAGTGATGTTCTTCCAGGACCTTCTTTGCCGCAGAAGCGGCGTGCTCGGTCGAATAGCTGTAGTAGCTCGAGTTCTAGTAGTTCGAGTTCCGACAGCAGCTCCTCGTCTAGCGGTGGCAACCCAAAGAGAAGTCGCCGCAACAAGAAAAAGGGGGGCAAACGCAAGCGGCGCTCTGAACGTAAGGTTCGAAAATTGGCTAAAACAGTACGTAACCTTCGACGGCAAATGGGTCGCCAGGATACCAGTCAACACGTGAGTACTAATTTGGATTATGATGCCATCTCACTTATGTCCAGTACTAGTGAAAATCGTTACGAACAAATGCTGGATGTTGAACCTAGTAATTACAGTGCACGTGGTGATCAAGAATTCACTTTATCTCTTGAAACTAAGCTGAAGGAGCCTACAATACCTAAGACTCCCGAGAATTATTTGAAATTGTTATGTGATGTGCAACATTTAGATAAAAGTGACTGGAATGAAATCAGGTATTCTGACACCCAAAAATTGTACAATCACTCGCCGGGTTACACAGATATTGAAATGAACGAGGAAGTTAAAGTATTTGAGTCTCCTCGTCACCTCGTGTATGCGGATAAGGCTTTTGCAGCCTTGACCATGTGTGTGCTCAAACAAAGGGAGTGTTTACAAGGAACCCTTCAAGAACTGTTACAATGGGCAAGGAATAGTGACTCGCTTAATTATGACACTGCTTCAAAAAGTTAATGACCTTTTTTCCGCAGGGGACTTTAATAGGTGTTCCTCAGACTTATTACAGATCGTTTGTGGACATCGTGCTGAGATTCTGCAAATGCGACGAGACTGTGTCACTAAACAGGCAAAGGACCCCTTGATGAAGGCCAGCTTAAAGAAAATTCCTCCGACATGTACCAACCTGTTCAACGCAGAGAAGTTTACTGCTGCTGTAGAAAAAGCTGGCGGAGTAAGAAAATGTTTTTGGCCGTTGCAAAAAGGTAATACGTCTTCTGCCTCGCAGGCGGATGCGAAAAAGTTCCGTGGCTCCTCGCAGGGGTCAAAGCCTTACAATAATTCCTCGCAGGGATTTGCTCAGACAGCACAGGCGTGCCAGCACAGTAACACACATTCGCAATGTGTTAACAGTAACCCACTTTCACAAGGTGGTTGCAGTCGCAGTAATCCACCTCCGCAAGGTGATTGTAACACTCATGTTCATGCTGCTCAATATAATTCGATCGCACCGAATAATCGCCATAGCTTTCGAGGCCGACCGAATGCTCGGCAAAATAATCAGCCAAGGTACGGGCGAAGACGCGCGTCATCGCCTCCCCAGCGGAATAACGACAACAAACGACGCAAGTATTGACTCGTTCAGAGCGGGCCGTCTCCTACAATTTCGACACCAGTGGGAACAAATAAATGCACCAAATTACATTCTAAAAATAATAACCGGGTATCGCATACCCTTTTGCCAAAAACCACCGCTTGTTCACCCAAGCGTTGTCGAAACCAACCTAAATGTTCCAGAATCTGCCGAAATGACATCTGTTATAAACAAAATGATAGACCAGGGAATTCTAGAGCGGGCGGTTGCTTCGCCAAGCTTCCTGTCATCGATGTTTCTTGTCCCCAAAGGCGACGGCTCAACTCGTCCGATATTCAATTTGAAAACACTCAATTCTTACATCATAACAGATCGATTCAAGCTAATAAATGCTTATCGCATCCCCGATTTTCTACAACCGCAGGACTGGCTATGCAAAATCGACCTCTCCCAGGCGTATTTTCATGTGTCTGTGGCTCGCAGCCACAGAAGGTTTCTGCGCCTAATTTATCGCAACGAATTGCTGGAAATGACCTGCTTACCTTTTGGTCTAAGTACAGCGCCCAAGACCTTTGCTGCGCTAACCAATTGGATAGCCCAGACACTCAGGCAACGAGGTGTCAGGATAATTGTTTTTCTAGACGATTTCTTGCTCGCTCACCAGGACGAAAACAAGCTTCGGAGTCATGTGAAGATTGTGCTCGATACTCTGGAAACGTTAGGTTGGCTGATCAATCACAAAAAGTCGATCATCACTCCGTCGAAAAGCTTAGTGTTTCTAGGAATTCATTGGGATCCATGGAAGAATCGCAAGCGCCTTCCCGACGAGAAAATCCCTGGACTTTTAGCGAAAATCGATCATTTGCTATGGAAGCAGCGCACAACACTCAGGGAGCTCCAAAGCCTCGTTGGTCTACTCAATTTTGCCAGTTTCACAGTTCCGAAAGGAAGACTCAATTTTCGAGCGCTCCTGAGCCTCCTGAACGAAATCTTGAAATCGGATCACAGGATACTACACACCTTACCTCGTGCTGCCACAGACAATCTGATATGGTGGCGCCAAAATTGTCAGCAGCCGTCGGCCATACTCATGCCACCTCCTTCTCATTTCCTCACAACAGATGCGTCGGACATCGCTTGGGGAGCTCGCTTGGACAATCTCTCTCTCTCGGGTCTGTGGTCGGAAGCCGAGAAAGATCTTCATTGCAACCAAAAGGAGATGATAGCAATCCTAAGAGTTTTGGAAGATCATTGTCTGCTCCTGAGACACAAGACGGTTTTGATTCAGAGCGACAACAAGTCGGTAGTTGCATATTTACGTCACGAGGGCGGCACCAAATCAGCTCCTCTCCTGGACCTAACTTACAGGCTTTTCCAAGTAACAGAGCAGTATCAAATTCACATGAACGTCTTTTACATACCAGGTATATACAACGGCCACGCAGATCACCTGTCGAGGTTTCGCATAGCTCCCGAGTGGCATCTGTCTGCAGAATGCACGAACAAAATTTTCTCGAGATGGGGAGTCCCGCTGATCGACCTATTTGCGTCCAACCGAGCACATGTGGTGTCGAATTACGTGTCCTTAGACCAGAACGACGACCAAGCCCTGTTTTACGACGCGTTCTCCCGAGTGTGGAATTACAATCTAGCGTGGGTGTTCCCTCCACCCTTTCTGATTCCCAAGGTCTTAGGTTATCTCAATCAAGCGCAGGGAACGTACCTACTGGTAGTTCCACGGTGGGAACGAGTTTTTTGGCGACCCGACATCAAATCGCGGGCCCTAGCAGCCCCATTTACGATACATCACCTAGACAAAGTCCTGATCGACACGACAACAGGACTGCCACCACCGAATGTCCACGAAATGACTCTGGAAGTGTGGAAATGTGGGGGTGGTCTGGGATGCTAACATCCTGGAATAGTAGTCAATTAGAACTTCTTGAGAGGTCATGGCGTCCCTCAACACGTAAAGTTTATAGCGTTGCTTGGAAGAGATGGCTAGTTTGGTGTGAAACGCACCAGATTAACCCCTCAACTCCAATAGCCAGCGATTTGGCTAGATTTTTATCTGATCTACATTTAATTAATAAATTATCGTACAATTCTATTTTGTTACACAAATCTGTGGTTTCAACCCTTTGCAACCCAGAATCATCCGGCCAGTTAAGTTCAAATGTCCTAGTAAAACATGTTCTAAAATCTATAGCCTTACAGAGATTGGTCCCCCATGTCAAGGCCCCGGTTTGGAACATAAACGACCTCGCTAGTTTTCTAGAGAGTAAGCACATTGATGAAAATAATACTTTTCAAGTACAGCGACATACAGCTGCTCTATTCCTCCTATGTTCCGGGAGAAGAATCCACGATTTAACTTTGCTCAGAGTTGATTCTAAAAATTATTCTAATCAAGACGATGTATTAGTGTTTTGGCCGGTTTTTGGATCAAAAACTGATTCGGTAGATTACAGACAATCTGGTTGGAGATTAATTTCTAATGAAGCTAACAAAAACTTAGACCCGGTCTACTGGGCTAAGCACACGATCTCGCTTCTTGAGAATCGTAGAAATACTGCAAATTGTAGTAATTTGTTTATTAACATTAGAGGTGACCCTAAGCCTGCATCGAAAACCCTAATTGCGGGCTGGATCAAGTCCCTATTAGTAGAAGCCGGTATTAAGGCATCTCCTGGGAGTTTCAGGTCAGCTGTTGCCTCAAAAAATTGGGTCGACAATTACCCTCTCGAGGAGATTCTTGCTAGGGGTAACTGGCGATCGCAAAATACATTTTGCAAATTTTATAAGCGTGAGGTTATACCCACTGTTAACCGTGTATCTGTAACAGCATTATTTAATCCAGTTGATTAGACATTACGTAATTCTAATTATTATTATATACATGTTTTTATATCTAAAAAGTCTTTTTTGCTTAATCATCAAATATATTTTTATATTAATTACTTATGCCTTCTTTATTTCATGCCTATTTCGGTTATATTTGATCGAATTATAACCACATTACCTTTTAGAATCTCACATTGGCGTCTTCATCACTTCCACCAGGCGATAACAAACACGTCTCAATTAAATAAGCTTCGAATAACGGTCAAGTCAAATTAATAGAAGCGTTTTACCTACCAATAAAACGCATATTAATTTACTTACCTTATTCGAAGCTTATGAACAAGTTCTGCCTGGTAATTGGACTCAATGATTTCAAAATGGCGGGGCTCGTTTAACGAGCCACCCTACCACTGCCAAGCGGAAGTGACGTACTAGAAAGAGATAGATCTATAGAAATGTGAAGGCGGGAAACGTAGTGCCTATCTCAATTAAATAAGCTTCGAATAAGGTAAGTAAATTAATATGCGTTTTATTGGTAGGTAAAACGCTTCTATTAAATAAGATTTGGTGCCGTATTGTTGATAGTTGTTTAAAAATAAGCTTTTTATTAGTCCAAGAAAATAATAAAAATTATTCGAAAAATTATAAAAATGGACTAAAAATATTTCGAACAAAAATTGTTCTGGAAATTGAACAAAAAGATATCTCTCTTCTATTCATTATATAATTCTACTGAAAATAACTTTCAAAAGTAATCTGAACTCGACCAAGATAATTGCGAATTGCAGAAAAAATTTAATCATGAAAAAAATCTGATTATAAGGCCTACTAGCACCACAAATCACGACTTAATGCATTTAGCGCTAAACAAATTAAAAACAACGTTCAGTTTCTCCCAATCCTTTGATGATGAGTCAGAACGATGTTTTAAATTTCGCGCTAAACGCATATACTGTATGTGTTGCAAATAGGCTTAAGGGAGTTAGTCCACCGCCGCCGTCACCCGGACGTCATCACCGAGAGCGAGATGACGGCGCCAAACTAGTGATAAGCCCGGAATAGACATGCCTGTAACTTGCAGAAAAGTATGCAAGTAGCTTGCATGCTGTGTGCCATAACAACTTCTGATTAGTGAGTACCATAATTACATGATAAGGTACTTGCATATTCTTGTGCAAGTTACAGGCACGTGTGTTCAGGTCTTTACAAACATTTAGGATGTCACATTCGGTTCGAATAATCTTGTTTGTCGGTGATGGCGGCGATGGACTTTGTGCACGACGTCTATAAATGCCACAGGTTGGGTATCGCTGACTGATGCACGATGCATCGCCAAGTCTTAAAAACTTTGCTCATACTTAGTGATTCTTAAAACTAGTTTTCCTAATAAGAATCTCTAATAGATCTAAATTATATATTTACATTATTTTTTTATATTGCTCCATGATGTTACATTATTTGTATTGATACAAATTTAAATTATGATACAATCGCAGTAGATTAACACCCGGTTAACGAAAGGCAAATGAAGACAAGACAGATTGATGAAACTTATGTAAACTGCTGTGATTGGCTGGCTGAAACAACAACAAGCCAATCAAATTACTTGATATGAATTTGACCTTATCCCAATTTATTTGTGGTCGGCGCAACTTGTCTTATTCTTCTTCCATATTTCTCTAAAATCAAAATTAAAAGTCATTTATCCAAATTAGACTGAGAATCAACGCTTTTCGACCGTCAAAATTACATAAGACAGTACCCCCAAAACGCCCGTCCTTCACCACTTCCTAGTGCTTTCGTTGGGAAGAGAAGTTTATTAGTCGTCATCTCAGTAGCCTAACCTTTCTAGCCATATCATCTCTCACACAGTCCATCCATCGTTTCTTTGCTCTTCCCCTACTCTTATAGCCATCCACATTCATACTCAAAACTTTCCTCACGACAATTTCCCCACTCCTCCGCATTACATGCTCATACCATGACACCCGATTTCCACACAACTTTTCAGTCACCGGTGCCATTTTCATGAGTTTGCCAACCTGTCAGTTAGTTTTTGTGTTGATTAGCCATTCAGAAACCCGAGTGTATATCTTGCTTGTATCAACATAATCTTGATTGCCGTCCATTCGTTCGTCAAGAACCACTGCGTATATGAAACAAAAATTGCGCGCAACTTTCATATATGCGCTCTGTATCAATGCAAAATATGTTTTAACAAAACTTAATTTTACAAATTCAAATTATATTTACTTTATTTTACTTTTCTTAATTCTTAAGAGAAATATATTTACGTACAAGCTTAATATGCAGCCATAAAATCACATTTTCCATTGCAAAAACGATTGCGATTCCTTATTCATAATTATTCATCAATTTGTCTCGTTCATCGTATTACATGAAACTTGAAACATTACTAGTGAAATGTCGGTGTACTAAATACTTCTGCTTACCTCTCTGGAGAATGCAGGCGTGATGGTTATTAACTAGTTTTTGTGTGTCAGTCAGTTTTTGCAATGAAAAATAATTGTCCTTAGTCATTTATTTCCAATCTCATATTTTAATAATGTGTCTCAGGAGTATCTTAACTCAATACAGTACGGTCTTTGAATCTTGGCCGGTCCGAACTTTGCGCAGAAGGCTGCGCAATAATATTTTTTGGGAACCAAATGGTGACATGAGGCGAGTGTGAGTGAGACAACATGCGCGGAAGTTCGGAAAGCCTGTGTTCAGACCGGCCATGATGATTCATTGGCTGTATTGTACTCATTCTGTTGTAGCCATTAATACTACCTTCGTCATTCCTTCAAAATTTCTTGTAATAGGTCTGTGATAATACCTATTTATTTAAAACACGTAATATAGAAATATGATAATATTAATAGTGATGCGAGGTGGCCTATTTTTATTTATTTATCATTTATAATAAACTTATGGTTGGTTGTGTTTAAATTTAATTTTATGGTTTTATGGTTGTGTTTAAAATTAAAAATCGAAAATGTTGTTTTTTTTTTTGTACAAATTTTAAGAATAGTAAATAATTATTGTCTATGATAATTATTTAGAGAGTATTATTGTGTGCCTGATGAAATTATTTATGAATATCTCTGGAGAATTATCCGTTGGAAGGCTAGTAGTGTGAAAAGCCTACCTATTGTACCTAAAATATACACCGTTAAATTTTGATCGTTTTAATCCTTAAAAGGGGTCATTGTACTCATCATTATGAACAACTTTTACAACGGGACCAAACCCTAAAATCGTGAAAAAAAAAATCAGTTGATCCATACATTATGTCGAGTGCGAACATAAATCTATGGATTAACTGATTTTTTTTTTCACGATTTCAGGGTTGTTTCCGTAGTAAAAGTTGTTCATAATAATGAGTACAATGACCCCTTTTAAGGATTAAAACGATCAAAATTGAACGGTGTATGGTCGAAGTTAATGAAACATTAACTAACTGGCTGTTCTCAATAAGAGCCAAACAAAATACCTGGATAAACTTTTACTATGGGACAACTCTGAAATATATAAAAAAAAAACAGACAGTCTCATATAAATGTGTAATTCTAAAACCATTAAAATGTATGGAGCAGCAGATTTTTTTGACATTTTGTAGTTGGTCCAAATAATCTGCTTAACCTTTTCCCAACTATGTCAGGGTCAGCTCCCAGTCTAACCGGATGCAGCTGAATACCGGTATTTTAAATGGAGCGACCGCCTATCTGACCTCCACAACACAGTTACTTGGTAAATTAAGTTAATTCAGATATTTTGTTTGGACCTTACACATGAAAAGACAGCTAAGTTATCATCAAATTAATGACTCATTAACCAAGTTGTTTTCAAGTTAATGACTCATTAACTCAGTTAAACAAAAATAGGCCGCCACACAATAAGTAGTGAAATAATAAAAACAAGTGAGACTATGTTTGAAGTGAGTCCCAAGCGATTGATATTACTGTATACATTAATTTTTCACGGATTATAAATATGAGATGTTTAAGATATTGTTGTAAGCTTCGCCTGTCCGTATGCGTAGTTCTAATGTCAACCAACTTTATAAATAAAAGTTTTTGAAACTGTGGCTTTGTTTCTTTTAAAACAACCAAAAGATACTGTAATATAGTAATACATAATATACAGGATGTCAAGGACATCGACGCGCAAACTGTAACCATGAATTCAGTACAAAATCTAGAATTCCTAGCGTAGAAATTATTCGTCGGTTATAAAAAATAAATCTGCCGTTTTATAAAAATTAGACAATGCAATACCTACGCGGTCAAAATGTATGGAACAACAAAATATTTTTTTTAACATCAACGGAAAATTTCAACAGGGGTTTCAGAATCGCGTCGATGTCGCTGCTATTCTGTATAAGATTACCTTTTTCTAGAGGATCTGAGAGATCTAACACTAGGCCATAACTAAATAAAAGCGCTCTGTTGGGTTTCTATCGACCATCATGAAATCTGTAATTTAATAGGGCCGTGTGTCCACCGCCACGTCAACGAGATCGAGATGACGCATGTCGGCGCCGAAGTAGCGATACATACCGTTTGCTATGACCGCGTGTCCACCGCACGCCGCCACCGGTACGTCTCGCTCGGTTCTAATAATCTCGTTTCTCAAAGACAAACGGTGAAAGGTTTCAAAAAACGCTCTGTGTTTGGGCAGGCGTTACTATGTGACCGTTCACTGCTTTCTTAGTTTAAAGCTTTAGTGAAAACAGGCATAACAATAGGATATTATTCGGCTTCCAATCAAGAAATGTTTGTTAGTTATAGATTTGCAAGGACAGATAATAAAAAGAAGACAAAAAATTTTGAAACATTTATTTTTATTAAAAAAAATAAGTTAAAACTAAATTTTGAAAACATAAAAAAACCTTATTTCCAATATTAAAAAAATAAATTAAAAAATATGTATACCTAAAAGCGACATTTTTGATATGTTTAAATTCAAATTTATAATGTATGATCCACTAAGATTTTCAGTGAATATGTGGGGTACACCCATATGCGCAAATTATAGTATCTATGAAGATTCTAATTAACGGAAATCCCCTGTAATAGAAATTCTCCCTTTCGAAGATGTCCAACAGACTGCAATCCGTCGTCAAGAATTTTGCTGTCCTATGATCTGAAAATAGAAGACATTATATATATTTTTTTAAATATTATTATTATATTTTTTTTTTTAATTATTTTTCTTCAATACAGTTTTATCAAAACAAAAACTATAACCCCCAAACTACCATCAAAGTATTTTAATTGGTTACTGTTAGCCTGCATCATCCCACTACTGGGCAAAGGACTCCTCCCCATGACTTCCAGCTCTTTCGATCCAGGGCTAAAGTGGACCACCGGTCGTTTGTTTTTTCCAGTTCGTCCCGCCATCTACGGGGTCTGCCGCGACGCCTTCTAGCTGTCAGACCTCCATGTAGTGGTTATACATCTACGGCCGTATATATATACGGCAGACGTGGCCAGTCCCACTGCAGCTTAGCAGCTTTTTGAACAACGTCAGTAATCTGTGTTTTGGAGCGCAGTGTGGTATTCCGAATATGGTCACAATTTGAGGCCTAGAATACTGCACTCCATTGCACGTTTGCAGACCTTGAGTTAGGACTTTTGAATGTTTGTCAAGGACCAAGTCAGGGATCTATAGGTCAAAATGGGAAGGATGCATTATGTACAGACGCCAGCAGGTCAAGCTACCCGAAACTGATACTAAAATTTTCCCAATCAATCTTAAACCTAATGCTAGGTATATCGATAAAGTTGAAAATCTATTAAAGAAATTTGACAGATTGTAGTAGCTTGATGTGCTGGCGTCTGTACATAATTTTTCGCTTTATTTTTATTTGTATTTCATACAGTCTGGCTACGGCTCCCGTGTTTGTCGGCATATGGGATTTCGACTTAGCGATCATTGTAGTCGTGGCAGCAAATGGTTTAATAGCCAAGATCCTCGACCAACACCTGAGGAACAGCTGGATTAAGCTTGATTCAGAAGGCGGTACTTTTGGAGACGACTCGCATTGTTAGGTTTCTTTCTCTGGAACCCAGAGCGCCAGTAGCATGAAAGGTTGAACTATCTCTCATTGTAGGTATTGATTGTGATCAGTAGAAGTGTTACTGTACTTTAGTCTGTACTTAATGTGAAATAAACTAATTATCAGTATAAATATCGTCTGTGGACTTATTCAACCCGTAATACACTTGCTTGTAACTTGCACAAAAGTATACAAGCAGCTTGCATGCCAGTATGCCAAAACAGTTTCCGATTAAAGAATAAATGTCATACAAACTAGAGATGTTATGGATATGATATTTCGGATCTGGATACGGATATGGATATAGGAATAAAATTATATCGGTTTCGGATACCGTTACGGATATGTAATTATTTCGGATTATCCGTTAGTTTCGGATAGTTTCGGTTACGGATATTAGATTGAAATAAAATATAAGCACAAATAGTATGTAATCATTTGGTTTTATTTATAGGTTTTATCTAGTCTAGATTATCATTTGGTATTATAATCAGTCATATAGGTAAGTAATTATTTAGAGATGTTACAAAAACCTGTCGAAACATGTCGTTTTTTAGACTCCGCCCTTATACGAAACTATCCGAAACTTGTGAAACTTATACAGTTAGGTACGTTTACGGATATATTTTTATTTCGGATATCCGATAGTTTCTGTTACGGTTACGGAGCACCATAACATCTCTGATACAAACTACTCGCATACTATTGTGCAAGTGTATTATGGACTTTATAGTAGGTACAGTCAACAGCAAAAGTAGATGGTCAAAATCAGAAATTCAATACTAATGAAAGGAGTTCGCGTCAGAACTGTGTGGCGTCGAAGTGATTCAAAAATATGTGATTGTAAATTATACCAAACATTTACAACTAGTACGCCACACAGTTCTGACGCGAACTCCGTTCATTAGTATTGAATTTCTGATTTTGATCATCTACTTTTGCTGTTGACTGTACCTGTGTAGCAGTAGGCTTCGTGTGGTCCCTTCTTCATCGATATATGTTGGAGTTGTGTGTGCAGTCTTATAGCTCGGTGACGCGATGTAATAGGTACAGACGCTAGCAGGTCAAGCTACCCGAAACTGTCAAATTTTCCCAATCAACCTTGAACCTTAATGCTTTAGCGATAAAGTTGAAAATCTATTAAAGAAATTTGACAGATTGTAGTAGCTTGATGTGCTGGCGTCTGTACGTGTTACAGATAATATTAAAGATGTATGATAACCAAAGTTCTGACAATCAGTCATACCAAGGAGTATCGTGTTACTACAGTAACTGGGTTTTGGAGGTCAGATAGACAGTCGCTCCATGTAAAATACTGGTATTCAACGGCATCCGGTTAGACAGGAAGCCGACCCCAACAGACTTGAGAAAAGGCTATGCAGATTGTTTTTTTTTTGTTTAGCTACTGAGCAGGTTACTGGTACTGTGTTCGATCCCCTGGTCGGACAGTGATAGCTATTGCGTTTGCCTATTACGAAATTCTCAATCCGGAGTCTATGGATTTGTGCAGGGTAGATGGGAAAAGGCTCGCCCCATTACATAACCTAACTACCGAAGTGCTCCTACAATACACCTAGATGGGATAGCGTCCAACAACGTCGCTAATAACAACATAGGTACCTACTGCGTTCACCTTTATGCCTCTGCGTGAATAAGAAGGTACAATAGTAATATAAGGTAAAATAGTACTAGTTTTTTTTTTTCTTAAAAAAAAAGAACAGTACTATTTTCCATAATGCTACGGCTACATTGTCGCGATAACGCGACACTGCGCGCTCTCTTTTGTACAGCTAGACGTCGAGCGGCGTGCAAGAGAAAGCGCGCGAAGTATAGTTCTCGACAAGTGTAAGGATCTTTTGGGCCTTTTTCTCTATGACACAATGAAAGAAACCGCGTGAAATGAACGCGAGATTGGTGGGAATAGCTGAGGAATTGACGTGATTTCGAAGCGGGATTTCCTAAGGAATTAACGTGGTTTCGAGGTAAGGAAATCGGTTAAGTGGTCATAGTGAATTAGGGCCCTGAATGACAGTGACACACAAAATTTCCACGAAAATTGTAGGTATTGACAAAACAGGATGGCGGCGTTAGTTCCGATTTTGGCCACGTGCTACAAGATTCTTGTACGGCTATTAATTGTGTTATGGTGGAAGCGCCAGGGTAGCCCACAAAATTCAAATATTCTTAGGTTTTTTTTTTTTCAATTTGCTGGTCATATCAGGTTATATGTTGATTAAAATTATATGATTCGCGGCCGTAACAAATATCTACGTATTTACAGAATTAGAATCAGCAATACAATTGTCTACGTTCATACTGCGTTTTTTAATATGTATTTTATGAAACCATGACATTTGAGGCCATCATGAGTTGTATTGATGATTATAGTTCCGTAAATACCTATGTACATACCTATTTGTTACGGTGCTAATCACAAATCAACATACAGCCTGACACTAACTTGCAAATTGCAAAAGACGTAAGAAAAATTGATTTTCGCGGGCATCTTAGCTAATCCCTATAAACATAAAGAGTCCATATTTGTCTGATTTGATAAGATGTTGCAAGGGTGTTTCTTGTAGCAAAGCATGCCTTGTATTGTAAGAAAAAGGTAACATTGTGGAGTAAATAAAAAACTTGATGTAGGTAGGGTACGGTATTTTGTAAAATTGATATAAAACAGTTGAAGTAAATATGTATTAAAGTACTTAGTATCTAAGTATTAAAATCTGTTCAGTTTTGGATGATTGACTAAGACAATTTTGACAGTGATAGATCGCGGTTAAAAAGATGTGCTAAACTGAACGCGTTCAGTTTAATTGGTGAAATTCGCCCTTTATTGTCTACAATCTTTGTTCCTTAATATTGTATCAAAGTCTAACCACAAAACATATTACATATCGGTTACTTAATTTTAGCTACACATTATGGGACACAAATTGTAAATAATCAAATGAATTATTCTTCGTCTTTTTCCAGCGCAACAGTGTTGCCGCGTTTACAAGTGTCAAATCAACCACCGTAAATTGAACATAGTATAGTACCTAAGTTTATTGTCTTTGTGTATATTATTAAACCTCATTTAAAAAATCCTCGGTATAATGCGGTAGCATCAGCCGGTTACAACCGTAGTCGCAGATCAAGGAATCTATGAAAACCTTGGCTAAACGGTCTCCTCCGTAGAAGAACGACTCTCGTTCAAATACGTTCAGTTTCGTCAGATCCCTCGATAAGAAGTTTTCTGTCTGTATGTCTGTGTGGAAAGAAATGTTTTGTTTAGTGAATGATTGTTTTAATGATGATGTAGTGGTTTTGGTAGAGAAAATATTATACAGGGACAAATTGAATTAGCTAGCGACACTCCGCAGTCGTGATGGTACTGATATCGAAACACGATAAAGCAAAGAAAAACATATTTCATGTTTTTTTCTGGGGTCAATGACCGCTGTTAATTGAAGCAGTTGAGAAAATCTATATCATTTTTTTGGTTTTATCGTGTTTAGATATCGATACTCACCACGTCTGTGAAGTTTACATATAAATTAAAACTAATTTTGAAACCGATATTTCAAGTAACTACAGTCGTTGACCGCAAAAAAAAGATCTTTTTTTCGTTTTTATCCATCTCGTCTGTGGAGTTTCGCTAGCTAATTTAATTTGACCCTGTTTAGTAGCCGAACAAGATGATCAGACAACTGGGTGGAATGCGCCCGCTTGTCCAACAATCGTCATACTACCGTCCAAACACGTCAAATATAGTTGAGGTCTGGTTCACAATTTTCTAAGCAAATGGTCGACTAGTAATGAGCAGGTAGGTATTGTTTCTCCATTACGAGAGTCATATTTTGTGGTGAGGTTTACAAGAATTCTGTATGGTTCAGTGTTTCTCGTGTTGAATGCAGAATGAGTCCATTCGTGTTTCTGTTTGTGAATTCTCAATTTTCTTACCTACTCGCTGTTGGATACTGCTCGTAGCGGCACCTACATCGCCACATGCGAACTACGCATCATACTGACGTCACGAAAAATCCTGCATCGCGCAAGCAGAGTTTACCGCGCGACTAGCATATATACAACGTCCCGACATCAATCGTCTGGCCCACTAGACACGACACCCGTCTGGTCGGAGGATCCTCCTTTTTCTATGGAGGATGAGTGAACTTTACACCATGCCTCTATATGCTTTTTCTGGTTCACTGAACAGCACTACTGTAATTGTCTCACTGCGGGACAAAAGCCTCTTCTCATACAGAGAAGGAGCAAGCATTGCTCACTATTTGTTAATGATTTCAGATTGATAAGTCCAAGTTGCTTCATGATGATTTCTTCTCAGTATGGTAACTGTTTGTTACTCTCACTTCCACAGACCTTGCTGGTCTAAAGCTAAAGGTATCTATAAGAATACTTAGGTATAATAACAACCTTCAGGATTGATGACGTAGTGCGGCAGCGCGACAACGTCAGTGAAAACGTGCGCCTTGCACAAGTCCATCTGGGTGCAGCTGCCCAAGTTCACCGTGATACTGACCATTTCTGAAAACATTAGGTTTGGTTAGCTTGATCGCTGGTTGTTATTTAAAATGTACATTTTTATTTATTTACTAAACCGCCGCCCGCGCCCTTTATCTTTTTCTATACTAATATTATAAAGAGGAAAGATTTGTATTTTTGTGTGAATGTTTGTAATGAATAAACTCAAAAACTACTGTGCCGATTTCAAAAATCCTTTTACCATTGGAAAGCTACATTCACCCTGAATGATATAGGCTATATTTATTGTAAAAATGTTTAAAAAAAATCTTATGTCCACCCGTGCGAAGCAGGGACGGGCCGCTAGTCTAAAATAAAAGTAGCCCTTCACCGTGTTGACAGCAGTGGTGACGAAATAATTTATATAAAGTAAAGCGGCTGTGTTCGACGACGGTACACGACGGCTTGGCTTCATGCACTAGCAAAGACCCGACTCCCAGCTACCAACAGCCAGCAGGCGCGCGCGCTCCCCACGCGGGCCCAGCGCGAGTAGGTATAAGTTACATGTCTTCGAATTTTTCGTTCTAGGACATGCCGGTTTCCTCACGATGTTTTCCTTCACTGTTTTGAGAGCAGTGGTGATGAAATGATTTACACAAAGTAAAGCGCCCGCTTGGGTTCGAACCTTCGACCTACAACTCGTAAATCGCGGCCGTTACCACTGCTCTCTCAGATGATGAATTATTTGGATAAAGTTAGGCACTTACCATAGGTCGCATGAATATGGTAATAATAGTAGGAGTCTTCCTTCCTGCTTCGATGTTGGATCAGCACGCGGTCTGACTCCAGGTCCAAGTTCGGGCAGTCTATGCTTAGCACGGCCTTGTTCGTGTCGGTGTTGAAGCTGAAATTGTTTTTATTAGTAGGTATCTATAATGGCTCGTTGAGGTTTTACTGGCCCTGCGGGTTTGATTTCCAAGCTAGAAAATTGTTATTGGGAATTTCTCAGTAGCAGTCCAGATTCTGGTTTGTGCCCAGTTCAATTAATCAATTCTGTCTATCACAGTCCACTGCTGGACATAGGCCTCTCACAGGTCGCGCCAAAATACTCCGCCTTCCGAATCCAGTCTATCCCAGCCACCTTTTTGAGGTCGTTCGTCCATCTAGCTGGGGGGCGTCCCACACTACGCTAGCTGATACGCGGTCTCCACTCCAGGACTCGTCTGCTCCACCGGCCATCGGTCCATCGACAGTACTCAGTTAGTAGCGACTAATAGGCTTGCCCCCTATTACACAAGAATACGAAGCGAAGCGTTGGTAGCGATCTTCCAAACCACACTTAACGTTCACAATAACGCTCCTGTATATATTTTTGACGAATTAAGCATCTCCTCCTTTTTTAAGAAGTCGGTTAAAAAGAGATTTAAAAATGAAACGACTGCCTATCTGACCTCCACAACCCAGTCACTGGGTAATACGATACCCCTTGGTAAGACTGGTTGTCAGACTTTCGGGCTTCTGACGACCCGTAACGGCTGTCAAAGATCCAAGAATGACAGCCATTACCAACGGGCACGGAGGGGTCTCGGAATGTAAAGATGGTCACTCATCCACAGACCAACCGCGGCGAGCGTAGCTTAACCTGATCGATCGACCGATGTTATTCTAAATACTTACAAAAACTCAGAAACGATGCACTTATCATGGTTCTTCACGATCAGATTCCGATCAATATACGAAGCGTTAAAGAACGGAGTCTCGAAACGGAATTCTTTCACCAAGTATTTTTTGGGCAGGATTCCTTTCACCGTGTTCCTGCAGTTGGAGTTGGCTGCTAAGTTGTCGCCGATACATTTGTAGTCGCGCAAGTCGCAAGGTCGGACGATCTCGGCGAGAGCTGGAAGGTAACTTGGTTATTGACAGGAGGGAAAAGATTACCCATACCTACTTCTACAAAAATGTGCATCGTTGACTGTAGGAAAAAAACATCGTGAGGAAACCGGCACGACTTAGAACCGGAAGTTTGAAGACACGTGACATCCACCAACCCGCACTAGGCCCGCGTGGTTGCATATTCGATTTTTTGGATCTGGGGCATTCCGGTTTCCTCACACTGTTTTCATACGCCGTTTCGAGAGCAGTGGTGATTAAATAAATTGCACGAAGTAAAATGCATAGCCGGCCTGGGTTCGAACCACGCCCTACGGCATAATACGCTTTATGTCCCCAAAGGGTCGGGCAGAGGTGCACACCCACATTTCGCCATTATGTTTAAGTCGCATAATATAACACGGGGCGAGCCTATAGCCATCAACCAGACTCAAATTTAGCCTCCGGGCTGCTACTGAGAAATTCCAGATAGAAAAACCAATAAAACAGCCCGACCTGGGAATCAAACCCAGGACCTCATGCTCAGCAGCAGCGCTTGCGAGCACCACCGACGAGGCAGTCACGCCCTGCAACTAGGCAGATATAACTCGTAAGCTACCACTGATGTATGTTTTAATCCGATCCAAAGGTCCCTTACTGCCCTCTCCCAGCGATGCTCCAAGCCGAGGACCGTACCCCACAGGGGGGTGCCCCTAGCGTGTAGTCGCTTAGTTTCTAAGTTTTGTAAACTCTGCCTGGAGGCCTTAATTTATTGAGGCCCCGGTTAAACAGTCGGCAACCTCATAGGTTTGCAGGCTAGATGCCATTTTTTAAATAAAAACTGCAATGTTAATATTTGCATACTTAATTAATTTTTTAACGCGTGTCTAGTTGCAAAAGCCAGTCGTAAAATAATAGGAAACAGCCATAATCACAAAATAAACATTACCTGTCGAACAGATCGCGATCACCAATAAAGTAATGATAATTTTCGCCATCTTAATGCTGCAGAGGCGGTCGTCGCAATATATTACTGATGAGCAACTAACGAATATTCCGACCACGATGATATAATTATACTTATTTACTTACTAAATTACATATAGAGCATCTTTACTGAAAGCATAATTTATTATGTTTGTACAGTTGGGCGAATTAAAGTCTGCATTGTATTGATCAATTTATTGTTATTAATCATTGTTTATTTTTCGATAATTTTCTAGGTAGTTCTGTCTGTACGTCATCTACTGAGATAAGTAGGCACTTACTTACGTTCTTTCATAACATAATCGCATAATCAGCCTTTAATGTTCCCACCGCTGGGACACAGGCCTCCTGTCTGTGAGAGGGAGTGGACCGTAATCCACCACGCGGGCCCGGTGCGGGTTGGTAGATATATGTCACATGTCTTTGAATTTTTGATTCTAGGACATGTCGGTTTCCTCACGATGTTTTCCTTCGCCGTTTTGAGAGCAGTACTGATGAAATAATTTATAGAAAGTAAAGTGCATGCTTGGGTTCGAACCCCCGACCTACAAATCGCGGCCGTTACTACTGGGTCACCATTGCTCTTCGATTTATGAATTATGAAAGTTATAATAGCTCGATCTATTGGTCGTAAGCATGTCCACTGATAGAGTTCGATCATTAGTTCGGGTCAAACGCTGTTGAGAATCTCTAAGTAGCAGTCAAAAATATAGATGTGTCCGGTAAATGACGAAAGACAGGTTTGTCTCCATTATATGAGACTGAAACATAACTAGCGAGTAATTGGTGAAATGGTTGTCGAGACGAAAGCGTCCGCGATAATCCTTGCGTTGTTTGCAATTTGCAGGTCATCAGGTGGTCTGTAATGCCGTATAGTTTGACCGAAACTGCTATACCGCGCCTTAGGAATGCGCGGCGAGGCGGGAGGAATGTGCGGCGAGGCGGGGGGCGGGATGCCGTGAGCGATGACGAATGAGCGGCCTGCACTGCCCCCCCGTCTCGCCGCGCACATACCGAAGGCGCGGTACAGCGGTTTTGGTCAAACTATAACAAATACTTTTTTATAGATTTATAATCATAAAAATCATCAATATATATTATTATTCTATCTAAGTTCATATTACCCTATTGATTTCAATAAATAATTAAATTATGACATTTGAAGTCAATTCTTGCTCGCCTTACGAGTCAAGTTCGAATATTCCCGATCAGTGATAACACCTTGTCCAGACTGTTGACGATCGGGAAAAAAGTTTCATTACTCCACAGTGTGGACGAACGGGACTTTTTGTAAACGGGAATATTTCGTCAAGTTGACTCATCATGATGGCCAGATTCACAAACCGTAAATAAACAATTTCTGATATCATATTAATAAATAATGAATAAACCTACAAGTGCTATTTGTCCAATAAAACTGCGTCACTCCGAAATGCGAGCGAATTTGTAACAAATATTGGTACAGTACATTTGGCCATTCATGTGTTTGTTTTATTATTAAATACTTTAAAATTTTCCAATTATTCACCGGAATTATGAAACAGATGTAGGTATGTTGTTATTACTTTGATTTGCGCAATTACGAAAATAAGTTGTGTATTTGGCATTGTAGTGTGTTGGTTGTTAAATATGGCTGAACCTATTTCCCTTCATCATCATGTAGGGTAGGGCGGGGCTAATAGTCCCAATTTTCACTCTAAGACCCATATGTCTTAAAATCGAGTACTTACTGACAACAAAAAATGTTGTATGAAACCTTACACAATTCAGCTTAACGCTCAAATAGTCGGAAGTCTGAATATTTATTTCATTTCCGAAAACTTTAGCAACAAATGCAAAATGGAATTCTGTACTTTTTACCCCGCTCACGGGGTAAGAAGTCCATACATCCTAATGGCTAGCTAATTAGTATTTGTGATCAATTATTAGGTTAAATCAAAATGCATTATTTTAAAATAAATATCTAATAACATTTCTGTTTATTAAAATATCAATATAAGCAACAAATCTTAATATTTTAGTATAATCAACATGAAATGGACACAGGTAGAACGGCTATAGGGGAAAATACTGCTTTAGATGTTGAAGATTGAGGAGATATTGCTCTCGATTGTTGTATCGTTTGTGCTGGCTGATTGTGCTGCTCTTCAATCGTGCAATAAACCTTTTAAGACAATTCCTGCAGATATTGTAATATTTCGCTGCTTGACATAGTATTTTTTTCATCCTTATTGACCTTACCTACAGCCAATTTCATAATATTTAGTGGTGTAGTCCCTCTATCTGTCCTTCTTTTATAATTACGCATCCTTTAAAAGAAAAAAAATACACCATTTATTAAACATATCACTTCAATAAAACATTTGGGGTAAAAAGTTCTCTAGCGGGACAAGAAGTCCCATTGGTGTACTTCTTGCCCCATATCTATGTTCAGTGATTTGCAAGGTTATAAAATAAAAACGGTTAACAACAAGAACATTTTATTACCATGCATTACTTACGGGTATATTAAGACTGCAATATGAACTTACCTTAATCTTTTCTTTACAGTCAATGTAGATCTATGAAAGAAACGAGAACCAACACTTTTTTTACTTTTAGGCGCGAAAAAATTCCGATAGCTGTATTAATTGTATGTGCGCTCCGCGAAGACTGATGGCTCGCGGCTTCGTCGTCGCCCCTCACCCCGCTTCAGGTCACCTAGACCGTCTGTTTCTAGCGCGGATAGATACTGTGATATGTATGTTGGGACTTCTTACCCACCGGACTTCTAGCCCCGCCCTACCCTACCCATATTTGCAAAATAAAATATCATCTTTGGTACTTATTAAATCAGAAGAAATGTCTTCCTATGTAAATAAAACAGATTACAAGTCCAACTGCTGTTTTGAAATTCACCTCTGTGGTACTATAACATAACATCCGCCTGTATTCCTTGAATAAGGGCTAGGCAGCGGTGTATGGTAGAGGTACCCAGTTTTCGCTAGTTTGTGTATTGGATTTGTAATGAGATATCGCCAAGAACTATGCCCTGAGCCATCATGGCGACGCTAGAACTGCTATGAGAAATATAAAACGAGCACGTTGAAATATAGGATATTTACTGATTTATAGAGTAGATACTAGCGACACGCCCCAGCTACGCACGGTTTTTACTAGGTAGGTACATGACAAAAAAGAAAATTGTTAAGATTTGATTATTACGGTTAGAAAAATTCGTAATTTAACTGATATAGAGACAGCCCGTTTAGTGTACTTTAGCTATTTTCATAGTGTAATGTCGTACGGTATTCTATTGTGGGGAAATGCCGCTGATATTCAGACTATCTTTGTTTTACAGAAGCGAGCTGTTCGATCAATTTATAAATTGAGTCCGAGACACTCGCTCAGAGACAAATTTAAAGAAATTAATGTTATGACTGTGCCTTCTCAGTATATTTATGAAAATCTTTTATATGCCCATAAAAATATAAAATTGTTTAAAAAGTACAGTGATATACATGATATAAATACTAGAAACAAACACAAATTTGTTGTACCTACAACAAGGCTCAAGAAAATAGGTGGCTCGTTCAGATGCCAATGTATACGCTTCTACAACAAAGTTCCAAGCCCCGTTCAAGATCTAAGCCTTAATAAATTTAAATCATTCATTAAACGTAAGTTGTGCCAGAAAGCCTTTTATACCGTTAAGGCTTATATCGAGGACAAAAAGGCTTGGGATTAAGCTGCTTCCAATCTTTACAATATATTGAATGTTTTTGTTTTGTTGTTGTTTTTTTTATATACATTTTGACATTAATGAATTTGATATATACTATATACTATGACATTTGCTTACTTTGTAAAGTATTCTCTTATTTTAATTATTGTAAATGTGAAGACTATGTGGGTCATTTTATTATTTATTTTTCGCTCTGTTCTGTTAGTTTTGTCATGGTCTGGCAGTTTGAGTAATTAATGTGGCCTACCCAAATGTCCTTTCTTTGGTATTGTTCGTCGAACCGTTGAGCTCCTTAAGTTTTGAGTTGAGCTGCACGATTTCTGACATATGCGTGCACTGACTGGACAGGTCCTCTCAATCTGTGTGGTTCTTTCCTCAAAAGACCATCTCAGACATCGACCTACATGGTCTTCATATGATCTGACCAAGATTATGTCTGGACTTTAAAAGAGACTGTGACGTCTGAGTTTGTTTCGGCCTTTCTTCTCAGACTAGTCAGATAGGAAACGCCGACTTCATCTAGTTTTAAAATATGATTGACGTGTAAAAGTGTTTGTACAAACCTACTTACAAAAATAAAATCATTTATCATTTATTAAATGTAGGTAAGTTTACACACACACAGTCTGGAAAAAATCGTCTACATAATGTAGACCTAGATACTACTTTCTTGGCACAGCGTCTTCCTGAAATCATCACCAGTATCGCTCATTAGGAATCTATGGTGACTAGGAGACACTAATTGATCGACGATGCAAAACAATTAATTTTTCCTTTCTGCAACTTGAACAATGGCTTTCCAATCAATAAGTCATAATCACACCTCAATTCAAAATTAAGACATTGTTGTACTTAGGTATGCTATTTTTTATTATTTGCTAGAATAATAATCACTAGTTGAATAGCATTAATTTTATAAGAAAATGATTACGAAGTGACGTATTTTTATTTAAATACAAACAAAACGCCTTAATTACAATGTACAAGCTAACACTAAACTACTATATATTTTGTTCAAGTATATAATAAAAAAGAAGGAGCTCTTTGGGCATCAAAATATTCGTCCGCATCGCATCAATGGGATAAGTGCCCAAGAGGTTGGCAGCATTACCACGTTGGATGGCAATGCTGATTCTTTGGGATAAAAATAGGCCAGCCCTCTGGTCACGTGAAGAGTCGACCAACTGCTTGGCGATGTCCCGAAATACTCGGTGAGCTCTCGGACTTCAAGGCCCTAGTGTTTCAACCCCAAACGGCTTTGGGTGCACTAAATAAACGATTTATCTAAGTAGTAGGTCTGTCTTATGAGTATTAATTTTATCAGTAGGAGGGTAGAATGAGCAGTGGTGACCCAGTGGCAACGGCCACGACTTACCGAGTTGGAGGTCGTGGGTTAGAACCCAAGCAGGTGCTTTAGGACTTTGTGTGTAAATTATTTAATCACCACTGTTCTCAAAACGGTGAAGGAAAACATTGTGAGGAAACCGGCATGTCCTAGCACCAAAAATTAAGACATGTGACATCCGCCAACCCGTACTGAGCCCACGTGGTGGATTATAGCCCACTCCCTCTCACAGAGAAGACGTCTGTGTCCCAGCAGTGGGAACATTGTAGGCAGACCATCTATCTTTTGTGAGCACTAAATAAACGATTTGTCTATCTGTCAATACCGAGAATAAACCCAGACTCCGGGCTGAGAAATTCTTAATCGAAAGCCCAACACCTTGAACCTATACTTTGACCGAAACTGCTGTACCGCGCCTTAGGAATGCGCGGCGAGGCGGGGGGCGGGACGCCGTGAGCGATGACGAATGAGCGGCCAGCACTGCCCCCCCCGTCTCACGTACATACCGAAGGCGCGGTACAGCGGTTTTGGTCAAACTATAATACTTACTTCAACTTAGGGATTGCAGTAGTAGGTCCGTTTTAAAGGTAGTCCTTATAAAACAGCATATTGATTTGATATAGACTATTTTATCAATAGGAGGGTGGAATCATATTTCAAATATCCAAATAAAACCACGATACTATTAGTTACAAGTTTATTACATCGACACGATCACCATACAAGCTTACATATCTAGCTACCGTACATAAAATTTAACATAATATTAACAAAGACTACCAAGCGTTTTCTTTAAACAATAAAAAATTAGTAAAAATTACTTTTCATTTGGTTTTATAAGAGATTTTATATAAGTTATCAAGACTTAGGTTATAATATGTATCAAAAACTACAGTTTATTACGTGTATATGTGTATAATATAGTTATATAATATTTAATTAGTGTAATAATATATTATATGAGTGTACAAGCGAAATTCGTTGCTTAGAGCGCTCAAAATGTCAGAAAATCCGACACTGATTTTGAAATATCGGATTTTACTATAACCGCCATTTTGGTAAGATTTCATTGAACAATAAGTAATTTTGGATGTTTATCTAATGTCAGATTTCTTAAAACTGAAACCAGACATCATATTTAGTGTTGCCAGAATAATTTATATCTTTTGCATTCTTCGTAGAATGTCGGATTTCTTCACTAAATTCGACACGTAGAAAAATAAAAATGTTTTTTTTTTCTGTGGTAACTTTAAGCGCTCTAAGCCACGGCTTATAATAAGAGTATAGATTACAATAATAGTACAGTATTATTAATATTAATAAGACACGATTTAGCCCGACACGAACTATCGCTCGTGGTTATAACGCCTTCAAATATAAATTTATTTTGCCCTTTTTGAGCTAGATAAATTTCTATATTCTTAAATATATAATTCTGGTAAGAATATTCAAACGTGTCAGCATACTATAGCGCTGTTGTCGTTACACTTAATCATATTTTTACTGCATAGAAAACATATTTCCGACACCATTTCATTTCCAAAGTTTTTGTAAAAAACTTTACGTCAAAACTATATTTTATCATATAATTATTATTTTCTGTACTCGACGACATTGTTTTCTGACAGTTTTGAAATGTCGGATTTTTTACATCGTTCCAATAATTTATAGACAAGGGAATATATTTTGTGTACAAAATACGTATTTTATATTATAAACCCTACATAATTATTTATATTTTTATATACTAAACTACAAGAATTGGTGTTTTGTTACCTTCAGTGGACGAATCGCTTTCGCGGGCATCTATCCTAAGAGTACAATGTATAATATAATATACACGAAGCTATATTCAAAGTAAACATCTGTATTTTATGTTTAAGTTGAATATTTTTTATAGAAACATGTTTAAGCTGCGAATCACATAAGGCACGTTATAAGAAAAATAAGATTACATTTTTTTTTTGCTGACAATCCGACATTTGAATATAAAATTAATTATATTCAAACATTTATATTTAATTTCATTGAATATTAAGTGCGAGTTACTACGAAAAATTAAATGTTATTTTTAATTTATTAATTTAAATTACATCTTATTTTTATATTTTTTCGTAAATAATTTCACGAGACTTCGCCCGTCGACACCATCACTATGCTATAAAAATAAAAACAATAAAAATAAAATTTTGTTTTTTAAATATTAAAATTCCTCTTATTAAATGCGTTAATGTTTGCAAGCTGCGGTAACCATCTTCCCGACATATAACTGCCGTCGGTCAAATGGTTCAATCTTAGTTTATTAGTACACAAATACTTTTTATATTAAATATATTTTTAGTATATTCGTAAAATAATTGCACCATACGATCACTGTTGTGTTCACGACATCCTGCTAAGGAGGTAGGTAGACTTACTTCACTTTAGCTGCATTTATTTAAAATATTACTTATTTTTTTTGTATTTCATGTCGGAATAAATATTTATATATCTATTAATAGTAATATTTTTATGTTTTTTACATTTCTAGCTTCATTTACCTTCTTTTCAATAAATAAGTTAGATTTTTTAATACCAGGACATCGTGAAGATTTTTCAGTTAGTATAATTTTTAGTAAAATGTATATTATAATTTATAAAATTAAATATATTTTGAAAATGGCACATCGTTTTATAAGAAATTGGGCTGTATCTGAAGTTAGCTAGATGCCCCGGATTTTTTATTATTATTTTTACTAGATGAGGTTATTTTAAAATCGTTTTTATATTAGCTGCATAATCATTTCTTTCTTAACTTTTCTATGGTTGTAATGGTTATGTAATATTATAATATTTTTTCAATAAAGTTTTCTATATTTGTCTAAAATACAGCCCTTCAAAACGTTTACATATAGAAGAAAGGCACGAAATATCCAAAAAACAATTTATATAACAATACTATACGTAATGGCACAGTCGGTAAACTCGAAGGCATCGAATATAAGGTCCCCGTGGGGCTAGCACTTTGTGAAACGTGGGCAACTTGCCCAGCAGTGGGACATGGATTTAGTTGTGTCAAAGAATACGCTTGATGTTAAAAAATGCTGCCTGATTTGTGAATGAGATCTTATGAAAACTACATATTTATGACACCCTATTTTGCGCGCAAGCAATAAGTTTATATGGAATGTGTAAATGGAGGAAAGACATTATATATTATTTCAACAATATTCTTGAAAGTTACGACAGCTGAGACATTAATTTTATTGGATGAGCTATCTATGTAATTAACGCCACTATCTATGTAATTATTGCCTTTAACGCTACCAATTTTCATTAATTTAAATATATAAGATCTATTAATTTGCTTTAACCCTTCGTATACCGGATCGTGGATCCACGCGAGACACAATGGCTTTTTAATTGTTTCTGTAGTTACGGCATGTAACCGACTGAAGCTATCAATTTTTCTATTCAAAGCTACTTTATCGCAATCACCGTTCTTGTTATTGCTAAAACAGATCCAGCAGTGAACTCCAGATGTTGGAGTCTTTGACACGACTAAATCCAAGTATTAATAACAATTATAATAATTGAACGTCAAATCTCTAAGGCTGACTAAGACACCGTTTGATTTAAATTAAATATTAGCACCTTATATTTTAATTTACAGTTTTAATTTTAGTCATTTTTGCTTTAATTTGTGTTTTTAATCTACCATTTTTTATTTATTTATCACATGTCGAAAAATTTAATATTTTTATAAATACTATGGCTATTATAAATATTTTGGTTTATTAAACTTTTTATTATTTTTTTAATAAATATTTTAGCAATTTTAACAAACGTCGTTTTAAAATGTTAGATGAAAAACCCAAAGACAAACATTGAAATAGACACACTTTCTTTTTTTTAAAGTAAAATTTTCATAATTTTGAGTTATATATTAATATACAACAACTATACAATTTTCTTCGATAGATATTTTGACATTTTTTTGTTTATCTTATTTTATGTAAGGACACATTAATGAAACGGTTGAGATTCGAATGGACGACCTTATGATCGCAAATGAACACTTTAGCCATTTGGTATATTTTTTTACATTGTCATGTACAATTTCGAGACAGTGCCGACTACCCTGTAAAATTATTAAAAGTCAAAATATCTATCAAATTGTTTTCGAGTGTTTTAGAAAACATCAAATTACAAACACGACTATTAAAATATAAATAATTTCAAAGTTCTTTTAAAACGTGCATAGTCCTTTTAATTTCAACACTTAAATTATGATCTACCGCAAGAAATTACCAGTGAAAATCTTTTTAAAATTCCCAAGTTCCCTACCGTGGTAAAAACCGAATTTTACCGGGGTAAACAACATTTTTTAACCGAAAATATACTTTTAAATTCCGGTAATTTCTTGTGGTAAATAAAAGCATTTTTTCACAGACACATAGTGAACGCACCTTTTTAAAAATTGCCAAATTTCTTAGTGACAGTTGACGAAGACTCTGACTTATGGGAACTGGTCATAACCGACTTCCTCTCAATGGTTTCTGAAGTAATAGTTTGTTTAGAGAACTTCTTATCCAAAGCATCTAATTCTTTTACCATTTCCGATGGCTTTTTGACCTTTGTAATATTCGTGGTAGCTTGGTAGTCCGAGGACTGGAACTCCGAAGGCCTCATGAAAGATCGACTGGTATCGGAACTTAATTTAGACTCTAAAGTGTTGAAGCGAGAGTCTAAAGTGCTGTACTTCGAATCGTTATCGAACGACTTCGATAATTCATCGATTCCATCGAGCCGGATTGGTTCATATTTAGTGTTGGTGGTCGTCAAATTGACGGGCGACGAACTGTAAATTTTTGTTGTAGTAATTTTTTGTGTACCATTCGGAATTTCTTTCACTTCAGTAGTAGTTTCTTCCATGAAATTCGGACCACCGTAGCTAGAACTTTCCTTGTACGGGGAAGCAATTCTATCATAATCCGGAGTCACTGCTTTGACCAGCTCGGTAGACCGGTCGAACTTGGGTGTTGACACAAAAGGCGACTTGACTTCTTCACGGAACTCCGTCTTACTGAATTCCGTTTTAGGATACGATTGGTAAGACTCACTATGTATTTTGAACTCCGACTGTTTTGTACCTCCAGGGATGGCTTCTGTGGATTTTTGGTGTTCAGAGAACGTTTGTCCTACACCATCGAATGGCTTTTTCAGGGTTGAGTAGATAGGTTCCTTGTCATCAAATTTAAGTTCTCTGGCGTTGAATTTAGGGCTCAGTGGGGTCTTGGGGGGCTCGTATAGATACTTCTGTTCTTTGTAGTCGTAATGCGATGATTCCTGTCTTTCGGTTTTGGTTTCCAGGAGGCGCGGGGGGTCGTGTAGGGGGCGCGGGGTGTCGTGATGGGGGCGCGGCGTGTCGTACAGACGAGTCTCGTAGCTGTAATGTTATTTTTAGTTGGTTACCGGTTGATTAAATTTTAATGTAGTAGGTTATTGGGTTTTGAGTTATTTATGGGTCTTTTTAGGAAAGGTTTGCCATAAATAATGGGAGATTAGATCGCATTACTTTGAAATTGATCAACATGAGCATATCATCATACCTGTTCTGCCCGGAGGGGTTTGATAGAGATTTTTATATGCTACCGTCATCTCGACAGTTATGGTGATTTTTAAGTCCCACAACTGTCGAAATGTTGGTGAACTATAGGTACCTACACCTCTGCCTAACCCTTCGGGTTGAAAACCGGCGTGATGTTGTTTAAGTTCCATGTAATAAAGGGTGACTCTATTTCTATTAATCGGACAAAAGATTCGTGTATTAAATTAAAATCAAAAGACTTCGAAATAAATTAATAGATCAGTGTGACAGTGTGCAATGACTAATCACCCATAAACAACACAAGACAAAAAATTAATCAAATTATAAACCCCACCCCAATTTTAGAAATCTCCCATCATTTTTTAAACAAATAACCTAACAACATATTAAAACCAAGTTGCTGAACAAAGAGTGATGAAGTTAGCCCCCATAGAAAATTTCCCAAAAGAGTTAGAGACACCAACACCGCCATGCCATGCCAGAAGAGTATTATATCAAGAAGAATTAGTTTCAGGCCACAAATGTCATTAGGAAACAAAATATTAGTAATATCTTCTTTTAATATTCAAGAAGTTTTGACAATCTGTCGGTTGACTTGTCAAAATATTAGTAACACATTTTTATTTTTAGTTGTAACAGCAAAATTGTTATATTCACAAAAATGATTAAAGGACCAAGCTTATCATTCATTCGTTCATTTGACCTTTTTCTTTTATCACTATTAAATAAAATGTATTTATTTTAAATTTGGATCTATACAAATATACAGTTAACAAAACGCTTTCGTTCATGCAGAAGAAGTAAACGAATTTATTTCGATTCACTTCACTCATCCATTCAATCATTCTCAGTCACTCACTCATTCATTCATTCGTTCGTTCTTTTTCCTCTTACCATTCCTTATATGGTTTTCCCTTCTCCATTATTTCACCACCTACATAAAATGTTATAGTACCCGCCCATTTATATATCACATCGAGTTTTAGTAACGTTTCGCCTTGTAGAGCGTCATCTGTTTCTCATATCTATGCGACAGTATCTATTTGAGTAAAAAAAAGGCGGCAGCCCATCTGTCCATCATAGGAACCTGCAGTTTGTGTCTGTAACTACACCGGCACCCATTCCTTTCACACAGCGCTGCTCATATGCGGGCCGGAACGTTGCCATTTTTAAATATTATATTTTTAGAACTTGTTTTATTTTATATTTTGTTATTTGTATCTCATTGTATGCTGCACCGGTTGACGTCATCACTTCAACACCAGCGCTGTGGCTATGTCTCGCACAAGGTCGCAGCATTATGCTGAGCGATGGTCTTTTTACGTAGATGTGACGCATATTTCCCCCCCAACTTGTTCTGTTTTGTGTTTTTGTTCTTTGCGTCAAGTTTTTCGCAAATAAACGTACTCGTATTTTCTGTGTTTCTTTTTTAAGTGCGGTGGTAATACTTCTCGGACGAGCTCCTTCACAAATACCTTTCCTACTAAAACTCGATGTATCATATCAACGGCCTATTGGTTTATGCTGTAAAAATCTCGCTGTGAAACCTTAGACGAAGTGAGCTGTCATTCCACCTGTTGCTAGGGATTGACACTGCTGACAGCTCACTTCACCTAAGTTTTCACGGTGAGATTTTTACAGAATAGATCGGCTGGTACTGTACCTACATGGCGTTTCCCGTCCCGCGGTCAGTGATGGTGTCATGTGCCACATACTAGCACAGTGCGCCCCAAACCTATACCGATGAGGTTGCCAGGTTCTGACGATGAAACTGATGTGTTTGATGATGATTTGTTATAACAGGATAGTTTTTTTATGTGAATTTTGAAGTTTTTTATTTGTATGGTAGAAATATAAATGAATGATTTTTTTAAAGGTTTTTTCCTTGTTGTATTGCCAGTTTATGGCCTTTAAGTAAACCATATCTATGATGGTATATGGTTGTATTCTTTCTGATGGTTGTTGCCTTTTACGGCAACCACGACATGAGATTAAAATGGTTTCAAAAAGCCATTTCAAATATAAATATTATGTTTTGTTACCCAAAATTATTTGAAGTAACTACAATGAAAGATTACTTGAAATTACATGTTTAATTTTTCCCACAGAAACTAAAAACCATTTTGTCCCGGTACCCTTCCTTTTTTTACCCATAATGGCACGACAAACGACATTTTATCCCCACACAGAAACTTAGGAACCCATCCCCACATTTTTCACCCCAACCAATTTGAATCTACCCCCTTACCTGGCAACCCAGTGCATACAAAACAAAAGGTAGAAGAAGAACATCACAAACCGCTGATCACTTAGCCGTATCCTCGCACCTAAGTAGCGAAGCCCTGCGCGGCGGGGGCGGGGGCGCGCGCTCCCGGCGGTACGGCACCCGCGCCTCGCCCACCAGGAGCGCCGTGCGTACCTCGGGCAGGGTTAGCGACCGCACTGTCACCTCCTCTAGGCTTGTCCTTGTGAAGCACCCCATGCAGGTTAGTTAGATTAGATTACTTTGTCAAAGGGGGTTTTGTGGTGGTAAAGTTTTTTTTTGTCATGAGGTACGAGAAAACATCGACGTTTATAAGAGTCGATACTCGGTATAATGCTGTATATAGCTACCATTCGATTACGTTCTTGCTCTTTAGAAATAATTTATAACATAACGCCTGTATTTTCCCGAAGGATTAGGCAGAAGTGTACAGTCACGAGCACCAATATGTCAACACTTGGCAACTTTCAATTGCGATTTTTTCGATAAATAACGAATGCAACGTTGAAATACGAAACATTACATAAACCTATGGGTTCGTAAATGCTATGTTCGTAACAATACATACTTTTGTTGGTGACTGTACTTGCAGTACATCCACAAAATTACACAGAATTGATTAAAAAAACATATTTTAACTGTATCCTTATCCTTACCAAGCGACGACAAATGAGACAGAATTAATTTATCTATTGTTGCGAGACTCCCGGGAGTCTCGCGTCGCTTTGAAAATATATAATTTATATATTATATATTTTGATTGACATTTCAGAGCAAAAACGCATCAAAACGGACTGATATCCCAGAAACAATAACATTATATAAATTTTCCTTATAAACCATCACATTTCGATCTAAAAACTGTACCACCATTTAAAACCTCGCATCAATAAGTAACGGAGCATGCCTAGTTAGTGCTCTATGTAGAAGTAGATACACAGTATAAAGTAATAATACACAAGCTATACACAGTATTATGTACAGAACGATGGCTCGATCCGCTTGCGCATATGTTAGGAGCGTCGGGGTCAAGCAGATATGTTGTAACCACTGGTTTTGGAAAGTATGTAGCACAAGTATAAATAATTTTGATGTCAGGTATAATTTAAAGACTTAATTTAGATCTCTGTAAGGGCCTATGCACACGGCTTTATTTTACGCGCCGTCGACACGCGAGATTTAAGGTGTATTTTTTTGCAGTAATCCCAATAAACGCATTTTTCTTTATTTCTTTTCTGTGGATAAGCGTTAAAAACGCAACTAGCGTTGTGTTTTCAAGGCAGCAAACGCGTCGCCAAGCTGACGGCGCGTGTTACATGTAACGCGCGTATAAAAACCCCGAGCCTCATTTACGCGGTGTGGTTTAATTGCCTGTAGCACACCATAAGTTGAAGCAACAATAACAATTGCACATTGTTACTTCGATGTTATCGTAAGCCACGGGCCAGAAAATTGCATCATGTAAATGGGGCTTAAAAATACAATGTGCATAAAACTGTCTTTCAAAAACTAGAGGTCATCATGTACAATTTTGTTTTTTATTTTCACGAATTCGATTCCCTTAAGGAATAAATATTTGTATGTCTTACAGATGGTTGTTCCGGGTCTGTGTGTTTGTGTAGGTGACACTCTCAAAACGGGAGAATTTCTACTGTTGTGGATGGGATGACAATTTTTTTTTCGTTTGTTTGTTTGTATAATATAAATAAATATAAAGCAAAGATACATTGTGTAGCAAAACGTTCCTAGCATATTGCAAAGCGGAATTCAAGCTTGTATGGACGCTCACAAAAAGGTATTTACATTTTGTATGTAATGTATTTATTTACATAATATGTATAGTTGATTTCAATATTACTTGGCGGCAATGTAAACAAAGCAATTCTATATTTTTATCGCAGTTAAAATGTAAAATTACAGAGAATATTGTGAGGAAATCTAAGACATGAATAGTCTGAAATCGCCCCGCTCATAGAGAGCACGCGTTATAAGCAAAGCTCGTTCCTTCTCCGTACGAGAAGAGGCTTTTGTCCAGCAGTGGGTAGAACATCACGGCAATGTCTGAACATGTCTTTAACTAATTTAATTGGTCTTTGTCCGTTTTATGTTAAAGTAAATAAATAAATGAAGCATATACATATCGACAAAGGTACTATCTATTCCTTAGTCGATTTTAAAAATATCATATCATGTAGCTTTTCTAATAATTACAATTATTATGTGTATTTTGTCAAGACACATTATTATTATTTTTTTCTAGTATTTACGTCTCATTTATTTGCATTGCCACATAAAATAACATTCCAATCAACTATAATATATGTATAAATGTATGTAAAAAGCGTTGTTTTTTTTCAAACTTACTCTTGATTCATCGTTCTGTCATTGGAAGAGACTCTGCAACGAAAGGCACATGAGACTCAACTAGGCATATATCTAGGAAACTAGGCACAGATCTAGGAAACTAGGCACAGATCTAGGAAACTAGGCACAGATCTAGGAAACTAGGCACAGATCTAGGAAACTAGGCACAGATCTAGGAAACTAAAGCCTATTCCTAAAGTATCTGACGAAAGTGTAAACAAAACTTGTTCGGGTTAAAATCTTACGGAATTACGCACTAACGGGAATTAGTAACACATACATGTGTATTTAGAAGGTTTTAACTTTATATCTCACCACTTTTTCCAACGATTATTGTTTAAATAAAATTATTAAATGCTAATTGAAAAATCGTCGACGAAAATTGAGGTTGACAATTAACCTATATTGTCAAATGAAAAATATATTTAAGGTGATTTCAAATTAGAATTTCGGGACACAATAAAAAAACGGTGCGGTTGCGTTTTCTGATCTATTTGTTTACATTTCCATCAGATACTTTTGGAAGAGACTATAGGCACAGATCTAGGATTAAATCTAGGTTCAAAGTTAGGATACACAGTTTTAAAGCTAGACCAGTCTGTGGTGAGATAGGCTATAGTTGTTAGTTAGTGTTGATATTGGCCGGGTAAACTAAAAATAATTACATTAAAACCGCGTGAAGTATATTAAAATAATTCAACAAATAAGTGGTTTTTTTAACTTGTTAATTACCCAGGCATTATTAACACTAACCGTAGTTTTAACACTAAATTGTCATGTTTTCTAACAGATACATATACAAGTATGTTTATAGTCTGCTGAGTATACATTGTTTAAGCGCGAAGACATGCATGCAGTATAGAAATGTGTATGACAGTAAAATAAACAAACATAACGCCTGTATTCCAATGAGGGTAAAAAAAAAACTTTATTGCTAAAAAGATTACAGAGACTGTACAGACGCCAGCAGGTCACTAACCGAAACTGTCAAATTTTCCCAATGAACCTTGAACCTTAATGCTTTAGCGATAAAGTTGAAAATGTATTCAAGAAATTTGACAGATTGCAGTAGCTTGATGTGCTGCAGCTGACGTCTGTACATGGGCCCCAAACTAGGCAAGCCTGTATCTTGGGCACCAATATGAAGGGTTTACCATTTAAACATTAGGCACAGGTTCGTCTGTTATTTTTAAGTCCCATGTAAAAGGGGGTAAAAATAAATGCTCATAATATAAGGCTGATAGAGCGAGTCTTTGCTACGGTTAAATTATGTTTTGTTTAGGGGAAAAATGGATGGCTTGCAATTTATTTTACTGTTCACAAGTTTAGAAATGAAAACAGTGTTGCATGACTACTAGTGTCATTTGAAGCTTTTTAACTGTTATATTTTCTACTCTAAATATTGTAATAATTATGTAAATACTACACACTGAGTATCACTTTTACTGATCATTTTGCGAATTACCGATATTTTTGGGTTTATCCGGATATTTTAAACAATTATGAGGTGAAATCGCAGAATAACCGGTAAAAGTAATTAATTTCTAAAGGATAATTATTATTCTAACCTTCAGTTTGGCTTCCAGTATTTGTATATTTGTGTTCATAATCTTATAAACTATAATATATATGTATATGTAATTTAAATAGTAGGCACATATCATAAGTTGTGAAGGCACTTTGAAAAAGTAGTTTTTTGTATATAAAAGTATTAAATAGTTCAATAATCATCTGTTTGTGTCCGATGGCAGCGTGGAAAGCAAAAGTTTAAAGTTAATAATTTGAAAAAAAAAATAGGTGTTAGAATTGTTGTGTTGTTGATTCAAAATGGTGGTTGTTTTTGGAGGTGAAACTGGTAGTTTCAAAGTTTTATCGAATCTTACAGATTTTTTTTGCGAAAAATACTCTTTTATAGAACCTTTCCTCATCAAGATTTTTTTTTAAATAAATGCTTTTTCAGAATTTATAATTATGTCGAATGAATTGTTTATTGACATATCAACATTTAGAAATATAATTTTCCCCATCACAGGGAAAAGGTGTTTGCCCTACAGGAAACTAAATTTTTCATAAAAAAATTATCATACATTTCAATAGTTCATATTTTTACTTGTTTCATTTCTTATTTGTCTTGTTTTAATTAGCTTAACTATCTTCCACTAGTAGGTTCACCAACAAAAACAACTTTTAAAAAATGACCAAAAAATTCGAAGTCACTTACCGAGTCGTAAATCCTTCATAATTCTGTTTGGGCTCTTCCTGTGGTCTGAAACTCGAGAACGTAGGACTCTGGACCGTATACAGCTTCTCGTCTCTGAGCTGGTTATAACCAGAATTCTGACTGTACGATGACTGGTTCAGAGACGATTGGTTCAAAGACGACTGGTTCAAAGTCGACTGGTTCAGAGATGACTGGTTCAAATTTGACAAATTGTTGAAGTTTTCCGGTCTTGCAGGTACTGTCGGGCTTTTAGGGGATGTGTATCCGTATCCGGGGGAAACAGGACTCTTTGCAGGTTGCCCGGGCGTTCCGTGTATAGACTGGTTGAGGTGGGAAATGTGTGTGCTCATGTTGGTAGTGTTGTGCGTCGTTTGTGTTGTGTTGTGCGGGGAGTACGTGCTGTTGGGGCTGTACGTTGTGTTCGCGAAACTGCTGTTTGGGGTTTTGAATCTGTGGAGAATGGGATAAAAATATTATTCACTTCAGGAAACCTAACGGTGGACTGGCAGAGAATGTCTTGTGTTATTTACGTTGTTGAGCAGACAAATTTTCGAACATATGAAGCTAATGATTAGCAATTAGAGTGCGGGTCAGTGTTTATTCTTACCGATGCTGCTGCGACGCGTCACTGTTGTATCCCAGCTGCACATCTGTGTCGGTGTCATCTCCCGACGTCTCTCCGGCGCGTATCTTGTACTTCGCTTGTCTGATGGCTGTGAGTCGGCCCCGAGCTTCCTCTAGCTCTTTCTCTATGCGAAGGACTTCGGATCTGGTGAGAGAGTTTTGCAATTTTAATAAGATAGCTTGAAAAGTAAAATTCTCGTTTCTTTTAAAGGAGGTAGTCATGTTGCTGTGTTAAACCGGCAAAATCGTATAATTTTATTTCACATAAACCTGCATGAGCATTTTATAAAAGGTCAGAAGCTAGGAGCACGGTTCAAATTGGCCGTTTCCTATGGAGAACAGCCGGCAAGAACACCCATGGTTACTCTTTTAAATAATGGACTTGCATGTCCTAGAATTTTATATCTTTCCCATCTTGTGGAAGACGTGTTCCCTTATAGAAAGGATAGGCCTTCCAAAAGATGGAGCAGTGAGTTGGCGAAGGCTGCAAGCAGCGCCGCGCACCTGGCGTCGATCTCCTGCGCGATGCCGCCCACCATGCGGCGGTTCAGCACCAGGCTGCGCTCCTCCTCGGTCTGGATGGCGTCGCGCGCGGCGCGCACCAGGTTGTCGGTGGAGCGGATGACCTCGGCTCCGGCGGATTGCAGGCGGCGGGTCGATTCGGATGACGGGTCGGCTTTCACCTGAACAAAATAAAAAAAAATAAAAATGCTTAAAATCATAACTAAAAAATCGGATTCTCGAATTAGGAATTACCAATTTTTGGTTTTAACTTTGACAGTCGTTCCATGTCTACTGGTAGCTGATGATGGTACTGGTAATCAGCTGCATCCGGTTTGACTGGAAGTGGGACCTCAACATGGTTGGAGAAAGACTAGGGCGATGATAACTGAGTCATGTCGAAGTTTAGCTCTTTTTAAAACGACCATTGACCACTTTCTAGCAATTAAACATATTTTTTGTAACATACCTTGCAAGCCACCAGCAACTGTGCCGTGGACGACGCCACCTGCCTGGCACTGGATATGAGCCTCTCTTCCGAGCCTGCTCCCTGCACCAGGGCGTTGGCAGCCTCCACCAGCGAGTGTGCCGCAGCAGCCACCAGCCTGGCTGCGGAGATCAGACCCTCGGACCACTGTCCGTCGTCTGATGATGACGTTGGCCGACGGGCTACTTTGCCCTGGGGGAAGAAAAAGGTAAGATTAAAAATATACTAGCGTGGTTTTACGACTTATTTTTATTAATAGACAATCAAGTTTATTTAAAAAAAATCTTGCATCTTTATCAAAATATTATTCTAAACATACCTGGTCAATAAGCTCCCTTTGAGCTGCTGACGCAGCCCTGACAAGCGCTGACGTAGCCGTGATGATGGACTTTGCAGCCTCCAGGATCATCTCGTCGAAGTTCAGGCTCTCATCTGCTTCCTGGAGACAAGGGAGCGAAAGTGTCAGTGATGATTATGATTATTATTCGTGATTGTACTTACATAATAATATGTTAAATATGAAAAGACAAAAGTATATAAGACAAACGGTAACATAGATATAAAAAGAGAATGTAAAAATAACAACACACATAGTACAGTCAGCGTCAAAAATATAAGAACATAACAATTTCCAAAATGATCTGGACAACTCAATGTTAATCTTCAATTTGTTAGTTTTTCATCCACTCGTTTGTCCCTATATTATTGACGCTGAATGTACATAAAACCGTGTCTCCTGCGCGTGTTTTTTCGGAACATTACACAAAAAACCTTACACATAAATATTTGTTTTCATACACAAGCTGTCTCCTGCGTATTAAAATATTTTTAGATTAGTGTCAGCTATTCGCAACACAATAGAACCTCAAAACCTGTGTCAGTTGGAATTATGTAGGCTTTGAAAATGAAACAAACCCTTCCCCTCTTCACCCGCGCGGGGAATGTTTTCCATGCGGCTCGGAAAACAAAAACATCGTGTTTTCATACACAAATGTGACCACGCCTCTGTTTTGACGTTTTTGTGTAATGTTTCGAAAAAACACGCGCAGGAGACACGGCTTAAGACAAACATTAAAATATATAAATTGAAATACAAGGTGTCGTTTTGCATCCTCGTTAAATTCAAGGAGGTAACTATGCTACTGATTCTCGACACGAGTCAATAATAAAATAAGTAGGTATTTTTTTTCTAATTTTTGGAAATTGGCATGTGTGGGACACGCATTTTAAAACGCGGCCTGTGTGAGACCGCACTGTAAATGCCCTTTTACACACACATAAAAACGCGGCCGCTTATACGATACCATAACGCGATTCTGTTCTTTGAAAGTGGTGTATTCTGATACTGTCAAACTTAAATAACTAAAAAAACAAGTATGTATTCATTATTTACTAGGGATCGTAATTTTATTCGATTATTTACGTCTTTCATAACAGCCTCCTGAAATTTGACGAGGATGCAAAACAATAGCTTGTATTTATATACATTACAAGACATACAGTAATAATGTTACGGACAAAACCCAAGGACATTATTGTGAATAATCAAGAGATTACTTTGGCATCTAAAACCCGAATGTGTCAATTCTAAGACTAAGGGATGATTTTTCAATTGACAGATAATTTTTACTCGTTTAATAAAATTGACATCTGACAGATATTGTATGGAAGAAATGTCAACAAATCAAAATTATACTTCGGATAAAATTATCTGACGTTGGAAAAATCATCCCTTGGAATGAAAAGTTTTTTCATTCATTTCAAACCTAGTGAATAAATCAATATGTAATCAAAATCGAGAAAGATTTCCATCCAAGAATTTATTGCTATTCAATTTAATTGATATGGATAAAACTCGTCTGATATTCAGGTTTAGCCAGTAACACAAAACATACACAATTAGAAAAATATAAAAAAAAGACATATTCGAAAAAAAAAAATTAAGACAGACGAAAAAGGATAAAAAAAATCTGTTAGAGCCAAATCTTCACACTTTCTTCCTTTGTTGCCGCAGTTCAGTAGTTAGTACCGGCATCGATGTGTAATATGTTTGATTCCTGGGTGACGCTAACGATACAACCAAGAATATCAAACATATCTCAACGACACGCGGTAGCCTTCAAGAAAACATGGCCTTCTTTTATGTTCTTCTGGATGCTCTGTGAGAAATTCTTCTTTGTGGAAATTTTTGCTGCATTTTGGTAAACGTTGTTGATGTAGATAAATTCAATGAAGAATAGTTTTAAATAAGGAACGTACATGCAGGGTGTAAAAAGACATCACTTAGCCGTCAACGCGTTTTGTACGTCAAACTAAGGAACATTGCACAAAAATAATTGTTGGGAAAAGACTTTTATTTTTGGTGTGAATTATAATCATTAGAATCAGTAATACAACTTGTTAAGTTAGCATAATCCTAAAATTTCAAGATTTCATGAAATAGTCATTCAGTAGGATTACTTGATCTTAGAGAGTTGTGTTGATGACTTTAATGATTATAATTCTGTAAATACATATTTGTTACGGCCATATTTGTTAATTATATTTTAATCAACGTACAACTTAGTACTGACCAGCAAATTGCAAAAAAGTAAGAAAATTTGAATTTCGCGGGCTACCTTGGAGCATCCACCTTAAGAACTTGTTTTCGTAAAAATGAATATCAGTAAAATTTGGAATTTTGACCTTCAATATTTCCGTAACCAGAAAGTTCCCAGGTATGGTCCGGTACAAAAAAATGATTACAATGACGGGGAGTACACGTGACTCTCGGCTTTGTTAAGTGTCTTTTTACACCCGTTATAGACGGTACATACACAGAGATATTCAATAAATCAAGAATATTCACTGGGACTAACCATGAAGGAAGGGGAGATATTTGACCTACATTTTAAACATCTCTAAGGGCTGATTTTTCAATCACCTGATAACTTTATTTGAAGAATACTTTTGAAATTTTGACAGTTCTTTCATACAAAAACTGTCAAACGTCAATTTTATTCCTCGAATAAAAGTTATCAGGTGATGGAATAATCAGCCCTAAAATAGTTTAATTTATTTATGTGTCTAATCTAAAAAAAATTATCTATAGTAAAATTGCATAGCATATACATATGGCTCAGCTACACTTAAAAATAATATCCCTCCTGCATGATACTCCCACAAAATTAAATAGTTTAGTAATTAATTGGTAACATACAGTCAGGAAAATTAATAGTTAAGCGAATTGACACCCTTCGTTTATTAACCGTTATAGAGATATGAGGAACAAGGTGTAAAGTTCACTCATCTTCCATAGAAAAGGAAGGATCTTCCGACGAGACGGTTGTCGTGTCTGGCAGGCAACTGCCCGATGATTCAAGTTGGGCCGTTGTATTTATGCTAGTTGCGCGGATAACTCTACTTGCGAGATGCAGGATTTTGCGTGACGTCTGTATGACGCGTTGTTCGCATGTGGCGTTGTAGATACTGCTATACCGTGTTATAGCAAGTGTCAAAGGCTTGTGTTTTGAATATACGGGCAGTTCCAATTGGTAGTTAATTTGCTTAACAATGAAGTTCCCTGACGGTACATTACAGGTCGTACAATGCATGATATTGGCCCCACTGACCTGCACTTTAACGCTCTTCCTAGGTCTGAGCGACTCTAGTTTCTTGGCGGCCGCGTCGATGGAGGCTGCGGCGCCCAGGAGTTCATTCTCAGCTATCACTGTAGGATCGTCGGGGTCCACCCAGTCAGAACCTAGTGGAAAAAAGAAGTAGTTATTATTTAAAGAGTAACCGTGTAATTTCTTGCAGGCTCTTCAGGAAACGACCAATTAGAGCCGTGCACCTAGCTTCTGACATTTCATAAGTGCCCCTGTAGGTTTATACGTGAAATAAAATATTTTGATTTTGAACATGGGTTTCGTTTCTTTTCTGTGAGAAGAGGCATTGCAGTGTTATTAACTACAAGCTAGTAGATAAGCAGAATACTCTTTTTTGGGAATCATTCAGGGTCTGCAGACGTGATATTTTTCGGTATCTAGCTCGCGGGGCAATTGCGTAAAACACAGCCATGGGTTTCATTCTGATAGTTAAACATCATTCATTTAAGTTGCTGAGCAGACACATTATTCGGAAATATGAAACAATGGTTTAGCAATATCCATCAAAATGTAGCAGATTGTGTTTTTAAGTGTGTTACGCAATTAGGGTGCTGGAAGTTTCACCAATTAATAAAAAGGGCCCGTTTAAATTACAATAAGAATCTTCGTCGATGAACGCTTATGTCCAGAAGTGGTCGTCTTTCAGCTGAAATGACGAAGAATCTTCGTCGATGAACGCTTATGTCCAGAAGTGGTCGTCTTTCAGCTGAAATGACGATGAAGATATTTTCCTTAGTACTTTACCTTTCAGTAGCTCAGCAGTGGCGATAATATCTGCAGTAGTATGTGCCACGTGTCGCGACAACTCGGGCAGCTGATGCCTCGCCGTGCCGTCCCCGCTGCAGGCCGCGAGCACGCCCTGCAGCAGCGCGCGGTAGGCCTGCGCGGCGGCGCGCCCGGCCTGCAGCGTGCGGCTGTGCAGCTCCGCGGACTCGGCGGAATGGGCAGCTCCCTGCACGAACATCATTTTGGGTAAATATATTGATTTTAAACGACCAATATTATTCCGACAGATTTCTTATGGAGAAATAAAGTGAGTCACAACATCTCTTTTTAGAGCTAACTACAAAACAAATAGCATGAAAAAAAATTACCAATAGATACCTAAAATTCAGCAAAGTATGTGTGTTTAATAATTTATTTCTTTTTTAAGAACTAATCTGCAAAAAACGCTTTAAGAAACATAATACTAAAAATTTCTTTCTGTCTCTATCATATTCAAATGATTGAGATAAACAGAACGATGTCATATATTCGTTTAATGTATTTAGTAATCTAAGATGCAAATTGAATGCCGTAATTACAGAAACAATTAAAAAGCCATTATGTCTCGCGTGGATCCACGTTTCAGCATACGAAGGGTTAAAGGTCTTATTATTTTTTCTTTCTTCTTTCTATTATAAAAAGTGTTTACTTATAATCGAAAGAGATATTTTTAGGAGTGGTCCATATAGGGAATCTATTTCGCGTATTGCATTAATCAGTCCCAGTAGCGGGAGCATGCCACATACCTTGCACACGACCAGCAGGTCCACCACAGTCTTGCGGCCCAGGTTGGCGGCGGCGGTGAGCTGGTCCTGCTTGTTGGCGTTGCCGGCCGACACAGCGCGCGCGGTAGCCACTGTCATCTGTCGCGTGACGCGGATGAGTTCTTCCGGGGTGGCGGCCGACTTGGGGGCCGAGGGCGACATGAGGACCTGTGGGTGGACAGGACGGTTAGGAATACATAACATCAGTTCATCCCCCAAACGATAACGCAAAATATATACAGCGTGTTCTGGACGACATACATAAACTTCGACCAATGTTCAGACCATGCAAATAAGCATTTTTCATTATGGACACATGAATGAATTCTTATTTTTTTTTATTTTCATACAAACTAAATACTTTAACCTAAATCACCCGATATGCATGCGTCTTTATTCGAATTAGCAACGTCGTATTTTCATTCATAAGACTTGGCGGGCTGAAACTTGCCAAAACTATGTATCTTACGACCCTTAAGACCCTTTCTTACTGCATTGCTCAGTTAAAATTCATTAAATGAAATTACAAATATCTTTGTAACGAAGCCTTTTTAAGTACTCCTTCCTTTGTTAGATTTGATTTGTAATAGCTATAGAAGTGTTTGCCAAAGTTTATGGATAACGTGAAGAACACGGTGTATACTACACCCAAGACATGCAGGCATGTAATACGAGGCAACCATTGCCATTTACCGGTCACAAATCGAGTATTCAGACAGCTACAGAAAACATATTAGTGGAAAAACCCAATTAAACTTCGAACTGGGTATCGAACCCAGTTTGTAGGAATCGCTCATAAGTTAGACCATAAGCCTTCCTACTGATATTTAAAATGAGTTTGATGGTTTGTCCTTCCTTCAAACAGCTTTGAAACAACGAATCGATGTGATTTTTGCATAGACAAAAACAAGAGGGTCACAGGCGAAGAGTGAAAGGCTTTATCCCAGAAAAATGCCCGCGAGTCCTGTAAGATAGAGCGCGGAAGAAAACCAGCGGGTCTAGTCGGTTAATAAATACACAGAATATAAATCAATTCATCTCTTACCTCAATCTCTTGCGAGATAGCTTCAATGGTAGACTCCAGCGCCCTCGTGCCGCGCGTGTGTTCATCCTCCACAGCCTTCACGGTCTTCAGCAGAGATGTCACGTTGGTCACCATCACCTAACGGATACATACAATTAGTGAGGGTTCTCTGTGTGGGATAGGTGGTTCTCTGATCAAAGTCTTACGAACGGTTGTGAAAACAAATGCAGTTCTGATGTGGAGTTTCTTGTCCTTTTTCTCCATACGAAACTATCTTTTGGAAGTTGCGACTAGAATCAATTTTCTTGTAAATGTTGACGTTCAAGTGCCTTTTATGTGCCTATTGATGCCGATGCCGAAACGATTTGACTTAGAACAGAATTAAAGACTTTTCAAATGCCAATACACGTTAGACAGTTATCAACTTTAATGGTATATGAATTAAGTTGATTTCAGAGTGACAAGTAGTGTGGTAGTGTTCTAAAAAGGCGTTCGGAATCTGTTTTTTTTTGCAATGCTGAAATATCTCATGTAATGATATGGAGAGGTAAGGCACAGTATACTCTAGTAATAGATATTTACGTTCAAAACCCTTTCTCGTATTCGTCAGAAACTACAGAACGCGATACGATTGATTGACCTGATACGATTCTTACATACTCCTTTTGCTTTTTTTAGTTTCATACGTCTGGTTCGTAAATATGACTGTTCTTAAAACAATGATCAGAAAACCACCGAAACTTCCCAACTGATATATCATTTATAATAATAAATTATTAAACAACAACAATGTTTTAATAAAATTAATCTAAAGACATGAATTTAAAGCTTTGGGTTGCCAACTAGAAATTAGGATTTTTAATACGAAATATTAAAAAAAAATGAGAAAACCCGTTAGCTAAACGACATAAGCGCCATGCTATAGCTGTAACCCATAAGCTTTCAAAAAACACCATAAATATATATGAAAATAATCTTTAAAAAAATACATACATAATTTATATAAGGGTAGGACCAGAAAAGCGTAACGCAGCGTAATTTACGCCGCTCAAAATGAGCTACCGAAATTACGCCGCCGAAAATAAACTATCGAAGTTACGTCGCAAAAAATCAGTCTCGAAAATTTTTCGGCTTATTTTGAGCGGAGTATTTTACGCCCTGATCCCAGCCTTTTCATAGATATTTGTTTGTCAATATTGGACCGTATGGCAGCTGATATGAAAGCTTGTGGTTTGTGTTATAAACAGATGACAAGCGGGCGTCCTCTTGAACTGGGCACCATGAGTTGATGGCTACCATGACATGATTCCTATGAGAAATGTGTTTAGGAGACGACTTCTTCGAAAACGACCTAAGAAAAAAAACCTTTACAATATCTAACGAATGATGACCTTTAACATACAAAAAGCTATTAAATGTATGAACTAATACTACATATCTTGAATAGTCTGTTTTTGATCTTAAAACCTGTAAGAAATAGCTACTTCTTTATAGCATAACAATTGAGTCAAGTCTCAAGACTCGATTCAGGCTACAATAGTGTAGTAATCCTAGAATTACAAAACAAAATTTAAACTAACACATATTATTAAATATCAAAAAATATACCTTTTTCAGTCTATAACGTTCCCCTGCTGGGACACAGGCCTCCTCTCTGTGAGAGGGAGTGGGCCGTAATCTATTAAGTATAATTTTAGTTATTCTTGTCCCACTGTTGGGCAAATAGCTTCGCTATTATTCTAGTCTTACTCCCCTTAGCCTGAATCCTGTAACACAGGATCAATCCTGTTACAGGAGTCAGGGCTTCAATTGAAAATGTAGTACCTTCTATATGTTAGTAAAACATATATTATTTATAATGTCTTACTAAGTAGCTTAAGAGTATTTCAACTTCTTTTAAAGCTCAGAAATACAGTATCTAAAACACTTCAAAATGCTAGGAAAAAGATACACAGTCATCATCTGCCCAGCCTTTTCCCAACTATGTTGGGGTCGGCTTGCAGTCCAACCGGATGCAGTTACACAGACATATTGTCAAGATGGAGGTCTGAAACAAATAGATGTTCAAGCTAGGACACTGTCAGGGTCATGCCACACTGAGACATAAAACTAAACACATTTCGAACAAGTGTGACAATGAGAATGACGGAAGCGAGTTAGTTTGTATGGCGGCCGGGTTCTGCAGCTGTTTACGTAGTTTGCTGTTTTCGATATCCACCCATGGTTGGTGAAAATGGTTAGAATTACCCAAGTTTTATCCCCATTAATGGACCGAATTATAATAAAAGTAATGTGGTATAGATTTTGATGATCAGTGAATTACCAATGAAAGTGAAAAAAACTGTAGTATTATAACTATTTACTAATATTGAAGCGAGCGCGTCATCATTATCCCAATTTGTTTGGGGTCGGCACAGCAATTGGGTCTTAAAATTGCGACTATTGTAAAAATGCTGCCTGCAGTAAATCCTGCTTCATTACAGTTATAATAGATTCCAATTAATGATGACATGTCTTTGCACCCCTGAACCAAGACCCAAAAAACATAATATAAAAAGCTTAAAAACAGCGTGCAAAATAGGATCACAGTGCAAAACCGACCGCCACACGACAATGACTTGAGAACCAATGAGAAGCCTCCACACCATGCTCGGCGTGCGCAGTAGCGATCAGTAGTGATCAAACTCAAGTATATCTGACCGATTCATCGTCGTTCCTCGTCACGGCCTCCGTCTCCTTAAACCGATCATTCCTGATCTCATTCAACATCCGAAGTTGTTCTTCCATTCTTGAATTCGGTCTCGATCGGGACTGACTACGCATGAGAGAGTGAATCCTCTCTATATCTTCATAACTTTCAGTTTTATTAAGTATCCTTTCGTAGACACTCCACCAGTTGTCAATAGAGCCGAATTGTTGTTCGCGGCTTTTGAGCACGTCTTCGTAAATGGTCCACCAATTGTTTGCGTAGTACTGGAGAGGGTAGGTGCGTGTTAGGTCTAAAATTTCGAGGTTATTTTGTGAATTTTCCGGGTTAGATCTTGTTGATTTTATTGTATCTGTATTGTAGGTTACATGCTGGTTGATATTCCGGTGCAAACTGTTCGTTGAGTACACATTTGTTGTAGTAATTTTTTTGTTAAAATCTTGCCGATTTTCTGGGATTATATTTTCTTTATCCCTGGAATCTTTTTTATATTTTCTGATAATTTCTTTGTAATATCTTTCGAGTAGACACAATTCCTCGTACGTATATTGGCTTGTGTCAATTTGGGAGTAGACATTGAGTATTTCTTGGATGTGGACTTTCTTTCTGCGATCGATTTTAATATTCGACAGAGCTTTTAGTTGTTCAATTAGGGGATCAAAACCTTTGTAGATAAAGTCCTTTTTGGCGAATTCGATGAGTTTTAAAACCATATCTTCGTATTTTTTGTTATATTCTAAGTCCTGGTTAACAGCTTTGGACTTGTCGACCTCTTCGATGAAATTCTGTAGAGTATGTTTCTCATTTTCAAATCTGTCGAGTTGAGCTTGAAACTCGCCCAGAACAAGTTCGTGTCCGCTAAATCGCTCCAACTCTCGTCTCGTTTCATCCATCTTGTCCAGATTTCTCTTGGCTAGAGCTTTCCACCATTCTGTGTCATCCTTGAACATATTCCAGAATTCCATTCTGACTTTTCTCGTCATTGTGTTGACGTCTGAAACGTCTTTTGTTACAGTTTTCGTCTTTACCTCGGGTTTCAAAACAATTTCTATAGATTCCTCTTTCTGCTTCTCTTCTGGGCTAAGCATTTGTTTTATAGCGTCTGTCGCTTCAGGAGATGTGGTCTGAATATCTAAACTAACCGGTCTGACTTTTTTTAGTGTAAAAACAGGACTTTTTAATTTAACATCTTCTAACTTTGGCTTTTTCTGAGGTACAGTTTCGATTTTGACTTCCGTTTTGACGTTTATCTCAATTTCGGTGTCTATGTTCTCAATGACAGCTGATAATCGTTTCATTTCCGTATCCAAATCATTGTTAGCTTTAATTCTTTGGATCTTGTCTATTTTACGTTTATTTTCGACTCTATCGCCAATGTCGTGTACGAGATCTGCAAGTTTCTTAGCCTCTCCTAAGAGTATGTTCTCACCGTATTTAAGTACCCTCCAATCCATATCTAGCAAGCTATTGGTAGCAGCCAGGTTGTACCTCTCATTTAGATCGTCATTCTTATGGCTCCTAACAGGCGGTATAGTCATCAAACTCTCAATATACGTGATGACCTCTTCGCAATTATCATGGAAGATACTCGGGGAGACGTCATCGTCTTGGCTTGAGTAGTCGAAGAGTTTGACCAGTTCATCTTCTTGGTCCGATTGGAAGATGTCGGTTTCGGAGTCGGCTGAGTTATAGTCGCTTCGCAAGAGGGTGGAGCGCCTGTTGGGGCGGGGAATGGTGCTGGCTTTGAGGGGGAGGCTCCAACGTCGAGTGGCATCCGACAGCCGCTAAGGAAAATACCAGCTCAGTCCAATATTGACAGACGAACACAATTGTGGCGGTTAAACCAGGTGGCGGTAAACCGAGTGGCGGCAATATAGCCAGGTGGAGGGTATATTGCCGCGTTACCATAGACAACAACACAAATGTTATGGAATGGAAATGTTCCTTTGTTTTATTTATAGATGTTTTTTAACGGATTTTAGATGTCACACTGGACCAAAAAAAATTGCAGCACTTTTAAACAATCATTTCTAATCTTACTGTAGTTTTTAGGACTAAAATGAATCGAGAAGCAAATAAATGTGTTAATTAATTTAAAAAAGCTTTTATATTCTTAAAACAAGCCACCACAAGTGATGCAATATATTTTTGAAACAGTGCATGTCATTTAAACTACTAAATTTTGCATTTATTTTGCGCTTTGCCAAAAATAATGTTAAACACAAAGTAAAATTTTGAAAAACAGATGATCAAGACTTTCGAAGAATTTTGTCTGTTCCCATTGATATTAATCAATAATTTAGTTTTTATTTCATGGTTCTATGAATAATTAAATTAGACCAAAAGAAAACTTAATTTACAAGTCTACTAGTACTACTTAAGCGACGATTAACTGCAAAAAAACATAAACTGTCGTTTCTATTTACAATAAAATTAAGAATGTAAACGTGTCGTATCATTAAAAGAGTGGGTATTTCTGGCTCAAATTGAAATATTGTATGAACGTTACTTTGGTCAAATAACAGAACGAACCCAAATCAAAACAAAGCATTGAAATTTGAGCTTTATATACAGTGTTTTACATATAGTGTTATTTCAGTGCTATACAGTGTTGTTTGTGTTATATAATTAAGTGACGATTGGCGATGCGTGGCTGACACATTTCCGAAGTGTCGTTCGTATATATCAAATGTTACTGTATATCACACTATATAAAGCTCACTTTTCAAAATTTCACTTTGAATCGAGTTGTTTAGGTGTGCAGGGCATCGACGCGCAAACTGTTACCCTGAATACAGCACATGATCCTAGACCCCTAGAGTAGAAATTAATCGTCAGTTTAAAAAAAAATCCGCTGTTTCGTAGAAAAGTGCGGAGGTGCCTACGCGGTCAAAACGTATGAAAAAGCTATTTTATTTTAAATAACCGTCGCAAAATTTCAAGGCAGGGTTCAGAATCATGTACTGAATCCATGGTAACAGGTTATCCCTTCCACCCTGTATACAGATGGTAACGAACAAAATAACAATAATCCAATTTTTGCCAAAAATAAACCTAATTATCTCCCACCATCAAATAATTCCTCCCTCCTACCTTGGCAGCATGCTTCAGGCGATGCATGTCGGGATGCGCCACGTGCTTCCCGCTGGCGGCCGTGGTGGCCGCGGCCAGGTCGCGCAGGGCTGCGGCCACGTCGCGGGCTGCGTGCAGCAGGAGCACTTGGGGCTCCGGGTTGCCCGAGCCGAGTGACATGGCACCTAGTTTCACAACTTCGCACAGTTGAACTGGGGAGAGAAAGAAGTTTTGTTAGACATGTGGAAAGCAGAAGAATCCTGCTATTTCGAATGGCTGGAACGCAGATCCACGCGAGCTACATGGATTGTTATGTTTATAATTTTATTGTGGCATTCAAGAAGTGTCAAAATTTAATAACAGAATGGCAATTCCAATCTAGATGCAATCTCATGTCGCAAAACTTTATGCACAAGTAAAAATAAATGTACAAAGGCGGATTTAATGCCTTACATTGTTTATTATTTGGAAACTAAATCACGAACGTAGTGTAGTTGCTGGTATTGTTTATACGAAATTTTTTACCATCAAGAATGAATTCCTCGATATGCGCTTTGACGTGGTGCTTCGGACACCAGCCCGTCTCACCATTACCATGTATTCCTTGAAAGGATAGGCAGAGGTTTTAGTGTTGCTGACTTACCAATAGTGCTCACAGCACTCTGGGCGGCGGTGGCGAGTTGTTCCTGTGTGCCAGCCGCTCCGCCCACCAAGGTCTTGGTGTCTTCCACCAGGGTCTTAGCCGTTTTGAGAATATTCTCGCGATGGTCAGAGAACGTGTCTGTTTCTTTCTCGGAGTGCAGGGTTCCTGGGGAATGAGATAAAAGATGGGTGATACTCTTGCGATTAACGTAATATGCCTTTAGATGGTACTGATCATTTGAATGATATGAAGTGGACTGAATGAAATGGTAAAAAATATTCCTTTGAATTGGAAACCTGGCAGATTTTGTCTACTGTGATAGGCTTAATTAAATAATATTTTTAACATAAAGATAATGAGTGTGAATGTGTGTATATAATAATAATGTGTGTGTGTAATACCTTATAACAATAGGGGAAGCTTTACAAAGATGTATGAAGTCTGTTAAAGATGATATGGTGAGAGAAGGGCTCACAACTGAGATGACAGCTAATACTGATATGTGAAAGAATACACGCTACGCCGAGCCCAAACAAATTGTGATAAGGACAGGAGAATGATGATAATATGAGTGAGACTGACCGGCACTCGCGAACAGTATGGTGGTGTCCAGGTCGCCGATGATGGCGGCGATGGTGGCGGCGGCGTCGATGCAGGCCTGCGTGCCGCGCGAGCCCGCCTGCAGCGCCGACAGCACGGCGATCACCTGCGGGCAACGCTGGGCTCAGAATAAAAGCTAACACGCTCATTACAAACCATTTACCCTTCGATTCGCCAATTGTATCCATCGTTAACTGTCATTGGATTGATGTCGAATGAACTCAGTCGGCAACGGCAAGCAGTTGCTAAGTCCTAAGTGTTGAAGGTCAGGTGTTGATCTTCAAGTCAGCTTATTTGCCTAAATAACAAATATGATATTTGTAGTGAGTCAACCACATTACCTTCTCGTTAACAATCTTGGCGGTGTCTGCGACGGCGCGCTGGTTGGTGGGGATGGCGGACAGGCGACAGTGTCCTCCTGCCTTTATTAGTTCCGATACGCCCTCGCCGAGCTCTACTACTGCTACGCGGATTCTGAGGAAGAACATCAATAGTAAAAATTGATAGACATACATGCATAAAAGATTATTTATATTTAAACTTATAAAAAAAGGAAAACTGTTGTCTTTAGCGTTATGTAGTCTGACTTTAAATTGACCATTTTTTAAAAATAAGGCCTTGAAAGTTTGCAAAGGACTTTGAACTTTGTCATGTATGACATTGGGTTTGTGTTTCCAAAACATGATAATTACCTGATAATCTGAATTTAAATAAAGTCACTTTGGATATGTCCAGCAGTGGCAGTATTTCAGCTGAATGATGATGATGACGTACCTGTTAGCGACATCTCCGTTAGGCGTGGTGGCGGAGGCACCGACGCTGTCCTGCGCAAGCTGTTCGTATTTCTGGCACATCTCGTTACCGAGCTGGACCAGCCTGCTCGCGTCTGTAGCTGACTTTGCCGTCTGTGGGATAAGATTATGCTTAGACTTGTTTAAAATAAAGAACATAGTAATTTACTTCCGAGCAGTAAATAATAGTTAGTTAGAAATTGACAAGCAACGCGCTTTGATATAAAATTGTTGTGTCTTGTGTTAAAAGTCACTCTGTCTTATACTGTACGAGTCACCAGGAAACGCAATATTCTAATCGACAATCTAGTAGAGTGAATATTTTTGGTATGTCTTTTGTGTTTAGTTTTTAACAACATAATTATAAAGAGGCGTCTAAAATTCCGGTGTTTATTTTATTTGAATTTGGATTTACTACTTTGTAAGACACAAAATCAATCGCAAGTCCATGGTGTCATAATCACATTGCCAGGACCTTACGATTTTCATAGCTGACCGCACAACAATGTAAGGTAAGAACTTTAAGAAGATTCGTAACATAATAATTATAATCTTACCATATCTGTAGCAAGTCGAGAGATCTCCTTGGCAGCGCCCACCATCCTGGTCTGGTAGTCCACGAACGAATCCGTTTCATCGTACGTTCCAATTAGTGACATTCTGAAACAAAAAAATTGACCATGTTTAGCTGGTTTTGAAGAGGGAAGAGATAATAAGAGGCCACTAGGAAGTCTGTGGCAAAATTAATGCGTTAAAAAGAACGAATTTTTTTCTTTTAATTAAGCAAGCGTTGTAATCAATGCTCGTGTCTTTTCCGTATGAGAATAGGCCTTTGGCCCGCAGTGAGGCAGTAATAGGGTGATATTATTATTAAAGCGAATGCGGTTTCATAAAGCCACACGTCATACTCGTGAACTGGCGTCGTGAGTGGGGACTGGTCATCTCTTGACAGCCTTGGTTTACTTATTTATCGTTATGTTTCTCTACACTTGGATTATCAGTTAAGATAATATTTTGTCAGCAGTTTAACTAACTATAGGAATCGGTCTTCAAATGAACGTTCGGATGGGAAGTTGCAATAAGTATCACCACGCTTAGCAGACGGATAACGAGTCGTTAGAATACGAATATTTTAGTTACTTTCCCAGATGGAAGTCAGTCAAACAAATAAACAGACGCAGATCGTTGGACATGACCTATATACCGCGCGAATTTCTCGCTAATTTACTACATGGAATGGTCAGGGATGCCAAGCATTGTTGGCGAACAAGTTTGTCTTGTAAACAATTAGTTCTGGTGTCTGTTATCATGCTGTAATCATACGCACAACAGAGAATAAATTCCTAGTGTGTAGTTAAGGTTTTTCTTTCAATAATTTCCATCAGGAATTTCAGGAAGTAGCTGCCAGAAGTCTGTATTTGTGCCCGGTTGATGGCTACATGCTCGTCCTCAATTCCATGGGACTTAAACATAACTGGTGAAATGTGGGAGTACTATAGGTACACCTCTGCCGAACCCTTCGAGGATTAGAAGTGACATGTAATTTTTTCAATGAAAATCCGGCACGCCTTGAGCAAGCGTGCTGACCAATGCTCGTTCTTACTCTGTGTGAGAAGACGCGTTTGCCCTGCACTGAGACATTCTTAGGCTGAACTAGCATAACATCACGTCTGTAATTTGTGAAGGGGTAGGTAGTTGTGTTATCTCGCCGGATATGTCAGTAAGCATTTTTTTTTATTGCGAAACGGGCCTGCTCTTGACCTCGATCTCGCCTGATGGATGAGGTTTACGATAGAACGAGCCTGACCAGAAGATGCCTGTTCACTTTTGTTTTGAGGGGTTGTATGTGGAAGGGAAAACAGACGCTGGCAGAGAGTTACACACTTTGACCGTGCGCATTAAACATGAGGAGAAGAAGCGCTGAGTAAGACTGGTTGGGATATCAAGCAAGTACCCTGCAGTACGCCTGGTAGACCGGTAGTGAAACAGAGTTCCTTGTAATACGAGTACCAGACGAGCCTATTGACTAAGCTGACATTTACTGTTACTGTTAGCCTGCATCATCCCACTGCTGGGCAAAGCCCTCTCCCCATGACTACCAGCTCTTTCGATCCAGGGCTAAAGTGGACCACTGATCGTTTGATTTATATTTTTTGTTTTCGGCTCGTCCCGCTCTTCTACGGGGTTGCTTGGTTATTCTAACATTTTATTGTTAATAAATCCTAGTGCTGTTCAACCATCCCTATTTCTAGATAAATATAATCCCATGCAGGCCTAACCTTGAGGTGCTGCGACTTCAAACACGAGCAACGTTAAAACTGTTAAAATAAACTTTATGATGTTGCCTCTACGGTAACGTAGTCAATCACGCGACATTGACAGAAACACTGGGGTTTATTTACTGGGAAATTTTAAAGAATTCTGTGTTTTATTGCCTACTAGATCAATATAATATTCGATGACCAAATGTTTGATCGTGGAGGCAGCAAAACGAGATCGTATGACGTGTGGCTCTGAGTTTTCCCTTACACCTACGAACGTAAATATTGATTTGAAAAAATTTCCGACTTCTATGATGAATTTATGGGTAACAAGCAGCGCCCCGCGGTTTCACCCGCATAAGTTTCGATCCCGTGGGAATATCGGGATAAAAAGTATCCTGTGTTAATCCTAGTTATAAACTATCTGTGTGCCAAATTTCATCCAAATCCTTTCAGTAGTTTTGGCGTGAAAGAATAACAAACATTCATCCTTACAAACTTTCGCGTTTATAATATTAGTAGGATTGACCATATAGCATAATAACCACAATCAGCCTGTGTTATGCCCACTACTGGGACTCCGGCCTCCTCTCTGTGTGAGGCAGTGGGCCACCACGCGGGCCCAGTGCGGGTTGGCGGATGTCACTTGTCTTCGAATTTTTGGTTCTAGGACATGCCGGTTTCCTCACGATGTTTTCCTTCACCGTTTCGAGAGCAGTGCTGATGAAATATATTACACAAAGTAAACCGCCTGCCTGGGTTCGGACCTACGACCTAGAACTCGTACGTTGCGGCCGTTACCACTTGGCCACCACTTGTGTAAAAGTGCCTGCTTGGGTTCAAACCCACGACCTACAACTCGTATGCCTGCCTCTATTATATTCACCTTATAGTCATAGTATTATTATAGTATTAGTAAGGGATTCTTCCATGTCACAATAAAATCAATTTATCTTTTTAATCAATCATTATTGTTTATTGTTGGGCAAATGCCAAGACGATATCAAAGTAAATGACTCTTACTTCAATTTATCCATGCTAGAAACTTGACTATGAAACTCCAGTTATCACTAGTAGAATCTCCAAAATGGCACGAAATATAATCACAACACTACTACACAAACTAAATCACAAAACATCATTTAATGAACACTACACTACTTACTAATCTTCTTTCAAAAACACAATAATAATAAAAAAAAGTTAGTTATAATTTTGTTAACCACAAAAATTCTCACTAAATATACCTACTTCATATTTGACACTAAACTATTTCACTAAACGCTAAACAACACGACGTAAAAACAGAAAAATTTAGTCGCGTTTAAACCTCGCCTCGCAGCGACCGATCTAACTCAACTGACCGTTATAGTAAACAAGACTTGCGTATGCGCAGACGTAGTTATATCGATAATCTAGATATAGGGCGTCTAGACTGATTGTAAGACTTACAACCGGAAAGTCTATGATCTGTACATCTACCGCCAATTCCCTTATTAGCACGAAATAAATAAAAACCGGCCAAGTGCGAGTCGGACTCGCCCATGAAGGGTTCCGTTACGTTACGATTTATGACGTATTAAAAAAAAAACTACTCACTAGATCTCGTTCAAACCAATTTTCGGTGGAAGTTTATATGGTAATGTACATCATATATTTTTTTTAGTTTTATCATTCTCTTATTTTAGAAGTTACAGAGGGGGGGGACACACATTTTACCACTTTGGAAGTGTCTCTCGCGCAAACTATTCAGTTTAGAAAAAAATGATATTAGAAACCTCAATATCATTTTTGAAGACCTATCCATAGATACCCCACACGTACGGGTTTGATGAAAAAAAAAATTTTTGAGATTCAGTTCTAAGTATGGGGACCCCCAAAATTTATTGTTTTTTTTCTATTTTTGTGTGAAAATCTTAATGCGGTTCACAGAATACATCTACTTACCAAGTTTCAACAGTATAGCTCTTATAGTTTCGGAAAAAAGCGGCTGTGACATACGGACGGACAGACAGACAGACAGACAGACATGGCGAATCCATAAGGGTTCCGTTGCCATTTGGCTACGGAACCCTAAAAAGCGGGCTCTATCAGAATACCAGCCCTGCGACATTTATTTTTTAAATGCCGTAGCATCATGCTGAGTTAGGCCTTTTGGCCTCGTATAGGACTTTCTGTTTCTTTTTTCTTTTTGTTACTTTTTTTATATAATTTGTTTATTTTTTTATTTTTATTGTGTTTAGTTTAATTTTATGATGTTCCCGTACGAGTCGCAATAAATACTTGTTCTTTTCTTTCCTTTTCTAAATGCTAACTGATCGACTGCAAATGGTGTAATTACAGCATTTATGCTTTCATGATCCGCGCTGGGCCCGCGCAGTGGATCGAGCCCCTCCCTCTCACAGAGAGGAGGGCTGCCCCAGCAGTGCAAACGTTATAGCTTGAGTGTGCTATGCTATCAGATTATGGTATTGTGATTTGTTGAAGGAAATAATAAAACCATTGATTTTGAATAGGTTTTTAACAAACTGGGGGTTATTGCGTTGGTATTGTTAGAACAACTCTTTGTGCAAACTTGACTTATAATATCGAAAGTATTTTCTAATGTTTTCATCATCATCATCATCATTTCAGCCGAAAGACGTCCACTGCTGGACATAGGCCCCCCCAAGCACCTCCACTTCGACCGGCTTTGTGCTTCTCGAATCCATTGGGGTTCCTGCGGCCTTCACAATCGTCGTCGGTCCACCTTGTGGGAAGCCTTCCAACGCTACGTCTTCCGGTACGCGGTCGCCACTCCAGACCCTTTCGGCCCCATCGGCCATCTGTTCTGCGAGCAATGTGCCCTGCCCACTGCCACTTAAGTTTGGCAATTCTTCGGGCTATATCGGTTGTATTAGTTCTTCTGCGGATCAGAAATTAAAAGATTTTCTGATTTGATCACGCAGGGAAACTCCAAGTATAGCCCTCTCCATTGCCCTTTGGGTGACTTTAAGCCTTCTAATAAGGCCCATTGTGAGCGAGCACGTTGTATGCTATGCTTTCAGAATAAGGTATCGTGATTGGTTGAAGCGGCCGGCCAGTCCTTTCGGTAGGAGTCAAGCTGCACCCTAATTGCGTAACACACAATCAATCGTAATCTGAACCATTTTGAAGCAAATTGCCAATCCATTGCTTCATAAGTTCGAAAAATTTGTCTGCTCAACACGTAAATAACGCAATGAATGTTGTTGAACTGTCAAAATGAAACCGATTCCGATTGATTGTGTATTACGCAATTAGGGTGCTGGTCCCGCCATCTTCGTATCGGCCTGCCACGATGGCGTCGTGCGCTTAATGAGATTTAAAATTTCGAAAGTATTTTCTAATGTTTTACGTGGTAAATAAGCAAGAGGCCTACTTGGTAGTGTAAGTGACACCGACAACCACACCCTTCACACGGCTGCGCTTCTCAGTACACATATTTGTACTTTTTTTCATTTTGGGAATTCATTTGTTTTTGTTTAGGCTACAATGCATTCATGGTCCACCTAATGTTTCCCCAAGTTTGGGTCGGCTTCCTGCCAAACCAGATGCAGCTGAATACCAGTATTTTACATGGAGCGACTGCCTATCTGACCTCCATAACACAGTTACTGAGTAACCCCTTAATAAGGCTGGTAACTGATTGTTGAATGATAAATAATTTTAGTATTTTGAGAGGTGAATGAATTGGAAAATGATTGACAAGTCCAAATAAAAAAATTCCTCCAGACCGTGTTTCGGCTCAAGCGGAGGCAGGCGTGTGTGTTATTATAGTGCACACAGATGCACTCTCTCTTCCCTCACTCTCATCGTCTCATTGTCAAGCCCAAATACATTGTGTCAGACAATCTGTAATATAAAATTACATGGAGACTGCCACGGTGCATTGTTGACCATCCGTATGACGTCACACAACTAACTACGGACAAAAATAATACCATCTTCAGTTAGATCATCGACAACCAAAGAGTTGGCTCGATGCCAAATGCAAGTCTTATTGAACCAGAGGCTCCTTAAGAAATTAGCGAGCCATAATTAATTTATAACTTAATCTCTGACAGTTGGAGATCAAAAGTGGACTGGAGTGCGGTGTAGTGAGCTGAGATAATGGGCAATTGACGGAGTTTGATGTACATAATCACGGATAGGTATTAAATCAAAAGTTATTCAAATTACAATCACGGCTAAGAATCATCACTTTTCGAACGTCAAAATTACATAAAGTCCAAAGCGCCCGCCCTTCACCACTTCGTATTGTTTTCGCTGGGAAGAACTGGTGCAACAATCTCCCCAGCAGCACAGTTTTAGGAAAAATGATAATAATCGATAACAAAGTTTCGACTTACGTTATATTTTTGCTCAAGTAAGCATTTAGCAGGTCATGGAATGAATGCCTGTAAATATACTGTTGTCCCTGAAAATGTCTATCACACAGAATATAAAGCCTACACACCACGCTCTCGGTACATGTGGGTCGTTGAGCGCTTCTTAAAATAGCGCACGTCACTGTGTTATATTTGTGCTACAGCTGAGCGGTTAAGGCCAAGTATCGGTATTTATAATATACTTTCATAACATCACGCCTGTATTCTTGGAAGGGCTAAGCAGAGGAGTTTAATACAAATAGTACACTCATCGATCGATCGTTGATCGTACACTATTTATTTTTAAACTTTCATATCAATAAAAACGCTGTAATAAGTTAGTTGTAAGTTCCCCGAACATAATAAAATATTTCGCAGATTATATATTCATACCATCAACTCTCGCCGTCTTCTCACGGGGACAGACAGATACTATAGAACACCACCGGCTACGATCCTTACATAGTCCTCTTGCCTCGTTTACGTTCTTACATCTGGTCGTACACGCGCGCCGGTGGCGAGCACTACGCACCTGACCGCTCTGAAGAACATCGCCAATGAGGTCATGTCCTCCTTGGGCGTTTCAGCTCGCACCTGCCTTGTAATACGCTTATGGTAAGCTAAGAACTGACCTGTGCTCCGTGAGCCTGGCGATGGCGCGCTGCAGCGTGTCCAGCAGCGGCCCCACGGCCCCGCGCGCCGCGCCCAGCTCGCGCACGCGCGCCTGCAGCTCGCCCAGCGCCGCGCGGCACTGCGACACCTGCGCCGACACCTTGCCGTGCGTGTGGACGGCCTGCGGGGAGGAAACCACTTCAATATAGGAAGAAAACAAACTAACAAGGAAACAGTGGAATAAAAAAACAAATCCCTAAAACTATAAAAAGCTAGGCAGATTTGAAACATTGAAAAGATCTGGGGAGAGACAATACTGCAGGTCAGTCTGTGGCATAAAATTCAGATTTATATATTCATTGTAATAGTGTAAGGTTAATTAGCCAAGATGTAACCATGAATAACAATGTATTTGTATTAAATTTTGAATAATATAAAATTAGTAGTTATTATTATAATTCTAGTCGATTATTTAATTGTATCCAATCAGAGTTAAGTATGACAACACTTTGTATGACATTTTTTGACGTTTTAAAGGGAGGTGAAATAAAAGCATTCTGGATTGTACGGTTGAACCGAACCCTTGTCAGAAATAAATCCGTTTATATCATTACAATCATCTTTTAATTTGAGAGATAAAGAATAGATCCTTTATCTCTGAAGTGGCATAAGTGAATTACGCCTACAATTTTGAAGAAATATTCCCAAATAACGTGTTTACGTGCTGCCACGTGTTTTTGTTGTGTACGCAAGGTACTGGTTATTATTGAGTAACGATGGATAAAACTGGAGCTAATCGCAAGAGCAATGAGCGTAAACGTCGCCGTGACCGGAGTAGAGAAACAAGAACAAGCACTACGCATAAACGGAAGCAACGAAGGCAGCGATCGAGCAATCGCGATTCTTCGTCGGAATCTCTTCGTATTGGAGGCCGCAGTTCCCGTGAGTAGCCTATGAGGCGCCGTCACCAACCGAACCGGTACTCCGGTTCGGTTGGTGACGGCGCGTCATAGGCGGAGTAGCAGCCGCGATGGATATCGCAGTCGGAGCAGCAGCTATGAGCAGCATCGGCGACTTCATCGCAGCCGGGGCTTGAATGGGAGACGCAGTAGGCGAGGCCGCAGCAGGCGCTCAGAACCCAGCATCGAGCGACACACACCCCCACTTCCCGATCACGTGAGTAACACCAATGTTCTTAACAATGACACGCAAGCGTTTTTTGCTACTTTAGTGGAAGCTTTAACCAAAAGTCGACCTCAGGGTAACAAATTTCCTATGCTAGGCAATGTGATTCCAGATTTTGACCCTATGGTAAAGAGTCAGACTATAGTTATGTGGATCAATAAAGTTGAAGAATGTGCTATTAGGCTCTATGGTTGGGGCGACGATCAGATAATACATTACGCTCTGCCTAAACTGTCTGGGATTTCCAAAACGTGGTACCAGGCCCTTCCATCTATGTCATATTCATGGTCTGAGTGGAAGGACAAACTGGAGCAGTCATTTCCGAGCAGTGAAGACTATGCTGAATTACTAACCGAGATGTTGTCAAAACGTGTGAAATTGAATGATTCGCTAGAGCATTATTATTATGAAAAAATTAATGTACTAAATCGATGCGAAATACATGGTAAACGTGCGGTGGATTGCCTACTATATGGGATTGAGGATCGGTCATTGAGATTAGGCGCGAAAGCAGCAAAATGCCAGGAGCCGGAGCAGGTTCTTACTTATTTTCAATCAATCAAGCAACATTTTCGTGAACTAGATAGGTCAAGGGTGAATTATGATAAACGTAACAACACTACCTCTTTATTATCTAGTAATAGTTCTAAGCAGATGGGTAAAACACAGCGAAACTAAGACTTCGAAGTCACACAATAATGTGCATTTGGATTGAGTGATCTTTTTTTATTTCGTGACAAAATGTGATTGTACATTTAGTCAAAAATAGTCAAAACTCATAGCCCAAAGTAAAAAATTTGTCACTCTCAAGGGTCTTCAGTTATTGCCGAAAATGTGGATCACTCAATTCAGACATTTTGCAAAAACGGCTATGAGCTAAATCTCAACAAAAACTTACTCTACTGACTAAATTTATGTCTCAAAAATTTGTAAAGAATTAGTCACAACATTTTTTAAGCCCATCAAGGCATTTAAAGCTTCTTCCAGGTATCTTTGGACAGTATCGGATAGATCTATTGTTTATCCTAAAATGTACATATTCCGAATATATTTGTACAATAAATATCATAACACAAATACCTTTTGTTAAAAATTTATAAGTAACTCAATGTTTTTAAATTTGCTGAACTGAGTGATCCATAGGAATACTTAATAGGTAACTACCTGTTTCGTATTGATTTATACAAACTACGTACTAGGTACTTACTGTCTCAGTTATAATATTTCCGATGATGATTATATGGTCACCCTGTTGCACTTTTCCCTAACAATAAAATTAAAAATGTAATAACTCGTAAATTAAGCTGTATATGTAAATTATTTTTATGTAAAACTTTAGTCATAAAGTTGTACAAAAATTAATCGTAATTCGTCGTAATAGTTTGTGTAAATCAATACGAAACAGGTAGTTACCTATTAAGTATCCTTATGGATCACTCAGTTCAGCAAATTTAGCTATGAGTTTTGACTAAATGTACACACGCCAGCAGGTCAAGCTACCCGAAACTGTCAAATTTTCCCAATCAACCTTGAACCGTAATACTTTAGCGATAAAGTTGAAAATCTATTAAAGAAATTTGACAGATTGTAGTAGCTTGATGTGCTGGCGTCTGTACAATCACACTTTGTCACGAAATAAAAAAAGATCACTCAATCCAAATGCACATCACACAATAATGCGTCAATTGTATGCTTTAACTGCAATGAACCTGGGCATTTCAGTTCTAGATGCACAAAAAAGATATTGAAATGTAACGTTTGTGCCAAATTAGGTCATTTGTCAATTAACTGTCCCAGATTACCCCCTGACTCGGCTAATAAAATTGATAAACCTAAAGAAAAAGACGTGATGCGAATTGAAACAAATAGTACTAATGACACTAAATATTTAATGAATCTAAAACTCAACGGTGAAGTAATTCAAGGCTACGTAGATTTGGGTAGCCAATGTACGCTGATTCGTCACAGCGAGGCTGTTAGGAGGGGCATCACGTGGACTGATAACAACTTATCAACTATGAGAGGTATAGGTGAGAGTATAGTAATACCAGTGGGCGTTTCAAACGTCATTATTGAAATTCAAGGTATTGTGGAGGAGGTCAACGCGTACATCGTTGACGATAGCGTTATTAAATATTCAGTTTTAATTGGGCACAGTTTCACAGAGAAACCAGGTATAGCCATAACGAAAACTACACATTCATTAATATTTACTCGTGATCAATCAGTTAAATTACAATTAAGTTTGAAAACCGATATTGGCATACCCCCTAAGGAAATGTATCCATTACCGTGTATTTCTATAAACAAATATTCGGGTGTAGTCCACGTTAGTGGCTCCTTACGCGGTATGTCACAGAACGAATATTATCTGATGCCTGGTGAATATGAAATAGAAAATGGAGAGGTTAGGATACTGGTTCAAAACTTTAGTGACAGTGTGGTTTGTTTATATAAAGATACGCTCATTACACGAGTCCTTTGTACCAGGAATAACTTGAGTATTATTAGATTTATTAGATTTTGAAAATGCTGAGACTAAGTCTGCTTTCAATTATGGCAAACAGCTTAGTGAAAATGAGGTTAACCAATTAAAAGAGTTGCTCAAAAAGTATGAAAAATGTTTCTCGGATAACCTAAAAGACCTGGGATTGACTAATGTAGTTTAAATGGAAATTGAATTAAGTGACTTGCAACCAGTAGTTTATCGCCCGTATAGGCTCTCCTTTCCGGAGCGTAGACAGGTTCAATCTATGGTGAAGGAAATGATCGATGCAGGCATAGTATGCGAGTCAAACTCGCCTTACGCTAGCCCAGTTTTACTGGTAAAGAAAAAGACTGGCGAAAGCAGATTATGTGTTGATTATCGTGCATTAAATAATAAAACAAAAAAGGAACACTATCCGTTACTTTTAATTGATGATCAACTTGACAGGCTAGCTGGTAATTCTTCATTTGTAAGTTTAGACCTTGCATCTGGCTACTATCAAATTCCAGTAGAGGCAAAATCACAAAGCAAGACTGCATTTGTTACCCCCGATGGGCAATATCAGTTTAACCGCATGCCTTTTGGTTTAGCAAATGCTCCTTCAATTTTTCAACGAGCAATGAGTAAAATACTGTCGAAAGTTGGTTATACGATCGTTTATATGGATGACGTATTGATTCCTTCGCGATCGGCTTGAGGAGGTACTTCAACTTGTAAAAGACGCAGGTCTTACACTTAAGGTAAAAAAATGTAGTTTCTTCTGTACTGAGCTAGAGTTCCTAGGATTTCATGTTAGTGGTGAGGGGATACGTCCAGGAAAGCGCAAAACATTTGCTATAGAAAACTTCCCAATTCCGCGGAACGTTCATGATATCAGACGATTTATCGGCCTAACTAGCTTTTTCCGGAGGTTCGTAAAAGACTTCGCCCTTATTGCCCGTCCACTAACAGACCTGTTAAAGTCTAAATTCGAATGGAAATGGACAGCGGAGGAGGCGGAGTCATTTAGAGTTTTGAAGGCAAAATTAGCTTTATACGACTCTCATTTAGAAACCGAAATTCATACGGACGTGTCGAAGCTAGGTATTGCAGGGATTCTCCTACAGCGAGGTACTGACGGCTTAATTAGGCCAGTGGCATATTACAGTCGTAAAACTACGGTAGACGAGCAAAAATTTCATTCCTTTGAGTTGGAAACTAGCGGTAGTCGCAACTTTAAATCGGTTCCGAGTCTATTTACTAGGGCTAAAATTTAAAATAGTCACCGATTGCAACTCACTCCGTACTACCTTAACTAAGAGGGATTTTGTACCACGAATTTCTCGCTGGTGGATCCAGTTTCAGGAGTATAACTGCGAAATTGAGTACAGACCGGGTTCGCGTATGGCTCACGTAGATGCTCTCAGTCGTGCCCTGTGAGTGACCCAACCGATGTGGATACGGAGCATGTTTTTGATCAGGGTGATGATAGCGAAATAAAACGTATAAAAGACATCTTAGAGGACAACAAGACTAAGTTTGTAGCTGACGTGCGTAAGAATTATATGCTAAAAAGTAGTTATGTGTATAAAATTTTAGACGAAGGATTACGAGGGGTAGTTCCGAGGGGTTGTAGGTGGCAAGTGTTGCGCATGAACCATGATGAAGTAGGTCATTTTGGCTTCGAAAAAACGTTGAGTCGTATCAGAAGCATATTTTGGTTTCCAAAAATGCGTAGGTTCACTAAGAAATATGTCTCAGCTTGTTTGGAGTGTGCACATCATAAGGCACTTGGTGGCCCCAAAGAGGGAGTGCTTCTACCAATACCTAAGTTGAAGAAACCATTCCATACACTTCATGCCGATCATCTGGGCGCATTCATTCGCTCTAAGAGGGGCAACATGTATTTGCTTGTTATTATAGATGCTTTTACAAAATTTATTAACATACGAGCTGTTAAAGATACTAAGGCGACTACGGCAATCAAGGTATTTATGGAACATTTTAGTTGTTTCGGTGTTCCTTCTCGTCTTATCAGATCACAGATCGTGGCTCTTGTTTCACAAGTGCAAAATTTAAGAGTTTTATGGACCAATTAAAAATAAAGCACATCTTGAATGCAGTAGCTACTCCAAGAGCGAATGGACAGGTCGAAAGGTTTAACCGAACCATAACTGATGCTCTAAGTACAAAATGTCATGACGGCAATGACAATTTATGGGACGAATACATCGGTGACGTACAATTAGGTATTAATACGACTATTAATAAGGCAACAGGGAGAGTCCCTCTGAGCTGTTGTTCGGTTGCAGATTGACGAATGCGTCGGAAAACGTATTGAGTGACGTAATTGCCGAAACCACTGAACGAATCGATGGTGATAAGTTACTAAAACTAAGGTCGAATGCTAGGGAAAGGATAGAAAAACAACAGGATTATGCTAAAAAGCAGTTCGATAAGCATAGGAAGGCTCGGACAAAATATAATGTAGGTGATTTAGTCAGGATAGAGAGGACAGTTATAGACAAAGATCATGTAGGAAAAATCATCAAAAGTCATTTATTCAAATTAGGCTGAGAATCAGCACTTTTCGAACGTCAAAATTACAAAAGACAGTCCCCCAAAAACGCCCGCCCTTCGAAAATCACATAAGCTCATCCCCAAATTCCAAGGCCCCTATCGAATCCTCAAAATATTACCTAATGACAGATTTCTCGTCGAAGATACTGTGAAGTATGTTCTACATACATATTTTCTTATTCTTTATGACTAACGCTCTATGGCATACGTTGCCATGGTAATCAGATTAGGAAAAATAACTTGTGTGTTAAAAACATATTTTATTGTATTAGGATTTATTAAACTGTAATATAAAAATGCTTCAGCTTTATTACTTCACAGATACCCCATTAACAAGAAAGGGTAACAAGAGGTATGAAAATATTGTTGCGCTAGACAAAATCCATCCCTGGATGAACTTTAAAAGTTACACCAGTGAGAGCACTGACAGTGATCATAGTGAGGGTACAGAAATAGAGGTAGAGAGAGAGTGATCTATCACTCTACATAGAAGGGTGGGAACAATAATATAATTATTCAATTTTGGCGATAATAATAATATGCTAATTTACATGGGTTATTCAACTTCCATGATGAAAATTAGTAGGAATTGCGTGTCATTATGAAGGTTATATATATCTATACGTATTATGATTGCAAGATAGTGAGTAAGATTATACGATGTGAGCACAATTTGTCATAAGAGGTCAGTGCAGATTATGAATGGTACCAAGATAACGGTGCCGCACAGTTGACCAAAGATCGTGACAGATTGTGCAAGAAACAAACAATGAGAATGCAGATCCAGCTCCATGAATTTGAATTTTGATAAAGATTTGTGATTTAGATAAGAACGACTAGCTAAATTGAGACAGACTTAGATGTAACATGAATACACACACTTTGAAATTTTGATTGTAATGAGAATTTATGACAGACATAGATTGTGAAAAGAATATAGTACATTAGTTGAACTGTAAAGTAAAGAATTTACCTTGTGATATGAATTATTATTGAAGAATGAATTTAGTGGTAGAAGTATGTATGTATCTATAATCAAGTCATTACTTATATTTTGTTTTGTTTTATTTTATTTTTTATTAAGTATTATCAAATAATTTTTTATTAAATTTTACACCAAACAAGTGAGAGGACTTACTTACACAGGATGGCCGAGTTGTAAGGTTAATTAGTCAAGATGTGGGGATAATATTCTATCTATTATGTAACCATGAATAACAATGGATTTGTATTAAATTTAGAATAATATAAAATTAGTAGTTATTATTATAATTCTAGTCGATTATTTAATTGTATCCAATCAGAGTTAAGTATGACAACACTTTGTATGACATTTTTTGACGTTTTAAAGGGAGGTGAAATAAAAGTATTCTTGATTGTACGGTTGAACCGAACCCTTGTCAGAAATAAATCCGTTTATATCATTACAATCATCTTTTAATTTGAGAGATAAAGAATAGATACTCACCCTAGGATTCCCGGCCGCAGTCTTGGTGAATAGCACGAGCTGCGCGTGCGTCTCCAGCACGGTGCGCGTGTGTTCCAACAAGCTCGCCTGCGTGTTGGACTCGGTGATGTTGGACGCGGCTCCGATGGCGCCTGTGACTAGAGGCTCGGCGTAGGATACCTGCGGGAGAAAGGAGTGATAAGTTATATGTAAAGATAGAAGACTATTAGGTGGAGTGTTTTAAACGTATTTTCACTTCGTCATATTAGCTAGATTTGCTGAAACACTGCATCTTTAAGAATCGTCGTAAAGTACGTAAATGATCGAAAAATAGTCTATACAGTGTCCATAAAAGGAAATCGTATACAAACTATACTAACTTTATCACATGAAATGCTGAATATAAAAGTTACGATGTTTAATTGACTTTCATTGCTAACCCTACATCTGTTATGATCATTTTGTAAATCTTGGAAATGAGTTTCGAGAAATACAGGACCAGGCTTGGTGGAGTTGTTTAGTCCTATGTCCAGCAGTGGAAGGCTTGAATGATGATGAAAAACTTTAATGGCTGAAAGTTTTGAGCATTTGAATGAGAACTCACCAGCTGTATGACAGCGTGTCCCAGGTTCTCGGCCTCTCCGTTGGCGGCGATGTGCAGCGGCTCCAGGCGCTCGAGCATCTCTGTGGCGCTGTTCTCGATCTGTTCCGAGTAGCCTGGTGGGAGACAGGGATTGTCATTGAGGTTCATTCAATAGTCAATATAATTATTGTGATTAAAGATTAGTGTAACATATCTCTGCTAGTTTTCAAGAAACCTATCATTTCTGTTAATTTTAAAGTTAAAATTAATGATAGATTTATACATTTAAATCAAACAGTAGAGTATGTATTAATTATGCAATCTTATTTTTAAAATATTCAAGTATAACATCATTTCAAACATTTCTGTCAAGTAATGTCGAAGTTCTTGTAACTGTAGAACTTTTGAAGCTTCCTGAAAAGTTTGTTTTGAATTTGTGTACTTTTTGTAACTGGGAAGATTTGGTATGTTCTGTTTTAGCATGCAAAAAAAAAAAAAATATCTCGAAATGTTTTTAGGATAAATATGAAAAAAAAAAACTGAAATAAGAAAAACCTGAAATAAGTATTTAATTGTAATAATATAATCACCTTGCAGGGAGTTGTTCTTCCTGGGATACAGTTCCTGCCCGACGGCCTGCATGGCGGCCTGGTCGAGCTCTCTGAGCTGTTTGTTGAGCGTCTCAACTGCTGCTGCGCATTCTCGTTGACCCGGGGCTTTGTCTCTGTAAAAAGAAGATACATTAGTATGGCATTTATATTTAAATACTGGTACAAGGATTTTTGGGGATTGAATGAAGTTGACAAGGTGGCGCTCTTGGTAAACATTAGTGTTTTTGCTGTGAAAACAAGATGGCGGCGTTAGTTCTGATTTTCGGCTACGCGCTAAGAGATAACAAGGAAACAAAGAGTTTTGTTTTTGAAGATGCTGCTCTAATTGCGTAACACATTTGGGAATAAGATTCTTTTTAGGGTTCCGTAGTTTACGTCTCGGAACCCTTATAGTTTCGGCATGTCCGTCCGTCCGTCCTCGGCTTACCTTCCAAACGGTTATTGCTAAAAATATGAAACTTTGCATGGATATGTGTGTTAACCACGTTGACAAAGTGCTAAAACAAAATCACGAAAAAAAAAAAACGATTTTATTTCAATTTCAATCCTCTAAAGAGGATATATAAAATTAAGAGCTTGAAAAGTTTACGACACTCGATAGATGGCGTTGTGCATTTATTCCAAATTTCTGAATCGCGATATGGTTTCGTTATATACAAGCTATCTAAGTAGAATTTGAATGGCAAACCTTGACTACGGAACCCTATTCTATGCGTGGCCTGACACGAACTCGGATGGTTTTTTATTTTGAACATTTATCAGTAGTCATTGCGTTCATTCAATTGCCGACGACGGCAGACAAATGAGAGATCATTTTGATGGAATGACAGGCGGATAAAAATAATTTTGATGCATTTTAGCGCAGAATAAAAAAGGCGTGCAAATGATTTTTTTCTGGTAGGAAAAAAGGATCTGGTTCGAAAAGGGAGGTAACAACTGAGTTGTCGACTGATAGAGATAGAGACATGCTGCGGGGACCATTAATAAGTAGAGATGAGGGCAGGAGGATGACGATTATGTTGTAGTACTCACTTGATGTTCGTGACGAGCGCCTTAATGCTGTCGGAGACAGTCTTGCTGTGCTGCGCCAGCAGCTGCCAGTGCGAGCGCTCCGCCGGAGACACGGCCAGCGAGCGGGCCGACTCCAGCATGGAGCACGAGCCGGATATTATGTTCCTGTACACAAACATTTTGATAACTAACACATTCGATACATATAATAGTAGATTATGCACTAAGGGGATAAAGCAGCGTCTTATGGCACGGGCGCTATATTGAACCCCGAACGTAACGAAGAATTCTAGTGCCCCCGAACGTAGTGAGAGAGTTCAGAGATAACTCATGAGCGAAACGACGGAGTCAACACTAGAATCCCGATGTACTAGCTTGTGGAGGTCAGATAGGCAGTCGCTCCATGTAAAATACTGGTTGCCACCAACATAGTTGGGTAAAGGCCAGACAGATGTGGACCGAGTGATTTCGAAGAGTGACTTTGATGCACATTTACTAACCTGCCACAGTCCAGTATGGCCTCCTGGTTTTTCCTGGCCTGCGGTGATATCTTGGCGGGTATGGACGCGAACTCGGGCGAGTCCGCGAACTGACACAGGCTGCGCACCGCGTCCTGTAGCGGCCCGGTCGCTGCGGCGCAGCGGGCGCGGTTGGCCTGGGGACCGATAGGAGAACTATATCATGTGACTGTTAAAGGGACACACAGAAGAATAATAGGTGATTGTGTGGGGTAATATAGTTGTCTGTAATAAAAATTGTTCTACGGCAAGACGGAATTCAAAGAGTTTTAACAGCATACTTTTGACGTTCATAGAGTTAAAGTAAATTAAAACGCAAGCCCACCATTTCCTAGTGTTTGAGTTAGTAAGAAGTGGCGCATTATATTAATGAAAGGAGAAGGAATGGTAATTTATCTGTGAGACAGAATATACTTTTAGAACGAACGAAATATTAGCAGTGGCCTCGTAAAGTTCTAAAATTTAAGCTTGTTTTTTTTTTGTGTTTGTTCATTTGTATACAATGTAACATGGAGTTCAAATAATGAGTTAAGCGCGTGGTGGATTACGTCCCGTTCCTTCTCACAGGGAGGAGCCCTGTGTCGCGGCAGTGGGACATATAGAGGTATGAGGAATAGGGTGTAAGTTCACTAATCCTCCATAGAAAAGGGAGGATCCTCCGAGCTGGCGGTGGATTGCTGGGCTACTGCCCGGTGATTGATGTCGGGATGTTGTATATAAGCTGGTGTCGCGGTAAACTCTGTTCGCGCGATGTAAGATTTAGTGTGATGTCAGTGTGATGCGTGGTTCGCTTGTGGCGGTGTAGATGCCTTGCAGAGTGCGTGGCTCACCTCGCTGTAGTCCGTGTCCAGCGCCTTGATCTCCTTGACGAGCGCGGCGGTGCAGTTGGCCACGTCCTTGGCGGCCTGCACGAAGTGGCGCTTGTCCTGCGGCTCGTGCGTGCGGCCCGACGCCACGCGGCACGCGTTGCACAGCGCGCTCGTGTGCTTGGCCACCACGGTCGCCGCCGACAGCACCTGGGGGCACAAACAACTGATAAGGAATGGTTCCTTGTTGAAGGTTTTTAATCTATCAAATAAAATAGATCAGTGTAATCTTAAGACTCGAAAATAGTTTGTATAGATGTAGCAATAAAGTTCTTGATGTATTTTCAAGTCTTGGTTGACATGGCGGCTGTTTTAATTCGCGCGTTTATTTATTTTACTACGAAATAAAAAATTAACTATTTAAATACATTAAATAATGCCAAAAAACATAATCTGCGGCATTGAAGACAGTGCCCGCACACGTTTGCTACTTAGCCACGAGCCCCTCTGTGTATATTTACCTGCTGCTGGTTGCTGCTGCTGTCACACAGCGCCCGGCACGCCTGGTCTATGGCCACAGCGGCGCGCGCGAACTGCGCCTGGTCCACCAGGCCTGGTCTGCCGGCGACGCTGGTCTCGTCTGATACGGCCACCTATAAGGGAAAAAAGATGTTATTATATTATTTGTGTTACTTGGATACTAAAAAATATACCCTACATTGTATTATCATAAAGTTCCTTTTTTATTAACGACATAATGCGAATATTTACCCAAACACTCAAGGTATTTATTTCTATAATTAGATCTTAGCAATTTTTTGTCGCTAAGATCGACTTATAGAAATAAATACCTTGAGTAATATTAAACGATATTTTAGGTCCTGATGAAGGATCTATGTAAGTCAATATGGCTTATTTTTAGTAAAACTATAGATACAAACAAAGAAGTGTTACTTTTGAGTTTATAACGCCACTTCGTGTTCTCAGCCAAATCATAAACGAGTTCTTTGGAGGCTGAACTTATGACTTCGATTTACTCACCAAATAAGCAGCCTGAGCAGTACACTCCACTAGTCCTTGCACAGCGGTGGCGACAGTGCCGACAGCGCGACTGAACTGATCTACTTCGCTGCGTTTCACTGAACTTGCCATTGAAGACATACCTTCGCCTGGGGAAAGAGAAATAACTGTAAGTCGATGGAAAAAAACCGACACGTCCAAGAACCAAAAATTCTAAGACATGTGACATCCACAAACTCACACTGGATGTGCCTGGGAACCGACTTGTTCGGAAGACTGAACTAACTAATTCGTTTGAAATGTAATAACTAAATTTTAAGAACCCCTATTTCCTCCGCACACACTTCCGGTCGGTTCATCACTCCGAAATAAATCGTTTCCCAGTAATTATTTTTGCTTTTACAAATGATAAATGATTTTATTTTGTAAGTAGGTTTGTACAAACACTTTTACACGTCAATCATATTTTTAAAACTACGATTTTAGCTTTTGGGTAGATCGCTTTAAGAAAGAAGAATACTATATTTGGGACGCACATTCTGACACTTTATGTGACTTTTTACATTTTCAATTTGTAACTTATAACTTGTGTAGTTGACCTCGTAATTGCTTTATCACCATAAGGTGGCAGATCACGAGAAGGCCTATTTGTCAATGCGACAGTGAGGCAGTTTCTACTTTATTGTTTCAATTTACTGGGAATCGTTGTGAAAGGTGTTATTCCGTGACTATACTTTTACAATAGTATTTTATTTATCTTTATGACTTACTTAAGCTCTTGCTCTGTTCCACAACGCAGTCGAGACACGCGAAGTATCCCAATTCAGTGAGTGGTTGTGTGGGACTGTTGAGCAAAGGCCGGGTGCTTTCAATGCTGCGGATGGCTGCGTTGCATTCCTTTTGACCTGGTGCAGCTTCTGTGCAAACGTCCACCTTGAGGGAGAGGAAATATTATAAGATGTTGAAAGAAAGCTGTTGCTGCATTCATTTATACCCAACTCCAGCAAAGACAAAGGAGGGTTATGATTTTTTCGTGTTGTTACTTAATGTTGTATAGTTTTTTTATTTTTTATTCAAACAAACGTAAACTGTCATTCTTTTAATATGTAGGTATGGTATGATGCAAAAATAAAGGACATAAAGTGCAAATACTCACAAGTCTATTGATGCTGTCGGTGACGGCGCGAGCTGCAGCCGCTAACTGGTTTTTAGCATTAGGACGAGTCAAATCCTAAAATAAAATAAACTTAATGTATTTATACTGAGCAAACAAAGAATACAATGGATCAAGTTATGCCAAAACACAAAGGTAATTTTAATGATTTTGGATGTTCAAATCATATTGATTGGCAAAGTGTATTTATCTTATATTACGTAATAAACAGAGTAACGTGTAATATCTCACCTGACTGACAGACTTGGCAGTTCCCAGCAGTTTGGAAGAGTTCACCGTCACGCTCTTCATAGAGCTCACCATCAGAGTTTGAGCGTCACGATCCTAAAACAAAAGAATACGTATTAGCACTTTCACAAAGAATAGGAAAGAATGGTGGGATTCGTGGATACAGATGACAATATTAAATAGGAGAGCAGGCTGGCGGTCCGCCTGACGATAAGTGAACGTCACTAATACACATCTGCAATACTAGAGACAGTGCAGATGCGTTGGCATGACAGATTAATTCGAAATCTCTTATGAATGTATCACACGGCTGTGTTTGTCGGTCGACTGACTGTATGTATTTCCCCGGACAAGCACCTTCACAAAGAGCTGTTCTAGTAAGGTAAAGTAAGGTAAGCGGTATCGTGTTATTGCAGTAACTGGGTTGAAGAGGTCAGATAAGCAGTCGCTCCATGTAAAATCCTAGTATTCAGCTGCATCCGGTTAGACTGCGAGCCGACCCCGACGTAGGATAACGTTAGGCAGATTATGATGGATGATGGTTTAGAGCTCCTACCTCGGTGTGTCCTGCCATCTCCATGCTGACGCCCAGCAGTCTGTTGAAGGCGTCTCCGAAGTGTTCGCTAGTAGAAGCCAGGGCGGCAGGACGTTCTACGTTCTGCACTACTTCTGATGAGGCTGTGTTCAGGCCTACGGCTGCGGCGTTGAGTTCTGTTTGTAGTTCGCTAAGAGAGAAATAACAAAATTATAAGAAAAAGTACACCAATAGGAATGAATTTCCTATTACACGAAGAGATCAATTGGAACAGAAAAATCTGCACACGAATAAGTCAAACGAAATAAGTAAAACACGAAATGTTCAGACTTTTAAGGTTCAACGCTTTGCTACTAAAAGTAATCGTTCCGGCCATCGTAGGCGATCGATCTTGAGGCCCTAAGACACATGGTGCACATTTTGGTCAGATCAGACAGATTTGAAGTTTATAAAAGTTTGTCTGCAGTGAAAAAAAAAAACATGAAGAAAAGACGGTTGCAGTGTACTGTATTCAATTGTTCATTCTGAAATACCTCCTGTGTCATTGAGATATAGTTTAATACAGTCGGCGTCATGACTGTAGTGTAATATATGTGACTTACCCATAGCTCCTCTCAGAGGGCGGGAACTCGTTCATGTTGAGGATGTTGAGCGTCTCGTTAATGTTCTCCATGGCTACGTCCAGCTCAGTGTGCGATGGGATGGCTTCTAGCGTTGATTCTAGACCCTGTAGAAGAAAAATAATCAGAAAATGTAGTAAATAATACAACGGATACAATTTTCTCATGTTTAAATTGGCCGAATATATTTCATGAAAATAAGAAGTTTGCTTGCGGCCTATTTTTAACCGATTTCAAAATAAGGAGGAGGTTCTCAATTCGGATGTTAAAATTTTTATTTTATTTTTTTATGTATGTTCGGGCATAATTCCGTCATATACACCGTTAAATTTTGATCGTTTTAATCCTTAAAAGGGGTCATTGTACTCATCATTATGAACAACTTTTACTACGGGACCAACCCTGAAATCGTGAAAAAAAAAATAATCTGTTGATCCATACATTATGTCCAGTTATGCCATCAATTGATTTTTTTTTTTTTTTGTTCGAAAGAGGTTTATTCAGAAATGGTTAAATTTTAACTTAAAGAGTTGTGTTGATCATTTTAACAATTTATACTTCGGTAAATACATATTTCTTATGGGCACTACTAGCTTTTTTATCATTGTATAAAACATAAGATTTAAATTTCGTGGTCTACACAACATGGTCACAAATTATTAGTAGGTATTATTACATAATCAGCTTATGACGTTCCCACAGCTGGGACACAGCGATGTATTATTATTGAAGGAAAAAAAATAATCCTCTGCATTTTTTAAATGTTAGCGGGTATTAAGTAGGGTTGTAATGAAAGTTCAGTTCGAAGTAATGACGGCTAAATGCTACCCTGAGCTTAATATGTGGCGGCAACGCTTTCTTAGAAAACCTAAGTTAAAATCACCCAATGTCCTACCCTAAAAGGTAATTTTAAAACTAACAATATTTAGGCTTACCTGTGAGATATCCTTAGCGATGCTCACAATGGAGGTGGTGTCGACAGTCTCCGAGGTGGTCAGGTATCTCTTGACGTGTTCCACGAGGGTCTGTGAGGAGTACAGGACTTGACGACCTGATTTAATCACCCTGTAGAGAGAGAGAATAAGTTTGGAATAAAGGAGAGATAACTATGAGTAACGATGGAAGATCTGACAAGAAGGGACAGACCAAACCTTTGTAATGAAGCTGGTTTTCTCACCAACAGACTAACGATTTTGAAGGTGTATTTTCTAAAGTTATCTTGAATATCACTGACATTGGCGAAAGAAAACATTGTTAGGAAACTTGGAGGTACAGTCTGTAGTCGCCAACCCGTTTTGAGCAAGCGTGGTGATCAATGCTCGTGCCTTCTCTGTATGAGAAGAGGCTTCTGCCCTGCAGCGACACAGCAATGGGCTGCTGGTATTATTATTAGTACAGATCGTCACCTCTCCCTGCGGGGCTGCTCGTCGTGCAGGGCGGCCGAGGCCCGCAGCCCCGCCGCGAAGTCCTTGAGCGCCTGCGCCAGCTCGCCGGCCGCGCGGCCGCACGCGCCGGGCTCGGCCAGCCGCGCGGCCGACACCAGCTGCGCCGTGTGCGACGCGGCCGAGCGGCACGACGTCTTCATGGTGGACGATGCCCATTCGGCCTGAACACGACATTATGAGGTGAGAATTAAATGCTAACTGCTGTACAAAGGAAAATTATATTACTTGGTGACATTTCATATTGATGGAGGTCAATGTCTAATAACAATGAGGATAAAACAAAATCATATCTCTCAATTTCATGAAACTACAGATCAGTAGCCAAAATTATGGCGTTCAAAAAGTGGTGAGGCCCAGCCTAATTTGAATTTACTGAAATTAGATGTCTATAATTATGTTGTTTTATCCATCTACTTATGTTGTTCAACTGCTAGGTAAAGATCTCCCCTATAATTATGATGGTGTTAAAAAATATTGCTTACGGTCTGTCCAGGCAAAGGTCTGAGTTCGAAAGCTCTGGCAGCTTCCTCTAGCTCATCAAGTTCAGCTTGCAAAGATTTGATGATCTCTGCCGCTGCGTCCAGTTCTAAGCCCTTGCAGGATATGCGGGCACGGCCTACTGCTGATCTGTTGGGGAAACATAAAATGGGGTTAAAAATGCCAAAAAAGGTGTATTTCATATTTGTATTATAACGATAGAAACACTATAATAGTCGGGTACCTGAGCTCAGCGCAGCTGGAGGTGAAGGTGTGCGTGGTGTCGGCCAGGTGCTTGGCCGTGGGCCCGTCCACCACGGTGGGCAGCGCTCCGCGAGATGCTGCGATCACGTGGCCACTGGGCTGTGGGGACAATTAGAGGGTTTATTAACGATCTATGTAATGTTTAAAAGGAGATATTACTTTAGTAGTCTTTTTAAATATGGGCAACAATATTTATTTATATTATTAAATCATTAGGTATACATAGAAATCAATCTAGTTTTTAATCTATTCATTGAAGGAACATTAAGGGAATCCAATCATTTATATTAGACCACAATGAACTGGTTGTCAGCATTGTACATCGGTTAAATGTGAATTGACATTGCCCATGAAGAAAACCTTTACATAATTATTCTATAGTTTTACTACATTGGACGAATTATGGAGAAAATCAACAGTATTTTGGTTTTTATTGTAAAAATAGTAAATAGATAACATTGCAATGCAATAACCAAACTAATATCGAAATAACGTTATTTAGATAATATTATCCTGATATGGCGATTACCACAAACAGAACACTGTATGCATTGACATTCCTGTGCAATATCTCACCTGTAAGAAAGCCTCAGAAGCCGATATCAGATCAAGCTGAGCGGCTGCTTCTCCGGGTCTAACACTAGACACCTTGACGGCGTCCACGACGCGAGGGATCTGTTCAGTCAGGGACTTGCACTCCTCGATCAGGGTTTCCTGGTGAACAGAAGACAACAATTTGTTAAATATAATTGAAGATAATAAATTATCTCCAATCCAAAATATTTTACAGAGCAGGAACTACTTTTATATTGACATTATATCATCAAGAAATTTATTTATTAACTTTTATTGGGGGAATGCTACAGACAGGGAACTCGCTTTTAGGGCTCAAAAGAAATGTATTAGAGCTGTTTGTGGCATACGTGCCCCAGATAGCTGTGTGCCATATTATGAAAAGCTTAAGATTTTAACTTTTCCTGCCCTCTACATCTATGAGGCAATAGGGAAAAGTTTGGTAACCTGCACTCCCGTCGGCATGCCGACAAAATAGCAAATAATATGTCCTCAAAAACAGCCCTACTTTCTAAAAGTTTCTTCGGAATGTCTTCACGAATTTATAATAAGCTTCCTAAGCAAATAAGACAAATTGAAAACAATAAATTTTTTACGAAAACATTAAATGACTTCTTAGTAAACAGACCATATTATACAGTACATGAATTTTTGTCCGACAGATTCGTGATGAGTTAGTGCCAAACTGTTTTTATGTTTTGATGCAAAATAAAGCTCTATTGCAATTGGAATTTCTATTTGAATTAAAATAATATAATTATCACATAAACTTAGGTCTAATATAACAAACTGTAAACTTTTGTATGCCTAACATGGTGGAGCAGTGCAAAAGCACACCAATTAACATATACATAACAACTCTGTAACCACTCTCACAATAAAGATCTTTGACTTTGAAATTCCTGTCACAGTTTAACTGGTTTGACAAAGGCGAATCATCCATCTGCCACGATTCCGCTTTATTTCCTATACACTTATGAACATTACTACAACTATAAAATTAAATGTTCCACTAAGTTAGACCTAGAGGTACTTAGACGTACTTCATAGTGTTACTACTGTAGAGTTTCTTACCCGTTCTTCTTCACAAGAACAAGCAATTAGCTTCAGCTTTCTGTCTATTCTCTTATTAAAAGTCATCATCATTATCTGCCTAGCCTTTTCCCAACTATGTTGGGGTCGGCTTCCAGTCTAACCGGATGCGGCTGAATGCCAGTATTTTACATGGAGCGACTGCCTATCTGACCTCCACACCCCAGTTACTGGGTAATACGATACCCCTTGGTAAGACTGGTTGTCAGACTTTCGGGCTTCTGACGACCTGTAACGACTGACAAAGATCCACGAATGACAGCCGGGACCAACGGCTTAACGTGCTTTCCGAGACACGGGCTCTTATTAAAAGTGTCTTTGATAAAAAAAAAAAAACGAAACAATTTCGACATGCCACCCTATAATAAATTGGCGATCATTCATAAAAAACATTCATAATTATAGTAATACCTAAATCAGTTTAAGAAAATGGAAATACATACCTGTGTATACTTGTTAGTGTTGAAGTGAGTCGCGTTTTGAGCTGAAGTGATGAGCTGCGTAGCGCTTGAAGCGGCTTGACGGGCACTTTCCTGAGGCAACAACATACATATTAGTTTATACATAACATCACACTTGTATTCATTCACTACCTGCTGCAGACATTTATGGTTGTAAAATTCGACAATATGTGGGAACATATTATAATTTTTTGCTTGGTTCCTTTTGTAAAAGCTTTTCATAAAGATGAGTACAATGATTCCTTTAGAGGTTTTCAGTTGTATATTTCGTAGTACAGAACTATGTTTGCTTGTTACCTGCAATCTAGCGACTTGGGAGCCCACAATGTCTTGTCCTTGAGCATAGTCCACGGTGATGTAGCGCAGTTCCTCCGCAGCCTTGCGAAGAGCATCTTGTTTCTCACGGTCCTGTACAATAATAATAAATTATGCAAGATTCAACAGGCATGTTCTGGGTACGCTCGATCTATTAGGCGAAATCAAGGAAATACAAGGCCTCTTTTATTTTAATTTTGAATTTGTTTTATGGTTTAAGCATTTATTTGTTTTTATTACTGAATGGGCCAGAAAAACGATGACCAAAGAAACGATGGAAGGACTGTGTGAAAGACGATATGGCAGGAACGAGGTGACTACTGAGATGACGACTAATACAGAAGTATGGACCCAAATAAATTAGGGCAAGGGAAGAAGAATGATGATATTGAATGGACCCGCACCCTAATTGCGTAACACACGATCAATCGGAATCAGAATCATTTTGAAGCAAATTGCTAGTCCATTGCTTCATAAGTTCGAAAAATTTGTCGACACAACACGTAAATAACGCAATGAATGTTGTTGAACTGTCAAAATGAAACAGATTCCGATTGATCGTGTGTTACGCAATTAGGGTGCTGATCTTGATTTCTTCTGATGGAAAGTCATTCCATCTTAACATACCTGTGGCGACGACGCACACTGCCTGGCTGCTTCAACCATTCGCGCGGTAGCATCAGCCAACAGCTTGGCGGCCGCTAACAGCTTGCGTTGGGAGTCTGAGGGCTGGGACTCGGCCTCCGTCTGTTGGACGTAGAGGTTGTTTAAACATTTTTGTTTGGTTGGTTAGACGAAGACATATTAGATTACATTGTTGTACAATATTTTAGGGGTATTGTATTCAAGAACAAGTAATAGTGAGAAATTCCGAAAAAAAATTTAAGATCACACTTTATTGATCGAGTCAGTAATGCACTTTCAAATAGAACAGTTTTTTTTCTGTATTATATATTATATATATAGATATTGACCAATTCCTATCTGAATTGGTCAATATCAACCTTACAAATGTTTTACAAGACTTTATATCGATGAGCAATAAGCCCTGCAAAGTATCCTTTCGGACTGTTCACGCAGTGGAGACACAACTACTTAAGTTTTACTGGATCCACTTGTGCAACAAAGCAGTAAAACCAACAGTTCAAAAAATTATAATAACAGATAGAATTTTCTTTAAAAAAACAGCTAAATTTTTATCGGTCTGGTGGCGGAATTTGGACGAGGCCTATGTCCGTATGTATGGCTAGCTGGATTGGTGGCTGCGCTGACCGGCCAGGGCACGCACCTTGATGCTGGTGATGAGGTGCGCAGTGGCCTGCCCCAGCAGCCTGGCGTGGCGCACCATGTCGGCCGGGTCGGCCGCCGCCACCACGCGCTCGCTGGCGCACATCACGCTCTCCACCGAGCGCTCCGTGACGGTGGGCTGCTGGGCGCGTCGGTCTGACAACCGGACAAAACGGATTTATATTATTTATAGTAGAGATAAAGAACACAAAATTAAGGCAGAAATAAGCAGAACTAATATTATCGTACAAATATATATTCTTAGAAACACAAACAATATTTTAATTTTATTAGTAACAGAATTCTTTTTCTAAGTCAAAAGGTATATCAACATGACACAACACTTTTCTTCTTTTTACAAGGTGTCACATTGATCTAAAAAGAGTTTTTACTCTAACACCTTCTCTCAATGTGAAGACCTTGTAATTTTGCAAGCTTCACCAATCTTGGCCTAGCCATCGGTTTAGTTAGTAGATCTGCCAGCTGAAGCTCACTGCAGATTCTATTTATCTGTAGCTCTCCATTCGTAACAAGTTCTCTCACAAAGAAGTGCCTGGTCCTAATGTGTTTAGTTCTGCGATGGAACTCGGGGTTTTCTGCCAGTCTTACAGCTGCTTCGTTGTCTACGTTTAGCACAGGCAAATCGCTCAAATTTGTTATATCCCGTAGAAGACGAGCAAGCCAAATACTCTCTCTCGCTGCCTCGCTGGCTGCAACAATTTCAGCTTCTGTTGTTGAAATAGCTACGCTTTGCTGTCTCTTGCTTAGCCATGATACAGCACCTCCAGCATACAGACATAAAACTCCCGTCGTTGACCTTCCTGTTGCTACATCCCCACCATGGTCCGCATCACTGTAGCACTCCAAAATTCCTTTTTTGTAGCTTCTTTTATATATGATGCTCATATCTGGTGTATATTGTAAGTACCTAAGTATGCGCTTCAATCGCACGCAATCAGTTAGAGTTGGATTCTCTAAGCTTCTTGATACTACACTCACTGCGTACGCGATATCAGGTCGGGTACCGACCATCAGATATGCAAGTGCTCCGACTACTTGTCGGTAGTTACTCAGGAAGTAATCGTCGTTGTTTTCAGCTTTCTCAGATCCAAAACTTTCCTTCACAACCGGCGTACTTACAGGTCTGCAATCCTGCATTCCAAATCTCCTTAAGATTTTCTGCACATATGAGGTCTGATGTACTCTTATGTCGCCTTCTCTGACATTAATCTCCAAACCCAAATAATAGGAGATTGGCTTGGTTGTTATTTCAAACCTTCCTTTTAATTCATTGATAAACTCATCAATAAGCTCCTGATTTGTCCCAGCCAAGAGCCCATCATCCACATACAAGGCTATTACAAGTTTTCCCGTTGACTTCTCTCTAGTGAACAGACATGGGTCTGCATCACTAACCTTAAAGCCTATATTCTTGAAAAAATCCAAAATGCATTTGTTCCAACAGCGAGGAGCTTGTTTTAAGCCGTATAGACTTTTCTTTAAAAGACATACTCGATCTGTTCCGTCATCATAGCCCTCTGGCTGTCTCAAATAAATTTCTTCATCAGATAAAGACCCATACAAGAAAGCTGTTGATACATCAAACTGACTCAACTTCATGCCTTCACTAGCTGCTACACTGAGTACAGCTCGAACCGTTGTCATTCTGGCTACAGGACTAAAGGTCTGATCATAGTCCTGACCCTTCTTCTGGCGAAAGCCCTTTGCCACTAGACGAGCCTTAAACTTGTCTACTGTCCCGTCAGGGTTTAACTTCACCTTATAGACCCATTTACACGGAATGGCTTTGCGATGTTTGGGCAATTTCTCAAGAACCCACGTTCCATTTTCTTCCAGAGATTTTATCTCCTTATTCATAGCTTTGCGCCACAAATCCTTATCAGAGCAAGAAACTGCGTCCTTATAAGTCACTGGTTCTGTGTGACAGTCAACGCTTGTATCGACATGAGTTACATAATCGTTGAATTTTACCGGGCGTTTGAGGAGTGATCGATCTCTGAGTTGCATGGCACTTCTTGCCAACTCTTCTACGACCTCACTCTCATTTTCCTCATTCTCCCCCCCTAATTCAACAGATTCTTGGTCAGACAGGTCTAGCCGCGCATCTTCAAACTCTTTTCTGACTTTCTCGTTATCAAACTCGCCTCCGTTATCACTTAAAATCTCTTTGATGGTATGTCCAGCTGACTTCGCTTCAGCTAACATTTGACTCATCTTCTCAGGGACTTCTGATTTCTGTTTCATGCAATAGACGTAACGATACCGAGTGAATTCATCCTTAAAGAGTACGAAATATCGATATCCTGAGATACTTGAAGGGAAGGGACCACAGACGTCAGAGTGTATGCGCTCACCAGGTTTCGTAGCTTTTTCGCGAACACCAAATGGTTGTCTGTGCGCTTTCCCAAAGATACAACCTTCGCATAGTTCTCCACTATTTGGCGTCTCTATTCCTAGCTCCTTCTTTATCAATCGTTTGACATGTTTCTTATCTTGATGTCCCATACGTTCATGATATAGTTGCAGCATATCTCCATGCTCAATTAAGTTTACTGAAACAGCAGGGCGTACGACTTTGCAATCTATCTTGTACAGACCGCCACATCTTTGCCTTGTTCCTGTTACAACAATCCTACCATTGATCTTCATGGAACAATTTGTAACCCGAGACTCAAATACGCTCGTTGGGTTTTTGTCCTGTGAACTAAGCACAGAGAAAAGATTCTTGCTAATCTGGGGAACATACCAAACATCTCGCAAATAGAGGTTCTCAATTCGTCCTTTAACATTGGCTTCTAGATGGACTGTGCCATTTCCAACAGCCTGAATAACATTCCCATCCGCCGTCGTTACCGTGTGAGCTTCACCAAAACGTTCAAAATTTTGAAACAGATCTCCTCGCATAGTGACATGGTGAGTGGCCCCGTTATCCACATACCAATCATCACGATCATTGTTAGAATCTGTTGAATTCACCGTCAGCAACATCATGTTAGAACCTTGAGCTTTGTTTTCCTTCTCCTTTATCCCAACTCTTGGGCAATCCTTTTTGAGATGACCCCGTTCCTTGCAAATAAAGCATTTGTACTTTTTCAGTGTTCCTTGGTCTCTATAGTCATATCCCTTAGCAACCTTTTTATTTACCTTCACATAAAGCGCTGTCTCACTTGATTCAGCATCAGCCATCTTAGCATTAAGCGCTTTTTCATGTGAACACAATTGGCTTGTAATGTTTTCTACAGTCCTTTCCTTCTTTGACATTAACAGCCAACTCGACTTGAACGAGAAATAGACTTCCGGTAGCGTATCAAGGATCTTACAAATCAAGAGAACTTCAGGTAACTCTACCTTCTCTTTTTTTAATAACTCTTCCTTCAAACTGTGCCACAGGTTTTTCAACTTCGATACATGAGTCGACATGTCATCTGACGGATCCCTCCTAAGCTTGAAGAAATCCAAACATATATCATAGAGTCGGCCCTCATTAGGTCCCTCATATAATCTATGGAGTTCGTCCCAAACTTCTTTCGGTGTGGACAATCTAATTACTTTGCCAAGTGTCTCATCTGTCACATTATTAGTTATCAAGAGCAAGGCTGTACTCTCTAACTTCACAAAATTACGTAAATTTTTATTGTACGATTCTATTACAGCATCACCGCTTCCATCTACGGGTCTAGCTGGCCTTTGTGTTTTACCGTCCACGATATCCATGAGTCCATCCATACCTCTCAGTAAGGCTACCATCCGGTACTTCCATGATATCCAATTGTGGCCGTCAAGTTTCACAATTTGAATTTTCGAAAGCTCCATTTCACAAACTTCTGGGTCTGGGCCCATAACCAGTTAAGGCAGAAATAAGCAGAACTAATATTATCGTACAAATATATATTCTTAGAAACACAAACAATATTTTAATTTTATTAGTAACAGAATTCTTTTTCTAAGTCAAAAGGTATATCAACATGACACAACACTTTTCTTCTTTTTACAAGGTGTCACATTGATCTAAAAAGAGTTTTTACTCTAACACACAATAGTCCGGTCAATTTAGACATATACAAGTATTTGTCGCTGTTTGAAGTTTCTGTAGCCGAAGCTTTAAATTTCGTATTTTCCTTTTGTTAAATGTATTATAATTGTAGGATATTGTAATGATAGCATTTGATTGCTGGCTTAATTTATTGCTAAGGAAAATGCTGATAACGCCGAGATGGTACTCACCTAGATCACAATGCGCTAATAATCTCTCCAACTCCTCAGTGACTCTATGCGCGGCCGCAGTCAGATGTTCAACACCTGCAAAGAAAATACATTATTTATTTTGGAATAGCATTTTTTCAATATTGTAAGATATCGGTCCCGGGTGTCATTTGTAGATCTATGACAGTCGTTACAGGTAAAATACTAGTATTCAGGTGCATCCGGTTAAGACTGGAATACGACACCAACATATCTGAAATCTGTTCCAAAAGTACATGTCGGAAGTGTAAACAAACCCTTTTCAGGTTAAATTCTTACGCAATTACTCACTAAAGTGAATTAACAACAGATACATTTATCTGTATTTAGAAGGTGTTAACTTTATATCTCATCACCTTTTCCAACAATTATTGTTTTGAATAATATGAACAAATTGTAACTGAAAACTTATCAATGAAAATGAAGGTAAACAACACCTACTACTAACATAACTTCAATTTTCAAATGCCTACATCTTATAACTGATTTGCAATTTATTAGAATTTCGGAAAATCAGATCTAGAAAGAAAGAAAATGCATTTATTTGCGGCAAACATGACGAATGAAAAAGAACATAAACACAAAAAAAAGCACAATTTGCGCAATAAATTGCCATCCACAGTACGTTTTCTGATCTATTTGTTTACATTTTCATCAGAGACTTTTGGCAAAGACTATAGTTGGGAAAGGGCATGGCAGGTGATGTGTTACCTGGGGCTGCACTCTCCGGCACGGTGTTGCACGCTTCCACCAGCCTCTCCACAGCTTGTGCCACCAGGCGCGCCGCGCTGGTCAGTTGTTCGCGACACGCTGGGTTGTGGAGAGTTGGGGCTACCACCTAGGGTAGAAAAACAAGAGAAAATAAGGATAAAAAAATATAATACGTAACATACCAGTATGACTGCTGTTCCGAATTGGGTTATAAGACAATCTCATGCAAAAGGGATGAGCCTCATGCAATTAAGGTACAAATTGCTACAGAGAGATTGCTACTAGAAAAACCCAACAGAACTTTGCCCGAACTGGGAATCTAACCCAGGACCTCACGCTCTGCAGTCACCGCAGTCACCACAGGACTGACAAGGCAGTTAAAGAAAAAAGAATAGAACACTAGGATTTTCGACAAATTTAAATTTCTTACAAACGAAAATAAACGTGGCAAATAATTTTACGAAAAAACTGAAAGTTGTGTCAGTTGCAAACTTCAAAAAGGGAGATTTTGTATTCAAACCTTATGTATGTATACGCAAGATGTTTTTACTGTTTGTGCTTATTTAAACCCATTTCTTTCTTTTCTTCTTACCTTAGCACAAGCGACAAGCTGGCTGGTGGCGAGCGCGCAGTGCGTGGCGGCTGAGATGATCGCGTTCTGCAGCGGCTGGTCATCGCGACACTGTGCGGCGACGTTCTTAGCCTTCAGCACTAGCGCGGCGGTCGTGTTGGCTACTGCCTTGGCCAGGGATAGGAGGATGTCCTGTGGGAGAGAGAGATTGTCAATATCATTGTTTTAAAACATTCACAAAGAGTCAGTCAGGTAGAAAGTTGAAGCTAGTTGACAGTTCCCAAACAAAGATTCCAGAATAAATTATTTGCAACATCCTACTAATATTATAAACGCGAAAGTTTGTATGGATGGATGGATGTTTGTTACTCTTTCACGTAAAATTTGACACACAGACGGTTTATAACCAGGATTAACACATTGGTTACTTTTTATCCCGACATTCCCACGGGATCGAGACTTATGCGGGTGAAACCGCGGGGCACAGCTAGTACTAGTATTAGTACTAGTAATTGAGTAAGCAAACGCTTAGCCTTTTCTAATGTTGATATAGAAAATTTCCGGCCTTGAAACATTATACAATTTATACAGCAAGATTTCAAACATGCCTGAAATATTACGATGAACTTTTTTTTATTAAATAATACGCAAACGCCCTCGTTCCGCACGTCATGTTCGCATAAAGAAAAACTGTCTCAGACTTAAAAATACGTTTGACGTTACGTGTATGCGGCAATTATGACATGACATTCACAACGTTTTGGTTTAAGAGCGCGTATAAAGCAAAATTACCGATTTTATATTTGATTTTACATGAAAAATTTCGGACCAAATCTTAAAATAAAAATGTATGAATAACTACGTGATATTTCCGAGGGTTCACTTTGATCAAGAACATGAAATAATAACATTTCCTCGATAGACAAAAATCACGAAGGAACCTCTAATTCTCATATTTTTCCGTTTTGTACTCAATACGGTAATGCATATTGCGACAAAAATTTGATAATTAATTATATTTATACAAGAGTAAAGGCTGTGCTTAGGCATTTTATGTAATTGCTTTTAGTTTTGGATTTATTACGATATAACAGTTTTGGTGCATACTACGTTTTTTTTTCTATTCTAAAATTTTATTGGCTTTAGGCGCGCTCTTAACAAGCTTATTTATCATTTCATTACCTATTATTTACCACACGATCTTTTTGTCCTTTCTAAATACGCTCCGACTAACTTATTTGCCAATAATTTCATATTAATTATGTTAATATTTATTTAAATTGTCTGTTTGATATTGCCTATACGGAGACAAACGACGAAACGGACTTCTCTTAACTTAATAGACAGCTGTGCTGCTAGGGAGTTTGTTGCATCTCTTCTTCTTCCCAGCGAAAACACTAGGAAGTGGTGAAGGGCGGGCGTTTTGGGGGACTGTCTTATGTAATTTTGACGTTGGAAAAGGGCTGATTCTCAGCCTAATTTGAATAAATTACTTTTGATTTTGGACCTTTTCCATGTTATCTAGACTACATTCTACTCTTGCTGCTGTATTTTGTTACCTTTCATGATCATTTCACTATGAGAATATTATCACAATCGAAAAACATCTTTCAATCTATCATAATTCCCCTTTCATTCCTGCTACACCCAACAAAAACATTCACTGCAGTCATGAATGTAGGCCGAACATTAGTCTCCACTCAGACATCGACCTCACGACATACACGTTATAAAAACCAGACATCTGTCTCCTCGACTATCTAGGTCACCACGCGCTTATTTTTATAACAACGCCATCTCTTGACAATGTGTGGAATTACTTCCTTATGTATTGAACGTGGAGTGTGCTTGTATTGCGCTGCGTAAGGTATTTTAACTTAAATATGTTTCTATAAGTTTTGGATGTATGTGAAAGCTATATTATTACCTATTTATAACATGTATTCTGTCGCCTGTATTCCCCGAAGGAGTAGACAGAGGTGTATAGTACATCCATATTTGGCCAGTAGTTTAAGTCACATGTACGGGCACGCCTATTGCATATACATGATATTGTTTATTGATTTAATATAATGTTCTGTACATATTTGGCTTATGGCATGTCTTTAGTATGTTGTGAATGAGTAATGGCCATTTAGTAACAAGGTTTTCAGTCCCTCTGCAGGGCAAAGGCCTTGCTCACTTCTGAGCAATTTCAGATGTTTTCTTTCACCGGCCTAGGTATATACAGCTTGATGTTAATCCGTCAATATACAGGGGGGTAATTAGTTAGTTATTTTTGCTAAATACATTTACTTCCAAGACAGTTAGTTATAAATAAAACAATTGTTTTTTTAAGCAAATGTATTAACCAAAAGTAACCAACATGGCAGTGAGAGTTTAAGAACCATAACCATACACTGGGGGCAGAGAAATTGTACCAGTATTTGTAATGAATTTATATCTTAAGACTGAAAGATTTGATATGTTATTCTTGATTAATCTGCTTAATTAATAAATGTCTTAATATTTAATATGATGAAATAGAAATGGTAAAGTATTTCAAGAGAAAATATACTTTGAAAATGCTGGTACAATTTTTTCTGCTCCCTTGTATTAAAATAATTATAAAAATAACCATGTCGAGTGGCTGGCGAGTTTCGAGCGAGAAGATAAAAAAACCAGTTAGGGCAGGTAATATCATAAAAAAGTAATAAAATAATGTCAGTCTTTACTCTAAAATTTAAGTAACTTCCAATTTATAAAACAAAATAAGCTACATATAATTAAAACAGTCGCTTTTACCGTTTTTTCATGAAACTCGATACTCGCCAGGCGTTTAAAAAATAAATGGCAAAAAAATAAAATTAAAAATAAACCTTTGTTTTCATATAAAATGGCAATTTGTATGTTTGTACTTCGTGATGGCAATATTTTAAGTCCAAGTATATATGTGACTTTCTGCATTGAATAAATTAATCATATTTATGAAATTGATAGTGACTTAAATATACAGGGTGGCAGGACATCGACGCGCAACCTGCTACCAAGGATTCAGCACATGAATCTGAACACCCTGTGGTAACAGTTTGCGCTCGATGTCTCTGCCACCCTCTATGATACTATGGTTTTTGCATTTAAAGACAAAAAAAATCTGGAGTTTTTTGAATAAGGAACTGTACTTCTCAGGATTAACGAATTTAATTATTATTTAAGCGTTTTTAAGTACAAGTATTAGTAAGATATTTATCATTTTAATGTATTACTTACTTGACAATGCAATATGATTATTTAGCAATGCAAAAAAGGGCACATACACAAAGAATATCATTAACAGATTAAGCAAATGTACACACTGTCGCTTAATTCCACTTTTTTAATAATTTAAGTAACATTTTTCAATCATTTAACATGTAGGTACTACGATTATTCGACAGTGTATACCAGAACTTAAAAAAAAATGACCAAAAATATGTACATGTAAATAAATCAGAACCAAAATAATTAATAAAGTGTAAAATAGCTGCCAAAATATTAACAAAAATAGAATATAAGGGTCGGCCCACATTGACGTCCAATTTAATATGTTAGCAGGTTCAGCCGACCCTGAGCTGCCAATTACCTTAATGCTTTTAACAGAAAAAAAGGGAAAATAATCAAAATAAAGACTAGATTAGTAAGCATTAAGATTATTGTTAACAAAAATATATGAACACGAAAAATAACGTAACACATTTACGTCGTCAGTTTATTGGTTCTGCTACACAATGGGTCACGATAAACGCAACATTCATAGAGGCAGGTTTCCCATTTTCAGCCTATAGTGTTCCTACTGCTGAGAAGGACCATAATCCAGCACGCGGGCCCAGTGCGAGTTGGTGAATATCACGTCTTTGATTTTTGATGTGTAGGACGGTTTCCTTCACCGTTTTGAGAGCAGTGGCGACGAAATAATTTTGCACAAAGTACGGTGCCTGTTAGAGTTCGAACCTACGACCTACAACTCGTAAGTCGCGGCCGTTTCCACTGGCCACCACTGCTCTCAATAAGATTTCCTGCAGTTGTGCAAGTAAAAAAAAAGTATGTGCCATCTTGCAAGCATGGTAACGTTAAGACGGCAAAAACATTGTCATTTTTGCCAAATAGGCTTTTCACAACTATCTCACACCAAGTGATAAATTCGATAAAGACTATTCCATCATCTGCCTAGCCATTTCCCAACTATATTGTTGTCTGTTTTTAGTCTTAACTAGATGCAGCTGAAGAAGACCAGTACCTATTTTACATAGAGCGACTGCCTATCTGATCTCCACAACTCAGTTACTGGACAATTCGGTAACCATTGGTAAGACTATCAGTCTTTTGGGCTACTGTCTATCTGTAACTACTGCCAAAGATTTACGAATGACAGCCGGGACTTAACGGCTTAACGTGCTTTCCGAGACACGAATAACGACGCCGACGTATTATTCGACGCCTTCTATAACGTTTTTGTCTAGCGTGAACCATTGTGTATAGAAGCTATTATAAGGGTTAAATAAACTCGCTTAGGTCTTTGTGATGGCAAGATTGTGATGTATGGCTCATAATTGGCAAAGAATGTCGACCGTTGAGATTCTAACAACATTTGCGAGCAATTGATTCGAGTCAGTCTGAAAAATCTTGGTATCTCCGAAATTATCAATGCTCGTTAAATGTAAATAAACAAGTTTTAAAACAGCCTGGTATTACTTTTAACTTTCTTTATTATAAAAATACCTCATAAAGTTATTTATTTGACTGACCCAATTTGCTCTCAAGTGTATTATGGTAAATCTACTCCCTAACAATTTGATTTACTTTAAATTTCAGCTGCAATAATTAGACTAGAATAATTTTAATTAAAACCTTCATATTCCTTTTACGCTTGGATTAAAAAATCCAGATAATTTTAATAGATTCAGTGTAAAAATTGTGATGACTTTTTGACTAGCATTCAAGGACAAACAAACTTTTAATAATAATGACGACTCATAAGCGAGTATACCCCATCCATCTCCAGCTCGTCTTCCGCCTAAGATGCCCAGTTCCACAAAAGCCTACACATGAAACTATAATACCCACTAACAGTGAAGTTAGTGTAATATGTTTTTACTTTACCGTTACCAACAACCTGTCTACCGAACTAAGGATTAAGTCAAACTAACTGGGCGTTAGTACGTTAACTCTTTGTTGTGGAACCAGACGGGAGTGTGTGATTCACATATTTTTAAAAGGAGGGCAATGTTTTTTTAGATCCTGTATCCAAAGGGTGCTGATGGGACCCTAAGACTGCACCGTTTGTTTGTCTGTCCACGCATCTGTCACAGGGCTATATCTTTTTAACTATAACAGGTAGCCCAGTTGACATTTCTACAGACTAGCCGTTACTATGGCCTTTATCAAAGCTAATACCACAATCCCTCTCATGGACGAGCGGGTCCAAATTTGTACCGCTTGTGGTACACAATGTGTACCAGCTTGTCATAATGAAGTTAAGCTATGTGAGGTAACTTCTTACCCGACTGCAACGGAGCCCAAAAGAAGGGTAATGTTGTATGTATAATTTTGCTTATAAAGATTCTTAATGTGATACCTAGATATGGCGGAACACTAATTTTATGCGAACGATGCCTGTTACCTTATCTAAACCGTAGGATATTCTTTTCGAACTCTACACGTCATTTATGTGAACCACATACTCCCAAAAACTTCATTACCTTACAAACTACTAAAAAAAAATGTCATAGTGCAGTCTTTTCCCTTACTCATTTGTCTTTATAATTTCGATTATTATCTTTTATCCAACAAGAAACGTGAAAATCAAGGAAAAAGACGATTTATAAATACTATAGAGAGACAAGCGTGCTTTGTATGTTAAAATATTAAGTAAATATGAATGCCTAGAAAGGCAGTATAAAAGGAATACATTAAAATGTAATACTTATATATTTTTGAAAGAAAGCTATCATAGTTATGTAACTATAATAAAAACGCGAAATTGGTACCATTTTCAGACATGGTAGGAAAGTAGCAAGATTTATAGAATCTCTACAACAACCAAATCTTATGGTTTTTTTAACTGATCCACCAGGTAACAATGTGTCATCATTTGACTTCAAATATTCCTGAGGAACCTACATATATCCAGCAGTGGAGGCCGATAGAATGTACATTAGTATTTTACTTGTTCAGTAAATCAATTACTTACTGAAATCTTTGATTTGTCTGCCACAATGAAGATTCTTTAAGTGAGATTCTCTATTAGAGCATTTGGGTATTAAAAAGGAACGAATAATCAGTGGGTATGGGTAATTGAAGGATACATAACATTACTATAGGTCCCTAATACCATAGGAATATGCCACCGAACACCAGAACTTCTACACATCTTTATTTTCCAAAAATATAAACGAATGACTTTGACTTTTTGAACCAAAAATATTATATCTTCAAAAAATCACGACGAAAAACGTCGACGACACGACCAGAGAGGCCAGGGGGCCTACTCCGAAGTGCAAAGTATGTTCGGATCGGACCGACACATGGCCGAACCGAATATTATTGAAAAATGCGAAAAAAGTTCGAATCGGCTCAGTTGGGTCGGGACCATAGTCAATATTCGAAAGAGTGTAGGAGTGTAGGATCGGAACCGACCGACCCAAATAGTAATTTCGTAGCAGGAAACGGCCGAATATTCGGCCGATACTACTTCGGAGTAGACCCCCTGGTTATGTAGTAATGCTTAGTGCAAATGTAGCTAAGAGCAATATAGACTTAAAGTCGGTTGTTTTTATCGGACATTTTGTTGTGAAAACTGGGTGTCAAAACGTTTATATGTTTGGAATAAACAAAAAATACTCTTACTTCTTCTTACATCATATCAAAACATTTCTCACTGGCTTCCGTACTATCATCCCCTCCACACACATCCTTCGGCATAAAACACTGTATCAACAACGCTAAGAACATAAAAAGTATCGACAACAAACACAAAATATTCAGCCAGTTATCCTTCCAAATCGTCGCCAACTCTATCTCCAAACACTCACACTTAGGACAGCACTTCTCGTCGGTCCTCGGACACTTTCGCTTACAATATTGGCAAAAACCTCGAATATTTTCGGCTGTAGTTTTAAAAGTCGGGTTATAGAATATTCTGATCTCCGTTTTAGGTTTTGAATCAGTAGAATTGTTTAAAACTTCTGTATGTTTGTCCCCAGTCTCGCTAGTGTAGTACCGTTCGCTTTTTTTGACGAAGTTTTCGAAGCCGTCGTGTCGTAATTTCGATATTTGGTTTTTAGTGAAACTAGCTTCAGCGGTCTCCATGAAGGTTTCTGTTGTTGTTAAAACGCGGTTGTATCTTTCTGGGTTCAGGAATTTCATGTTTAATGACCCTGATACTTTGACATCTGGGCCCGATTTAGTGATGTCGTTAACAATGCTGTGGCATTCGATTTTTTTGCCGTTAAATCGATTGAATTGGTCATTAATTTCATTTTTATCGATATTGTCTGATCGGAAAAATTGTTCGCGGAGTAAATCGTTTTTGGAGCGTCTGTTTAAGTCTACATTATTAGTTTTATCGATATTAATATTCGATTTTTCGTTATTCAAGTTAGATTTATCGATATTACTTTTGACGTCATAATTAACATTAGCATAATCGTGATTTGAGAAATCCTTTCTAAAGTTATAAATTTTATCATAAATAGTTTTAGGATACAACTTCGGATTACTGCTATCTAAATACCCTTCACAGTTCTGCACAATCGATTCAAAATCGTTATCGCTATTCGATTTTTCCGGCCGATTCTTGAACAGCATGTTAGCATAATCGATACTTCGGTAATAATCGCTATCAGATTCCTCTTGTATGACATCGAGGCCCCAATTACGTGTCGTATCGACATCTTCGTAGATGCCATCGTCCATTACGTCTTTAGACTTTCCATTGCCAATGTCAATACTTTCAAAGTCAGTGTCGTAAGTATCACCTTTTTCCCTCGCGAAAAATACTTTGTAGAAGTTATCATAGCAATAATTAAGTTTTCTATACAAGTAAGATTTCTTAGGGTTGCGCTTGGGGTCTGTTACCTGGGTTTCCTTGTCCTCCTCGGTCTCCTCGCCGATGGTGTGGAGGACTGTTGTTGATGCTTCTCCGACGCGAGAGGCTGCGTTTAGGAGATTCTGGCGTGGCTGGAAACAGATGGGAGGAGGGTTAATTTGTATTTATATAGATAAAGGAAATAGGTGTTTGGGTCGGTCGATCTGCAATGGAAAATCTATTGCAGATCGACCGACCAAAAGACCTACTTCAATGGGGTATGGAGTTAAAACTATAGACAGATTGAGTCGATGGGTTTGGTTTCCGCCACCTATATACTTGGTTTGGGCCATGGCGGCCGTCGGTGGTTATTCCAACCAGCCCACCTGATTGATTCGATTTTATATATTGGCAACTAAATCATAGTTTTAAAGTAATCATGTCCAAAATACTACCACAGGTCCAATAGAAGGCAGTATACACTGTCGCTTTTTGCCATATCTATGATCATCATCTAAGAGTATTTAGAAGATGCAATGTCGATCATACAAAATTTGTCTCTTGTGCTTGTGAATACACCCATGCCTTTCTAGCTGGAACACAGCAACGCTGCTTGGCGACAGAAATAGGTGTGCTGGTAGTACTTCCACGGACGAGCTCCTTCACAAAGAAAACATTATACCACTGAAGGACATCACCAATAAGGCTCGTGCATGTCCTTCTAAGGCGTGCCTTGTCGGCTATGCCACAGGTACGAAATTTTATCTAACCTCCTTAGTGGTCGGCTCAGCCGCCTTCAGCAGGTCGGTGAAGGCGCTGCAGAGCTTCCTGGTGGCGTCCAGCAGCTTGTCCTCGTGCTCCGAGTCGTCCAGCAGCGCCGCGATCATCTGCACGCCCTTCGTCATCTCGGGCAGGTTGCTGGTGATCGTGGTTATCGCTGCGCCTACGGCGGTGTGGTCTACTTCCTCTGTTCCTGTAAAATAGTTTACGTTTTAGTATATTTCGTTTTTATTATATAAAGTGTTAGCCAATTGATGCCATGACTGGTGCCAGTGGACCTTCTATGCTTATATAAAACACCTTACAAACATGTATTATGCAAATAAATGATTTTGATTTTGACGAGGAAAGTTGGTTCAAAATCTAAAGTCATTTATTCAAATTAGACTGAGAATCAGCACTTTTCGAACTTCAATATTATATAAGACAGTCCCCCCAGTAAACGCCCGCCCTTCACCACTTCCTAGTGCTTACTCTGGGAAGAAGAAAGATGGTAGATAAATGTAATAATACGGTGATAGGTGTAAAAACAGAGGTCAGATAGGCAGTCGCTCCATGTAAAATACTGGTATTCAGCTGCATCCGGTTAGACTGGAAGCCGACCCCAACATAGTTGGGAAAAGGCTAGGCAGATGATGATGATGAGGTGTAAAAACACGCTTAAAGATGCCGAGAGTCACTTATACTCCCCGGCATTGGGATATTTCTTTTGTTCTGGCCCGTACCCTGGGAATATTTTAGTTACAGAGATATTAAAGGTCAAAGTTACCACTTTTTTTACTTTTTTCAAGGTCAAAGCTAGTTTTATTGTATAAAATGACACAACTCTAAGTAAACTCAAGGTTTTCACATTTGGGTCCTCGTCATTTTATATGGTTACTGCACTAGGATTTTTATTTATGGTCTCTTTTCTTACCTGATGTTAGTGTGACGACCTGCGCAGTGGCCGCGTTCATGGCAGCGATTTGTGACGTCACGACTTGCTTGTTGGTGTCCATCGTCACTTGCTTCCACTTCACGGAGGCCGCGTCGTGGCCTAGAGCTGGTAAGGTGGCCTGGGGATGACGAAATTCATTATTATAATGGGTGTGCTGTATGACTAGTTTACATTACATATATGTTTTTGACATTTCTCTGGCATTTCATCACTATAATTTGAAGTTTACTATGTACGCGTAACATAGAAAACGACAAAAAAAAAAAAAAAAATTTTGCATCATGTAACATTTTTTATGGTTAAATTAATTACCCAATTAAATCTTAAATACCCAAATATATTCTTAACTTATTTAGTTGTTAACGTAACTAATTAATAATAGAAATACTCGGTTTTATAAAATAATTCCCGGTTTTACAAATAGAAAAATCAAAAACTATATTTTTCTTATCGAACCTACGCCAAAATGGAAGTTCGCTCCACGATGCAGTTAGGGAAGTGAAACCGAAATAGAATTGGACATCCGACTGACATTTACTATTTATAGAAAGTGGTCTTCAATTTGTCTGAAAAATTCACTCATGGGCAAAACTTTAAATTTTTGCTTTTCTGGTTTTTTTAGCGTTTAAAGATAGGACTTTTGGTAGGAATGTCTCATATTCAAAGTTGCCGAGAGTCACATTATTTCTCCCGATCACCGCAAGATTTTCTTTTAGTAGTGGACCATACCAGAGGCAATCTCTTATTCTGTCGAAAATGCTTCTAGTTCACCTAGATTTTTGACAAGTTTTGACAGTAATTGTCGCTAACAGGCGATTGCGCCTAGATTTTAAACGTTTTTAAATACGGGAATTGACCTGGCCATCGTCTGGTTTTAGAGATATTGAAGGCCAATTAGAAAGAAGCTTTCGGCTTGTATAACAGTTAATACGTACCCTGCTGAGTCCCTCCTCCGTCTGCTTGATGATCTCGACACCGCTGATGATGGTGGACATTAAACCACGTTGTGGCTCCGTCAGGATTGACGTCACGCGCGTTTGCTGCATCTGAGATGCCTAGTAGAGGCAGATATTGGTTTTAGGAACGGTTATGTGCTCGAAAATCTATGTGTTATATTAATATTTAAACCTGTTGGAAGTAATATTAGAATATCACGACTTGTTTCCCCGAAAGAGTAAGCGTGGGTATATATACGATCAACTTACGAAAACCTTAAGATACTAATGCGACGTCAAAAATGTAACGCGACAGTGAATGAGTTGGGTAATGAGTTGAAAGTGACAAAGTCCAAAGGTGATCATTACTTTCGTAAGGTGGTTGTACACCCACAAATCCCCAGTTATGTTCAAGTCCCATGTAACAAGGGGCGCCTATTACCTTTATCCAACCCCGGACTACTAATGCGAAATTCCTACCGAAAAAATTCGAAAACCCATTGCCCAACCTGGGGATCGAACCCAGGTGTCGTATTATGACGGTTTAATGCCATCATGATTCCAGTGTAAGAGAGAGACGGAGCTATAGAAAGCAGATAGCACCATCCCTTTTTCGGACTGGAATAGTGATGGCATTAATACCTCGACAGCAGTCGCGCTTGCGGCAACTATGCCAACGAGGATTATAATTTATTTCAATATAATTTCTACAGATATAATAGTGAGTATACAATATATACCTACACAGCCCATTTCGATGACTACATGTAGCCATTATAGCAGCGTGGAACAAAATGTTTTACACATTATTATAAGAAAATTGTTAAAGGAAATAAGAATGGATATGGTCGTCAGAGCAAAAGTGGCGAATGTTAAATTTTCTGAGTAAGAACTTTACAATAAAATATTTGTTTTACTAAAAATTAATATGGTTGATCCAGTTCATTCAATATTGGATATAATATAATAATCACTTTCGCCATTTTTTCTCTGACAACTCACAAAAAATATCCTCTAAAGTCAACTCGCACCACAAATCACTGCATTTCTAACGTAAAACAAATTTTAAGTATCGTTCTGTGTAGTGACGACTTAAAATTTTGTGGATTTGTGTTTCAAGCAGGCCTAAGACTCTAAAGAAAAAAAGCAAAAAAAAAATACTGCTAATACTAACGGCAGGCGGCGTGTGCCCGGTGATGATCTGTCCGGACACTGTGGTCTGCTGCGCGCTCGTCATGTGGTTCACGGCGAACGGCTTGGCTCCTAGCAGCAGCAAATTATAACGTGTGAAGCAGTCGCAACGGAAAATTAAACAATTGTGTGGTTTTGGTGGAACATGATGTTGTGCTGATTTTCATATTTTTTACGACATAAAGATTACGTTGGTCTTGCAAGCTAGGAAATTAATCATTTGAAAGCATCTGAAAGCCCGTTACAATTTCTGGGTTATAGTTTGACCGAAACTGCTGTACCGCGCCTTAGGAATGCGCGGCGAGGCGGGAGGAATGCGCGGCGAGACGGGGGGTGGGACGCCGTGAGCGATGACGAATGAGCGGCCAGCACTGCCCCCCCGTCTCGCCGCGCACATACCGAAGGCGCGGTACAGCGCTATTGGTCAAACTATAATTACCAAACTGATTTCTTTAGTTTTTGGCAACACTGTCGCCCCCTATATGGGTGTACTACAGGTACACCTTTGCCTAACCCCTTGGGAATTACAGGCGTGAAGTTATGATGTTCTTGTAAGAATTTATAATTTGACAAAAAGGCAGCTATTTCAATATAGAGATAGTATTTCTTTTAACAAATAATTATGCCTATTTTTTTCTTTATGTAAATAAAATATTAGATTTTTAATGCTTGAGGAGTTTCGCTAGCTAACAAACACAATAAATACAATGTCCCACCAAGTATACGTTATAAAAACAAAATACACTTTATCTACTTAAATAAAACTAGTTCAAATATAAACATGTTAGAACATTACCTTCAGCGCCGGGTCTGTGCACGGCCGGCTTGGCCACCGACTCTGTGTTCACCTTGCCGGACTTGAACGTGTCGTGTTGGATGATGTTGGCTCTGAGGACAAAATGTTATTGTGGTGAAATGAATTATCCATTACTGTGTTAGAGTGAGGTGAAATGAATATGCCTTTTAACTAATATAACATACTAATGTCATATGAGGCCTTTGAGATACTAAAATATGTAAAGAAAGTGAACCTTCCCAAGCCGACCATTCCACGTCGCTTTTACTAGTCCCAGTAAACTACACTTGCTTTTTTCACAGGATTGGATCAGCATGGACGCATCGTGGTTGCGTTGGCATCTAAGAGACAAAGCTGAAATGTCTCACGAGCCTGTAACTACACCGGCTCTAAACCTCCCAAACACAGCAACGCTGCTTGGTGTTCGAAATAAATATGAATCTAAACCATCGTTCGACCATGTTTCCAGTCATTTTCCAGAGGATTCCAGGATATTTCCAGAAGTTTTTAGAATTTAATACTCACTTGGAAGGCGACACGGAGTCCTCCAACATGGCCGAGCCCTCATCGCCCTCTATTCCAAGATGTTCCTTGGCACGTTGTTTGCGCACTATGATGTCAATGTAGCCTGCTATCACTTGTAGGATTTGTTCAGCTTCTGTAGTCTGGACTGAGTAGTATTGGTCACTGTGGACAAGGGAGATTTAATGTTAGTGTGGTTCAGGCGGCATTTTTAGCCCCTCAGGTTTCCTAGGAATGTCATATAGCGGGCGCAAAATGACGGTCGACAATATAGAAAGCGTTTTTTGACACCGTGAAGTCAAACACGGGAAAAAATAACAGTTTTATGACGGCCATCATAATATGACGACACAGCTTTCTTCAGAAACGTTAAACGAACTCTGAATACCTACTTTCCCTTTATAAACTAGTATTAAAAATTAATCTGACATCGCAGTATTCCTATATTATTTTTCTGTGGGTGTTTCAATAGAAAATCTGAGCAACAGCAGAGTTTCAATTTTTGGAAACGTGGGTGTGGACATTTATGTCTACGATATAGATAGGGCTCTCTCATTCCGAATGGCTGTTATAAGCTACTTAATTCTTTGTCCAGCCAGGCTAATGCTGATGGTATACGTGAAGCTCACCTGTAGTCTCCGAAGTCCAGGGTGAAGGTGTTGGGACTGGCGCACCACCTCCTCACGGTGGTGAGGGGCCAGGTCTGCAGGATCTCCTTGGTCTTCTCGTCCAGCCGAAGCACAGAGTCCTTGGTAACGCCCAGGAGACGGGGGACTAGTTTGTTCTTGCCTTTCATTTTTTCCTGTTGAATAGTTTTTCCAGTTAGAACTACGATTATTTAAACGTTATTTTACTAAAAGTATACACATCACAAGATGGTCAAGCTTCCTTGGATTTCAAAAACCAACTGCAATCAACAAGCATTGTCATTATTGGCTATTCCTATGCATCTGTCTGTGATTATGAGATCTATTGCAGTATAAACAAAGTCGCTTTTATTGTAGCTGTGTGACCACTTAGATTTTCTTAACTACACAATGGATTTTGATTCGGTTTTCACCATCATTTAGAGTCGATTCCGTAAGGATCTCGATACTCTGTCATGTAATCATTGCAGGAACTGGTCGCTAGTAACTGAGATAAAGTGTTGATTATTTGATAAGCTATTGATTCCCATTAATACTTTTGATTTATCGTCGGTGTCAAGCAGAGGACACACAGGGCATGTCCCCGGTGTGTCCCAGGGTCACGTCCTTTGTGATCGCGATCCTTAGCAGTGGGAATTATGATAATACATACCTTGACTAAAAAGAAGGCGACGCCGTAAGTCTTGAGGTCCCTGGCGCTCTTGGTGTACAGCACCTTAGCGTCGAGCTCCGTCAGGGTGATGTGCTTCTTGTGCTCCTTGAACACCTTCTTCTCTATGCCTTTGACCTTCATGTAGGAGGCGGGCAGGAATTCCTTGAGGCTGGAAGGGGAAGGCAAAAGATATAGTTTGTGATTATAAGGTTTTTAACATCTGTCACTTGTACCTACTTTCTGTGCAAATAAAAAACTATTCTATTCTACAGTCTATATGGCAGGTTATTAAAAAAAATCATTAGAGGTGGAATATTCCCTAAGACATGTTTGATACGTAACTTTTGAGTTGAGTAACGTAAGTATGGTTAAGGTTTTTGAAACTTGATCACCGAGACAAGTCGGTGATCAAGTTTCAAAAACCTTAACCATACTTAAAACCTTGACATATTACATGATTTAAATAGTGACACAGCTGCAAGTTCAATGTGACAAACTTCGACCATCGTTTACGTAAGGTGGTCCGTGTATTTGAACAAAAATGCGCGTGCTCTCTCTAGTACACAAAATGAACTTCAAACACAGAAATATGGTATATTTTATTGCCTATTGAAATAATTAATCTTCGCAATATGTGTATGTAGGCTGAGATGGTAAAACGAATTAAATAAAATGTTCAAATAAATGTATAAGGATTTTTGGATATACGATCATGAATGATACTTACTCCAAGAAACCTGGAGTATGCTTGTCTTCTCTGTGGTCACCGAACTGTATCTGACACTGAATGCCGGCGAACTCGCAAGCTGTTGACAATACACATTTTATTGTAATCACGATTTATTGATTAGACTTGCTTGTTTGGACTAAGTAGTTAAATAATACGCTTAAGTAGCGACTTTTCTCCAGGCAAGACTTTTGTCTTATGGGTAGATAAGTGGTAGGAATAACTTAACTATGCAAGGATCTTCTGGCGCGTGGTATAAATCGGAACGAATGCCCCCATTTTGTTTTTTTAATACATTTTCACATAAATGTTTACAACAACCCCCTGTCAATGCCATTTAATCGCCTAAATAGCATACTACCACTGTTTAAAGAATAACAAAAACCAGTAACAACAGACAATCGCTGTGACTCATACCACGACCATCGGACAGGGAAATGGTTAATTAAATTTTTGATTGATTTTCCGAAATCAAGAAACAGTTTTCAGGCGATAGAATTGTTCAGTCAGTCAGTAAGTCAAAACTAGTTGCCAAAGTTGATTCCTATTGAGAATAACTAGCATATAATAATGTTACTTTACCTTTGTCCATAGTGACAGGGTGCTGGCCGTCCAGTATGGCGTCCCTGGCCTGCACGTACAGCAGGTTCAGCTGCACGGGGTCCCGCGAGTCCACGTTGCGGTCTGAGAAGAACAGCTTGCGGCGCAGGAGGAGGGTTTCTGTCACGTCTATGCCTTGCTCGCGGAGGGTTTTTGAGGGCTCCACCCAGTTCACTGTTGGGAAAGAAAGACATCATCATCATCATCATTCTCCTGCCCTTATCCCAATTTATTTGGAACAGAAAAGAAAGAAAGACATAACATAAGAAATTATGTTAATTAGAAGATAGTTAAAAGTAATGCTGGGACTGGGATAAAAATAAAAATTGGAGTATGTAGTCAATATAAAAATTAAATGATGATATTTGTTTTCAAAGTATTTTCTCGATAAAAACGTTGTAATATTATTATTTGTATACACCTTTTTCATAGAAGTAAGACTTTGAAGACTTTTAACATAACTCTTTGAACTCTTTTTGAGGATTTAATATTATTAAAAAACCGGCCAAGTGCGAGTCGGACTCGCCCATGAAGGGTTCCGTTACGTTACGATTTATGACGTATTAAAAAAAAACTACTCACTAGATCTCGTTCAAACCAATTTTCGGTGGAAGTTTATATGGTAATGTACATCATATATTTTTTTTAGTTTTATCATTCTCTTATTTTAGAAGTTACAGGGGGGGGGACACACATTTTACCACTTTGGAAGTGTCTCTCGCGCAAACTATTCAGTTTAGAAAAAAATGATATTAGAAACCTCAATATAATTTTTGAAGACCTATCCATAGATACCCCACACGTATGGGTTTGATGAAAAAAAAAATTTTGAGTTTCAGTTCTAAGTATGGGGACCCCCAAAATTTATTGTTTTTTTTCTATTTTTGTGTGAAAATCTTAATGCGGTTCACAGAATACATCTACTTACCAAGTTTCAACAGTATAGCTCTTATAGTTTCGGAAAAAAGCGGCTGTGACATACGGACGGACAGACAGACAGACAGACAGACAGACAGACAGACAGACAGACAGACAGACAGACATGGCGAATCCATAAGGGTTCCGTTGCCATTTGGCTACGGAACCCTAAAAACGGTTATCAAATTCATTAATATTTAATAACTAAATACCCAAAAAGTCATCGATTACCTCTGTAGGAAGATTTTGAGAACCTTAAAATCATTTCAGTAAGTACTACATCTATAAATCGTAAAGTATACAACGTTTCACCTGAATGAAAGTCTTTGCTTACCTTCATCATCAGTCCTGAGCTTCTTCCGCAGCTGTTCCATCTTGGCATCTCTCTCTTTCTCCTGGTGCTTGCGCTTAAGGGTCAGGGTGCCGAAGTTAGGCTTCTCGCAGGGGTCTGGCTCATCTTTTTGATCTTCGCGGACCTAAAGGAAGGTTTTTTTTATATAGCAATTTTTTTGGAAGATGGTATTAACTGTTTCCAGCCCACATTTGTTGGGTTGTTGTATTTCCACAGTGCTCTTTTAGGAATTTAATTAAATTCTTTGTAATCTTGATTGACACAAACAATGCGAAAAGGAGTAATAAAGTACACCCATATTTTGTCAGTTACGTTTAAGTCCCATTTAATCCCGATCCAGGTACAAAATCAGCCTCGAAGCTACTACTGGAAATTCCTAATAACACTGCCCTATCTGGGAATCAAACCCAGGATCCCAAGTGCAGCAGTCGCGATTGCGACCGCTAGACCAAACAGACTATTCTTTACCTGTCAAGATTGAAAATATGCGCGAGTATGCTCGAGCAAATGCCACAGGGAATCATCTCATGCACGTTATATTGAACTCTATTTATGTTTTGATTGAGTGCATTATCGATTTTGCAAGCTCTAACCCTTAGATTGAATGTTGAAGCTTTTACTCACCAGTCCATACTCGTCATAGTTGGTGATGCCGATCTTGGTACAGATCACCACCATGAGGTTGGCCACCACTTGACTGTCGTCTACTAGGAGGGTCTTCACAGTGCCTGGAACAAAGATAGACGGTTGAGTATAAAGTCAATAGTTTTTTAACTACTGATGTGTAAGATGTAATGGGAATTAATTTAACGAAGAAAGACACTCTTTTTATTATGTTGCAGGAATCTCCTGCATTTGAACTTTGAAGTGATTAAATAATTTTGAAAACATTTTCATTCCGTAAGATTCATGAGATTTTGTATGTCTGTCTTTATTATTGTTACATGATTTCATCTTGAGCGTTTACGAGGTCAAAATTTAGCATGAGGTACCAGTTGTTTTTTTTACGATGATTATGATCATTGTAATCGCTTACGTTGCCAGACATCAAGTGAATGCAGATTGCTACGAATAACATACTACGATAACCAATTCGTTTACCAAAGTAAGTTTATAAGTATGTCTAATATTCACCAGACTGCTCCACTCAAAAATAAACCTTATCCCCCTACACATACGAATAAGACACGCACCATCCAACATCCGCACCCTCAGATTCCTGGTCTTCTTATTATACTCCAGCAGGTCGCCGTTCCTCAGCATATAGTAGTCCAGGCTTCTGGACGCCTCCAGCCATATTCCCTTCTTGTTGTCCTCTTCTGAGGCTAAGAAGAGGCCGTATTCTTTCGCTGTTGAGAAGATTAAAAGGTTTAGATGAGGTGAAAATAGGCTACTGCCTCTCTTTTTGTTGGTGTTTTAAGAAGCTAGTATGTAATAAGCAGTTTTATTTACTGCGCCTTAAGGTAAATAATACAGCAACCACCACTTTCATTGTAAAATATTTTATCATCATTTGAAAGATGCATCAGTTTAGATATAAATTCGTGCAGGTACTTTTTGTCCTCAAAATCTTTCGTTTCTATTTTAGTTTTACACATCCTATTAGCACTATCACACATGCACTTAAAAAATAATGTGTGAGTCAGACGAATATTATTCCCCGCATGAATCGAACCCGCGAGCCACCCTTCAAAACTCAATTAGGGCCTCGAATATACTAGAAGAAATTCCGTGATTGAGAATGCTTTGAAAAAACGAATATAGCAGTTTTTTTTCCAACTTAAATCCTGGGAAATAGAAAAAGCACGTTTTCTCCAGAAAATGCTAATTAATCCTTTTTCCCTTTAATTTTAGTTTGCTTTACAAATACTTACGATCACCACTGCTGGCTTCTAGAATCTTCTCCCGGATGATCCTGCAGGCGTCGTAGACGGTGGTGGACGGGTCGAACTGTATGGTCTTCACCACCTTGCCTCCATCTATTGATATCTTTAGCGATAGCGCCGCCATCTTGGTTAGAGAGTGGGCTCTGTGGACAAAATTGAAGTCTTGTTATTATTTAAACAAGTATAAACTACAATAAAGGGTAAATTAGGTTTATTTATAGGCATTGAAGTAACTTTTCCGAAACCACATAAAATGTGCGTCTAAATTGTTAACACAGTTTAATCAATCAGTCTTTAATGTTCCCACTGCTGGGACACAGGCCTCCTCTCTATGAGAGCAAGCGAGCAGTAATCCACCACGCGGGCACAGTGTGGGTTAGTGGATGGGACACAGGCCTGCTTTCTGAGAGGAGTTAGCCGTAATTCACCAAACGGGCTCACTATGGGATGTATGTCACATCTCTACGAATTTTTGGCTCTTTTCGTATCCAATACATGATGAACCAACGCCATTTTTTACCCGGTAAATATTAAACTTTAAGTGTTAGTAAGAGACAGGCAAACAGGTAAGAGTGTTAGAAAAGACAACACTCTATATAGCTGTACATAAAAATCGTAGCAGTTGGCGTTCTGTAGTTTGTGCTTACCCCTATGGGAAATAATTATGAGTTTATGTATGGTATGCTGACCTGTGTATAGTAGCAGTGTTGTAGGGTCTGTCTTCCAACTCCTGAAGGTCTAGGGAGCAAGCGCTAGGCCGGCGACGTCGCTCCTGACTGAACGAGCGCAGGCGCGGCCGGGATTGGAATGAACTCTGGAATGATGAAGAGGTTATGGTGAAGACAGAGTTTTATAGGGTTCTAGTACAATATTGGGTTTGCAAAGAGGTTTAAATTAGGCTGGACAAGACAAATGGAAGAAGCTGGCCACATGTGGCGGTAACCAGTTCCTATTGGCTTATTAAGTAGTTAGTGACTTTAAAAATAATCTCCCGATAGATCAGTACGGGGTTACTATGGCCAATTGAGTTTCACATGTGTGAGGGAGAACACAGATGTACTCTCTCTTCTCTCACTCTCATAGTCCTATAAGAATTTAAGTCTTATGATCCGACGGTTTTATGTGGTTTGCGAAGTACGAGGGTGCCACACCAACTTCGTAAATACGGGAAGCTAACAATAAATTCCTGACGGAAAACCCAACGCCGCATTTCACAACCTGCGCCGGGATCGAACCACGCCAGGACCAGCTCAGCAGTCACACTTGCGACTACGAGTTCATCTAATACTTTGGAGACTTACAGTGCGTGTGGCAGTCAGCCGCCGCCAGTTGTCGTGTAACGCGTCCTCGATGCGCTGGCGCAGGTTTCGTCACGACTCCCCCTGTGCTTGCGGTGGTGGATTGTCAGTTGGTACCTGGTGACAACGAGAAGACTTGGTTAAAAATCAATCACCAAATAATCAGTAAATAAGAGAGGTTCTTGATGATCAGAAAGTGTATCATGTTCTTATACTGCGGTTGGCAGAAGAAACGAAGTCAAACGAATTTTGGATATGTTTCCCAGAAGATTGAAGTAATTTAATATTAGCAGGCAGATGGAGTAGATTACGGTAAAAATAATGGTAGTCGAGATTTGGAGAGTGTAGTACACGCAACGTCGTAAAACCGACGAGAAAATGGATCGATGACTCATCAAGCTTGTCAAAAAAAACGTAGCTTATGTCTAATAGGTTTATCGATAAAAAGGTATATTTCATATAAAATCTGCTTAAAAATCAAGACCAAAACCTGTTTAACACAAAATTACACAAACGCTTTGACAAGGAAGTCCTCACACCTTTCAAACATAACACCCCAACTGGTGACAGCTCCTCAATCAAGACCCACTGTAACCCCATTCCCACCTCATCAAACACCATATTCCCAACGATCAAGTCAAACGTTTTGTAGCAACACATGGCACACCATGGCGTATTTCTATAGCCAACGCCATCACCTGTGCCGGTAAATATAGACAGCTATTTATAAATGAGAAATGAAGGGATAGAGCAGAAGTCTCAGATTGTATAGTATGAAGATATTTGAATACTGCATCGCAACGAAAGTGTAAGAAAATGAAGGGTTAATTTTCTTACACTTCATTGCAATGCTCCCAATACAGATTATTAAAGTAATGTTTAAAAACCCTATACAACTATACTAATAATAAAGCTGAAAAGTTAGTTTGAACGCGCTAATCTTTGGAACTACCAGTCGGATTTGAAAAATTCTTTTGCATTTGATAGGCTACTTAACATCGCGCTAGGACCGTTCGCGTTAGGAGCCAAGCAAAAACAAAAGATGTCAGGAAGAACGCTAAGTGAAAACGAGGTATGTAAAAGTGCCGGCGGGTGATGCGATGCGACGGGGAGGGTCGGCGGCAAGAAATTTCACGCGGACGAAGTCGCGAACAGAAGTTAGTAAGTAAATATCTTGCGGACAAACACATTACTGTTCTCATTAATTTCCAAATTAAGACACAGGGTCAGAGTTCTGACCTAAATAGGCAACAAATTAGACCAACTTTCCACATACACAAGGGCTTGACCCCGAGTTTCGAAAGTATCCGATGAGTCAGTCGAATCTCATGCCTAAAAACATAACCTGCTTATTCCATTTTAATAATTCCACTGCTGGGAATCCGTCCTTATCCCTGTGAGAGGAACCAAGCCGTAATCCACCAAGCGGACACAGTGAGGGTTGGTGGATGTCACATATCTTAGAATTTTAGGTTCTAGGACATCACACCCATCAGAGGAGAGCTTTGGGACAAATTAACTACTACGTGGAGCAGACACAACCAAAAGACCCCGTAAAGATGGTGGGACGAGCTGGAGAAAAATAACGATCTGTGGTCCACTTTAGTCCTGGATCGAAAGAGCTGGAAGTCATAGGGAGAGAGAGAGAGGCCTTTGCTTTGCTGAGGAATGATGCAGGCTAACAGTAACACTGTGTGTAAGGACATCAGGTGCCTTCACGATTCCTTCACTGTTTTAAGAGCAGTAGTGATGAAATAAATTGCCCGAATTGCCGTGCGAACATTATAGGCAGATTATGTATCCAAAGTGCATACATAATCTGCCAATAATGTTCGCACGGCTGGGACAGATTAAATTCAAAAACACCATAAGTGACACACCATAAATGATTCACCCAAAATCCGATTGACGACAAGAGCTGTCAAGCCAACTTAGCGCGAAAACTGCACATTGTGCAACACAGCGTCAAGCCTGTCAAATTTTTTGCACCCTCCATAAAAGTAATTGAACCGAGCCGTTAGAGAGGGCATGTCATTCAAGCTCAATTTAAATCTGAATTTACTACCGTTTGTTGCTTGTATGATGTTTGCGACTGTGTTTGACTGGGATTGAGAGTGGTGAGCTTATATTCAAGTAGCTGTTGCTGTTTTACTTACAAACTTGGGGAAACTACGAGGGGCTAGTGGCTAAGTAATAACAGCCACACGGGTCGATCGATCAGGTTAAACTATGCTTGCCGCGGTTGGTCCGTGGATGGGTGACCATCTTTATATACCAAGCCCCTCCGTGTCTCGGAAAACACGTTAAGCTGTTGGTCCCGGCTGTCATTCGTGGATCTTGGTCGTCAGAAGCCGGAAAGTCTGACAACCAGTCTTACCAAGGGGTACCGTATTACCCGGTAACATACTGGTTTCAGCTGCATTCGGTTAGACTGGAAGCCGACCCCAACATAGTTCGGAAAAGGCTAGGCAATGGCAATGTTTTCGTATTATAGTTAGTACGTTAAAGCGTGATTGAGTAACATACATAGCTTTTTTCTTATAGTGGTTCTTCTACGTTATCTGTCTGTAACAACAGTGTTCGCCACTCGTTAATCCATAAACATATATTTCGGTAACTCTTCTGCGTCTAGTTTCCGAATTTTCAGCCAAAACACATTAAACTTTTTTCTATTTAAAAAAAAAAAAGCGTTGCCCCACACTAGGAATTACTCCTGTATCGTCGGTGCGTCTAAAAACATTTAAAACTCACATACACAAACAGCCAGACCCGGAACAACTACCTGTAGGCAATACAAATATTTGTTCCGTGCGGGAATCGAACCCGTGACATGCGGCGCAGTAGTCGATCACTCAACCACTGCGCCAACCGTGTCGTCGCTTTATTCACTCCCAACGCACAGAAATTGGTGTGATTTTTTATGGCGTAGAATTACCGACCTGGTGGTTAGGGGTCACCTATCTGACCTCCACAACCCAGTTACAGGGTACACGATACCCCTTGGTAAGACTGCTTGTTGATATTGTTACCATCGCGGACAAAACCTGAATGAGGCTAGCACAGGAGCGTGAGGCACAAGAAAAGAGAAGGCTATGCCCAGCTGTGGGTGAAGTTGGGCGGATCATGGTGATGAAGACTGGTTATCAGAGTTCCACTGGCTTCTGACAATGCGTAATGACTGTCGAAACCTAACCAACGGCTTAACGTGTTTTAGAGGCACAGGATCTCGGTGTGAAACGGATGGTCACCCATCCAAGGACCGTCCGCGGCAAGCGTAGCTGAACTGTGCGGCTGATACTTTGGCACGCGCCCCTCATTACTTTGTTTGAATAGCACGTCTTGGAAACTATTTATCTCGGCTCAACAAACATTCTAAAAATATTCTTTCTTTCTAATGACATGCTATATGGAGTTGATTGAACATTCTTTTCTCAGTTATGATTTGTTGCATACGGTTTTAGGGCCGGCGCCCACTGGCGGCACGGCACGGGAAGGGATTTTTATGCGACGAATAGAAATACAACTTAAATGTTTTATTTTTTTGTTAGCCTATACTGTGTCCCGCTGCTGGGCAAATACCTCCCCTTTTTCTTTCAAAACCTAGGGAGGTTTGGAAAGAAAAAGGGGAGGCTTTTGCCCAGCGTCTTGGGCGTCAGTCTTGGGCGATCTTTGGCCATGTTGGCCCTGCAAACCTTGCTAGATCGTCATACCACCTTTGCCGTGGTCTATCGCGATGGCGATGTCCTCCTTCAGGCGTCCAGTGAGTGATGATCTTTGCCCATCTCTTCAGGTGCATTCGCACGACGTGTCCGGCCCAGTCCCACTTCAGCCTGGCTGTTTTTTCTCCAACATCCGCTACTTGAGTTATGGAGCGTAGCGTGGTGTTTCTGACTCGATCTGTGCACTTTTATGCTGCGCTCTTTTGCCCGATGACAATAAAATTGAAATTTCAATGATGATACCAAAGGACGCCGCGGCATGCCCAAGGATACCGCGGCATTATTGCTGCATTATTAACGAAATTTCAGTTTTCGTCGCATAAAAATCTCTTGCCGTGCCGTGCCGCCAGTGGGCGCCGGCCCTTACAAGGCAACGAAAATATCTTCCGGAATTTGAGAGTGGAATAAATGATGCATTTGATGATCATTAAGTAAACTGGATGAGATAATATCTTAAAGTAGAAAGGAACACACAACATCAGGCCTGTATCCCTGAAGGGTTAGGCAGGGGTGTAACGACAGTACTCCCACATTTCGCCAGTTATGTTTAAGTCCCATGTAATAGGGGCGAGCCTATTGCCATCAACCGGGCATCACTCCGGGCTCCGGGCTGCTACAAAAAACCGAAAAAAAAAAAGAGTTTAGTTCTTAGCTTTTGGTACGATGACGTAAATGATGTAATTTTTACTAATTTGAATTACTGTCTTTCCTGTATAGGTACGACGGAGTTCAAATGTTTGTAATGTCTTTTCATTATTGGCCACGACCAATATCAATTTCAAATGCTAATAGCAGAGGAAATAAAAATTCTGTATTTCAACACATTATTTGTGATAACAATAAAACTTCTATTGTGTCTCGTTCAGCGTCCTTCAATTGGATAATGTACTTACAAACACAACATAATCAGCCTATAATGTTCCCACTGCTGGGACACAGGGCTCCTCTAGGTGAGAGGGAGTGAGCCGTAATCCACCACGCGGGCCCAGTGCGGGTTGGTAGATGTCACATGTCTTCGAATTTTTGGTTCTAGGACATGCCGTTATGTACTTACAAACAGTAAATCTATTTGTCTACTATGCGTATTCTCTGTTCATCCCTCAAGAATATGACGAGCAGTTTAAAACATGGATTCACAAGATATTAAACGAAACGCTCGGGTCATGGAGCCCGAGTGCGCGTCTCCATTTTAAAGAAATTTCTCCCCGGCTGATCGACACTTCACGTGACCAGAGGGCTGGGTCGTTCTTTGGCCAAAGAAATAGCATTGCCATTCTACGTGGCAATGCTGTCAGTCTTCTGGGCACGTTTCCGTATGATAGCAATACGGACGAGTACTTCGACGCCTAAATATCCTTTTGTTTTTGTATTTATTTATATAGTTAGTTAGTCTTTTAATTTAGTGGCTAGTGTAAATAGTTTGTCATAATAAAAATAAAAAACTTCAAGATATTTATCTGTTTTCAGACTATCAACTGCCTCATTAATCATTACAAACTGTTAAGTTATGACAGAGCGAGTCTATTTTAGATTCAAGCTTCATAACTATGTTAATAAAAATAGTACAGAGGAAACTATTTAACACGAATAAGCTACGTACAGTCGACACGTTAATAGTAACACTTGAACTACGAAAACCACCCATAAAAACAAGAAATCAAGGCACTATAAATATCAAAATGTGTCCATGTACGAGTGGGTCACTGTACACCATTCGAAGAGTCAAAACTCATTCTGTTTATTAGCCACAAAGCAATATTTATGAGTTCATCTATTTCTGTGACTCGTAGTGTATGAGAGTCGGTGTTTAAAACGAATGCTATGCGGCGTTCGGATAAAAAAACGAGTAGACACAGCTGATAGCTATTTGGGAGATAAGTATGGGAATGAGATTAGAATTTTCAATGTTTGGTTTGAACTTCCTGGTAGGATATATGACTGAATAGATTTTTTGTACAATAATGTTGCAAATGTCAAGTTGAAGATGAATAGATACTAGGAATATTCATGATATTTCAGGATAAAAGCTTGTTCTTAAATTAAAGTCGAAGTATTTATTTCAATTAAATCATTTACTTTTGGTTATCAAGGAGAATAAAGTTGTAGCTAGGTACCCAGAAGCAAGTTGACAGTTCGAAAACATAGATATCTATGAAGAAGAATGGTCAAGAAACTCTACGGACATTCTTTTAAATTAAGGTATTATACAACGAATATTATATCACGAAAACAGTTGAAGCTAGGTGGCCAGAAGCAAGATGCCAGTTTGAAAACATAGATATCTATGAAGAAGAATGGTCAAGAAATTCTATGGACATTCTTTTAAAATAAGTTATTATCAGAACGAATATTATATCACCAAAAAGTTGATGCTAGGTAGCCAGAAGCAGTCCGTTTGAAAACAAAGGTATCTATAGAGAAGAATGGTCAAGAACTCTATGAACAGTCTTTTAAATTAAGTTAGCAAAACGAATATTATATCACCAAAACGTATACAAAATTCAGATCTATTAAAAGGAAAGTATGAGTCAGAATAGTGACCTTTTAAATTACCTACCCTAAAAGGTATAACGACCAATAATGTCGAGCAGGGTTTAATCACAATTCCGAATGCCCATCAAACAGAACGACGTATTAATGACGAAAACGTGAGTGAAATAACTAACCAATAAACTTAACATCCGTAAAAAGTACTAACCCTCGAATTAATATCTAGGTCTATAAACTCATACTTAACAGAAATAAAGACTAGACCCCTCAACAACTCCACTGAGATACAATAAAAACCGACGCGAAGGCATTTCAGCCAAACACGAACGCAACGGAACATTAAACCTTACTCCCCACACATAAGGGTTACTGGACACGGATTTGGGGTACTATCAAATTCCCATGGACTCATTAAAAAGCCCATAGTCATAACGGGCGAGTTATTGCATACAGTTTTGCATAAAAAGGCATCAGAGCAGCCTCTGGCACTCGTAACACACCACCCAGTTGGAATTTTAATAGTTCAATATAAGTTTGTCTGCATTCGTTTATGTGGATGATTTTATTGTTTTATGACAGACTAGCCTGAGGGTTGAAATGAAAATTTTTGAGTGACGTCATATCCAGTTCCTAAAGCACATAATTCAGCTTAGATTATCTGAGGTACTTCATTTATACGTTGACATTCAACAGAAATGGGGACGCTCCTAATCAAATTACCCAGATAATTGACGAAAGCCAGACATTCATCAGTAAATAACTTGCTAACTATAAAAGGGTTGAGCTAATAAGAATTATCTAAGTAGATTACAGACTAAATGTAGTCGTAATTCAACATCTACTTATGCCAGTGAGATTCACTGTGGCATAGTAGGAATTTTAGTAATTTGGGTGTAACGTTGAAAGTTTGTGTACATCTATATCTATACTGATAATAAAACTGAAAGGGTTTTTTGTTTGAACGCGCCAATCTCTAGAACTACCAGTCGGATTATATAGCCCAATTCATGAGGAAGACTATTAAACATTACGCTAAGACTCTTAGGACCCGAGCAAAAACAAAAAAAAGTCGGAAAGATTGCTAACCGAAAACGAAGTAAACGCGCGGGCTGGTGATGCGATGCGACGAAGTGGCTCGGGGGAACAAGAAATTTCACGAGGACGAAGTCGCAAGCAGTTATAATATTTAGCTAGTCTCATAATATTTAGCTAAAGATAAACGAAAGCTGAATTATTACACGAGTTATGGCAATGTTGCTTACTTTAATGAAGAAAGTCATAAACAAATCGACGCTGTCTTCATAACTAATATTCTAATGGATCAATAAAATTGAAAACATAAACAAGTGAGGGTGAATATAAACGCGACGCCTTATCAAAATATTCATAGAGTTCAAAGCATGTCGGTACACATTGTTCACGGATCAATGGCTTCGCGAATATTTCCATCGAAGCTGATAGATATGGACATCTTGATTTAACGCGTCGACTGGCGTTAGTAGCGTGTCTATTGTATTGATGTGATCATTTGCAAATTAATGATAACAAATTAATTGGTCTAGTGGTCGCAAGCACTACTGCTGGGCATGAGTTCCCGGGTTCGTGCGAAGTGTTATTGGGTTTTGTTATCTGGAATTTGTTAGTAGCAGCCCGGAGTCTGGATCTGTGCCCGGTTGATTGTAATAGACTCGTCCCCTATTACATGGGACTTAAACATAACTGGCGAAATGTGGGTGTACTATAGGTACAGTCACGAGCGCCAATATGTCAACACTTGGCAACTTTCAGTTGCGATTTTTTCGTGAAATAACGAATGCAGCGTTGAACGATACGACTCATTACATAAACTTATGGTTTCGAAAATGCTATGTTCGTAATAACATTAAATTTCATTAAATAATGGAGTAAATCGCTTATGAATAAAGCCGAGTGTGTACATACTTTTGCTCGTGACTGTACAACTCTGCTCAACCCTTCGGAGAAACAGGGCATGATGTTTTTTTATGTAATCAATGATTAAAGACGACGACGTACCTTTTTTTTATACAATACTAGAAATTGGTATGGTAGAAAATGAACCCAAAAATTTGTTGTCATACTGATTGAAAACGTTACCTAATCGTTTTTCAGGCTTCGCCGAAGTCAGGTAGACGTCGAACGACACCAAGCTTAATAACTAACTTAAATAATATAATAACTGCAATTAAGAATCTAATCACTTCCAATCGCATCCACATAATTCTCATTTCTAATAAATAACATCAAACACAAAAAATTAAACTAAATACACAAAGAAATGGGTTGGAGTAAACAAATAAAAATTCGACACAGGAATTTAAAACCCAAACCCTATAACTCAAATCGTACCACCGGCACCCAGGAACATTCGATAACACAATAATCCCTGCCCTACTTCCCCGATCCAAGCGACCCGATGCCAAAATAATTTCCTACTACCCCACAATACGTTCAAATTCAAAGTCAGTCAAGCCTGAAGTTTCAGCGGCGACGCTGCGTCGCGCCGGTTGCTTAGCAACGGGAGCTTGTCGCTAAGTAAAGTTTAAAGTTCGGAGGTTGAATCAATTGGAAAGTTGGTCGAAAGGTATGCGGGATGAATGAATGGGGGTGAAAATAAAATTGGGTTGATGGTAGTAATAATGATTACGTGAAAGAACAATGTTCAAAACGTCCCCACCCTTGTAGCACTTTAACACCTATGTTAATCGAAGGACCATAACCATCTTATCATTTTATTGTACGACGGCGAAACTGAAATGTTTATCCGAAAAAAGTTATATCGACATGAAGAAACCGGTATCAGTCAAAATAATAATTATGTTACAGATCACGATGCTTTTCTTTTTTAATTATTACTGTGGGATGATTTCATTCGGAGTTTTCAAACAACTCTTTGGAATAAAAGGAATAAAAAAAAAGTTAATAAATGGTGACTCCCGCACGGGAACAACTCACGGAGCAGAAAAAAGTTCAATGAAGAATTCTGCTGAATATCGTTTTTGAGAAGTAACTGTTGACGTATTTTTTAGGAGTTCTCAAATAAAAACACCGTCTTATCAATTACAAATAAAACCCCTTTGATGTGTTTTCAGTATCTATTACAATATTGTCCCAGGCACTGGCTGGCCCAACGAAATTCTCTAAACGCCTTCCAACGGATTTTGTGGGCCTGAGCATGTGGCTATGAGCCTCACATGCCACCTACAAAAGACAGAAGCGCAACTCAGCTCACAAATGGACAAGCGAATAAATCGCGTCTAATAACAATTTTGGTCCGCTGGGTCATTGAAGCGATAAACGGGAGATTTAAACGCGACTTTAAAATGTTCAGGAACGTAGTATTCAATAAATCACTTCCTCACCTCTTCACTGACTTCCAAATTGTTGGAGCGCTTCTCAATACCTTCAAGGAGCCTTTTCATGATAGTGTCTACGCCACAGACTTCGTAGAACGAATAAGTCACATAATTCATACCAACAATGACTTGGGCAACTACGTTGTTGCAGAAAATGTTAACAGGCAGCGGGCTGCCTTCAGGACATTGACTGACGACTCCATAAATATGCCATTCCCTGAATTGTCAAACGAAGATATTATTTTGTTTAGCTTGGGGACATATCATCTAAAACTGGCAGCTTCCTATGTCAGCGAACATTTACGTGGCGGCGTCTATAACATAGAGGTTTGTGCAACTCCAAGCCCAATTATGAATCAATACGGTATAGACACGGAAGATTGCACTCTTCTAAGGGGTCGAATTTTATCAAAACATAGTTCAAATGCGACCTGTTACACGTATTTAATACTGAATAACGCATAGGGCATAAACGCTATTCAGGCATATTACTGCTCATGTTTGACGGGTATGAGGACACTTGGTGCCTGCGCGCATGTCGTCAGTATCGTGTGGTACTATGGGATTGGAAGGCGTTTAGAGAATTTCGTTGGGCCAGCCAGTGCCTTTTTTTTTTTTCTTGGGTGGGAAATCATCAAATGACCCCTCCCGCTCTGGGCGGAACGGAAGGGAGTGTTACTGACTAAAACCCACCCGTGTTCCTTCAGTTGCCTGTGCCAAGGGCCACGGTATCTCTTTCGAACAACCCGCAGCCCTGGCGGTATCGGCCCTAGCGGGACCCGTCAGTTCGTGCTGACATCTCTTTGAGGCGCGCGTGGAACACAACGCGCCGTCGACCCGGGCCTGGTCCTTACCGAGCGGCGAGCTGCCCATTGCTCTCCGCCCGCAAGCCCGCGCCTACGGTGGCCGGGAGTCGGCTGTTGACTCCCGTCCAGGGCGTCTCCTACGGCGGCTAGGGGCGTGAGGGCCAGCCGGTGCCTGGGACAGTATTGTAATAGATAATGAAAACACCGAATAAAGGTTTTATTTGTAATTGATAAGATGGTATTTTTATTTGAAAACTCCTAAAAAATACGTCAATAGTTACTTCACAAAAATTATATTCAGCAGAATTCTTCATTGAACTTTTTTCTGCTCCGTGAGTTGTTCCCGTGCGGGAGTCACCATTTAATTCCAAAGAGTTGTTTGAAAGCTCCGAATGAAATCATCCCACAGTAATAATTAAAAAAAGAAAAGCATCGTGATCTGTAACATAATTATTATTTTGACTGATACCGGTTTCTTCATGTCGATATAACTTTTTTCGGATGCACATTTCTGTTTCGCTGTCATACAATAAAATGATAAGATGAATATGCCCCTTCGATTAACATAGGTTTTAAAGTGCTACAAGGGTGGGGACGGTGTCCATACATTTTGAACATTGTTCTTTGGTCTTGATATTTTTGGCTACGGAGATATTTTTGATTCTTACGTGGAAACATGTAATGAGGAAAATCTTTGGGAAAGTCGAACTTAATGGTTTAAAAGCGGGTACACGAAAGACGTGGTGCTCCATTCTTTGTTATTTCTTTGTACAACAGCTCTTCACCATAAAGTGATGTTATAATAACCTCTACAAGCGGCGGTGGGTACTTAAATGTACGTCCGGTGCTTCCTGGGTAGTGGGTAGTCAGCCAGCTAATGACTAAAAAACTTACTAACAAAACTTGTTGAATGGAATGGAATTTAATGTTTTAACAACGACATAAGCAATTCATATGTAGTTCGTGCAAGAGTATAACTGGTACAGGACTAGCTTCTCCTAAGGCCTACACTATGCAAGCAGTGGGTGAAGTCCCTAGATGATGATGATGACATACGAGAAAAGAATTACAAACTAACATTACGAACACAATCAGAAACGGTAAAGGAAAACATCGTGAGGAAGCCGACATGTCCGAGAACCAGAAATTCGAGGACATGTGACATCTACCAACCCGCACTGGGCCCGCGTGTTGTATTACGGCCCACTCCCTCTCACAGAGAGGCGGCATGTGTCCCAGCAGTGGGAACATTATAGGCTGATTATGTGTGTTATGTATTATGATCAGATACGAACAACATCTCAATTTTCTCACCCGTGACATATAATGTCAAAGCTACAAGAACAGAAGTACACCTAAGAATCAATACTAACAAACAATACACAGACACAAAGGGAGTGTCACACCACGTCACTGACCATAGTGTCTCCACACAATGGGAATATCGACACTATTGTGGTGTTATGTTACCGAATAAGTGACGTCATGGTTTCTTTTTGTTTGGGAGACAATGGGTGGAGCTGTTAATCCGATATGAGGGGTAATGGCGAAATTTTCTTTAGGTTTTTTTTATTACAGGGGCGCCTTTCTTAGTAAAATCGGTATGCATACAAACTGGTGAAGAAATGTATGGCTACAAGGCATAAAAAAACCGGCCAAGTGCGAGTCGGACTCGCCCATGAAGGGTTCCGTTACGTTACGATTTATGACGTATTAAAAAAAAACTACTCACTAGATCTCGTTCAAACCAATTTTCGGTGGAAGTTTATATGGTAATGTACATCATATATTTTTTTTAGTTTTATCATTCTCTTATTTTAGAAGTTACAGGGGGGGGCGGACACACATTTTACCACTTTGGAAGTGTCTCTCGCGCAAACTATTCAGTTTAGAAAAAAATGATATTAGAAACCTCAATATCATTTTTGAAGACCTATCCATAGATACCCCACACGTATGGGTTTGATGAAAAAAAAAATTTGAGTTTCAGTTCTAAGTATGGGGACCCCCAAAATTTATTGATTTTTTTCTATTTTTGTGTGAAAATCTTAATGCGGTTCACAGAATACATCTACTTACCGAGTTTCAACAGTATAGCTCTTATAGTTTCGGAAAAAAGCGGCTGTGACATACGGACGGACAGACAGACAGACAGACAGACAGACAGACAGACAGACAGACAGACAGACAGACAGACATGACGAATCCATAAGGGTTCCGTTGCCATTTGGCTACGGAACCCTAAAAAGAACGTATACATATTTTATGGTTTCGAACTTTCGACCGTTTTTGAAGCTGAAGCAAAACTATTATTTAAATTCAAATTAAAAAAATATTTTAACCTTGACGGCCTTCTACAAAACAAGATTTATCTTTAGGAGCCAGGTTTCAACGACCGAGCCATTTTTTTTTCGAATTATAAAATAAAAAATAAAAAAACTATAAAATCCGACAAAGTTAAAGTTCTTATTACAAAAATTGACTAACGTTAATCCGAGTCGAAGTTGTCAATTTTGCATTAAGAGCTTTACGTTTGTTAGAATAAAGTTCAAAATACAGTAACTGACTCGAATGTTTAGGCTAGGTCTAAAGTAAGAACTCGTTTTGTAATAAGATGGGAAAGTTTTTGAAGAACTAATGGTGTCTGATTAATCATTAAATAGGTAACTAGAAAGTTCTAGAAAAACAAACAACCAGACTACCTTTCAATACTCCACACCTGGATCAAGGTTCTATCATATTACGTCACCAAAACCGTACTCACCATTTACCAATATCAATCTAATTAGCTCACCATCTAATCAGAACAAACAAGCCATAACGATGATAAAACCAAACTAAATGTAAAAATGAAAGCTTTCATAAAACTAAAAGCTAATAAACCCCTAGCACATAATGTACTTAAAGAAAATCTATAATCGGAAGAAATCTTCACAAACAAGCACTGCGCATGCGTACCCCCCTCCACAAGGGTGGGATCGATAGACTCCGGCGCCGTCATGTCTGGCGCCGGGATGCTGCTGTCTCCTTCACTCATGGAGATGTAGATATTAGGTTAAGTGAAATGGAAGATGTGGATGAAATTGGAGATGAATTGGGCGTGGTTGTCAAGATTAGGTACTAAGCTAGAACTTGCTAAGACAGGGTACATTTTTATAAAGATATCAACGAAATACCTGTTTCTATGCAACAATGATGAAACGGTAGATGATTGGTAGAAAAAGAATGTGGTAACGTCATGTAATGAGAAAGACGTTAAATAATGACAAAACTCATTATGATATAAGAACACTAATTAACACATAAACATGACTAATACTAAGGAAGACACAAAGCCAAACTTAGATAAATTTTCGGATCGAAAATTGTGGACAAAGTTAATACATATACTTCCTGTTTTAAGAATATATAAGGATTTTAAGGGAAAAGTGGATAGAGAAATAAAGGCAAGCTACAAGACCATAGAGCTAGCACTAATGACGTAGTAGATGGTTCTACACCCACAAATCATCAATCAATTAGCAATACTATTAATATCAATGATTACGATCAAACAGATCATAATAACAACGAAATATAAACTAAAAATAACGAATAGATTAAACAAGAATATCTCAAGGAGAGATAAAAACGTCCGTACACCGCCAATAAACTTCCGGTCGCCACAGGAAGTCGTCACAGCGTACGCGGGAAATCCGATAGTTCTGTTTTTCTATTAGCGAATTAGGGGATTATTGAGTGGCCGGATATAGGGGAGGGACTGCCATTTTAATATATTTAGGGGATGATTGGTCAAATTGTTTGTTAGATGGGATGATTGAAGACCCTGATCAGATTTTAGGAATTAAAAGATGTATAATCAAAACTTATCTGGAAGATAATGAAATATTATAGCGACCACAAATTCTTATCTAACTAACCTGTATTGTCCCACTGTAAAGGCCTCCCTCTCCCTTCTTCGGCACAAGCAAAAGACAGAATTGTGTGGAACCACAGCGAACACAAATTACATAGTAAAAAATCTTCAACTATGCTTTTAAATAATGAAGGCAATAATATTCAGTTTCATAAAACACTATCGGATTACTATCTATCTTCTCGACATCATCGTGAAATAGGTAAATAAAAAACTGACAATATGAGGAAGGAAAGACGCATTATTAAGTCTTGTCAAGGAAATCTCGTAAATGATGACATTACTACCATACATATGCTGCATGTGATTAAATCGCTGGAGTTTTCTCTAAAGAAGAATATTTTACAACTCCTATTTAAAAAAGTAGACTTGAAAGAATCAACAAACCAACATCGAAAATTGCACCGTAGAAATCACCTCTTTGAAATATAAATGACCAATTACAAGACTACCGATAATGATACTCGTATCATTCTATTAAAAGTAATTTATCTTTACAAAAGATATCACGAAAGAAAATCCAAATACCAAAACTGAACACTAACAAAAACATTTCTTTAAATAATCCCCGATTATCCTTAAACAAGTCAGACTAATTCCCATTCATTCATCACCCCGTATAATCGAAGAAGGTAGGATAGGAGACAAGCCAATCATCTCCATAGGAGGTGACCCCCGTGGAGACGAAATTGACTCTAACGATCCTTGCGAACAACTAATGAATGACGATACTATTCCTGTGCACGTGAAATTTGTCTGATTAGAGAATTATACTGATAAGATAGCTAGGGGACTACGCAACGGTAATCGGGATTTTGATAAAGATAGTAACGAGAACGAAGTAGATTAGTTTAATCGTAAAAGTGCAAAAATAGTAGATATTGACATTGAAATCGGGCGAAACGTTATCTAACTTACATAACAAACTATTGCAGGTATCTATACGAAAACCTCGATGCGTACTAAAGTCGTCTGCCTAGCCTTTTCCCAACTATGTTGGGGTCGGCTTCCAGTCTAACCGGATGCAGCTGAATACCAGTATTTTACATGATGCGTACTAAAGTATACTTACTATTTACATAGGTAAGAATTAAGATAAGATTGCGAATTTTAAATGTCAAGAGCAACTGTTGTAACGATTGTAGAATTTATGAATGGAACTAGCTTCCATTCAATGAATAAGAATAAGAAATAGAACAACAAATTTATTTTCCGATAACACAACCCTGTAAAAGATAGAAAAATGTGTGTAGGAGCTACTCGGAAAATGTTCAATGAGGTACAAGATATCTGTGGCGGAAAAGAAACTGTATTCAATACTGGATAAACACGGGATAAGCAAACATACTGATTCAAAGACGTAAAATTTAATGCACGTCCAAACAGCTGAAGGAAATTCTAGTTAATTGGAAGACATACAAACGAATCGGTGAGAACCTTGAAGAGAACTAACGAGATGTAATCACAGAGGATGCAGGCGATAATTATACGTGGCTTGAGGGGAGCTGATATGTGGTTTTAATGAAAAGGTACGAATTATTGAGTTATGAAACGATGGGGCAAGTGATTGTAGTGATTTTAAATAAGATAAAATGGGCGAAATTTATGTTTTAGGGGTAAAGAATTATAAAGAATTATTAAAACTATTGAACCGCGTAGTATAAGTAGTCTATATGGATAAACTGCTTTATTTTATAAAATATAGAGGTTTATTTAAGATTTAATGAAACTTGAAGGGAAATCTACCAAACTGTAGATAATCATAATGTCTGTAATATACAAAACATGGAAACATTAAGAAACCTGACTAAACAGTTAAAAGGGCACAAATAGCGAAGAAATTCGGAATTACTGACGAAGTACCACAAATAATACAATAAACCCCGCGCTAAATAGGACACCAAATAGAAACCAATTGGATAACCATTAACAAAGCAACACACAACATAATCAATAGAACATATTACGAACGTGTTACCAACAGGAAATCTGTGAAATGAATTCAAAAGCCAAACAATAGTTTTTGACGAAACAACGGCCAGCGGCGAGTTCCAACCACCTGAAACTGAAAACTAAAAGTTGGAACACGTGGCCCCATACAAGTGGTGCTTACCTCGATCGGGAGCGGCGTATCATCTCGTCGTCTCGTTCCCACTTTAGAGAAATACTTTGCCTTCTCGCTCTCTCACACCCTGCTTGCTTGTATTGTTAATCTTGGCTTTAGAAGACTTGGAGAATTTATTTAAATGGAGTATGGAGAATAGAGGGAGATTGAGTTGAATTGTTCTAAGTCAGGGCCTAGTGTGGCTCCCTGCGTTGCACCTATCACTGGAGAAGTGTTGTGCAGTTGTGCAAGGTTGGATGCCGAGGGTGAGAGAGCGGGACCTCCGCCTCCGCGGACGGTCCACGGAGGAATGTACCGCGACCCCGGCAGCGCGCCAGGTTCTCGCACTTGCCACTATCAACGTTCTCCGAAGCTCATGAGGGGTTGATCCGCGCACGCGCCCTGCGAATCTCCCGTCCCTCACGCACCCGCGCAGAACATAGAGATGGGGGAACGAACTTTAGGGATGATATTCGGAGGGTGAAAAGACGATGAAAGATGGAAATGCATCTCGGACTCCGCTCGGATTTCCGGAGCTCGTGATTTTGTTTATTGATTCGTATCGGGGCAAAGACTTCCATGGGATGCTTTTTGGGGACGCCAAAGTTATTAATCCCCTTATCATGTCACTACAAGATTTAGTGCTCATGTTGTTACCAATAAAACTTTTTACTAGCCATTAATATCTCCCTCGACGATGGCCGAAATTTGCAAAAACAGACTCAATTGTACAATAAAAGAATTATAAAGAGGGTTAGGCTAACAATGCACCTGTGGCCACTTTGCTTGACAAAAGGCTGCTGATTGACAGGAAATTTGAAAATACACCACCTTCCACGCAAATATCACCCTTATTTTCAAACACAGAAGATTTTAAACAGTTCAATGAACTATATAGTTAGTGGGCCGAGATGTTACCCCAAAGAGTGTTGTTATAAAGGACAATTATGAATATTTACGTAGCGGAGTGCAGTGTGCGGTGGAACAGAAGTAATGGGCGGCGACGTGAAGGGTTGAGACGCCGGCGACACCGATGTGCATGACGCTGTTGATGTTGCGAATTGAAATATTGATGTCGTTATAGATATTGTTTATATCTATGGTACATTAGTTGGAATAACAATGGGAGTCACTGCTAGTTTGATGTATGATAAAGACACATATAGAAAACCAAACGATCTCATAATTATATATTTTTTATACTAGCTTTTATGTCCAGGGTATTTTAAAAGTACATTCACTTCAATCGCATCACAAGCGAATAACATATGCCTGAGTGCGACTTTTCCCTTTACGAACAGCCGCCGTTAATTATTTCCTTTGGAAAGATTTCAACGACATCGAGTTTAGGTTTCCCGGTCCACTGGTCTAGAGATATTTGCGACGATTTTTCTTATTAGTGGAATTATGAATGCTTTTTAACGAATTATTAGCCAGTTTTAAAGAGAGCAGTGGTGGCCCAGTGGTAACGGCCGCGACTTACGAATTGTAGGTCTTAGGTTTGAACCCAGACAGGCGCTTTATTTTGTGTAAATTATCATTACCACTGCCCTCAAAACGGTGAAAGAAAACATCGCGAGGAAACTGGCATGTCCTAGAACCAAAAATTCGAACCCGCACTGGGGTCGCGTGGTGGATTACGGCCCTCACAGAGAGGAGACCTGTGTCCCAGCAGTGGGAACATTATAGGCTGATTATACTTATACTATTAGCCATTTTTAAAGTAGTTATCTTTCCTTTATTTTTAATTGACTGATGCACTGTCTTCGTCAAGTTACGAGGGCGACACTGAAAGTTTTTAGAACTGGCCACTTGTAAACGATATAATAAAAAAATAAGTTCAAATTTTGAAAATGGAACTCTGCCAATATTATTGTGTATGTATTTTGTTCATTTGTCATTTGTTTACGATTTGGCGGCAAATTGAAAATTGTTTGCGTCACGTCAGCATGAATTTAACGCGAGAAAATTTTCGTACAATGATTTTTTATGACTTTCGATGTCATTTAAGTCAACAAGAAAGTTATGATAGACTTTGATTGGCCTTTCACGATGAAGCCCCATCTCGTGGCACTGTTTACAACTGGTTTAATGAGTTTAAACGTGGTCGCACTAATCTCACCGATGATCTACGTGAGGGACAGTGTTCTACGGCGACGACTGAAGATAACATCGGTGTTGTGCGGCGTATGATAGAGACTGACAAAAGAGTGACATATCAGCAGATTCAGACAAGCTTAGGCATCGGTATGAGTCAAGTGCACAAAATCCTCCATGAACATTTAGCGATCAGGAAGCTTGTGCCCGGTGGATACCTCATAATTTGACAGAGGCCCAAAAGCTCCGTCGTGTTGATTAGTTGGTGTCGTGAAATGGTTCAAAGATTTAACGGAGGTGACTCAAATGCTACGTTCGTCATACTTATGGGTGACGAAAGCTGGATTTATTGTTATGATCCTGAAACTAAGAGACAGTCTGCTGTCTAGGTGTTTCCTTCCGAGGAATCGCCAACTAAAGTGAAGAGAGGTCGAAGCGTGGGAAAAAAAATGGTGGCCTCGTTCTTCGGAAGGACAGATCATTACGCAACAATTGTTTTAGAGGATCGAAAAACAGTTACTGAGTGACTGAGCAGAGTAGTACACTAACAATTGTTTGCCACTTGTCTTGGAAAAAGTTCGGGAGAAGCGACCTCGCAGTAGGATCCTCCTTCACCACGACATCGCCTCGTCGCACACCGCCAAGCAAACAATCGACTACTTGGCGACGTCAGACGTGGAATTACTGGGTTACCACCCGCCCTATAGCCCCGACCTTGCACCTTGCGATTTCTTTTTATTTCCGAAAATAAAAGAAAAACTTTGAGGAAAACGTTTTATGGACGCCGAGGAAGCAGTGGCTGCGTTTCAACATGCCGTCGAAGAGACCCCTAAGGACGAGTGGGCAAAGTGCTTTTCTCAGTAGTTCCATCGGATGCAGCGATGTATTGATGTAAATGGGCACTATTTTGAAAAGATATAATAAAAGTAATAACTCCTAGTTTGTCCAGTTTTTTATTTTTTTAAGAATTTTCAGTGTCACCCACGTACATAAAGCGTCTATAAGCAGATTATCCTTGTATGACGGTGTCGACACTTATTTTAGACTACCACCTACAGACAAATCGCCCTTTATCCTTACTTATGACATGAATGGCTACAAATAGAGTATCCTAGGAATTTCGTATTACATAACCTGACGCCTATACCCTCCAAATGGATAGACAGAGGTGTTTTATACACCCACATGTTTCCAGAAGTCTCTTGTTATAGGGATACAGATAGGGGAAGAGCTAATGTTCGGGCTACTCCTGGGAAAATCCTAAAGATTTCTAAAATTCCTATTGATACAACATCATCCGTGTGCCGAAAAGCACGTCAAGCCCGGTCCCGTTTGGTCCCGGCTGTCATTTGTAGATCTTTGGACAGTCCTTACGGGTAGTCAGAAGCCCAAACGCCGGACAACCAGTCTTATCAAGGGGTATGGTGTTATCTAGTAGTTGGGTTGGGCTGGATTGTGAAGGTCAGATAGGCAGTCGCCCCGTGTAAAATACTGGTATTCAGCTGCATCGGGTTTCACTAGAAGAAGCTGATCAACATAGTTGGGAAAAGGCTCGGCAGATTGTTTTTTTTTTATCAACATCAACGTCTATTATTTTTACTTTCAAAAATAACCCTACCATCTTCATTCTCGCCATTGCCTACTTATTAGCGAGATCAATTTTCCTCTTCCCAACACATTATCAAAGTAAATATTGTGACATCCGCTGTATCACACGAATCAATTATGATTTGCCAGAGTTGCGTATGAGTACTTATGAGTGAACACTTTGCGGTTCATGTTCTAGGTAGGCCGTGAGTGTTTATGCTGATGATTATGTTGACACTCGAGGAGAAGGGGTAAACGGAATTGAGTAAGGTTGAAATGGGTAATGTCGTGGTTATAATATTGATGGGTGCCCTTATGCCAAACTTTCTACCAGTTTATTCTGTAAGAATCTCATCGCGTGAAGTGAGTGGTTAATAGTGTCAGTCCCTAGCTAGATCAGGTGGAATGACAGCTCACTTTATGTAAGTTTTCACGCGGAGATTTGTACGGAATAGGCCGGCTTATGTAAGAATGACGTTAACCAGAGATTATCAACTTGATAGTGCTCATGGTTGGACCTTGAGACATTGCGTTTCAGAAAACTGAGTGAAAGAAGAAATTCGCATACATAGATGACTTTGTTGAGCCAATACATATAGAGAGACCTGAGAAACCAGGCATTCTTGGAATTATACATTAAGTTGGCAAGAATTAAACTAGGACCAAAGTTAACACACGATCAGCGGGTAATGGCGTAACACACTAACAGTTGGAATGGCTTTCATTTTGATAGTCCAACAAGGCAACAACATTCATTGTGTCATCACGTAAGTTGAGTAGACAAATTTTTTGAACATATGAAGCTATGGATTAGCTATATTCCAAAGTGATTCGGATTGTGATTGATAGTGTGATACGCAATTAGGGTGCAGATTTGAAATTAAGTCAATATTTTTTTATTAAAACACTGTACAGGAAGTGGATTTAATTTACTTTTATACCTTTTCTAGTGACTTGGATAGACTCGTTTGATCCCTTAATATCTTGGATTGGGGGTTGATTATGCGGGCAGTCTTCAGACCCTTTGTTTTTTCAAAATGCCTTTCTTTACCAGCGTTTTGTTTTACGAAATTCCGTCGATACGTTCGGTAAATCGAAGGCACTTAAGAGTGACGTGTCTCCTGCTGTGCTGCGTACAAAATACATTTGGGTTTAAAGTGAGGGTCTGTCTCGAACATGAAAATAATACTGCTTGAACGTTTTTTGGGAAAATAAATGGAGATATATTTTTCCGTTCGACGTTTTGAATAATATTTGGGAGTTTTCTTTGACGTTAAGAGTCAAAGGAACTGCTTCCGTGCTTTTAAAGAAACCAGTAAGATTTATATATGTAGACACAGCTTCAAAGAATTAATCATTATTATAGACGCGGAGACCTAGTGAGAATGAATCTTTTCTAACTATATATATGTATAAAATTCAAAGTCCTGACTGACTGATATATCAACGCACAGCCTAAACCGCTGGTCCTAGAGACATAGAATTTGGAGAGTGTGTTCTTCGTGAAGAGTAGGCATCCACTAAGAAAGGTCCAAATTAGGTTTTTATGCAAAGAAAAAATTGGAAATGTTTCCCGGAAAAACAATTAAATCGGGTAAAACTGAATTTCCTTTTTCTATGGATTTTTTAATGAACTTTTTCTTTTTTGTTTCAATTGTTTATCAGTGGAAACTTGTAACTGGCCTTCAAATGTATATTGTTTAAGAAAGCTTTTTACATTGGCTGTAAGTTTCCCGAATAGAATAAACTTTGAAATTCCGATAGGACAACGTCTGTAGGGTCAGCTAGTAGGAGACTAGAAGATGAAAACTGTTTATAAACTCTAAATTGTGTGAATTACTGAGAAAGACTGAGCAGTGGTGGCCCAGTGGTAACGGCCGCGACTTACGAGTTGTAGGTCGTGTGTTCAAACCCATGCAGGCACTTTACTTTGCGTAAATTATTTCATCACCACTGCTCTCAGAACGGTGAAGGAAATCATCGTGAGGAAGCCCGCATGTCCTAGAACCAACAATTTGAAGACATGTGACACCTACCAACTCGCACTGGACCCGTGTGGTGGGTTATGGCCTACTCCTTCTCCCAGAGAGGAGGCCTGTGTCCCAGCAGTGGGAACATTATAGGCTGATTATGCTACGAAGAATATTATATTGAATTCAATACGTCATTTCGATAAAACCTCGTGGAAACGCCACGTGGTGGCTCTGAACCACAACGATCCACTTGAAGCGATAAACTTTATTGGCATCTCGTGTTACCGCTTTATTGGCTACGCTTTTAAATTCATCATATACCTTGATTTCAAAAGTTTTTTTTTACGTATGTGATGGTTAAGAAGTTGACGGTCCACCTGATAAGTGGTCTCCGTCGTCTATGGGCATCTGCAATACCAGAGGCATTCTACATGTGTAACTAGAGACAAAGCTAAAATGTCTCACGTGCCTGTAATTGCAAATGCACCTTTAAAGCACTGAAACATTGCTTGGAAGCAGAAATTGGTATGGAGGTAGAAGTTCTAAGGACGAGCTCTTTCACAAAGAGTTCTATCTAAGAGAGAGTCTAAGTTTTTACTTATGCACAGTATGAAGTTATCTTCATACATTTGTGCATGAGTAAAAATCACGGAAACTTAAACACAGGTAGACATTAAGCGTTGAATTTTGTGAATTGTATATTTAAAGAAGCAGATAGTCGGACAATTACTTGGGCAAGTAAAGTAGCCCAGAATCAACATCGATGGAAGGAATATGGACATTTTCCCACAGCTGGTCAAAAGAACCCGTGCCTTTAGAAAATACGTGATAATTTATGTAATTAGAAATATATGCAGGTACTCACCAATGATTCGCGTATCGTCACTTCGTATCGTTCGTAGCTAAACGTAACTATTTATAAAATAGGCACTTAGTCGTTTGTAAGGCACTCGTTTGGCGTGGTTAACTAAAGTCTTCTTCACATTGCAGTCTGTTTACCTGAGGAAGAAGGAGAAGATTGTTAGTATATAAATACCATGGTAACTATGCGATCTTAGAATGTAGCATACAGGAACAACATCAACATAAACTTTTAGACTTCTATCCAAGTAGGTTTCCAGTCTACGCATGGGGCACTGGGTAGAACACACATAACCTCCCCGGGGTGGCTAGAGGTGGTGAGGTATACCCGCATGTTGGTAGTAATGTTAACATCACATGAGTCCGGGAGGCTATTGCCATCAAACGTGAACAACTCCAAATATTACCGTAGGAATCGTTTTCATTTCTACAGTTCAGCAACATTTATTTACGTTGTTGACCAGATTTTTTTTTTTCGAACATATGAAGCAATGGCTTAGCAATATCCATATCTTAATCAATTCACTATAGCCTATTCTGGTCTATTGCCAAAGAAACCAGCAGTCAGTGACAATGGACCATTCGCCGAAGAAGAAAGATCCTTGAATACCAATCACGAAATGTAGTATGGACCTTGATAAGGGTAGAAGGAAGATGAATAATCATCGCAGTTTGTCCATGAAAGAAAATATCCCTCTCGGATATCAAGACAAAGTACCCAGTAACTTAGAGATTAACAAAAGCCATACTCAACTTAGTGAAACCATAAATAATACGATGACATAAATACGAGAAAATAAAAAGATACAAGTACTAATAAACAATAGTTTGGCAACTATACGTTGCCAGTCATTGACGTTTCCTAATCTCTGTTGCTAGGGGAAGGTTTATTGGCAAGCGAGCTGTAATCTCATTTATTTCAAGGCTTATGTGCATGTCCAGTGCTTGAAACCGCAGTAGCTTATGTACTAAGACTTTTTCTTCAATAAACATTTTACTTTGATGATTTTATGATCATGTATTAAAATAGGGGTAAGAATACATGAGACTTGCATATGAATACTGGTATTACTTCTTTGAATAGCACAAGATAGAAGTTTCCGCAATCTTATCCCCCAGTTATCTTTACATTCATCTAAATAGTTTTCCCTCCGAAAGATAACACCCCTCCCCAAACCAATAAATTAAAAAACCCGACACGAAAACTACATCAAATTTATCTCCGTAAATTTTCTAATAATAATAATCCAAAAAAATAACAATGCAATAAATTTAAACAAATCAAAATGCTATAAAAACAGTTTTCCCCCCTAAGAAGTTATTCAGTAACGGTCCCGTGTTGGGCGCCAAAAGTCTGTGGGGGAGCGAGAGGGGGAATAAAGTGCGCGTCTGTCTTTCTCTTGGCGCCAGTCGGGCCGGCGCCGTCTGGCAGTTGTCTGCCGCCTCCATGGAGCCTCTTACATAACCTGAGCCCGGCCACAGCCCGGGAATTCGTCCTTTAACTCGCAAAAATTTCACACACATTATGGAAATATACGAGTATATTTGGCATTAAATATAAGAGGAGATAAGAGTGAAATATGATACAATTTGCTCTTTTCCTTTGTTCTGCGTGTTTAGCTAATCCACTTGGTTTTGTGTAAGGATTATGTGATTTTTCAGGACCTCGTGGATGCAGGGCAAAATATATATTTTGGTGTTACCCGGAGATTTTCATATTTGTGTCTTGACAATTGTTAAAACACTTTACATTTTTGTCAGAACTACTGTAAAATTTCACTTCATTAACCAAAATTTAGGGCAATTTTTGACGAGTCATCAGCCAAACCTTTTCTAAACTATGTTGGGGTCGGCTTTTAGTGTAACCAGATGCAGCTGAACACCAGTATTTTACATGGAGCGACAGCTTATCTGAATTTTTGAAAACCATGTCTGATTTTTTTTTTTTTGTCTAGTGCCTAAAATTTTTCTTAGCACTAGAAGCTTTTATCGAACTTTATAAATCTATATCCTAAGTCTCAAAGCACAATATCTTTTGTCCCGTTTCATTACAAAGAAAATGGCGGTGACAGGTGAGATTTATAGGGCATACTAGTAGTTGAATTGAGGGCAAGTCGGCACCTACTCGACGGTGAGCGGTAAATAGGTCAATCATGACATAAGCACATAGCGGTTAGTTATTATATGAACTGGTGACGTGTTTAATGTGCACGTCTCATTTATCGTACAATGTTTTGGTGTACAAGTAGAGATGAAAGGAGAAAGGGTAGGCAGAAATTAGAAGTGAATAAATTGTAGTATAAAGTCTCAGGTGCCAGACAAAACAGAGCAGAGTGAGAACCCCGATCTGAGAGTATTTTGTAACAGAATATGTATTGATACCGAGGCAGTACGAATTTCGCCAGGTCAGTTATTATATTAATGTATACAAAACATTTTAAAAGAGTAACGGTGGAGTTTCTTGTCCATTATTGTCCATACGGAACTACCTTTTGGAAGGAGCAACTAGAAAAAATTCGCAAAAAAATTAAATTATATTTTATTTTTTTGCGAATTTTGACGATTACAAGTGTATAATTGAAATAAATGATTTGACTTTTGATTTTCGAATGCTAAGCAATCGAAGAGAGATATTGATGAAGATGTGGCCTAGTATCAGGAGAAGAATAATTAGTTTCATATTAATTTTGGACAAAAGAGTTAAGATTTATTTTCTCGAATAAATCTGAAGCCAAACAGGTATCCAGGCAAACCCTAAGTTTTTTAACACTCATTTAAAACCCAGACATCATCATCTGTCTAGCCATTTCCCAACAATGTTGGGGTCGGCTTCCAGTCTAACCGGATCTTATTTTAAAACCAAGGCATGTTAAGCAAATCACTGGTTAAAAAAACACATGTTGTATAGAGCGACGCGTGTCAGTGTTGACACGTGCCGTAACGCTGGTTATCTGCGCCGGCGCGTCGCACGTGCTAATAAACAGGCTCCTGTTTGTTGTGCTACATCAATGTGACAACTGTAGAGTATTTACGTATGGCACTTATTTTTAAAATCATGGCGAAACTATTTTTGATCGTAATTTTTTGTATTAGACTTCCTTTATTGGACTAATGGTCGCAAGCACGATTTCTAACCATGGAGTCCTGCACCCAAATTGTGTAACACACTTTAAACCACAATCAAAGTGATTTTGAAGGAAATTGCTAATTTATTTCTTCATATATTTGAAAACATCGTCACCGTAAATAACGCAATGAATGTTGTTAAACTGTAAAAATGAAAGGCATTGCTAGTGTGTTACGCAATTACCCCGCTGGGTTGGATCCCCGGGTCGGGCAGTGAGACGATTAATTCAAACGTTTCAATAACATAAGCGTCGGTACCATTTGACAAGAGAATTTAAATAAAGAACCAAAACTATTCCATATTTGACCTGCGATCGAACCGAGCATAGATCACAATCAACCAATTGTGGTGTACAGTCAACCGTACGTCAACAGGTAATAAGAATAAAACTTTAACCGCCCCTATCCCCAAACACTACGTAATAAAGTCGCTATAAAAGTCAAACTGTTACCATGTGCAAGCTGTTGACCGTACTAAGTAACGACGCGTGGCATGCGCGGGCGCAACGGCACGCGCTAACAATCACGCTACTGTTTGATATGTTACACCGACTGTTTATAATGTAATGACATGCTTGGGTAGAGGAAGATAGATGGCGGTGGTAGTGGGTTAGGTGTGAGATAAAGTAACATAAATGGAATACATGCTCTTTATTGAACACCATGGTAATCCTAACTAAATATTATACCTAAATGCGAAAATATGCTAATTGCTGCTAAATGCTGTTATTTAAATAAATAAATAAATAAAATTACAGACGAAGTCGCAGGCAACAGCCAATTGCCATATAAAAACAGAAAATGATACGGGTAGTTCAGACCTCTTAAAAGTGGATTTGGAAACTGTAGACAGATTTGTGAAGATCTTATTGTAAAAGCCAGTACTGTGAATGATATAATACTGAAAGGCTGAGCAGTATAATTAACACATTTCTCCAGGTTAAAGAAACTAAAAAAAGCTGTGAGAATTTCCGATTCCACTTGTTTTTGAAATTAGCACCTCCTACTGAGTCACAGTCATATTGTGCACATTCTGGCAGTAGCAATTTCCTTCGCAACTACGAACCAATTGCTACCCGTTCCAGAGGTTACACCAATAGCCAGACATATGGGCTACTAATGATGAAAATGAATGAATGAAAAAGTGTTTATTCATAGACATAATAACATTACATCTGCCAAACTACAAAGCTGTTTGTTGGCAGAGTTTTTTTACAAGCTTTTTTAGTACATAAACATAATTTATAATAACACTTTTCTACCATACATTCTTTGAATTTTATCTTTAAAATATCATGAATTCTGAGTAACAGACCAACCGACATATAAGTTCTTTTTTTATCGCCACGACTGTCAAAATATTAGCAAGCTTCTTTCGACTTCCTAACGTGTCGAACATGACACATATTCGTATCAGTACCCGATTTGCCTTGCCCCCAATAGTATTCAGCTGTCCTCTATTTGATTTAAGCAGTGGTGGTGCGACGGTAATGGCCACGACTTACTAGTTGTACAGACGCCTGCACATCAAGCTACTACAATCTGTCAAATTTCTTTAATAGATTTTCAACTTTATCACTGACGCCTTAAGGTTCAAGATTGATTGGGAAAATTTGACAGTTTCGGGTAGCTTGACCTGCTGGCGTCTGTACGTCGTAGATAAGCTTTACTTTGTGTAAATTATTTCATCACCACTGCTCTCAAAACGGTGACAGAAAGCATTGTAAAGAAACCGTCCAAGAACCAAAAATTCGAAGACGTGACGTCTAGCAACCCGCACTGGGCCTGCGTGCTGGATTATGGCCTGCTCCCTATCGGGGCAGAGATGGAGAGGCTTGTGTCTCAGCAATGGGGTCATTATAGGGTGATTATACTTATGACAACATTTTTGATTTGTGAACAGCATTTAGAAGACTCCTTTGATAACATATAAATGTTATTGTGGTTTTCGGAAGCGTATCAAATGGTTGTGGATTGCTATGCAGACCGGTTAGCATGAATGGAAGTAGTAAAATATCTGCGGTGCCTATCTACCCACGTATAATTTGTGCAGTGACCATAAGTAACGTAGTTATGTGGGCCGTGGGTGGTGCTCAACAACCTGTCATCAGATTATATTCAACGCCTTTTATAGTACGTGGGTGAAAATGGAGATGATGACTAGGAATTGACGTCTTGGCAAATATTGTTGCTACCATATTTTTATTTGAAGACTCTTTGCGCTGCGTAGCCTAATTGTTTGGATCTGTATTGTAACACACTGGGACACAGCCTACGGAAAGATCCGGGCATATGCGTTAAGTTTCAATGCATCAGAGATTCTTAAGGAAGGTATGGGCTGTGTGCAAAATCAAAAATATCAATCATCTTTACGAGAGCAGTGAATGACCTCAAAAGAATTTAGAATTCGTACGAGGCACTTTTTAATTTCTCTCACTTTGTATCATGAAACGTATATCGAACTCGCTTCTGCCCGCGACTTCATCCGCGTCTTGTTTTAATATTAGGTATTGCCTATCGCACTCGGTCAAATTCCAGCTACACCCGTCCCCAGAAAGAACAAAAACTCCTATCTCGAAGTACTTTCAATTTCACAAAGTTTACTTTCCAAGTGATGGCGTCAGGCCATATTTACCCATTGCATCAGGACAGTGGGTTTATCAACCTCATAAACGGCACACTAACCCACTTCGGAGCTGTAATATCTCATGAAGCAATGGTTCTCGAAATAGCCGCAGATTTAACTGTGGCGCTAGTGCCGCGACAGGTCATTGGTCTAGATTTGTGGAGGATGGATTAGTTAGCTGTTACATATTTGTTTTAATTGTGATTGAATATGAATCGTGTCAAAATTAACACGGTTGGCAAGCGAAGTTATGATTGGCGATTCATCAACTGGCGGTGTAGAATAGAATGTAATTGACTCAGATACATCGTGGGGAAACCGGCATGTCTTAGAACCTAAAAAAAATTATATATATGACATCTGCCAACCCGCGCTGGGCCCGCGTGGTGGATTACAGCCCACACCCTCCCACAGAGAGGAGCCTTGTGTCCCAGCAGTGGAAACATTATAGGCTATTATGTTTATGAGAATAGAATAATTTATTTGTGAAATATAGTTAGTAGGAGGTGGTGGTGGTGGATGGTATGTACTAAACAGTAAACATCACACGCTACTACATGCTCTTTTTCCAAAGCAAATGTGTAGAAATGAACAACCTGTTTGCCTTTTAATGCTTTTATGGACACTTAACCTGAACAGGCAGTGAAACTCTCCTGAAAGACATAATTTAAAAGTAAAAAAAGTAAAAAAAGTTCTTTCCAGCAACTCTTCGTAGAGTACATATATCAAAACACGAGTAAATAAAACCCATCTTCATCAATGAACATGAAAGTGGCGGTATTAACTGCAAATTTCGCAACATCGTTTATGGCACCGCTTCAAATTCTATCTCCTACTAGGCTCCACTAATAGGTCAAACATCCGGCCAGTAGGCGGTCTGCCTACGCTTGCAAAAGGTCGCAGGGCCCCATGCAATCATGGAGAAAGTTGTTCTCAGGTGGGCTTGAGCACCGAGTTTTTAATGTCCCGAATTGCGAAATGAAAAGTGAGGCAGTGAAACGAAATTTTGGTGTTATTGACGCCTGTATTTAAATTTTGTTTAGACTACATTCATCAGATATATGAATCCTGCGTTTGAATCCAGTAGCTATAGATCGGCTATCGGCCAATTAGCAGCTGCTATTTTAGTCCAGGATAGGATACTGGCTGCTGAATAGCATAACAACCATTCGATACGCTTCCGCGCCGCATTGAACATCAATCTATATTATCGAAGGAGTCCTCTAAACGTTATTCACAAATCGGAAACCCTAAATGTTTGACAGTTTAAATTAAATAGAGGACCGATATTCCGACAGCTATATGCTGTAGGGGAGCAAATCAGGTAACCGAAAATGAGAAATTTTCGACTCGGAACCCTGTCGAATGGTTGTGAATATAATATGCTAAATTGAAACTGTTTTCATTGCTCAAATATCGATGTATTATCTCTGGTTTCCATCGCTAGATTGAAATACTGGATCAATGTAAATCAGTCTTTACACTAGTAACATCCATCAATCCGCACTGTGTCGGCATACTGGATATACCGCCCGCTCCCTTACACAGAGACGGTGCCTGAGTCCCAGCAGTGGGGATATTGTAGGCAGATTAAGTATGTATGTATGTTTTGGTTTGAGGAGCAATTCTCGTAAGAACTTTCACAGTCTGATCTCAGTCTCAATTTGTCAAAAATACAACTAATTTCCCTACATGTTTCACAAGTTTTTGACATTGATTGTCGCTGAGATAAGATTTCGACTGGATTTTGTACGTGTACGTTTTTAATTACGGGAATTTGCCTTCAGATGTATGGACGTAAACGAAGTAAAAGCAGTATGTAAGGATCGCAGCAGGTGGCGTGCTGTAGTTTCTGCCTGACGCCATGGGAAACAACAGGCGTTTTTATGTATGTGTGTATATATATCTTCAAACATTTGATAGTTTGAGAAGACTTTGCAAACTGGGATGGCAAAGATGCTCAAACGCTCGCCACATATTTCCCACCGCTCATTGTTTTACCAGATTGCCCTAGAAGTAGGGTAAAGTTTTTGTAAAATTCGATTGATTTTCCTTTATTTGTTGGAAAGTATTATATATTTTTGTGCCCGGTTGATGGCAATAGACTCGTCCCTATTACATGGGAATCAAACATAACTGCCGAAATCTTGGTGTACTATAGTTACGCTTCTGCATAACCCTTCGGGGGTATAGACGCGATGTTATGTTATCTCTCGTAACTTGCTAAGCTACGTTTGGCGCCGGCGTTCTGCACTATTTTAATAGCAGTGCTTGCCTAATCTTGTAATGTTGATTGCTAGCCTGCACGCTAGATTCTTATGCCGCGTGTACTAACGTTTTCACGGTCAATTACCCCGTCATCTAGCTTATTGCCTTACGGACATAATCATGCTTACAATTGTTCTATCTTCGACACAGCGAGTTTCTGCTTGTATTTATGCACAATTGTCGAAACTGGTGTGCTTGTTTAATTGATCACCATCCTTCTGCTCTTCATCATCATCATCATTGGCAGCCATGTTCGACCCACGGCTGAGTATAGGCCTCCTCCATATTGTGCCATGCTTTCCTGGTCTGTGCGAGTCTCATCCGTGACCCTAATTCACTATGATCACTTTTCGCGCGGTTTCGCTCATTGTGGCATAGAGAATACGGCCGCAGGTCTTCCGCGCGATTTTTTGTAGGTCGTCCCACCCGGCCCATGCGGCCAGGAGAAACGGTAAATGATTTTATTACTGTAAGTAGATTTGCACAAACACTTTTACGTCAATCATATTTTTAAAACTAGATGAGGTCGGGCAGTAGCGTACGACCAATGGAACAACACAAAATTCAATAGGTGTGCCACGGACAAATATTGCATTTATCAAACCCTTATTATAAACTGCAGACACGGTCTCCGTTCACTGTCCACTCGACATTGACATCACTTGCGCAAGCGCTTACGACATCGTCGTTGGAGTCGCCATTTTTATTCGCTACATCGACTAATATGGCGATTTGTTTAAGAGGAAACATTTGTACAGCCTCGTATCGTAGCCGAATTAAGTTTGTAAGTTTATAAGATAAAATCTACCCTTCTCACATAAATTCTCTGCTAACTAGCAGTAGTAGTGAAACCTCACTACTACTTTGCCTGTGGCTTCGCACGATCCCACGGGAACGTAATACAGGGACAAAAAGTATCCTATGTCCTAACCCAGGTCATGGTGTTCCTAAATTTAAAAATTATAAATACAAACTCGTTTCTCTCATGACTGTATGAATGACGTAACGTCGTTATGAATGGCCGTGACGTGCCGTGTGTCATGATCAGTTCGAGGAAAACTGGTATAAACATATGTATTTGTATGTTAGGAAAATAAATAAATAATATTGTGTATCAGCTGCTGAATGGATGGGATAAATACATAGTATAGTAATCTTTTTACAGGAAAACACCATGACAGACATGTGACATTCATCAAACCGCGAGGTAATTGCGTAACGGACTATCACTAGCAATGGGGACAGTTCCACAACTTCATTGCGCTATTTACGTTGCTGAGCGGACACATTTTTCGAATATTTGTATGTAGCAATTGATAAGCAATATCCTTGAAAATGATACAGATTGTTGTTTGAAGTGTGTTACGCAACCTGCCAGGGTAGCGGGATTGTCCGAAAGGGTTACCGCTGCCCTGGAACATAAAGGGCTAAGGAAGGAACACGGGTGGGTTTTAGTCAGTAAGAGTCTGACACTCCCTCCTGCTCCACCCAGAGCGGGAGGAGTCATTTGATGATTTCCAATCCTCAAAAAAAAAAAAAGTGTGTTACGCAATTCGGGTGCAGCACTGTGCCCGTGTCGTGGATTTCGGCGCACACCCTCTCACAGACAGGAAGCCTTAGTCCCAGCAGTGGGAACATTATAGGCTGATTATGTCTATGAGACATCTTTTTAAGACTCTTCTCAGACAGCGGAGGAAGAAGCATTGATCATCACGCCAGCTTACTGCGTGTTGGCGATTTCAGACTTTCAGGTTCGAGGTTAATGGTTTTAATCTCATTTTAGCGCTCGTTTTATAACCCTCGAGATTGATTTAACGCTGAGGGACACCGTAGTAGGTGAAAGACCAAGGCAAAGATGTCATGACAAGCTCCACTTCTGCCAAAAGGACTGGGCAGTATTAACTGGAAACAAAAATGAGTGGAAACGGGATCTAAAAGCTTCTGAGACAGAGGCCTTTACACAAGACTTTAGACACTCGCTAGAAAAGCACTGGTATATCCACAACATCATCATCATCATTTGAGCCCGGAATCACCCACACTTCCCGGTTTCATCTGCCACACTTCCCGGTTTTGTGCGTCCCTCATCCAGGTGTTTCCCGCGACAACGGGAAAACAACTGGGTTGACGACATCGTCAACCCAGCGCGCTTTTGGACAACCCTAGTTTCTTTGGCCGAACCTTGGCCACCATTCGGTCACAGCTTTACTCCTTCGGTCACAAAACCACAAAATAATAAAATTAAACAACATAAGCGATTAATTCCATAACATTTATTTAAATAACATGACGATACAGTGCGGTGGAGTCATCCCGTTAGGTGAAAACAAAAACAAGCGAATCATTCGAATCGCTTGTAGGTCAATGTCGTTTATATTAGCGCAATTTTGAATACGCTCGGTCGAGGAAAAAACATTGTATTTGTAGCAAATATGGAGAAGTGGAGTAAACATACATATATGCAGACAGTGACACAAGGAGCAGTGGCAACTACGCAGCCCATCACGCTTGGCTTGTATTCCCAGAAAGGGTAGGCAGAGGTGTTTTGTAAACCCACATGTTGCCAGTTATATTGTAAGTGAAGAGCACTGGTGGTAACGGCCCCGACTGACAGAGTTGTAGGTCGAACTCAGGCAGGCGCTTTACTTTGTGTAAATTATTTCATCACCACTGCTCTCAAAACGGTGAAGGAAAACATCGTGAGGAAACCGGCATATCTTAGAACGAAAAATTCGAAGACATGTGACATCTACCAACCCGCACTGGGCCTGCGCGGTGCCTACCCCTCTCATCGATAGGAGGCCTGTGTCCCAGCAATGGGAACATTATAGGCCGTCTATGCTTATGCCTGTGGGTCCTAGCGTGATGTTAAGTAGCCAATAGCCGCCCTCAAGAATCGGGCTATCAAATGCAAAAATATTTTTCCAAATACGACTGGTAGTTTCAGAGATAAGAGCGTTCAAACCAAGAAACAAACTCTTCAGTTTTATTAATAGTATAAATTTTATTATTAATATTTAGCAGTCAACTGCTGAACATAGACCTCGGCAATAACACGTCACTCCTCTCAATCTTCATCTTTCCTCAACCAGTCACCTTACAAGAATCACCGCTCTACATAGCCTGATTCATATCCCATTTATTTCACCATGATTCCTTCAGTAGGCCAAGGTAAGGTGCTACACTCAGAACCGTGTGGTTTTCCCCATGACGCTGAACTCTTAGAAGAGTTTCTGACACAATGCTCTTCAAATTAATAGGTCAATACGCAGCCGTTAACATGCCATAACGAGTTTTAGAAAAACTTCGGCTTTGTGTCACGTTGTCTCTGTCACTTATAACAGAGTGACAGTTTCTTTCTAAAGCTGAGTGAATACATAAGAGGAAGTCTGAAAGTGGCACCGTGACTGAAAGGTTGTGAGGAAATCGGTTGTCATGTATGGGCAAGGGCATGTGTTGCGAAGGAATGAAGAAAATGTAATAACGTAAGAGTTTTGAGTATGAATGTGGATGGCAACAAGAGTAGGGGAAGACCAAAGAAACGATGGATGGACTGTGTGAGAGATGATATGTCAAGTGGTGACTACCAAGATGACGACTAATAGAGAAATATAGAAGAAAAAGACATGTTACGCCGACCACAAATAAATTGGGATAAGGCAGGAGAATGATGGTGAGTCTCTTTGTAAAGTTCGATGTGTCTCATTTTACGGCCGGTTGCTGCGACTTAGTTACTATAATAGTAGGTATGTTAGTCATTCTATATAGCGTAAGGTCAGGTCAGCGATAACAGACATATTGTTGGAAACATGCACTAAGTTGTGTGTACTAACAATAAATTATTATGTCGTCGCTATATCGAGATATCAGCAAGTTCAACACTCAAGGATATGCGTCGATGTTCTGACATTATTTCATAATTAAAGTATAAACTCGCGACTTTTATTTTTGGGGGTAGGCAGAACGCTGTATCCTCACGACTCTTCTTTAGATCGTTTATAAACGGGCTATAACTGAAACTATTCCCAACTATATCTGAGTCTGCTTCCAGTCCAACTGGATGAAGCTGTATACCAGTATTTTACATGGAGCGACTGCCTATTTGACCTCCACAATCCAGTTACTGGGTAACACGTTGTCCTTTGGTAAAACTGGTTGTCAGACTTTTGGGCTTCTGACTACCCGGAACAACTGAAAAACCTCCGAATGACAGCCAGGAACAACGCGAGACACGGAGGGATCTCAATATTTGTATTCCATTGAAATCGGCTTCCAGTCTAACCGGATGCAGAATACCACCACGAATAACGATGCTCACCCATCCACGAACCGACCGCGGCAAGCGTAACTTAATCATCGATGCACCCGTGCGGCTGTTACCATTTAGCTACGAGTCCCTAGTGTCGAGTTCATAAGTCCAGCTGAAAACCAGCGTCATACACTAATTGTCTGGCATTTTTGCTGAACTGGGCCTATTTGGCGCAACCGCGAGGCACTTTCCTACTAATTTCTCACAACGCACTTAACACTTTTTATTTGCTTTTTTCTTTCTATTTGTATATCTACTTCTTTTTTACTAGTAGTATTATAGTAGATGTGTGCCTTTAGTGTGTGTTAAATACATGTATTTCCTTTCTTCCTACTATATTATAATTATATAAATATTATAAACGCGAGTTTGTATAGATGAATGGATGTTTGTTACTCTTTCACGCAAAAAATACGGATATGGATGAAATTTGGTACACAGATAGTTTATAACCAGGATTAACACATAGGATACTTTTTATCCCGATATTCTCACGGGTTCGAAACTTATGCGGGTAAAACCGCGGGGCGCAGCTAGTCTTTCTATAAACTGTCATTCAGATTTATATCTCCTCAAATCTGTAGCGTTATTTCTTGCTGTCATTCAAATAATGAGTCACTGGCCCTGACTACGAGACGACTTCAGATGATGATGGTGTATAATTATAGCCGAAATCATTGACAGAACGGTACTATGACATCAATGGTGTTTGAAGAATACTTTTGGCAATGATGACTATTGAAATGAACGACACATCATCTAACAGAACTACTTATGAAAGGGATAGTCCGGGTTGGTACAGACGCCAGCACATCAAGCTACTATAATCTGTCAAATTTCTTTCTGTTAGGGTTAATGGAGGAACACCAAGAAAAGGCTGTTATAAGGATTTATATAATACGTTTAAAATATTTATATATTGGAAGGTGTGTTTCCTATAATAGATTTTCAACTTTATCGATAAAGCATTAAGGTTCAAGGTTCTTTTTTTCCTTTAACCTATATTGTCCCACTACTGGGCAAAGGCCTCCCCATATTAACCCACCTTTCCTGGTGCTGTGCCTTATCGGTTAGGATCGAGGCCAAATCATCACCCGTCTTCAGGATTCAAGGTTGATTGGGAAAATTTTACAGTTTCGGGTAGCTTGATGTGCTGGCGTCTGTACAATCCTACTAATATTATAAACGTGAAAGTTTGTATGGATGGATGGATGTTTGTAACTCTTTCACGCAAAATCTACTGAACGGATTTGGATGAAATTTAGCACACAAATGGTGTATAACCAGGATTAATATATAGGATACTTTTTTATCCCGATATTCCCACGGGATCGAAACTTATGCGGGTAAAACTGCGGGGCGCAGCTAGTCATTCATATTTCATCGCCCAATGCATAGCAATGTTCCAGCAATTTACAGGCACACGAGATATTGGCTTCGTGTCTAAGATCGGCGCCGTTTCGGCTAATCCATTGGTGTCTTGAGCTTACGGCAACCACTTTCCATCAGGTGGGCCGTCGGCTTTTTAAATGTCTGTCCTTTTCTCACAGTTTAGGACTCCAAAATAGGAATTAAATATCGGCTCTTAGCGATAAGACCGCCCATTGTGTAAGTCTGTAATTTATATGGTGTACATAATAAAGATATTCTATTCTTTTATTAGATGTTCACAAAAACAAGCGCCAAACATTATATTAGTGTTCAATAATATTAATTTTTAAGAAAACAAAATGGTCATCATATAAAATTCGAATAAAAACAAGCCGTAAAATAATGGTATTACAACTAACGATACTATGATACATTTATGGGGTTTTATCAAGAGTTTCGCCATTGATTCATATAGATGAGTCATATAGTGTAGTCATATTATAGTTACTAGGAAGCAGTGGATGCTGATATAAGAATGTTTCCTCTCTGCGCGTGCCTATATGCTAAATTATAATGACTAATACCAACTGGTACTTATAGTAAATAATGATTTTGTAATTGTAACCAAGCTGCGGGGTACTTGCGTATCACACTAACAGCAGCAAGGAGATTTATTTCGACAGTTCAACAACATTCACTGCGTTATTTCCGTTGTTAAGCAGACAAATTTTTCGAACGTTGTTACTCAATTAGGGTGCTGGATAGGTTCCATCAGAACTGGAAGGAAGACGCACCGGCTCGCGAAAGATGGAAGGAGGGGAGGGCGGACTTTGCCCAGGAGTTGGACAGCGTATGTTGGTAAAAAATGTCTATATAGACATCGCAGCAGACCAAGACGAAGATTGAAGGACGAACTTGAATCTTAACATAGATATCCGACTCCTAACGAAAGGACTGGCCCGTCGTGAGTGGGGAAAGGGAGGCCTATGCCCTTCACTGGGACTTAGACAGGCCTGTATTAATAATCTAATGTCAATTGGAGACTGAGCGGAAATCCAAGAGTTTCTGACAAAATGGAACATATCTTTCGAGTTTCACGTTCCTGGCGTAGGTTGTGAATTGTCTGTCAGGAATCACTCTCGATACTTTTATTTATAACCTGGCTTTTACCCGCCGGATGGAGGTCGTAAATAAACAAGAATGTACAGACGCCAGCACATCAAGCTACTACAATCTGTCAAATTTCTTTAATGGATTTTCAACTTTATCTCTAAAGCCTTAAGGTTCAAGGTTGATTGAGAAAATTTGACATTTTCGGGTAGCTTGACCTGCTGGCGTCTGTACTACAGGGATAAAAAGTATCGTATGTTCTAACCCAGGTCATGGTCTACCTCTGAGCCTTTATTAAAATCTGTTCAGCCGTGGAGACGCGAAAAGATAACAGACAGACTGTCTTTCGCATTATTACCAGCTTCTGCCCGTGACTCCGTTCGCATGCATATACTATGACACTCGAGGATAATGGAGCTTAGTGAAATAATTATTATATTAAAAATAGATTATTATAGTATGGATTTTATATCCAGACGGACATAGGAGTAGGTATATGAGGAGGATCGTAGCACACAACATTCTATAATTTCTGCCTATCTCCATCTGTAAAAGGCTTGAACTAATGTATGTTTGTCAAAGCAAAATGGAAGGTTGATTTTCTTTAACCCACTCAATTTGTCTCAGCATGTAGCCGACTGAACGTCTGAGTTCAATTCCTAGTTAGGACAGTAATCGTGTGTTTTTGTTAAGAAAATTGAGCTAGATAAATAGCTCAATAATAAACCGTTTGGGCTCACGGGGCCCGAGTGCGCGTTATTTGTCGCTGACTGTTCGACACCTCACGTGACCAGAGGGCTGGCTCGTTAATTTATCTATCTAATTTATTTAACTAATGTAAATCGTTAGTCAAGTAATAATTGTATATCATCATAATCAGCCGTCAGCCGAGACTTCCACTGCCGGACATAGTCTTTCCCAAGCACCGTCACTTCGACCGGTTCTAATAATTGCATAAGGATGAGCAATTCTACCAAATATTAATATTTAATACATAGTATTTAAAGGAATAAACTCAGATATAGAAGACGAAGGGGTAAATTGGACGCAATTTGTGAGAGGCCTATGACAGGAAGTGAGCAGAAATAGACTAATTCACTTAAATTAGCCTAAAAATACCCACTGTTGGACACAGGCCTCCTCTCTGTGAGGGAACAGGCCGTAATCCAGCAGCCGAACACAGCACAGGCTGGTGGATATCACATGTCATTGTTTTTGAAGCGAATACTTCTTCAGGCGCACTTTGAGCTCTTTCTGAACAGTGAGCGTTCACAGTTTCGTTGAACAGTCATGCTCGGTGATGCTGAATCGTGTATACCCGGCTTCAGTCGTAAGTTTCCACTTTTATCGTGCCGTTTTTTTTTCTGCAGTCCTCTTTGTCCTGACGAGAGAGAGAGAGCGAAGAGTAGGGGAAGGCCTAAGAAACTATGGATGGACTGTGTGAATGATGATATAGTTAAAAAGGGGGTGACTGTCAAGATGGCGGCTAATAGAGAAATATGGGAGAAAAAACATGTTGCGCCGATAAATTGGGATAACGCAGGAGAATGATGATGTCTTTGTCGGACGAAGAATGAGCTAGCTTGACGTTTTTGCCCCTAGATGACAGCGTTAGTCATTATCAGTATTCAAATTAAGACCTCTATTCTCCATATTTAGTCACCAGGAACTTGTCACAATCATTTACTAAACCAACACCTTTTATCATCCATTTTGAACTCTAGCAGTAAACACGTAAGTTTAAAATGGAGTAACATTTTTACGACCTTAATTATATTGTAATACGGTTCATGTTTTAAATACATATTATGCATTTGACCTTGTTGAATGTTGACTCATAACAGCTTAGATAATAGTAGAAAAACGATTCTTATTATTTGATAATAAACAGCATGAAACAGCTGTCTTATTTATGGTCCTTCACAAAAATTTGGTCCAAAGAAACCATCGCTAGATTAGGGAATACTATAGCTATTGTACATAGAAAAGTCATAAATTATCATAACACTACATAACATAACATTATGCTTGTTTTCTCCGAGGGGTTAGGCAGAGGGGCACCTTAGTACGCACGCCGACATATCAAGCTACACATTTCCAGTTTATGCTGACTTCTCATTGTACAATAAGCTTATACAATACGAGGTCAGCTAAAACTGGAAACGTATAGCTTGATGTGTCGACGTGTGTACACCCACACTTCGCCAGTTATGTTTAGTCCCATGGGCCATGTGATAGGGGCGAGCCTGTTGCCGTCAACTGGGCACAAATCTAGACCCCAGAGCCAGTCTATCGAATATTGTGTGGAAATGCCGCAGTGCGGCATTTGAAACCAATAAGTACTGTAATCTGTACCCCGTTTTCGAAAATGCTATAGGCATAAGTATTTTTGACAGATTGACACTGAGATCAGACTGTAAACGTTCTCAAAATTACCAGATTTGCCCATCAGATGTTACAAGTTATGTTAGGGTCCTTGTACATTCTGCCTTTAAGGCATGCAAATATTATTATGACACAGAGAAAAATATTATCACACATAATAAACCGGCTAATACTGGGGATTGACACTATTGACAGCTCACTTCACCCAAGTTTTCACGTTGAGATTTTTACAGAATAGATCTGAGATCTATCTTCGCTGTTGTTATTATTAAGACTTCCCCCATTCATCTTGCTACTCATGAAGTAAGAAATATACAAATTCACGTGCTTCCGATCCTGACTCATACCAGGCTGGCTCTTATAGCCATGAGTCCATCTTTGGCCAGCTGCCAAGACATTTGGTCCAACGTTTGATAAAATGATTAGCTCATGCTTACAACTTTTTCTGTGATCTTTGAGGTCAGAGTAAATAGGAATGACTGATTTGTATGTTGTTGCTGGTAAGGCGTTTTATGCATATGTATGGGGTCCAAAAAATATCTCTTCACATGCAGAAAATAATTTCGTGAGAAAACTGGAAAGTTTTGAGTATGAATAATAACATTAACAGTTTTAGTATTTTGTGATGCCACGGACACACCTACAGACATCTTTAAATCACAGTAAAGGATTAAAAAATAAGAAAAAAATATACTTAGCAGTTAGCAATACAATATAGTAAGTATAGATTTAAGAAAAAACCGTAATTTAAAATTTGATGTTAAAATTTTTACAAAATTTTAAAATATGATGGCTATAAGAGTAGGGGAAGACCAAAGCAAACAATGCATGGACTGTGCGAAAGATGATATGGCTAGAAAGGAGGTGACTACCGAGATGACGACTGATAGAGAAGTATGGAAGAAGAAGACATGCTCCTCCTTTAACAAAGAAATTGCTATAAGGGCCAGGCGAAAGATAATAATATAAATTGCAAAACTTTCAGAACTCCTACAAGCTTGAACATAGACGTAAAATCTGTACTGCCAAGATTTTTTCCGTTGAATTCTGGGAATAAAAACTGCAAGGTGCAGTGCAAAAAGCAGCCAAAAAGCTTTGGCATTTGGCTACAGTTGACTGCACATTATGTTCTCGATTTTCGATCGCTCGGTGTCTAATAAATACAATAGACTTGAGTAAAAGACTGTTTTTAAGAAGTCGTTACATAAGCTCTGAAAAAAAAAATCTTTACTTCGACTAAAACCAATGTTTTTTCAATCTACATCACGCCTGTAGTCCCGAAAGGATTAGGCAGAGGTTTACCCATAATACACCCACATTTCGCTAGTAATGTAAAGTCTCATGCATAGGGGGCGAGCCCATTGCCATCAACCGGGCACAGATCCAGGCTCAGGACTGAGAAAATCCACATGGAAAAACCCAGTAACGCATTGCTCTACTTGAGAATCGAACCCAGAACCTCATGCTCAGCAGCAGCTCTTACGACCAACAAATCAACGGGCCGTTTGTGCAACCAATGTTTATCAATACTACAAACTAAGTCAAATCACCAACACGTACTAACCCCGCGTGGTGGATTACGTGCCGCTCTCTCTCACTGAGAGGACGCCTGAGTCCCAGGACTGAGAACATTTATATGTATACAGTATGTAGTCATGTATGTGCATCGTGAGGAAACTGCCATGTCTTAGAACCAAAAATTCGAAGACGTGACATCCATCAACCTGCACTGCGCACAGAGAGGAGGCATAAGTCCGAGCAGTGTGAACATCATAGGTTGATCGTTATTTATGGATGTATGTAAACCACAAACATCTCATTTACCTTTACATAAACACAAACGTTACAACAGCTGTTAGCACAAGGTTAAGTTAACATAGATAGACGTAAAAATACTAGATGCCGACGACCTTCGATCATATCTTGCTGTGGAAGCGGAACGAACCGATCTAGGTGTAGCGAAAATCGCTTAGAATTAGAATAACTTTTTTTAACTTTAACTTAGTATCATGACTTTATTCCCCAAAGGGGTATGCAGAGGTGTGTAGTATATTCACGTTTCGGCAGTTCTGTTTAAGTCCTATATGTAATAGAGACGAGCCCAACGCCACTAGCTACTTGTGAGGCAGGAATTAGGAAGAGGTACCGCCTTAAATACGGCGAAGTGGTGAGTGGGTAAGCAGAAGGGCGAAGTCTTTAGATATGACGGGTGTAATAACACTTTAAGGTGTTATTTAGCCGAAGCAAAGTGTCTTTTTCACACCTAAATTAAAGTCGAGTTTCGGCAATTTTTGATTGCAATTAAAAGTACAAAACAAACTCACTTTTCAAGCAGTCTGATGCAGCATCAAATCAAAGATTGAACTAAAATAACACCCCGTCAAACATACTTTGATCACGACTCAGAACAATTTTTCAAAGCATTAGGTAAGTTTATTATATTGGGCGTTCCTGTAATTTGGCGTGACATCACCGATCGATTTAGCGTGACGATCTCAGCTTAGTCTTGACCCATTTGTTAGCACGCGCCAATATTTCTAGTTTGTCTTTTGTTTTTAATACGAGGGCGACACTGAAAGTTTTTAGAACTGGCCACTTGTAAACGATATAATAAAAAAATAAGTTCAAATTTTGAAAATGGAACTCTTTGCCAATATTATTGTGTAAGCATGTATTTCCTTCATTTGTAATTTGTTTACGATTTGGCGGCAAATTGAAAATTGTCTGCGTCACTTCAGCATGAATTTAACGCGAGAAAATTTTCGTACAATGATCTTTTATGACTTTCGATGTCATTAAGTCAACAAGAAAGTTATGATAGACTTCGATTGGCCTTTCACGATGAAGCCCCATCTCGTGCCACTGTTTACAACTGGTTTAATGAGTTTAAACGTGGCCTTCTACGGCGACGACTGAAGATAACATCAGTGTTGTGCGGCATATGATAGAGACTGACAAAAGAGTGAATTATCAGCAGAAAGCTTAGGCATCGGTATCAGTCAAGTGCACAAAATCCTCCATGAACATTTAGCGGTCAGACAGGAAGCTTTGTGCCCGGTGGATACCTCATAATTTGACAGAGGCCCAAAAGCTCTGTCGTGTTGATTGGTGTCGTGAAATGGTTCAAAGATTTAACGGAGGTGACTCAAATGCTGTCTTAGAGGTATGATGAACAGGGTGTAAAGTTCACTCATCCTCCATAGAAAAGGGAGGATCCTCCGACCAGACGGGTGTTGTCTGGCGGGCAATTGCCCAACGATTGATGTTGGGAAAATGTATCTATGCTAATTGCGCGGTAAACTCTGCTTGCGAGATGCAGGATTTGCGTGACGTCAGTATGACGCGTTGTTCGCATGTGGAGTTGTAGATACCGCTACACTGTGTTCGACATACTTACGGGTGACGAAAGCTGGATTTATTGTTATGATCCTGAAACTAATGTTATGATCCTGAAACTAAGAGACAGTCTGTTGTCTGGGTGTTTCCTTCCGAGGAATTGCCAACTAAAGTTAAAAGAGGTCGAAGCGTGGGAAAAAAGATGGTGGCCTCGTTCTTCGGAAGGACAGGTCATTACGCAACAATTGTTTGAGAGGATCGAAAAACAGTTACTGTAGAGTGGTACACTAACAATTGTTTGCCACTTGTCTTGGAAAAAGTTCGGGAGAAACGACCTCGCACGACTTGGCGACGTCAGACGTGGAATCCCTGGGCGCCCTATAGCCCCGACCTCGCACCTTGCGATTTCTTTTTATTTCCGAAAATAAAAGAATAACTTCGAGAAAAACGTTTTATGGACGCCGAGGAAGCAGTGGCTTCGTTTCAAAATGCCGTCGAAGAGATCCCTAAGGACGAGTGGGCAAAGTGCTTTTCTCAGTGGTTCCATCGGATGCAGCGATGTATTGATGTAAATGGGCACTATTTTGAAAAGATATAATGAAACTAATAACTTGCTAGTTTGTTCAGTTTTTCATTTTCTAAGAACTTTCTATGTCACCCACCCTCGTATTATCAACATTCAACAGTGAGCAAGCGTGTTGTGTTGCTGGTGATCCTTTTTTTGGTTGGTTGGGATGGTTTTTCACAGCAATTTTCATATACTTTTTTAGATGTTAAAGAGTAGGTAACCAGGGAGTTTTTTGGCATTTTTCTCCATAGGCAAAAATGAACGAGAATGAGGAACGAGTAAGCTTCAACTTTCTAACTGGTCGACTCCTTGACAATTCAAAAGAGCCAGTAGCATACGCATAATCAGCCTATAATGTTCCAACTGCTGGGACACAGGCCACCTCTCGGTGAGGGGGGCTTAGTACAAGTTGGTAATGTCACATAACTTCGAATTTTTGGTTCTAGGACATGCCGGTTTCCTCACGTCTTCTTTTTATTCAATGATTTAATTTTCCTTATTATTAAATTATTTCATCACCACTGCTCACAAAACGATTTTTGTGAGCAGTGGTGATGAAATAATTTACACAAAGTAAAGCGCTTCGACACCTACGACCTACAACTCGTCGCTGCCGCTACCACTGGGCCACCACTACTGTCATCAAATAAATTCAGATTCGGACAGGAGGATAGTTAATTAGTTCGTGCTGATACATTTTACATCCAAATTCTTTACTTAACCTCATACTTTAGTAGCAGGCCATATAAAATGGCTGCTCCACACAAATCGACGGCTCCGTCCACGTATTCCCAGCAGGTACATGTCGAAACACTTCCTGTGCTATTTCAGACTGCCCTATTTATTTTACCACAATTGTGTTACGACTCGGGCGCCGTTTCCTATATTATTTGTGGAATGGAAAACTTTTAATTAACTGCTGTTTGATGAAAAGTCTTTCTGAAGTAGTTGATGGAGTTCTTAGAGAGACCGCTTCGTTGGTCTGGCAGTCGCAAGCGCTACTGCTGAGCATGAGTCCCTGGATTCGATTCCCGGGTCGAGCTTTAATTGCTTTATTCCATCTGAAATTCCTCAATAGCAGTCCGGAATCTGGATTTGTGCCAGGTTGATGGCAATACATATGACATCTATCAACTCACACTGGGCCCGCGTGGTGAATTACGGCCCATACCCTCTCACAGAGAGGAGGCCTGTGTCCCAGCAGTGGGAACATTATAGGCTGATTATGTATGATCGCAATAGACTAGCCTCTTATTACACGGGACTTAAAGATAACTGGAGAAATGTGGAAGTACTTTATGTGTACCTCTGCCTGTCCCTTTGGGGAATGCGTGATGTTATGTTAGCTCTTAGAGAGAGGTAGTAGTCGAGCTCTTTGTGAAGGAGCTCGGCCAGGAAAGTACTACCACCATAATCATTTAGACGCAAAGCATGCTGTGTTCCTGTTTGTAGGGTATGTGTGACTACCAGCACATGGATGAGACGGGATGGCAACGCAACTGTGATGCCTCTAGTATTGCAGATGTAAAGGCAGGGGCGTTGGAAGGCCTCCCACAAGGTGGACCGACGACCTTGTGATGACCACAGGAACCCGATAGATGCGAGAAGCACAGAACCGGTCGAAGTGGAGGTGCTTGGGCTGAAATGGTGATGATGATAGACAGGGGGTGACCACTTTACTAATGTCTTTATTCTCTTCTTACGTTTTCGTGTTTGATTTTTAGCAGATATGTAGTGTTTTTCCTTATTCAGAAAGAAAATATGTATATAGATTGCAAAAAAACCTTGTGTGTCGCATGTCCTATACTTTTTCCTCGTAGATTCTTTTTTTATACATTTTATCATTTTGGATTGAATTCTCTAATATTCTCTAAGAAATAATTTATTAGCCCTCGTTCAATACAAATGATGATGATGCTTCACCCTGCGGATACTTAAAACTGTAATTGGAATGAACCCTTAAATGTCTGGGATTTACCGTTGATTAAAGGATTTAATGCTAATTAGTTAAGTACTAATTAAGACTAATTTAATGAACCTTTCAGAGTGCGACCGTTAACAAGTTAAAATCGTTTTAAAAGGCAAGTTTTAATAAAATAAATATGGGATGACGTTATCAACGCAGTCAACGAACTCTTATCGAGATATTTTTATATCAACAAACCAAAATCTGTACAGATTGTCACTTTAGATATTTTGGCAAATAAACTAGATCTAGATACATTTTGGAAATTCCATTAGATTTTAGATTCCACTTTTTTTTACCAGATTAACATAACGGCAGTCTGCATTTCCCGAAGAATAAGGCAGAAGTGTCCTACTTATCGTCCGTCCATGTAATAGGAAGGGGGGGGGGGAGACACCGGATTGCTACTGAAAAAATCCTGTTGGAAAAACCCCATAACACTGCCCGACCTGGGAATCGAACCTTGGACCTCTTGCTCAGTAGTAACGTTCACGACCGCTAGACCAACGAGACAGTTCTACCCAGCGGGGTATTTGTGTAGCACACTAACAGTAGGAATGGCTATCATTTTGACAGTTCAACAACATTCATTGCGTTATCTACATTGCTGAGCAGACAAATTTTTCGAACATATGAAGCAATGGATTAGTAATATCCTTCAAAATGATTCACATTGAGATTGAAAAGTGTGTTACGCGATTAGAAAGCTGATGTATTCAGCGTTCTTCGTTCTAGTCTGAGTATTTATAAGTAACACCCTTTCCCTACAAAGTTACTTAGCACGCTAACGCCGAGCAACCTTACACAACAATCTTATAAAATTACCTCTAGTAAATACAAGAATCTTAGAAGCCGTAAGAGTGAAGCCAACGACTTCTTAGTACGGCGTTAATATGACACTTTAAACTTTGAAACAGGCTGACAGACAGGTGGGAGTGAAAGACGACAAACTTTGAAAAGCTCTAAGTTTCTCTTAACTGGCTTGTACCTTTTCTTGCACAGATTTTTTTATTTATAGTTAATTAAAACGGTAAAACACCAATTTAGAAACATGAAAAAAAATGACTAATTTTGTTGTACATAATTTAATTTAAAACGAACAGTGGACTCCCTTGCATACTTTCTCTCACAGAACACCAGACATACGCATAATTTTACTCCATTCATCCGCAAAAACATCACATTCAGGGTTGGCAGTCAGAAGGGTGTTAGTACGACACACTAGGGATTCAGCTCTGGCGACAGTTTTGGATGTCGGTTGCGCAAGCAATTGTACGGCTCGGGCGGCTTCCGATGTATTTGTCGGACACAAATAGTCGGCAGAAAAGCCCATGGAGCTCTGGACCGTCTATACGTCCCCGTAAGGTTTTACAGATAGTGGGTAGTCTATGGGTTATATATTATTAATTGCAAAGAGGCGGCCTACCAACTGACGTTAGGTAAGTTCTAGCAGCGCCTATGGACATCTTCAGCACCAGAGGCTTTGCAACTAACGCTGTTTGGCGGCAAAAACAAGTTTGGTGGTATTAGATCTCCGAACAAGCTCCTCTCACAAAGAGTTGCTGGACAGTTGGTTGAGTCACTTCTGCCCATTAAAGCACTAGGAAGTGGTTAAGAGCGGGCGTTTTGGTGGGCTGTGTTATGTTGCATAAAAGTGCCGATTTTCAGCCTAATTTGATGATGATGAAGATATTTTTTGGTTAAAAGTATACTTTTAGAGAGACTTCAACATAATTGGCGACAAGTGGGTGCACTACCTATAGGTACTATCGTCAAAATTTATATCTGACCACCATAAGGACTATTCCGGCTTGCAGCGCATTTTATTAGTCGACCTAAAAAGGATCCTCTTTTTATTTACTTACGTACGCAGCTGCTGTGGTCATCATGTGCACGGCATTTTGTTTTCAAAATGGTCAGATATAGTTTTTGGCGATAGTATACCTCTTCCTTCAGAGATTACAAGCGTGATGCTATGTTAGAACAATAAAACCTATGAATACACCTCGAGTGTACTAATTAAATAAATATTAGCTGTACGCATCCAATACATTACATACATACTTAATTATAACAGACAATGTTATTACATTATGTATTTACATAAACATAAGGACCGGGACAGACGTGCGACATTATATCGGCACGTAGGTGACTACGCACGACGACATATTCAAGCTTATGCCCTTGCCCGGTACTTCGGCTTTATGGAGGTCGGAATTGATCCAACGGAAACGTGCCACCGGGAGAAAAAGTATCCCATGTGCTAACCCAGGTCATGGTCTACCTATCTGCCAAGTTTCATCGAAATCAGTCCATCCGTACAAAGGTGAGGAATAAAGAACTAAAAACTGACATACTGGTCATCATTTTGGTGTCATCATTGTACCGAATTTGAATTCACGACCATTTAAAAAGTCATAAACAATATTTATACAAAAAAATGCACAGTGGCTCGATGTGTATTAAGTACTATGGATTTCTAGTATAAGCCGACCTCTCATTTTACAATGCGAGGTCAGTAAACTGGAAATGTATCTCATCTTAAATTAATTCACTGACAGCTACACACATCCTAAACCGCTCGGTCTAGAAGCATGAATATTGCACTAGAGTTCCTTATTATACAACATGAGAGCAATAAGGAAGGACTTTTGAAAATTCATCCCCTAAAGGGGTTATTGGGAATGAAAGTTAGTATGGATGTGCGTCATTTTTGCCGATAGTAAATCCCATCGGGCGCGTGGCTCGCAGCTTGATAATTTCCGTCAGATAAGCTTCCTCATTGTGTTGTTGCGCCGACGAGAATTTTCTGCTTAGTGGTTCAGTATAGGGTTGTATAGGTAGTAAGTCCGTATTACTGTAGCATAATACTGTTAAAAACAGTATTATGCACTTTAAAATACTGTTTATTGTTCAACAAAAATAAAATACCATTTTCACTGATATCGAGAGTTATACCTAAATAAAAAGTTTCATCTATTATGTAGAGCAGCGTGCATTCAGCTGGGCATGGGTGCAGTAGATCAGCTAGCCTTAAAAGGTTAGAATTGGCGAGGCTTACGAAGCAATCAAAATTAGTGCTAAATTGATAAGTTGCGAGTATGAAAAATGAATTTTAATGTATGTATTTAAATCATTCATAAATTACTTAAATTACTGTTTATTTATTACAAAATTCTGTTTATTTTCCCACTTTGATCATAATATACTTTATTTCTTGAACAAAAAGTTGGCAACCCTAGTTCAGAAGCATCGATTGAATGAGTACAGTTTTACAAGAACACTGTTGTTTTGTTGGTTGAGGGGCTCGTGGCTCGTTCGAAGGCTAAGCTACGTCTGCAGCGGTCGGTTCGTTGACGGGTGACCATACACATATTACATATCGAGAACTCGCCGTGCCTCGGAAAACACGTTAAGCCGTTGGTCCCGGCTGTCATTTGTAGATCGTCTTATCGCGTGGTATCGTGTTACTCACTAACTGGGATATGGAGGTCTAATAGGCAGTCGCTCTTTGTAAAATACTGGTATTCAGCTTCATCCGGTTAAAAGTGAAAGCCGATTCCCAACTTATTTGGGAAAAGACTCGACAGATGATGAGCAACTGCCATTTTAGGTATTTTACAAAAACAATGTTGTTTTGTTCGATCTAATTCGGCGATTGTAACAGTCGTTTGCTTATTACAGTTAATTTACATTGTATTACTAATTGCTATTCTTTCAACGATATAGTTTTTTGAGGGGCGATACATAAGGGGCCATTAGAGATGTACCTACGATGAGGGCAGGAAGATGATGTTGACATCGCGATGCAAAGTCTACTGCATCCGGTTAGACTGAAAGCCGACCCCAACATAGTTGGGAAAAGACTAGGCGGATGATGTATGTAAACTTTGTGCGACAGATTTTACACGACATGTGACAAAAATATGTGCAGCGTGTTTTCTGCTTTGTGGCATATAAAACTATTCTGGAGTAATGCTAGGTACACACGCAGCGACAAATCGGCTGTCAAAATCTGTGTGTACATGTGATATTTTGAAGACACCAATGAGGCGCCGGTGACTAGTCGCTGCGTGTCAGTGTTGTATGCCCAATCACCCAACAGTGAACTACAGTAATATCATAAAAACAAGACAGTGGTATGCTATATATTTTAGGTTTTACTTAGTATGAACTCTGCCTTAATTTGAAGGTTGACTAGAAGTACCAGTGTAGCCAAACCTTAATGTTAATTAATCTACATTGTGTAAATGGCATTACTGATAAGACCCTGTACACAATATTAAAATAGAGCATACTAATAAAACATTCAGAATATCTTTGAGTAAGTATAATTTTAATAAAAACAACTGACTGCTGAGGACTGACTACATGCCCATTGGAGCAAAATGAAAAAATGTGAAGATTAACCAATAAAATCAAGAGATTACACACACATACATAGACTCACACCTGTATTTGCTGAAGGGTTAGGCAGAGGTTTACCTATAGTAAACCCACATGTAGCCAGTTATGTTTAAAGTCCCATGTAATAGTAGCTTATTGCCATAAACCAGGCACAAATCCAGACTGTGGGCTGCTACGGAGAAATCAATTGATACTACTACTGATATTTTTACAAAATCCCTGCTTCAAAGGACAGACCGTTTTATTCTTTCTTTTTTTGGGAAATAAAACTAGAAAATTTGTCGGTAACTAATTGGTAATAATAGGTAATAGGCTGGCTAAGTAGATAATGTTTTTTTTCTCATACAGGAAAAACTTGAGCCTATGAATGAGTGGTTTTTAAATGAATGGCTTACTAGGCAAGCATACTGTGGTTGATGAAATCACATCAACGTTTGTCAATGTCCAGTAGTTCATAATGTTTTCATTTTAAAACAAATTAATAATATTGGATAAAATAATCATAGACTAAAGTAAGCCATAGGGTCCAATTTTTTTTTTTTTGCAATGGTCATCATACTTTAAAACTCAGCAAAAATTCTAATTTGAAAATGAGTTGTTTTTAATTACCATGACTTTAATGAAGATCTAAATTCTGAAAATTTAACATGAATTAATTAATTCATGCATAAATAATTTCTCAAAATTATTAGTCATAGCTATGGATGAGAACATTTTCAATTATTCATCAATAAATATTAATCATTGTTAATTGTCATGTAGGTAGCTATAGTGATACACTCACTATAGAATATTTTTTACAAAACATTGCATTAAGTTGGCCCATACTTGTGTGAGGTCATACTCGAAATTAGGTCTAGAATCTAGATTATTGGGTAGTGAATTAGTGTACCCTAAGCCTAATAATGGAGTATGAAAATATTTGACAATCTGTGGAGGAATAAAAAAAAACAGTTCTATTGTTGTCATTACTTTAGTCTTGAAAACTAAACAGGTTTAAAGGTAGGATATGCTATGCTATACATTATTTTAGGTCATCCACTTATGGTCACACATCATCATTTCAGCTCAACAAATCCATTTAATGTAGCATTGACGATATTCAAATGTTGTGTTCAAAGGTAAACGAGTTGAGACGAAGCGTTCAATGTAGTAACATCATCCAAAAACAAAGTAATTCTTTAGTAAAATCTATTTAAGAAATCTGATGTCACTCTTGGTTATGTAGGCGCCTCGAGCAAGGCCGATAGAATACACGTAAACTACTACCATTACAAGCAATTAGAGCAGTGCCTTATAGTAGTTGTAATCCAAACAAGCATTAAATTTGCATTTTTCACGGCTTCCTCAAAAAAAAACGGGCTAATCATCAACTTTTACACAAAAAATTACATGTTACTCTATGTCAACAAAGCATAGCGGCGCCAATTTGGACAGGTTTACATGTAAACCAAATTAATTATCAGCATTTAACAGACGCTATGCTTCATGTAGAACGAGAATAACGAAGGAATTAGGTTACACAGAGCTTCCGATCGATATATTTATACGAAATCCTGAAAGCTCAAGTCACAAGATGGCGGGAATATAACCCTGCCGAAATGAAAACGACGGGACCAGTAGGAAGTGCATCGACAATGACGCGACCCAAATTCGGTCGGGTTATACGTCTGATCGGACAGATGTAAGAATTCTCGTTTCCTACGAGTTTTCTGTAAAGTTGACGATGTTGCGATTACCGTATTTAAGAGTTTGGGTTGATATAAAACTATTCTTACCGTTTTCGTTCTCCATTAGCGCTTAAAACAACACAAAACACTTAATTTTTTACACAAGCACTCACACGCCCATACGGTATGTAACAACATCACGAGTACTACTGCGCCATCTGGTGCGTTCTTGATCTAATGCAGCAATTACCTGTGGCTACGTTCACTGCGGTGTTAATTTAATTTCGTCGGTTTAATTAGCGTAGTTAACTTTAAATTATGACTAATGTTTAATTAAACAACTATTATTAAGGACAATATTGTTCAAAACACACACGTTAAAGGCTTAATGGTGCCTCAATTCATTGAAAATGCGGAATAAATTCATGTAACGCGCGCAGTATTGATTTTTTCACGCAGCTGATTCACTAGCTGGCTAACGTAATAGGACGTCCGATTTCGCGCAATTGAGAACAAAGTTTGACTCATCGTTATTTTTGTTCGATTTTTACGAAGTTCTGACTGATACTTTATTGTTGATAATGCTGTATTCAGTTAGAAATTGTTTGTTTGAGCGCATGGCCAAATATGGTAAGTGGTCAGCTACCTACTTAAGTAGATCTTGATTTCATCTCAGGAATTCATTGAATCAAGGTCGGCTAGGCCAGTTCGACTTGTAAGGAAAGCTAATCAATCGATTTATCTTGTACACTGTCATTAACTTCCGCTCAGACTTTGCGATGTACTAATACTGGCATACCTAAGTTGGTACAAAGTTACATATTTTGTCGATGAAACTTAGGTTTATTGAAGCCAAGTAACAAGTTTGATCATAGGTTTTAGGCTTTTTGAGGGTCCCAGTCTTCCAAACGGTTTGAAGAAGGATATTTATTTAGGTAAACCTACCAAAATACCTAAGTACTTATTAGACTCAAAAGTCTGAAGGATATTTTCCTACATAAATATTCTGTGTTCTGCCAAAATATAGGCCTCTTTGCTGCCCTGTGGGTTACATATCTCCTAATCAACGTAATGGTTGGGCCACTGCAGTATTTTATATTGGGCAGTAACCCTATGCGGTAGTGAGGTTGCATAAATTTGAAGGGGCAGTCTCAATATCAACGTTGGCTAATGTCTACAACGAGGCATTTTCCCAAAATTGGCTAAAATATGACATGTTAGTTCAAACTACTAATATCTACCTATTTGTAATCCATTTTCCCGCGGGATTTTTCTACCAGCTAGCCGAATGGTTGCCATTCTGTCTCTTCTACGGAAAATGTAATCAACCGTTGTGAAACGTGTTTTCAGCAACTGCTTCAGCGTGAAAAACAATCCCGGTGTATTGATTTACTACCCTCAAGCATGTTCACGAGTCCCGTTATGAAAACTGGTAACAGCGCCATCCGTTATCGAGTAGAAGAACTAAATTGGCATTGCATTTTGTTTCTCAGTGAACTCGCAACTCTTTTGGTAATTTTTTTATTTTTATATTCTAATAGACATGGAGAGTTACGAGCGTTGCTATATTTTAATTGAAAATAACAAGGGGAATATCTATGTCACAATGTTACCACTGGAATAAAAATACAGAAGTTTTTGTCTTATTTTTTAGAGCCTGCAATCTGCTTACACCGCTATTTGTATTCATTATAATATGATAAGTCAGTGAGATGTATTAATATTATAAGTCCCAAAATGCAATGCAGAATGTAAGTTTGGTCTTATCAAGATCTTATTTCATGTGTAGGTACAGTCAAACGCACATCAGTGGTAACTCAAAATACCATTTCAAATTCAGACATCAATGTAGGTACAGACGCCAGCAGGTCAAGCTACCCGAAACTGTCAAATTTTTCCAATCAACCTTGAACCTTAATGCTTTAGAGTTAAAGTTGAAAATCTAATAAAGAAATTTGACAGATTGTAGTAGCTTGATGTGCTGGCGTCTGTACATGGTCTTCATATTCATATGATCAATCATATGATCATCTTATTCATATGAAGATTTTGTGTGGACTTTAAAATGACCTCTGAGTTTATTTCGGGTTTGTTTCATCTAGTTTTCATTAAAATATGATTGACGTGTTAAAGTGCTTGTGCAAACCTACTTATATAAATAAAATCATTTAACAAATTGACATTGAAGGCGCCTTTATGTCGTAGTAGTAAGGTCGGTTTTCGGTGTTACCACTAACGTGATGTGTGACTGTTCTACAGCATTTAACTGTGGTCTTACCGCACAAGACGTGCTTTTCCAAATACAGGCCAGAGGTAGGTATTAAAAATAAAGCACATATGGCACTACAAGGTTATTTTAGTGCGTGGCCAACTTCGGAACTAACGCCGCCATCTTGTTTTTTTGAATCAATTCCACTAGCGTTAATTCAAAGACTACAATAGTATACCGTTCATTAATATTTACCATTAGCCCCCCTATCAAAGTCTTTCAATAGACAAAAGATTTGTAACAGTGAAGGCAGTTTGATCCCAACTCTGAGTCTTCGAATAGTGTTCCAAATCTTCAAATATTTGAAACTGTGAGTGACGTTAGTTTAAGAACATTAGTAACAGTGGCGGCACTGTATGATGGCATGTTAAGTTTGTACGATTTTATTAATTTTCTGAATTTCCATTTAGTTTAACGCTAAATATGCGGAAACATATGCATTGTTGGGGCCATAATAATACCGTTCCACGGAACTGGAATTATTCGAATGGGCTAGCTCCTGCCCGCGACTTTGTCCGCGTGACACTTCAGCCCCGGACCCACCACGTCACATCGCATCGCCCGCCCTCGCTATTACTTTATTTTCGTACTCATGTGACTTTTTCAATTCATATAATGTACTTTCTCAATTTTTCTTGGATATTACTGACATCGGTGAAGGACAAACATCGAGGAAAACAGAATCTATAGATATTTTGTTTGTTAGTTTGTTACGCTTACACACTAAAACGGTTGAATGGATTTAGATGAAATTTGGCACATGGGTAGACCAAGACCTGGAGAAGGACATAGGATACTTTTCATTCCGTATCGCAGACGAAATCCCGGGCAACAACTAGTACCTAGTTAATATAAGTTTGACATCGTCAACCCGTCTTGTGCAAGCGTGGTGATCAATGCTCGTGACTTCTATGTGTGAGAAGAGGCTTCTGCCCTGCAGTGGGACAATAATAGGCTGCTGTTATTACTTCTTTTGTCTTTTACATGTCTCGGGCCCCTGGGGACCCTGGGGACCCAACTCGCAGGGGCCTCTTAGACAATTATTATTTGAAATGATAAGGAGGCATCAACCAACGATGATCCCTGTATGCACTATGCAAGTGAACCCAAGGACAACCACCGGTTGGTGGAGTCGCTACTACCCAACAGCTCGCCACATGCTGCCCTACGAATTTCTGATATCTCTCTTGGTCTGGCTCCTCACCCTAGACCTTCCAACACAGATCTAGAGTTCGGAGCGCGCAAGCCCCCGCACGACGTCAACGTAACGATATGGCGGTGGAAATAGGCTGGTATTATTATTTTAAGCTGAGACAGGCGCCGTCATACAGCGCCGCAGTAGTAAGTACATAAGGCGGCCCATGTTGACGCTACAAGACGCCACACAAGCACTCCATAAGCGCGAAAAACTTAACGACCCAAAAACATTCGACTACCCTCTTCCATCCCACTTAACATAGAAAAAATCTCACCAAAAACAACATACATTTCAACCTACCCTCCAAACACAAGGGATGAAGATACAAAACACTAATAGAGATAAATATCTCTTCGCTCCCTTGCGAAATTTTTGATATATTGCCATATACACCTCTCGCTCACTCTTACGTAATTTGCTGTACGAGAGAAAGGGGCAAAGAACCGATATGAATATTTTTATTGTTCAGAAATAAGGGTGGATAGTAGTTGCGAAATAAACTTGATTGTGTACCGTCGGCAGAGAAACTTTAATAATATTAAACAAGTTTTATGTTTTGATCTTATTTTCGTGTGGAAAATAATTTCAGAAATGTTTTTTTAGGTTTCATATGAAATTGGTCAGGCAGTGTTCTTGGTTTGGCAGAGTTGTACTTGTTTTCGACTTAAGTACTTTGAGAGCATAATGTTTGGCGTATCATGTAGTAGAAAATGGATCATTGCCAGTCGTAAGAAGCTAAAACGTCTGACAACCAGTCTTACTTAGGTATCGTGTTACCCATTAGCTGTTTTGCGGAGGTCAGATAGGCAGTCGCTCCATGTAAAATACTGAAATTCAGCTTCATCCGATTAGACTGGAAACAGAGTCAAAGATAATTGGAAAAAAGTTAGGTAGCTTGATGTAGTAGAAAATTCCATGTTGGTAACACTAGCCCTCAATGTGTGAAATGCAAACCGGATAGACAGACTGCCCCGCTGGTCTGATGGTCGCGAGCGCTACTGCTGAGTATGAGGTCTTGGGTTCGATTTTCAAGTCGGTGAGTGTTATTGGGTTTCCCCATCTGGACTTTCTCAGTAGCTGCCCGGAGCCTGGATTCGTGGCCGGTTGATGGCAGTCGGCTAGCTTCCCATTACATGGGAGTAAAACATAACTGGCGAAATGTGGATGTACCCTAGGTACATTATACACCTCTGTCTAACCTTTCGGGTGATACAGTCGTGATGTTATGTTACGTGTTTACGTATGATAAGTGTCAAAAGATGCTACTGAAAGTTAAGATACCTACCTACTTAAACTTTTTTTTTTATTAGAAAAAAAATTTAAAACCTGTTTTTTTGTCTGACCGTACAATCAGCAACGCAATGAAAAGATGTTATAATTAAGCTAAAACTTAAACGGCTGGGCGTCCCTTAATGGTTCAACTCATTTAAATAATTTTGTTTATTTGATAACTAATCGTGAAGTCGACTATGAAGAGACACATCTTTTAATTCTTTAGCCGACTGCAGAAAATAGAGGATGCTGTGTTTTTGGCCAAAAAATAGGCCAGCCCTCTGGTCTCGTGAAGAGTCGACCAACTGCTTGACGATGTCTCGAAAAACCAAGTGAGCACTCAGTCCCCATGGCCCTTGTGTGTCAACTCCAAACGGCTCGAACATTATTATTAAAAAAGTAATATTGGTACTTGTCCGGATTTGAACCCGTAACCAAGAAAAGCTCCGAAAATAATTCCTCTTCGATCTCCTCTCACCCCAGACCATCTCACATGTTCCAAACTTTGTATTTTCTCGTCAAGTCATCTCGACGGGGCGTCCCATTTCGATACGTATCTACATTACAACGAGCACATCAATAGATAGCACTGAATTACATCTCCAGTCCGAACTACAATTGTACCGAGTTATCTGATGTTGAATCTGATTTATTTTGAAGTGTTTTGATTGGGTTTGCTATTTTTATGGTTATTGGGGTGAGAGCGATCGATTTACGAAGACAAAAATTTACTTAGAGTGCCTAGATACTATTTGTGTAAAATTTCTACATTCACATCTGTAATTAAATAATGAAAGAAAGAAAAAGTATTTATTGTGACTCGTAGGTATTTACAGCAAGATCACAAACTAAACTAAACACAATCACACATAAAACAAAAGTAAAATTATCACACTAATATTATATAGGCGAAAGTTTGTGAATGAGTATGTGTGTATGTGTTTGTGTGTTTGTTACTTCTTCACGCTCAAACGGCAGGACCAATTTTGATGAAATTTAGCACACAGATAGTTTATAATCAGGATTAACACATAGGATATACTTTTTATCCCGATATTCCCACGGGATAGAAACTTATGCGGGTGAAACCGTGGGGTGCACCTAAGTAGTATAAAATAGAAGAAAAAAAATAAACTGCTCCTATCTCAGCATGATTCTGCAACATTTAAAAAATAAATGTCACAGCACTGGTAGGTATTCTGAATGAGAATTCTACCTATCTATCTAAAGAGGTCCGTATGCAAGGCAAGCTTGAAAATAGTCCAAACAAACCAATTAGACTGTGAGCCGACCCCAATATAGTTGGGGAAACGTTAGTCAGGCGATGATCATTCGCAACAACAACAACAACTAAGTATTGCGCGCGGTTTCAGAGCAGCATACCTATTCATTAGCGTTCGATACGCTTCCGTACTGAATCGAACCATAATTAATGTTATCGAAGGAGTTCTAAACGCTGTTCATAAATCCAAAACCCGAAAATTTTGTGTCACTTAAATTCAAATAGACGCCCGCTATTCTTCCGACAGCTCTGAAGCAGTGCACTGCTCCACCATGCTGGTGGTGGCTTACGTGCCCGCCTTACGTGTTGTAGGTCCCAGGTACCCAGACAGGCGCTTTATTTTGTGTAAATAATTTCATCACCACTGCTCTTAAAATGGTGAAAACGTGTCCTAGAACCAAAAATTCGAAGACATGTGACATCTACCAACCCGCACTAGGTCCGTGTGGTGGGTTACAGCCCACTCCCTCACGGATTCCGCACTCAAGTAGGTATTCCCTCTCACCGAGAGGAGGCCTGTGTCCCAGCAGTGGGAAAATTATAGGCTGATTATGCTATTCTTCCGACAGCTATTTGCCGTCGGGAGCAAGGCAAATCAGTTATGTAAATTAAATGCATCTTTTTAGAATTTTTCTTTTTTAGGGTTCCGTAGCCAAATGGCAACGGAACCCTTATGGATTCGTCATGTCTGTCTGTCTGTCTGTCTGTCTGTCCGTCTGTCTGTCTGTCTGTCTGTCCGTCCGTATGTCACAGCCGCTTTTTTCCGAAACTATAAGAGCTATACTGTTGAAACTTGGTAAGTAGATGTATTCTGTGAACCGCATTAAGATTTTCACACAAAAATAGAAAAAAAACAATAAATTTTGGGGGTCCCCATACTTAGAACTGAAACTCAAAATTGTTTTTTTCTTCAAACCCTTACGTGTGGGGTATCTATGGATAGGTCTTCAAAAATGATATTGAGGTTTCTAATATCATTTTTTAAAAACAAACCATAGCCAACCATATATCATTTTTTTTTTTTTTTGCGCGAGAGACACTTCCAAAGTGGTAAAATGTGTGTCCCCCCCCCTGTAACTTCTAAAATAAGAGAATGATAAAACTAAAAAAAATATATGATGTACATTACCATATAAACTTCCACCGAAAATTGGTTTGAACGAGATCTAGTGAGTAGTTTTTTTTTAATACGTCATAAATCGTAACGTAACGGAACCCTTCATGGGCGAGTCCGACTCGCACTTGGCCGGTTTTTTTCGATTGTGATTAGAGCTATTTATTTATTTATTTTTAAGTCAGGCACATTACCCATAATTTTGTTAGTATTACTTAAAGCTATGTTAGTATAATTATCTAATAAGACATACACTTAAACAAACAGGGAACTGCCTGGCCTGCTATGCCTGGTCTACTTAGTTGTTGTGTTTCATAGTAAAGTATGGTAAAAACAAACCGTGAGCCCATGGCGTGAGTTCCCATCGGCAAACCAGACGGACTATCATCCCCTATTTATGCCATTTACGGGATGAATTTTCAAAAATCCTTCTTTAGTACTCACCTTCACTTTATAAGAAACTCTTTCAGCAGTTTTGGCTGAGCGTTTTCTGTCAGTGAGTTTAAGTTGTATTAAGTAGACGACAATTTTACGAAAGCTAAGAATCCCCGGAAAAGCACTTCGCAAAATAAAAAAAGCTTTGCACAAGTTTCGCGGTGCATAGCTCTCATAATTCATATTTATAGTGCAGCATGCCCTCACTAAGAGGGCTTCGGAGAATATAATCAATTTTATCAAGTGAATCACTTAATTCTAACAAGTGAACCGCGGCGGTGCAAATCTGAACAAATACGCTAAGCTCCCACAGGAGGGGAGCGGGCATATAGATGTGGTACACTAGATGATGCAGAGAATGAACGGTACGGAAAAGACCAATTTGTTGACAGAAAAATACGAAATGAAATGAAATAGTTTATTCTGTAAATCTAGGTTATCGGAATCTCTACCGTAACACGTTATATTAAAAAAAAAACTATAGCTGAGAAGAAATGCCTTTTTTTTAAAGGGTTCAAAGTCTATTTTAAAGTCCAGACAATAAATATCAAAAATATCTGGTAACATGCAGGGTAGCATCCCTGGTGTAGGTATAATTAATGATAAATGATTTTATTTTGTAAGTAGGTTTGTACAAACACTTTTACACGTCAATCATATTTTAAAAAGAGATGAGGTCCTAAGGTATAAACCCAATAACACTTTATAGCGCAAGACGGAGGTAACATTTTATACAATGCTTTGATTTTTTGCTGCCACCTTCCTTCACCGCATTTTGAGCAGTGTTGATGAAATAAACTGCACAAAGTATGCTTGCCTGGGACAAACACAACTCAAATGTAGCATAACCAAATTTTGCAGTGCTTGAAAACTACCAACATGAGGTCATTTCCAAGCATTGTAAAATGTTGTCCACTTGTGTATCTAAATCTTAACTACCACATCCAGCACCTCTATGCAGACCAATAAGCCTAAATGTACGCTTATCTCCGAGCGTGTCAATATTTGCGAGCTCGGACACCATGGCCGCGCTCGGGGAAACGCTGCGGAAAACCGACGAGAATGGGATTAGTAGGAGTTGTATTTGAGTATTGTCCATTTTCTGAAGTAACAACTTAAATAAATAATACAGTTTAGCTGTGCAAGGATCTTTTGGTGCGTGGCCAAAATTGGAACTAACGCCGCCACCTTTCAACAAAACCATTTCATAAATTGTAAGATCCTTGATTCTTCAAAGAGTGAATGAGTTTACTCCAAGACAAGCGTGCATAAAAAATCGATTTTGCATTTCTGACTTAGACCATATAACTTACCTGAGAGCTTGTGGCTTGTGGCTAAGTAATAACAGCCGCACGGGTTGATCGATCAGGTTAAGCTACGTTTGCCGCGGTTGGTACGTGGATGGGTGACCATCTTTACATACCAAGACCCCTCCGTGGCTCGGAAAGCACGTTAAGCCCGCCTGTCATTCGTGGATCTTTGACAGTCATTACGGGTCGTGAGAAGCCCGAAAGTCTGACAACCAGTCTTTCAAAGGGGTATTGTATTACCCAGTAACTGGGCTGTGGAGGTCAGATAGGCAGTCACTTCATGTAAAATACTGGTATTCGGTGGCATCCGGTTAGAAGCCGACCCCAACATAGTTAGGAAACGGCTAGGCAGATGAAGATCATATACAAATGGTCTATGATTTCTGAACACTGAGGAAGAAAATCGATATATAGGATGTGTCGGACCGAGAATTGTTACGAGTCTATAATTCTCAGGATATCAGGAAGTTTGAAAAGCTAGAAACGTTGCATATAAGCCTAAATATCTGCATTCGAGGTAGTACACGTAAATCGAGTCTCCAAAGCTTGAATTTCTGCTTTCATCATCGTCATTTGTCATTTCAGTCCGAAATTACCTACTGCTAGGTATAAACCAGGCCATGCCGCAATTTTTGCGTTAATTCGTGTAAAAAGTTCTCTACATCTTCCTCATCACACAAAAGCTTCTCTTGATAGACCTGCTTGGGACCTACATCTTAAAAAAAGTGGAAACGAAAAACTCATAATTTTCTGTCAATTATCTGTCATCAGACTTGAAGTCTTTGCTTACAAAATCCTCGTGCAAAATCCTATCAATCAATCCAATCTTAATCTTATCAGACAAATTAGAATGAAAGCAGCATGTATTGCTTTAACTGTGCTCATATTAATAGCCATTATGGCCGTCTGTGTGATGGTGAAATTCGCCACCGACATTACCGTTGAGGAGCGCAAGAGGGACTTTATGCAGGGGGAAACAGTCTATCAGTTCTCCAGGACCAAGGCTATGGGGGTTATCTCCCTGGTTGATAACTCGTCCCTGCCGATTGTTCAGCGGTTCCCTTATGTAGCTGCTGTGACACGGAACTCGTCTACTCTGTGGTCTTTTGCATGCTTTGCTAGCATTGTTTTAATTAAATGGGTGATTACTTCGGCTCATTGCAGGTAAGCTGGCTTTGTTCTGGTGATTATATAACTTTCTTGAATTATGATTTGAATTAAATGTTTGTTAAACGTGTGTTTAACAAGCGGGGTTCGTGGCTAAATAATAACAGCCGCACGGGTTGATCGATCAGGTTAAACTGCCCTTGCCGCGGTTGGTCCGTGATCATCTTTACATACCGAGACCTCACCGGGCCTCGTTTAGCACGTTAAGCCGTTGGTTCCAGCTGACATTCTTGGATCTTTGACAGTCCTTACAGGTCATCAGTGCCGCACGTGCCGTTCGTGTATTTGAGTACGGTGCTCAAATACACGGGCGACAGGTTGTCGACGGCTGCAGTTGTCTCTGCCGTTGACGCGTGTCTCTCGTGTGAATGCACACTAAAACCCCACTGTTTCTTCTTCTTCTTGTACCATGAGTCGGGCGCGGGAGATACTTGTACGCTTGCCGCACCCCCAACTGGAATCCAATTTGTGCCAAAGTTGTTGGGATCAGTTTCCAGTCTAATCGGATGCAGCTGAATATCAGTATTTTACAATGGAGCGAGTGCCTATTTGACCTCCACAACCTAGTTACTGGGTGGCCCTGGTACCCCTTGGCGTGCCAATATCCAATTACTCAAAAAAAAACCTTTCATTTGCAGGCGTCCCAGCGCAACCCACCGCGTCCTCTTTTTCAACGATTTTGCTCGGAACTACACACATACATACCCCATCTTATTCTGGCGTCTCCACGAGAAATTCAACATCAGCAACCCAACGCCTCGCTACGACATAGCCGTTGCTAAACTGAACCTGGACTTCTACCCATTTACCATGAAGCCTTCAGTCTTCGACGAACGAGAGGTTTTTGAACTCGACGCCAGTATCTGGAAGACACTATCAACTATGGACAATAGACTGTTTCTGACAAATGATCTGGCAAAGTATGCAGTGAAGATCACGAATCCAGGGAAGTGCTACGAAAGCTATGGAGTGGAACTAGACGAGAGTATGATATGTATCGACGTGTCTGATTACGAAGACTGTTTCATCCATGAATTTGGACCTTTGTACTATGGTGATAAGGTTGTAGGTATCCTGGCGGTGAAGCCTAGGGATTGTGATATGAAGCTCGCGATATTCACCAATGTTTCCTATTATACAAATTGGATTTTGAAGTCTACACATACAACTTACTATGGATGATATTGTAATTGTTTTTGTAATTTTCTTGTTTTATTTAGTATCTAGTATATACCTAAACTGCATTCGCGATTTATTTGCCAAAAATATAAACAAATATGATTTTAAGGAAAAATAATTACTTACAACACAATAAAGTTCGGTTTACGCTACATCAAATATTTTTATAACTTTTTCAATAGTCACTCTGAAATCAACTTAATTACCATTACAATAAAGTTGATATTTGTTGAAACTTGAAATAACACAAATTTGAAACAAATTTGAAAAGTCTTTAGATACTTTATGCCAGTACTTAAAAACATTGCGATCACCTATCGTTATCATTGAACTAGCAGCGCCCCGCGGTATTACCCGAATTTCACAGTTTCGATGCCATGGTAATATCGGAATAAAATACTTTTTACCAGGATTAACACATAGGATACTTCTTCTTATAAACTATCTGTGTGCCAAAATTCATCCAAATCCGTTCAGTATTTTTTGCGTGAAAGAGTAACAAACATCCATCTATCCATCCAACCATCCTCACTAACTTTCGCGTTTATAATATTAGTAGGATTGAAAACTTATTTCAGGCGCACTTTGCGCTCTTTGAACGAAACTGAACTGTCACGCTCGTGTCGGTGACGCTGAATCAGGTATTCTCGGCTCCAGTCAGTCGGTGACGCTGAATCAGGTATTCTCGGCTCCAGTCGGTCGGTGACGCTGAATCAGGTATTCTGGGCTCCAGTCGGTCGGTGACGCTGAATTAGGTAAGTATTTTCGGCTCCAGTCGGTCGGTGACGCTGAATCAGGTATTCTCGGCTCCAGTCGGTCGGTGACGCTGATTCAGGTATTCTCGGCTCCAGTCGGTCGGTGACGCTGAATCAGGTAAGTATTTTCGGCTCCAGTCGGTCGGTGACGCTGAATCAAGTATAGGCAAGCTAGATCAACCGCGCTTCAGATTGTCTTAAAGTAAAAACTTATTTTATGGGGTACTGTGTAAAATGTTATAATAAAATACCACACGATATTCTTCAACTAAATGAGAAGAAATTTAAAACATGCATTAAACGCACACTATGTAGACAGGCATATTATAAATTGGATGAGTATATCGTTGATAAAAATGCTTGGCTTAATGCTGGTCCTGCTCCACAGGCACTTGGGTACGCTAGTTGATTGCAATTTCAATATTTGGAAGAGATGCTTCCCCTTTTTGTTTTTTTTTAAATATTTTTGACATTACGAACTTAATGTATACTTTATTCATTCAAGTTTTAATTCTTAATATACTTCAATATTATATACCTCTTCCTGATTGGTAGTAATTTTTTCTTTTTTCTCATATTTAAATAAATTGCAAACTATAGTTTTGTATAATTTAGAAGCATTTTTTTAAATTTTGTAAATGTAAGAACCATGGATTCGTTTCATTTTTTTACGATATTTTGATTTTGACTTGACAGAGCATGGCAGTTAAGAATATGTCATGCTCACTTAAATGTCTCACTGGTGGTGGCGCGTGTGTTGGATCATTCGGTTCCCTACGAAATGGTTGAGCTGGATGGTGCTGATCCACGCGTCATGTTCGTGAACGGGCGCCGTCGGTTGAGACTGGTCATCTCTTAACTGCCAGGGCTTATTTTTGAATTTTATATTTTAAATTGTTTAGTTTTTTTACATTGTTCTCACATATAGAAGCAATAAAAATAATGTACCCAGGATTTTGTAATAATATCTTGATTTAAAAGAGTGTCCGTGGAGTTTCTTGCCCGTTCTTCTCCACAGAGATCTACGTTTTGGAATGGGCAACTAGCTTCAATTTTGCGCTGAATCAGGTATTCTCGGCTCCAGTCGGTCGGTGACGCTGAATCAGGTAAGTATTCTCGGCTCCAGTCGATCGGTGACGCTGAATCAGGTATTCTCGGCTCCGTCGGTCGGTGACGCTGAATCAGGTATTCTCGGCTCCAGTCGGTCGGTGACGCTGAATTCGCGTATGCGGGGCTTCAGTCGTACGTTTTCACTTCTATTTTATGGTTATAAGTCTTATGGCACACACCCTCTTTTCTTCTAAATATGACGCCATTCGCTGTGAGTGCAGTGGTGGGGCCAATGTTGGGGAAAGGTTAAGGCTAAGGTTTACGTGCTGATAAATAAGTCTCATGGCGATGATGAAGCTGGCTTAGTTACTCTATGGTCTCATGTTAACCCCAGCCATGTTGCTGTATTAAGGACTAACTACACTTATTCAGCTCTGTTCAGCTTTTGTCCATAGAAAACAACGATTTTGTATGGAATGCGTACGCATCCGTAAAGTTGAACGGATGCGTACGCATTCGAGCTGAATAAGTGTGGTTTAGTCCCTTAGTAGTATGTTGCACAAAAATACTTCACAAAAAGTAACTGAGGATGCCGAAATTGCAAACCGCCGGAACTGTCCAGCTGCTCCGGAGGGAAATAATCTTTGAGGCCACCTTAATTTGCGAATATAATATTTTGCGAATGTAATAATATGAGAACAAGCGAAGTAAGCAGGTGTCGGCTCCGAAACTTAATTACCAGAATCGCTAAATACTAGATTCGCTCATTACCAGACTCGCAAAACACCGGATTCGCCATATACGAGATATTCAAAACACCAAAACTACAGTGCTAAACAATTGAGTTCTGTTTATAGACTATCCTTTAGTATGCTAGACCCCGCGTACCCGTCAATAAGGAGGGGAAAAGTTTAATACTGTAAATACATACTATGCAATAATTTTCAAAATACAGGATAAATTTTTATTCAGTGCGTAAATTTTCACAGGGTGTTCTACCCATGAATATGAACAACTTTCACTATGGGACCATCTCTGAAATCACAAAAAAAAAATCAGCTGTTTCTTATAAAAGTTCAATACCTACTCGACCAAAATGTATGAATCTGCTGATTTTTTTTCGTGATTTCAGAGATGGTCCCATAGTGAATGTTGTTCATATTCATGGGTAGAACACCCTGTAAAAATTTACGCACTGAATAAAAAATTATCCTGTATACGTTACGAGTCGCATTGCATGCAGTAGCAAGAGACGCTTCAGCAGCCCTCTGCTGAAGCATCGCTGTATGCGCGTACTATATGTAACGAGATCTTTGGTTCCTACCAAAGATATCGTTACATATAGTACGCGACAACCATCGGGTCCTACCACCCGACCCGATGGTTGTCGCGTAGTCAACGACGGGTATAAGCGGTCGAAGGCCATGCAGATGCTAAGCGGCTCGTTAATGCTAAACCCTAAGTTGGAGTGGTGTCAAGGTGTTGCGGAGTCCGTACTTGCTTAAGTTATAGAAGAGCGGTGGCCTCCACACATACCAGCTGTTATGAAAATGAAGGCACCACGGGTTGCCTTTACGGTGACAAACATGCTCTCTAGGAAAAAACACCAACTTACTTTCATAAATAAAGTTTCAGTGACGTCGAATCATTTGCCGGTAAATTCGGACGCTATGTGGGCGGCCACCGCTTTTCTAGGAACAGTAGCTTTAGTGACTCTGACGCTAAATCCTAAGGGAGGGCGCCCACGAGCAACTTTTGTCTCAGCAACTATTTGTCTCTCACATCAAAAGTAAGAAGGTGCTGTCTTTGTCGCGTCGCTACATGCGCGCACTTACATACAGAAAAAAAAACACATTTTAAGGTTCACAGAACAATTTTCCAACAAAAAATGAACATTACAGAAAGAAGTGTATCGTTGGTGCCTGTACTAATGAATGAAAATCATTGTATCACAGACACCACCAAAGCAATACAAACCCATAAACTTGATGTGAGAGACAAAAACGATGCTGGGCAACAAAATTGCTGGTGGGTGCCTCCCTAAGTTAAAGTGATGTCAACTTGTTACAGACCGGATACTTGCTTAGGCTTACTTCTGATGCGGAAATGGACATATCACTCCAGAACTTACATAAAAAAAAAAAACACAAAACCGTCAATCATGAGTAGTCTTCAAAATCCAATGGGTATAATAAGAAATATTTGTAAAAATAGATAATTTCGTATCACAATCCATAGGCTTAATCGCTAAGAAACCCACTATTTTATCTCCGGAATAAATGGGACCGAAGTCGTGTGTAAAGCAATCGTCGAAGTCTGAAGTATCGACGCAGATTAAACTGTCGTCAATCTCTATACCGTAGCTCTCGAAACATCTCCCTGCGTTGCCAATTTTGACTTCATATTTCTCGAACTGGTTCGTCAAATACAGCTTCTTATTCATGGTAGACACTGTCCTCCAGACACTTGCTTCTATCTCCGTGGCTATGGACTCATCAAAAACCGCGGATCTCAGTTTAAACTTGTAGGTTTCCACATTCAATTTCGCAACTGCGATGTCGTATCTTGTAGAGAGCAGTGTTCTGTTGAACCTCTCGTGGATCCGCCAGAAAAGAATTGGGAAGGAATGCGTCTGATTATGAGCGAAGTCGTGGTAGAGGATCGCACGGTGTGTGTGGCCAGGGATCCTGCAAGGAAAAATAACCTTGTAGCCAGTAGACGTTAAACCATTGGTTCCGGCTGTTGATCGTAAATCTTTTACCTTACGGGTAGCCAGAAGCTCGGAACTCTGATCACAGGGTATCTTATAGCCGGTATTACCAAATAACTAGGTTGTGGAGGTCAGATAGGTAGATGCTTCACGTAAAATACTGGTATTCAGCTGCAGACTGGAAGCCGATAGTTGTAAAAAGGATAATGCAGAGGTACATGATGATAGGCAGAAATATATCTAAATTTGTGCAATTTGTGTCATCATCACTGCTCTCGAAACGGTGAAGAAAACATCGTCTCCGAGAACCAAAAAATCGAAACACATGTGACATCCACTAACCCGCACTGTGACCACATGGGGGCACCGGGTCGCTCCCTCTCACGGAGAAGACGCCTGAGTCACAGCGTTATAATATATAGTGTTCTTCATCGTATTCGGCGACAGTGACCCAGAAATAGTTTCTGTACTTCCGTGAGCTCTCCGGTGACTATAGCAAATCTACATTTGGTCTTGAAAACCCAGTCACGCTGTCTACAGAAGAGCTGATCAGCATCATTATATGTATGTGTAGGTGTATATGAAGGTTTTGGGCTTCTTTTGCGTATTTGGCGCTTCTTATCTTCAAGATGATTTGTGAAGATGTTTATTTATTTATTTATTTAAAAGTAGGAGAACCAACAGCTAAACCAAATTAATAACAATATTGTAGCGACACAATATTGTGACATTTTGGGGACGTTGAAAGCTGAATAAGTTAACTAGCTAGTTAGTTAGCTGGTTAGTTAGGTGTTTAACTTACCTACAGTGTGCCGCAATAACGATCCATTTAGATGTGAAGATGTTTATTTATTTATTTATTTATTTATTTAAAAGTAGGAGAACCAACAGCTAAACCAAATTAATAACAATATTGTAGCGACACAATATTGTGACATTTTGGGGACGTTGAAAGCTGAATAAGTTAACTAGCTAGTTAGTTAGCTGGTTAGTTAGGTGTTTAACTTACCTACAGTGTGCCGCAATAACGATCCATTTAGATAGAATAACACTAGCGAAACATGCAAAAGACCATATATTAGAAGAGTTCTTAGTCACAGCAACCACGTAGGGGAACCTCTCCGCCAAATGCATCGTGTGGTTCAGGTCAGTGTCGCTCAGAGTTATCACATGGCGTAAGGCATGAGAGCATTTACGGGCCTCCGAGTATTGGCCAGTGTTCCCCACAGCCGAATTCAGTTGTACTGCCATCATGATGATCAAAATGAAGATTGAAGCCATCGCACCTATCAAAATTTTTGTGTTTTTGTCCATTTTTTATTTTTTGGATATTTGGTGTGTTTTTGAATTTGAGAATTTGGTCATAATTTTGAGGAATCTGATCTGTCTTCTACGATTCTGACAGATTTTCTTAGGTTATGTCGGGTGCGTTCCTTTTCTTGTTCTGCATTTATAGAGTTTTTATTGTGTCTATTTTAAAATAGTTTTAATAATAAGGTTAAGCTCTGGTAGCCCAAAGGCTGACGGTACCTACCCTCACTACCGTCTCTTAACCTACGGTTTCCTGGAAAAACGGTGGCCGCCACATAGCGTCTTCTATTTACCGGCGAATGACATCACTGAAACGTTATTTATAAAAGTTGGTGTTTTTTCCTAGAGAGCGTTTTTGACAACTTAAAGTCCTGTTGCCATCATATTCATGACTGCTGCCACTGCGGTCGTTATGTGGCGGCCACCGCTGTCGTAGAAAACCGAAGCTTAAGTGTAACACCTGGTGAATCTAAAGTATCTAAGTGCCTGTTTGATTATGTTAGTTTGGTTTACAGTATCCCTAAAGAATGAGACAGAAGTTTACTTAGTTCAAGTCCCTTTCGATAGAAGGCGAGCCTGTGGCCATCCAAACTGCTACTGGAAAATTCAATAAAACACTGCCCGACCTGGGAATTGAATCCAGGTCCTCATACTCAGCTATAGAGCACGGGATCACCGCTCCAGCAGCAAGTACGACACCAGTCCTATGTATAAAAGACATCATCCAAGCTTCATACATTTTTGGTCCAAATATGTAAGTGCCAAAAGAAAAAAGTGAATTATTCTGATACAACCGCGGGCTAATTGCGTAACACACTAAGGGTTTAATTTTGACAGTTCAACAACATTCATTGCGTTGTTTACGTTGTTGAGCAGACACATTTTTCGAACATATGAAGCAATGGATTAGCAATGTCCTTCAAAATGATTCAGATTGAGACTGGTAGTGTGCCACGCAATGAGGGTGCAGGTCCGCCTAAACCTTTCTCATTGGGGCACCAAAGCTGTAGAACCACTGAGCTTGATTTTGAGTTAAAAAATCTGTCTAAAACTCTGTCATCTCATCTGTTTTTTGGCCGGCACTTTCAGATTTGGACCAAAATGGGTGATGTCCTTTGTGCGATGGGTCGCACATTGCGCTGGATTGGAGGGTGCAAGTACGACAGGACACTAGTCACTGTGGAGATGGACGGTGGACCACGGTGGAAGCACTTAAAATGAAAATACTACATTTCACTGTCAAAGGTAGCGAGGAATGTATAGTGCCCGCGTAATTCGTGCTGAGAGCAAATTCGGCTAACTAGTAACATTCGGCATTGTCAGAATTGTCACGGCAACTTAGTTTCTAATTGTCAACGGTGTCGCTCCCAGTGAGCGTTAAATTCAGTAAAAACGCGATTCTGCGCGGATAATTCGGCCACAGATTAGTAATCTGTGATTCGACTCCGTTGCCCGCGCCCCGTCGCGTGGGGCACAAACAGAGTAACAAACATCCATCCATCCATCCATCCATCCACCCATCCATCCACCCATCCATCCATCCATCCATACAAACTTTCGCGTTTATAATATTAGTAGGATTTATTATTTATTTATTACTAGCTTCTGCCCGCGGCTTCGCCCGCGTGGATGTCGGAAATTATCCCACGGGAACGTGCTAACAGGATAAAATGTATGTGCACCAGGATGCCATCTATCTCGCGGGCCCTTTGTGGCTAATTACAATAGAAAACCAATTGTGTCTCATTAATGGTGATTAAGAGGGTACCTATATGATATCTTTACCTAAGTACCTACCTAATTAAAAAAATAAATAAACTCAATAACAGAAAATAAAATACCTACCTACCTAAATAAACCTATTTATGACGATAACTAATCTAAACTCAATCATCATCTGCCTAGCCTTTTCCCAACTATGTTCAGGGCCGGCTTCCAGTCTAACCGGATGCAGCTGAATACCAGTATTTTACATGGAGCGACTGCCTATCTGACCTCCACAACCCAGTTATTGGGTAATACGATACCCTTGGTATGACTGGTTGTCAGACTTTCGGGCTTCTGACTACCCGTAACGACTATCAAAGATCCACGAATGACAGCCGGGACCAACGGCTTAACGTGCTTTCCGAGGCACGGAGGTGTCTCGGTATGTAAAGATGGTCACCCATCCACTCGATCGACCTGTGCGGCTGTTATTATTTAGCCACGGGCCCCTCAATCTAAACTCAATAAATAAGCAAAATCTCTAAAAACTAATATCTATACGAATGACTATCCTGCCTAACAGTATTATAAAATAACCTACGGTCACTACGTACACTATCAAATATCTGTGACACAAGACGTCAAACTGCAGTTCACGCATGCTTTCTTGATCTTTCGAGAGCCTTTGACCTGGTTTCCTATGATAAGCTATGGGAAAAGTTAGAAAACACTAATCTACCAATAGAACTCATAAACATCTGCAAGTACTGGTACGGTAATCAGGTCAATGGCGTCCGATGGTCGGGAACCATGTCGCAACCGTACAGGTTGGAGTGCGGGGTGAGGCAGGGGGGATTGTCCTCGCCAACCCTTTTCAACCTGTATATGAACGATCTGATTATGGCACTCAGTAGCACCCGGGTAGGTTGTCACATAGACGGGATTAATGTAAATAACATAAGCTATGCTGATGATATGGTGCTTCTGAGTGCATCGGTATGTGGCATTAAGAAACTGCTTACCATCTGTGAAGCATATGTCGAGCAACACGGATTAAGATATAATCCACTCAAAAGTGAAGTCATGGTCTTTGAGGCCAGAGGTAACAGTACAGGTAATGTGTTTCCCGACATTACGCTTAATGGTACAGCGTTGCGTAGGGTGTCTAAAGTTAAGTACTTAGGACATATGCTGACCTCTGACCTCAAGGACAATGATGACATCGAGAGGGAACGGAGGGCGCTGGCGGTGCGGGCGAACATGGTGGCGCGCAGGTTTGCACGTTGTTCGACAGAAGTCAAAATCACACTTTTTAGGTCTTATTGTACATCACTCTACACGTGCAGCCTGTGGGCCGACTATACTCAAAAGTCTTACAGTGCCCTCCGAGTCCAATTTAATAATGCGTTCAGGGTGCTGATGGGGCTGCGGCGATTCTGTAGTGCTTCAGGGATGTTTGCTGAACATCGCGTAGACTGCTTTTACGCTACGATGCGTAAAAGATGCGCATCCCTGGTGCGTAGAGTACGCGGCAGCGCCAACAGCATCCTCAGCATGATCGCTAGTCGGCTGGACTGTGAGTACATCAATCATTGCTGCACCATTTGTCATGGAATGGTGCAGTAGTGATTGTTGTCGAGTTGTACTTTTAGTTTTAAGTATTACTAACACTAGTCTATAAGAACATTGTTACTAACAAAGTGGATCCATGGTCTGAAATAAAGTAAATTATTATTATTATTATTATTATAAATATACTACCTATACTTTAAAATTAAAATCTATACCTACGACTTATATAAAAATAAACCTAAATAACTCTAAAAAGTAAAAGGAATAAAAATGAACTCCACTGCGTGTGACCTAACCTACGACAAACTTATTATTTGCGGTTGGTACAGTAATCGGATCTAGGGATCGAACCGCAAAATTAAGTTTGTTTTTTATTGTATATACTTTTCCGGGATAAAAAGTACCCAGTGTGGTGCCCAGGATATTAAAGAATAATTATACCAAGTTTCATCGTAATCGAACCGGTAGTTTTTGCGTGATGCCTGAACAAACAGACAGACAGACAGACAGACAGACAGACAGACAGACAGACCGACAGACAGACAGACAGACAGACAAAAATTTTTTTAATCACATTTTTGGGTTCGGTGTCGGTCTAGTAACACCCCCTGCCATTTATTTTTTTGATATTTTCAATGTACAGAATTTTCACTTCTACAGATTTATTATAAGTATAGATAGATATAGATAAGTTCACAGCATCCTAGGTACTAATATTATAAACGTGAAAGTTTGTATGGATGGATGGATGGATGTTTATTACTCTTTCACGCAAAAACTACTGAACGGATTTGGATGAAATTTAGCACACAGATGGTTTATAACCAGGATTAACATAATTATAGGACTTTTTATCCCGATATTCCCACGGGATCGAAACATACGCGGGTGAAACCGCGGGGCGGAGCTAGTACTAAATAATATAAACTAAAACTAAGCCCCACAAAACCGTAGTAGTGGTTTAACGAGTTTTTGTGGGGTCTGGCGAGTCTTTATACACTACTTAAACTTCACACTTATGACGTAGGTAGCACTTTAATACATTTTTAATTACCTAATATATTTTTAATTTATTTTTAAATCTGTTTTTACTGAAGGATTTAACCTAATTACGCTTTCGAATGAGCAACTAGCTTCATCTTTCTGACTGACCGACCCCTAGCCAATTCAAAAGTATCTGTAAGTGGTTTATTTGAAATAAATGCTTTGAGTTTGAGTTTACACTAGAGCAAAATGTGGTATATATAATTCAGTAGGTACTTAAAATTGTAAAAAAAAAAAATTTATGAAACGAGAGCTTCCAGTATCTCGACAATTATCTCCAAGGTCATTGCCCCGACTGCCCACATCTTATCAAATTATCAGTTAACTGCAGTGTCCGGTTTTATTGCTTATTACCACAATGACGTCACCACATGGTGAAGTTTCTCAGTTTATATGCAGAGGGAGACATGCGATATCTGGAATCGAATCTGAGACTTTATGGTCATGTCATTAGGAATGCTTGGTTTTGTTTGTTTTGATACAATTTCAGACACAGCTTTTCAATCCGGACATGATTTAATTTGTTATTAAACACGATTTTTTTACATTTACAGCTTAAATATACAGGGTGGCAGGACATCGACGCGCAAACTGTAACCATGGATTCAGCACAATGAGTTTAGACCCCAAAGCTTCGAAATTTTTTGTCGGTTATTAAAAAAAAAATATTGCTGTTCCATACATTTTGACCGCGTAGGTATTGCACTTTTCTATGAAACAGAAGATTTTTTTTTTGATAACCATCGAAAAATTTCGACGCTATGGGGTCTAAACTCATGCGCTGAATCCATGGTTACAGTTTGCGCGTCGATGTACCTGCCACCCTGTATTACACAAGCACAGCTCCGCGGTTTCATGCTCATAGGTTTCGATCCCGTGGGAATGTCGGGATAAAAAGTATCCTATGTGTTAATCCTGGTTATAAAATATCTGTGTGCCAAATTTCATCCAAATCCGTTCGGTAAAAAAATGAAAAATTCTAAATGTGAAATTCTATTCTATTCTATTCTAGTAGTTATTGCGTGAAAGAGTAACAAACATCCATCCATCCTCACAAACTTTCGCGTTTATAATACTAGTAGGAAGTAGGATACGAGCATATTCGTGTGCAAATTTGGATGTGCCATGCAACTTGCGTAACGTACAGCTCGGAAAATCCTCAGACGCGTATTCGGTGCAATGCTGGAAAACAAGCAATGAACAAGGTACAACGATGAGTTACGAAATGCACGACTAAAAAAAAATACATACTGTATCTACATAAACTCACGCAATGTGTGACAATGAATAACGTTGCGGGCGAAGTCGCAGCGAAAACCTGGTATAAAATAAACCCTTGTCGAAAGCTTTCCGGTTACGCAAGCTAAGTATCAGGTTAAACCCCTTGTTTGTTTGTTTGTCTGTCAACGTGTCTGGTTACACCCACTCGGAGATCAAACAGTTAAACACAAACTAACGTCATCGTGGCGAATAGATCGAAAGAAAACAAGTTGATATACAAGTGACAAGTGACATGGTATGAAATTATAAGTAACTAGCTGCGCCCGGCAGTCTCACCTATATCTCGATCCCGTGGTAATATTGGAAGAAAAAGTATTCTATGTCCCAATCCAGTCCGTTAACCCATAACGTTCGTAAGCCGGTCGACATGACGTCATGTACGTGTCGACTGGTCCCGACCACTCTTTGCATGTCGCGTGTAAACTAAGGCATGTCGCGTGTCTTTCCTGCGAAAAATACTCGAATCGACATGGCGGGAAAAGTTCGAATCGAACGACAATTAATGAATGCAAGATGCGCAAGAATTGCCTTCCAGCAACCATTTTTATTATGTTATGAAATACCACAAAAATATATACTTGCATAAAATAATATCTACATACATAATAATTATGTTATAATTTAGACCGTAACGTAAAAATGCGTAGCCCTCCGTAAGACCGCGTAGCCGAGCCGTAGCAAAGAGACAGCTATGGCGTAGCGCATGGCGTAGCGCGACGTTTTCGAGTAGGTAAGTATTTTTTGAGGTGGTTTTTGGATTCAAGTTACGGAGATTAGAAAGAAAAATCCTCTATAAAACTGATTTTGTAACTTGGTTGTAAATAATTGCCGAATTAAATTATAATCGGTCGACCCGTGCGGCTGCAAGGAGTTGACTGGTAGAAATCGTCACGTTTAAAAAAGCGTCATGCCCCTCCACACGACTTTCTCTGTCTCTTTCTATTATATACGAGTGTATGTGTGCGTGTTATTATTTAAATCTCCTTTCTTTGGTATTGTTCGTCGAATCGTTGAGCTCCTTAAGTTTTGAGTCGATTTCTGACAAATGCGTGCACTGACTGGACATGTCCACTCAATGTGTGTGATTCTTTCCTAAAAAGACCATCTCAGACATCGATCTACATGGTCATCACATGATCTGACCAAGATTATGTCTGGACTTTAAAAGAGACTGTGACTTTTTACTGTGAGTTTTTACGGCCTTTCTTCTCAGAGTAGTTGGATAGGAAACACCGACCTCATCTATTTTTTAAAATATAATTGACGAGTAAAAGTGTTTGTGCAAACTTACAGAAAAAAAACATTTATTATTAGCGAAAAGTAATTCAGGGCCGTCACCACTGCTCTTAGTTCCCATATTCCATCCAACATCCATTTAATTCCTAAGTGACGAAACATTTTAAAATAATCAAATCACAATAGTCATGAACCTAATCAAATGTAACTGCACATAAATATCAGTTAACTGGAGAGCTCTAACTCACCGCGGTTAACTTGCAACTTAACGATCTATGTCGGGGGGTCTGCAGTGATCAATGGGCAACAAAAAATAACTTAGTTAAATTGAATTGGGATACGGTACTTTTAATACTCACATCATAAGTTGGAACAGAAATTGTAGAGTATCCGATCGTAATGAAGAAAATCGTGATTTAGAAAAACTTCGGGTAAAACTGTCAATTAGGGTGCTGCACCCCAATCGCGTAACAATTTTTAATTACAATCTGAATCATTTTTAAGGATGTTGCTAATCAATTGAATCATATGTTCGAAACATTTTTCTACTGAACAACGTGAATAACGCAATGAATGTTGTTGAACTGTCAAAATGAAAGTCATTTTACTGTTAGTATGCTACGCAATTACCCCGGTGATATGAGTGACAGTCTCTTGCTTAAGCTCAGAATGTTAGACCAACTATATATACTTCACCCGATGTATTCAGACCCCTCTTCCCCACTGGGCACACTGGGCTCGTGCCCAGGGCCCCGCGATGGGTTGGGGCCCCCTAGTCCCTACTCCATTACGAAACAATAACCGATAGATACTCAGCTCTCGCCGGAAAATCAGGCTTACCGAATGCAGCATGTTTAATAAATTTCAATATATAAAAATTGTACCTATATAATATAATTATATTCCTTTAAATTTAACTCTTTTAAAAGAATCATCAGTGAACTATTTTTATTTTGTGTCTTTGATCAATAGTTACTGTAGTGAATCGCGTCATTCAAATAAAGCGAAAAAAACAAAGCGTGAGGCGCGAAATTTGAATTAACCTAATTAATAATTTTAAGTTTGAATTGTGTTTGCTTGCATTAACTTGGGGTTTGTTTGGCTGTCGGTCAAATAGCTATTTTACATGTGTACGGTTTAGACGAGACACATACTCGTACCTACATTTTTATCATAAAATTATGTCTCTTTATTTATTGGTATTTTTCGTGTTATTTTTTTAATAATGCATTATCATGAAATTAACCGCACGGATCGATCGATCAGGTTAAGCTACGCTTACCGCGGTTGGTCCGTGGAAGGGCAACCATTTTCAACCGACGAAAAAAAACGGAGGAGGTTCTCAATTCGACACGTATATATTTTTTTTATGTATGACCAAGCATAACTTTTTACAGACTAGTCCGATTTTGATAATTCTTTTTTTATTGGAAAGGGTATACCCCAAAATTGGTCCCATATAAATTTGAAAAAGAAAATCCAACCCTAAGGGTGGGAAAATAGGGGTGATTTATTGTTCACTCACAGATTTTAATGCTGAGTGGTGTATTATCGACTCAAAATGACTTAGGTATACTTACATTAGTTTAAGAACTTACCTTATTAAGGTTAAATAAAAAAAGGTTTATTATTTTTTGCTTTTCAGTTTTTTCGGCGGTTCAATTTTTTTCACAAACCAAGACCTCTCCGTGCCTCGGAAAGCACGTTAAGCCGTTGGTCACGGCTGTCATTCATGGATCTTTGACAGTCGTTACGGGTCGTCAGTAGCCCGAAAGTCTGACAACCAGTCTTACCAAGGGGTATCGTATTACCCAGTCACTGGGTTGTGGAGGTCAGATAGGCAGTCGCTCCATGTAAAATACTGGTATTCAGCTGCATCCGGTTAGACTGGAAGCCGACCCCGACATAGTTGGGAAACGGAGCAGATGATTAATGCTAATCTCAGTAAATTTAATTCCAATCAATATATTTACGTTCCTTCTTAAATTTTCACAATTTTTTATTTGACATCGTCTTTTGGAACAAGACGACCCTCGTGTATGGGGCGGCGCCTCCACCAGGTACGTTATTATAAACACTTACATATTTTAGTGACATGCGCATTTCCTACAAGATGGCAATAGCGAATGTCTGCATTTAACAGAATACTTGAAAATTCATCAAAGTAAAAATGAAGAAACTAATAGTATACTGGAAATATATCATCTTTTGAAAGAGAACAAAACTGAAGACAGCTTTCCTAATGTAGAAATCGCACTGAGAATCTTTTTAAACATGATGGTAACTGACTGCAGTAGGAACGCTCCTTCTCCAAATTAAAACGGATAAAAAATAAATAAAATAAATAATATAAATAATATCCTTGGACATTTCACACAGCGCCATCTAGTCCCAAGCTAAGCAACCTAATGCTTGTGTTATGGTAACAAGATGGCTGATAAACTACTTATATACATTTTTTTTTGTAAATACATACATATTATAGATAGAAAAACACCCAGACTCGGAACAAATACATGTAGGTCATACAAATATTTGTTCCGTGCGGGAATCGAACCCGCGACACGCAGCGCAGCAGTCAATCGCTTAACCACTGCGGCAACCGTGCCGTCAAAATGAATTAAGAAGTACAATGCTTCAAGATAGATTAGACAGTTTGTCGCTTATGTCGATAGAATGTGATATGCTCGAAAATACAGATTTTGAAGATGTGACAAATCTAGAAGGGTACGTCTTCAATCAGCATAGATACTTATAGGACTAATCGTGGATGCTGGGTGACTTAGTGTGGATTACATAATATTATCTATTCATCATATCTAATGTAACTGTAAATAAATAAAAATAATGCTAAAACTTTGCATATAGTTATTACTGTTACGGGTCTTTAGAATGATAAGATCGACTTTCAAATCAATTTAAATGCTTCACCATGCCACTAACCATATTTCTATAGTCATATATCACAATTAGTGTGGCCCTCGACCCTCAGACAGACGGACGGAGTAGCCACGACTCGCGAGGGCAGCCATGCGTGGAGTGGGGGACAGAGACGCGAGCTCGCGAAACGCGATTGTCATTCGTTTTAGTAACTTGTGAAGTAAGTTATTTATTGTGAATGTTTTACTTAGGGCTGAATTTTCCAATGCCAGTCCGATAGGGTGAAAATAAATTAACTAGCGGAACTCCACAGATATGATGGGGACGAATTTGTGCGGGGTAGGTAGTACCACAACTAAAAAGTGACAAATAAAAAACAGTCCTTGTTCTTTGGTTTTGTATTTTCGTTTAAGTATAATAAAGTAATTTTTCATACCACTTGCTCAAAAAAGTGACATTCTATGCCACAAAAAGCGAACATAACAATAGTCATTTTTAATCTGTTAAAAACAGGGAAAGAAAATTGTACTGAATTTCATTCATCCTCTAGGGGGAGAATGTGATTTAAATTTGGAATACTTACCGAAATTTATACTGAACTACATCTATGTTTACACCATTGAGTTTGTATATAAAGCATTATACATCTTTTTGAAAAAGGAATACGCATTTATTATGCAGTTATGATTATTAAATAAAGTTACGAAAACCGACGAGGCCGTATGAGCTTGATGCCTTTGCTTTTCCGACAAAAAAATATTAGTCTAGGAATTTACCGCGTTTTTGTTTTCATCAAATACATAAACGTTAAGTTTATTTTTTCGCAAATGGTACGAAAAGTAGAGTATTTTCCTCGGTGATAAAGCTGTCTTAGTCTTGGGTGACCTTAAATCCCTTGCTACACTCAGGACTCGTCTTAAATCCCTCGCTTCGCTCGTGATTTAAGCTTTTAACACCCTCGCTACGCTCGGGAGTAAACCTCGAGTCCTTCGTTACGCTCGCGATTTAAATCGTCACCCGCAACAGAAGACACTGCTTTATCCCCTTGGTTAATAATCTACTATTTCCACTTAGTGTTTTTTTTTTTGAAGTCTTGTTTCTATTTTGTAAAAAAGTTTTTTTTTGTAACCAAGGACCATACAACAAAAAATGCATATATTCTGAAAGATTCCGACCCCTTTTTATTCAAGAGTTGTTTCTACCAAGTCATCGTACCGCATACAATTCGAAGCTGTATGTAAATCGCTGCTCAATGAGGCGACGCTGTGTATCGAGGGGGCGGAGCATGATTTATTAGCATCTGACTTGCTATGAGGATGCTCCCCAACCTTGTTGCTATGCTGAAGATATTTGAGATAACATTACGGGTGCATTCGCTGAAAGGTTAGGCAGAGCTATTGAGCAGAGTATAGCAGGTACACACATATTTCGCCAGAAATTTTTAAATTCTTTGTAATAGGGGGCGAACCTCATTGCTATCAACTGAGCACAAGTAAAGACTAGGTTCCTACAATATTCTTTTTTTTTTATTAAGTAGCTTGTACTGCTTGTAGTGTCTCACTGCTGGGGAACGGTCTCCCCTAAGCATTTGCAGGAACTATTTTCTTTTTGAGGTGTTTACTAAATTGTAAGTGGACCAAACTTAATTATTGTCCAACCGAGGGCTCCAACCCAGGAATCCAAACAGAAGTCACTTTACTCTTACGACTTCCAGATAGACAAGGCAGTCTGGGACATAAAACGTACGAAAAATATAAAAAGCCACAGGTATAAATAAAACTGACGCGAAAAAAATCATAACCAAAAGTCATTTATTCAAAATAGGCTGAGAACCAGCAGTTTCGAACGACCAGTCGGGGCTCGCCCGCCCTTCACCACTTCCTAGTGCCTTAGCCGGGAACAAGACGTGGCGCAACAAACTCCCCAGCAGCACAGCTTTCCGTTCAGTTAGAAAACTTGATTCTATATAATAGTATGAAGAGTAATTTAATAGTGCGTAACACCGGAATCCGTCGTCAGTGCAGTCTACAACGAGCGAGCGATGCGCCTCAAGTGGAGTTGGGCAGGACATCTAGCTAAACGAAGAGATGGCTGATGGAGTAAAGCTATGTCCGAATGGTGGCCAAGGTTGGGCCAAAGGAACCAGGGCGGTCCAAAAGCGCGCTGGGTTGATGATATCGTCAAAGTCGCGGGAAGCACCTGGATGAGGGAAGCACGGAACCGGGAAATATGGCAGACGAAAGGGGAGGCCGATACCCAGCAGCGTATGATTCCGGGCTGAAATGATGATGATGCAAAGTACAATATACAACATTACGAAACACAATACATTAGATTAAATAAATATCCCAAAACTAAACGCAACTAATAACAAAGCATGTCAAACTTAGACAAACAAAATGAAAGAAACAAGAAGCTGTCGCTTCGCCATTGTGCACAAATCCAACGGCGGAGTAAAATGTGCAAGCTCAGCGGAGGAGCAGACAGATCGTACTGCTTCCGCCACTTCCGGGCGTTACGTCACTACCGGGGGGCGACGATGGTGAAGGGTGACCATGGATAAGATGTTTTTTTTTACATAGAGATATAATCAAAACATATCTGTTCTGTTTTCGCTGTAAATATTATATTTGCAATCATTGATGATTGCTTGACGGTGGACGATATACTGCCATCGCAGGAGACGGATACAGAATCGTGGAGGCACAAGCAGAAGATGCTTATGCCCAGCAGTGGCTGAAAATGGACTGAGGATGATGGTGATCATGAATGACTTGACATCAGAAAACTGTCAATATCTGTTTTTATTCGTAACATAGGAGGGATGCCCACTTACTTATACCTATCGTAAAAGTAGGATAACGTGAATGGCTTTGAAGTATTACGCACACCCGCTCATAGGCAAAACAATATTGAAGTAATTATGTTTTACTAGCTGCGCCCCGCGGTTTCACCCGCATAAGTTTCGATCCCGTGGAATTATCGGGATAAAAAGTATCCTATATGTTAATCCTGGTTATAAACCATCTGTGTGCCAAATTTCATCTAAATCCGTTCGGTAGTTTTTGCGTGAAAGAGTAACAAACATCCATCCATCCATCCACCCATACAAATTTTCACGTTTATAATATTAGTAGGATTTTGTAACTGGATTATCTATAGAGTTATAGTAGTGAGTGGAACCAACTGGGAAAACCATTTTCTATAACGTTTTCACCTTCAGCCCTTTTCATCTTTCATCCTGTTATGTCAAAAATCAAAATCAAAAGTCATTTATTCAAATTAGGCTGAGAATTAGCACTTTTCCAACGTCAAAATTACAAAAGACAGTCTCCCAAAAACGCCCGCCCTTCACCACTTCCTACTGCTATCGCTGGGAAGAAGAAGTGGCGCAACAAACTCCCCAGCAGCACAGCTGTCTCAATGTCTGTCAATATGTTCGATCTTCCTTTCACAGTAAAATAAATTACATAATTCCTGTTCTTCCTTATTGTATTTCAAGCGTCATCATCATCAGTCTCCTGCCCCTATCCCAATTTATTTAAGCTCGGCGCAACATGTCTTCTTCCATACTTCTCTATTAGTCGTCATCTCAGTAGTCACCCCCTTTCAAGTCATTTCATATTTTAAGCGTCATGACATGTTTTATTTTAATTGCAACATATTTTTAATCGCCTTTATAGAAAGGAAATTCAATTCGGATGTTTATTTATATTTTTTTCTTTATTTTTTTGCTTTCGGTACTATAGTCACCCTACCAAGAACAATTTGTAACCGTAAGACACGCTCGTAAAGTTTTATTGTTAGTTACATAGCTTATGTATAATATTCATATCTATGTACAAATCTGCCGAGGGATGCAAGTCACTGCTCTTTGTCCATTGATTGATTAGCTTCGATGCTGGGAGACACGGATCATTGAGTATTATAGTCACATTTTTAGGGTTCCGTAGTCAACAAGGAACCCTTATAGTTTCGCCATGTCGATGTCGTCTGTCTGTCTGTCTGTCCGCGGTTTAGCTCAAAAACTATTGGTACTAGAAAGTTGTAATTTGGCATGAGTATACACGTTAATGACGCCGCAAAGTGGTAAAATAAAATGTTAAAAAAAAATATTATTTAGGGTACCTCCCCTACATCTAAAGTGGGGATGATAATTTTTTTTTCGTCCTTCCCATAGTGTGGGATATCGTTGGATAGGTCTTTCAAAAATATTAGGGGTTTGTGAAGACCGTTTTTTGATTAAGTAAACCGTTCGTGACTTATCGAGCTTTAAAGTACCAATTTTCGTTAGAGTCAAGTGTCCCCCCCTCTACCAACTAAACGATTGTAGTAAGAAATTCAAATGTCACGGCAGTAGTACCTATATATAACGAAGTTTAAAGGAAAACTATCACACTTAAGTGGGCTTTACAAGTTTACGAGTAATAGTCGACTAAGTATTAGACTCGAAAATTTCGAACAACTCCATAGAAATGTCGATAGATGGCGCTAAGCGTCAGTTGTATCGCGCTATTGTTTCATTCTAAAATAAGTTTTATAAAAAAAAAAAAACATTGCTACACCGGCTATGACAAGATTTATCCAAAACTCAAAAAAGAAAAATTAAAACTTTCCATGCAAAATTGTCGGATCAGGTGAGGATTTGTGTTGGGGCGTAACTCCCAACAGTGAAAATGTTATGGATTTGTTATGTAGGTAAGCTTGTACGGTACGTTATGTTATGTTAATGAGTAGACGGATCATTTCCCTTGATGGATTTATTGCTACTGAATATAATTACACAATTGTCCCACTTAAATGCTATGTTGGAGGAATGCACAGCTAAACAATATTTATGTGCATATGAGTGTGACGGACAAACTACCACAAAGGTCAATGTACAGCGTAGCTCGTACAATTTGTATAGGAAGTCAAATTAGGTAGGTAGTCATGTTTGGCTTTTAGTTAGAGCATGGTACGAAACTATCAGTCAGTGAATACGACCCGCACTTGGCTGTTACAAAAACTACGGACCCCTACAATGCGCGTGGCCCGACACGCACTTGACCGGTTTTTGTTTTTCTTCTGATGTTGATTTTTTTTTTGCGGCTATCTCACAAAGTTTTGACTCGAGCTGCCGATGCCGGTCTGTACTGGAAAATGTCACCGTGAACATAGGTGAAGTGAGCTGTCATTGGGATTGACACTATTGACTCAATTCAAGCTCATTTTACCTAAGTTTTCACTCTGTAATTTTTACAGAATAAATCTACTGGACTTCTTTTATTAACACAATAAGCGTAGCATAATCAGCCTATAATGTTCCCACTGCTGGGACACAGGCCTCCTCTCTGTGAGACGGAGTGGACCATAATCCACCACGCGGGCCCAGTGCAGGTTGGTAGATGTCACATGTCTTCGAATTTTTTGGTTCTAGGACATGCCGGTTTCCTCACGATGTTTTCCATCACCGTTTTGAGAAAAGTGCTGATGAAATAAATTACACAAAAAATAAAGCGACTGCCTGGGTCCGCAATAAGTATAATCAGCCTATATTAATAATGTTCCCACTGCTGGGACACAGGCCTCCTCTGTTCGACAGGAAGTGCGCTGTGCTATAATTTACCACGCGGGCTCAATGCGGCTTAGTTCTTTTATTAACCGACTTCAAAAAGGAGGCGTTTCTTAATTCTTGTTTTACTTTACCACTACGCGGACACAGTGTGTGGGGTGGATGTCACTTGTCTATGAAGTTTTGCTTCAAAAACCTGCCAGTTTCCTTACAGTGTTTTTCTTCACCGTTTTAGGAGATTCGCCAATAACATCGCAAATAATGATGACTGTCTAAAATAAGAACAGAAGAATAAAGACAAACTGCTAATTATCACAGATCCCAAGATAATCATTAATCGTGCCGTAAAATGAAAGACAACCATAAAAAACGTCATCTTAATAAACTAAAGTGATCCCTTAGCGCCAGTCACGTTGGCCCTTAGACAATAGCATTGTCTATGTCAAACTATAAACAATTAAAAAGTTGTTAATGGTCGTGATAACAAATGTTATACGTCCCCAGGGTGTGCCGGGATGAATGGGGGTGAAATAAGGGGGCGAGTTTATTAACGGTTTGAGTGCAAAAATATTTATGATTTTTCTGTCTTTTGTGGTTGAGTCATTGTAATTAGGTATGTTTTGTTTATAAAATGGTAAAATATCAATTTTATTGACTTGAAAGGTCCTTTTTTGTTTATTTTATTGACCTACAATAACATTTCATAACGAAACCTATATTCTTAAAAATGAAAATATATATAAACTTATATTCTACAAGCACACAGTTTTAAATAAGTGGGTAGGGACATATTATAATTTATAATTAGGTATGACCGTGCCATATTGATTGAGTTTTTGCAAGGTGGAAAACGAAACTAAGATGGGAAAAATAAAGGAAATTGAAGCTCAATGTTTAGGCAATTAAAATGATGTACACACGGTACTTACCTATAGTCTTTGAAAAGCGCTCCTGGCTTGATCTTAACTGAACAGCCGGTCTATTCCGTAAAAATCTCCGTAAAAGGTAAAGTGAGCTTGAAGTAAGCTGTCATTCCACCTGCAGTGCGATTCTGTAACCATCTCACCGTGCAAACTAGGTGAAGTGAGCGTGGAGTGAGCTGTCATTCCAACTAATGCTAGGGTTTGACACTATTGACAGCTCACTCTAAGCTCACTTCACCTAACTTTTCACGGTGAAATTTTTACAGAACCGTTCGGCTGATGCTAGGGATTTACACTACGTATTGACAGCTCACTTCACGTTTGTTTTCACGGTGAGATTTTTACAGACTTGAACGTTTGCTTCCGCACTGTCATACCACAATTTGCAACTCACATAACAACAAAAATAAATGTAAATTTCGTCAGCACTAAAACAGTTTTAGAAAATGGCGTTTGTTCAGCATTACCCGAGGCTTACCGGGTAGACGTGACAAATAGCCCTCGAACTAAGCCGTATTAGTTATAACTGTCATAACTGGAGTGGAGCACTCCGCTTGATTAAGTCAGGAATAGGGACGTCGCGTCGATGGAATGGATTTACGCCCGTTTCGTATAGTTTACGAGTGGTAGAGAGTGGGTTGTATTATGATGGTAGCTACCTACCAATAGTACTTAGTAGGCATTATGGTGAGGACAGCAGTGGTGGCCCAGTGGTAACTTCCGCGGCTTACGAGTTGTAGGTCGTAGGTTCGCACCTAGACAGACGCTTTACTTTGTGTAAATTATTTCATCACCACTGCTCTCAAAACAGCGAAGGAAAACATCGTGAGAAAAATCATGTTTTAGGACCAAAAATTCGAAGACATGTGATGTGTGCTCACTCTTTCTCACAGAGAGCAGTCCTGTGTCCCAGCAGTGGGAACATTATAAATATATGATGATTATGGTGGTGAGGAAATGCATGGTGGTTGTTATAAAGATCTTGTCTCATACAAAAAGGACCTAAACCTTTAGTAAGTACCTATAGTCAAAATATGCTACATTTCTAAAATAAACAAATATGAATAATGCCCTGTGGGGTAATTGTGTAACACACATACAATGAGAATTGATCGCAATTCCATTAATTTTGACAGTTCGTTCACCCACGTTCATTGCGTTATTTACGTTGTTGAGCTGACGAATTAAATGTGAATTAGGTTGTGTTTAAGAAAAAAAATAAAAATTGAAACATATGAAGCAATGGATTAAGAATTTCCTTCAAAACCCTTGGATTGTGTTGTGATTGAAAGTGTGGAACGCAATTCGGGTGCTGGTACTGCGGCAGATTTTAGGGGCGGCAAATTTAGGGCCGACATTTTTTTAAAATGTCTTACTGCATTTAAAAAGATCAATATTTATATACCTACCATGTTTTTTTGGAAAGAATAAAAAAAGTGAATGCTCAAATTCACGCTTCTACCGTAGATTTGATCACTGTTTTTCGTAGCTGAATGAGACATTTTAATTATTACGATTTATTTTTCACTTTGTAGTGTTTTTTTTGGAAGTCGTTTGTTTTTTTTTATAAAAAGGTTTTCCTTTTCATTTTTAAATTCTAATTTTTACCAGTAATTTTAGTTTAAAAACCAAACTACTGAACCATTTTTGATGAAATTTCTATGGGACCAATCTGAAAGTATATCCTTACAAATAAAAATTGAATTTTGCGAATCGGCTTATAAATAACGGAGTTCTGAGGTAACAAACATTTAAAAAAACAGTCGAATTGAGAACCTCCTCCTTTTTTGAAGTCGGTTAATGGGACATTAAAGGTCGGTAGGGGCGGCAAACTTTAAATATCCTATTGGCGGCCAATGTGTAAATCCGCCACTGTGTGAATGGCTCTTAAAATTTTAACCGTTAACTCAAGCAGCAAGTAGGAAAAAATGCTTCAGATATAAAAGCGAGTCGCCAAATCTGGCTAAACTTGTACAAGTTGCTACCTATTCCTAATTCATTTGCCTACTTGTGCTATAAATAAAAAAAAAAACAATATTATCTGAATATAATAAGTATTACTAATAGGATGCGTATGCGAACGCGGAACAAAGATGGCGATTGGTGCGTTCGATAAGTAAGAAATAACAATAAAATTGTAGTAGTGCAGTGATTTATGTCATGCGTGGGGGAGTATGGTACTCCTTGTGTCTCCATGCGTGGTACAAAACGGAACTGAGCTGTAGGAAGACAAAATGACAAGATTTATGTTTTGTATTTTTTAAAATTTCCTATGTAAGACCTATACCGATAACATCGGATTTATTAAAGAATAAGAATAATTTATTTGCTCATAAGTAATACAGGTTTTATCAGATGTAAAATTTGGTGGTTCATGCACAGTCTCCATAATTTGCCTGTTCAGGGTATGTAAATTAGCCTTATGTTAATAATCCGCAGTCTCCACTGCAGGACTCGTCTGCTCCACCGGTTATCGGTCCTTCCACAAACATGTCCAGCCCGCTGCCACTTCAGTTTGCTTACTCTGCAAGCTATGTCGGTTACTTAGGTACTTTTCCGGATAAGTTCATTCCGCATTTAATCCATCAAAGAAACTCCGAGCATAGTTGGTATTTTGGTCGTTCAGAAAAGAAACCATAAATTTTTCTTTATTGAAAATCCCGCATTATTTTTCTATCCTTTGTGATGTTAAGCGATGACACGATTGATGATTATGCTGCCGAGTGTCGAGAAATTAAGTACTTATGATCAATTTTTTTGTGTTATTCCATACATACCAAATTCCATTTTCTTTCGTGAATAATCTACCGGATAATTGCGTAACACAACAACAATTGCATTACCTTCCATTTTGACACTTCGTTGACCTTTATTGCATTACATACTTACATTGTCGATCATACAAATTGTTTTAGTGATTGATAAAACAATTTTTACAAAACAATTGTGAAAGAAAGCGCGTTACGCAACTGGGGTGCAAAAAAATCCAAGAAAATGATTTCTACAAAGCTTATGACATGCTGTCAGCCAATAAACAATAAAACTACCCCGAACATTAAAACACAAAGTCATTAAAAAGAACATTTTGTTGCCGCAATTTGTGAACAACAATAATTATTATAAGTCCAGCGATGCATATAAAGTATGGGGGAGATGTTAGTAAAACAAATGATAGAGGAATTTGATGCGATGAACTAACTGCGGGTCGCGTCAAGCTTCTATAAATGTATTTGGCAATTTTTCATTTATTATGCCAATGTTTAATGACTGATTGTGTCTTAAAGCATTGAGGTTAAATGGTCTAATCTTAACCAATTTCTTTACAGGAATTTGACTCCAGTGGTACTATGTTACAGTGTTTTTATTTTGTTTAGGTTTCGCAGGGGCGAGTCTGTAGAGCCATTTTTGCCGCTAAATTGATAGAGATTTAAATAGATTTACAGGGTCTGTTTAATCCGTAAAGAACATGAAATGGCACTCATCTTCTAAAATAACAACCCAAAATTCCAAATTTTCCTCTATTTTATACGCACACTTTCAAAACTACTTAAAATAATAACATTCTGGCTGTATAAGTATTTTCCCTTGACACACCTCACCGGTGGGTGTATCCGAACGCGGAACTCAGCCGACCAATCACAGAGCTGTCAAACAGGTGGGCGCGAAACGCCATTTTGAAAAGTTAAAATTTTCTTTGGGGGAAATTGATCCATCCATTTTCTGTGCCCGTTTGGCTCGCTGAACAACAACTTGACTTATGTAGCGGTCGATGCTTATTCGTTTTCTATAAGAGTAGAGGAAGACCAAAAAAGCGATGGATGTACTGTGTGATAGATGATTATTATGGCTAGAAAGACCTATATGTATAGACTACTGAGATGACGAATAATAAGAATAATAATATAATAGGAAATGGAAGAAAAATACATATTTCGGCGATCCCAAATAAATTGGGAAAAGGGCAGGAGAATGATGATGGCTTAGCTTTCTGAGATGACGATTCTGTCCAGCATAACTATGTAGACAAAAACGTGTACTTATAGCACATCTAAGGTACAATATAAATTAGGTAAATTAGGCTAGGCGGTCGTCTTTCATAAGTACCGGGTAAGTAATGCGTATTAACAATGAATAAAACCGGCCAAGTGTGAGTCGGACGAAGGGTTCCTTACCATTACCATAAAAATCACGTCTGTTGTTGTGTCCCTTTAATATTTATTTTATTTTGTTTTTAGTATTTGTTGTTATATCGGCAACAGAAATACATAATTTGTGAAAATTGCAACTGTCTGGCTATCGCGCGGTTCTTGAGATACAGCCTGGTGACAGACAGACTAACGGACAAGTCAGCGAAGTCTTTTTAAAAACGGGACCCTATTACTAAGACTCCACTGTTCTCCACATTACGATGTTCCCTATTACGGAACCCTAAAAACTACTCTAAACTAATATCTATTACAAAAAGAAAAAATAAATTGTATTTGTTTGTTACGCTTTCGCGCTGAAACGACTGAACGGATGTGGTACATTGGTAGACCATGACCTGGTTTAGGACATAGAATACTTTTTATCGCGATATTCTTACGGGATCAAGACTTATGCGGGTGAAACTGCAGGGTCCAGCTAGTATGACATAAATTAACTACATCTAACCTAAACTAATAATATAAATAGGTAGAATTGTTTGTTCGTTTTGTAACAGGTAATCTTTGGAAGTACTGCTGGTCCTATTACAGAAACTCTTTCACTGATAGAAAGCTACACTATTGTTTGCACAGCATGCCATGGAATATGGATAGGTTATGTTACTTTCATGCGGACGAAGCCGCGGGTACAACAGCTGAACTACATATTTTCATAAATTTTCCATAATTTTCTAAAAAAATATATCAGTAACTTCCTTTTCCATTCAGTTTAGGCACATATATAGTATGTTGTTGGTAGGATTTCCTTGCGGTAGGTAGATCCCTGTAAGAAACACTACCAGTCAGTAATAATATGAGCTGCTTTCTGCAAAAATAATCGAGTTCCAAACATAGATCATCACACAATCGCAACTCGATTTTTTCCCGCCTTCCTAACTGTGTTGGCGTCGGCTTCCAGTCTTACCAGATTTTACATGGAGCGACTGCGTACCTGGCCTCCACAACCCAGTTACTGGGTAAAACCCTGGGTAACACAATACCCAGGGTTTTCAACTTGGTAAGACTAGTTGTCAGACATTTGGGCTTTTAAAGATCTACGAATGACAGCGGGGACCAATGGCTTAACGTGCTTTCCGAGGCACAGAGGGGCCTCGGTATGTAATGGATGGTCACCCATACACAAACCGACCGCGTTTATCCTAACCCAGGTCATGGTCTATCTGTGTGGCCATCAAAATCCGTTCAGCCGTTTATGCGTAAAACAGTAACAGGCAGGCAGACAGAGATTCATAGGATCCCTACAATATTTCGCATCTGGTTAGTTTGCAAGACGACCCCATGTGAGGGTGAAATCTAGACAGATGACAGCCGTGGTAAGAATCTGCACCCTAATTGCGTAACACACAATTAATCGGAATCGGTTTCATTTTGACAGTTCAACAACATTCATTGCGTTATTTTGTACGTGTTGACCAGACAAATTTTTCGAACTTATGAAGCAATGGATTAGCAATTTGCTTCAAAATGATTCAGATTACTATTGATTGTGTGTTACGCAATTAGGGTGCTGGCTTAAAATAGTACCTATCTATGACGCCATTATACATTTAATATGACGCTGTGACGCTGTGAAATTGGCATTCTTCGCTTTTACATATTAAATTAGTGAAGAAGAACTTTTTGAATTAGAAAGTTCTTTATACTTTTCTTAAATAAATCAACATTTTAATTCCTTAATGTGGGCCAGAATGTGATTAAATATCTTTGGCGCCATGCAGAACACACTTTTATGCATTAGTGCTGTATTGGACTTTCTTACACACAATGCACTATAATCCCGTCGACATCGGGTATTAGTATCTGATAGCTTCTTGAAAAGTTTTGGGTTTGTTTTAACGAAGACCGCAACCTCGTAATTATGGATAATGAGAGGAGTGTTAATATTTTATTTTTCATGAAATATGGCTTACACGTCTCAGTACATATTAGTCCAAACATCGCTCTGAGACACCTTTTCAATAACTTAAAGATTAGTTCTCTATTACACAAGCTGCCCAAAAAAATAAGATTGAGCCAACGACGCCATGATATGCAGTGATCAAAGCGTCGGTACCTAAGATCGAAGACAGTTTATAAAGAGCATAAGCAGATTTGCTTATTCTTTCGATACGGGCGTTTATTGTTTGTTTATGTTTATGTCGCATATTTTGACATTCGCAAGGGAATCAAAACCTATAGGGTACTACCCGTTGACCTAGAATCATAAAATTTTGCAAGAAGCAATGTCATGTAGCACCAAGAGGAAATACCCGAAAACTGTTTTGTAGTTACATACCTACAAAATACGGAACCCTCGGTGCGCGAGTCAGACTCGCACTTGACCGATTTTTTTATGTAAGGTGACTTTACTCAAAAGTAACAGAACCAGAACAAGAGGTTTCTAAGCTTCATTGGGCTCCTATTTTTTTTAGTTGAGCTGTTATTAATGACAAAAGCGTGCACTGACTGGACAGCTCCACTCAGTCTGTGTGGTTCTTTCCTCAAAAGACCATTTCAGACACCAATCTACGTGGTCTTCACATGATCTGACCAAGATTATGTCTGGTCTTTAAAAGAGACTGTGACCTCTGAGTTTGTTTCGGCCTTTCTTCTCAGAGTAGTCAGCTAAGTAGGAAACGCCGCCCTCATGTAGTTTTTAAGATACGATTGACGCGTAAAAGTGTTTGTACAAACCTTCTTACAGATATAAAATCATTTATCATTATTTTCTTGATATTTTTAACATTTTAGTATGGATAGACCAACCAAAAAATACGCTGTCCCTGGTTACACCAAAATAATTTGGTAGAGCGGGAATAGAATGTGCATTCGCCTTAGATAAACTTGATCGCGTATATCAATGGCATTCGCTCATTTGGTGTAAATAGACCTTTACAAGTTCTAGGCAAGCGTAAATAAATCTTAATGCTATAATTACAAAGCCTGCATAATAAATTGGTAGTTTTTCAACTTTAGGAGTGTAAAATTACCCTTTTTTTGTGGGAAATCATCAAATGACATCTCCCTGGCTCTGGGTTGAGCGAAAGGGCGTGTCATACTTTTACTGACTAAAACCCACTCGTGTTCCTTCAGTTGCCTGTGCCAGGGGCCACGGTATCTCTTTCGAACAAACCCGCGGCCCTGGCAGGCATCGGATCTAGCGGACCCCGTCAGTTCGTGCTGACATCTCTTTGAGGCGCGCGTGGAACACAAAGCGCCGTCGACCCGGGCCTGGTCCGTACCGGGCGGCGAGCTGCCCATTGCTCGCCGCCCGCAAGCCCGCGCCTACGGTGGCCGGGAGTCGGCTGTTGACTCCCGTCCAGGGCGTCTCCTGCGGCGACTAGGAGCGTGAGGGCGCAGAGATTGCCTCTCCCTTACGCGCTCCGCCTCCTCCTTCGCGAGCATTACTGCTTCGCAGAAGGAGGTGACGGCTTCCCATGCACTCTCGCTCCATACCAGGCCTGGACCAGGGCCGGACGCGAGAGATCGCCGCCGCCGATCGCCGCCACGAGGACGCGGCGGTGCTCCGCCCAATGTAAAATTACCCTTACACAGTGGTATAAAAGATGAAAACAATATAGTAGATCGATAAAGTGCGAGTAGGTACCATGCCAGCAAATGTAACTTTTACGCGAATTTCAAGGCAGGAACAGCCCTTTTAAATCCAAAGTTCACGAAAACTTACCCTATTCCCACGGAATACAGTTCAAAACTCATTGTGAAACAACTAAGTAGTTTTGGCGCCACCCAGACAAAGCTACGCCAACGAAAAAAAATATTACAATAACGAATTTCACTGTATCATTAAAATATTTACTCTATTTTGTGAACGATAAGGTGGAAAATCGTTTGATCAAAGAAATAGTAGCACGAAACGCATACCACTTATACTGAAAAGTCAATACTGAAACTGCACAAATCTGCTACAGGAAAACCAACCTTACTTTTCAGCAATAGAATCGAAATTGATCGGAGAATAAATCGTGAGTTCTGACGTTTCAAAGTCGCGCAAGTGAAAATTTTGGCGCCAGACAGGCCGGCGCCGCCATCTTGCCGCATTTCGTTTTCCACGGAGGCACAGACATTAGCCTGTTCAGCCAGCTTCCGCCTTCGCTCTATTATGCCACCTAATTTACTGTTATGGCCGTCTAACTTTACAAATAAGATATCTGTGGCTATTCTTATAACATTAACCGTAGTGGAAGTGCTTTTACTTCAATTTTTTTATTGTTAAGACATTTCTGTTACTTACTTTAGTAATTCTGCAGTTAGATTTGAACCGTAATCCAGTAGGAATTAATGGGCATTATCTAGGGCCTAAACAAGCATCAGTCCAGAGGGGCAATTTCCGTATTTTTAAGAACAGTCGTACTGTCTAATCTGTCAAAAATATCCCTCATGTCATGAACCTACAATTTTGACAAGTTTTTGACATTGATTGTCGCTGAAATAAGATTGGGCTACATTTTGAAAGTTTTCACAAAGGGTATTGGCTTTCTGAGAAAGGCAGCCTTCAGGTAGCTGGATTAAGCTGGCTTGATTTAGAAAGCGGGAATTCTGGAAACTAGTGTGTTTTTGTTAAGAGGTGTCTCCCTCAGGTGCTCTTACCGCTCCTCCGGCAGCTTGTGGGAACTCTACTTTAGAGCTCATGTTGTATGATAAGACGTTGGCTCGTAGCAGTTAATCCTAAAAATCGCGGCAAATTAAAAAAAAAATATGCTGCTGGGAAGTTTGTTGCGCCATTTCTTCCCAGCTAAAGAACTAGGAATTATGGCGTATAAAACATGCAGATTCTCAGCTTACTTTGAATAAACAGCAACCAAAAGTTATTTGACGATTGAAAAATCGTGTGCCAAACAGCTTAAACGAGTATTTTCAGAAGAAATTAAAGAAACCTACTTGGAATCGAAATTCTATGTCACACAACAAAACATCACTGTCTTTCCATCCTGTCAGGGCAATATTGTTCTGCCAAAAGAATTGTGATAACTCTTCACAAAAGCCTGAATGAAGAGTTAATTTTGTTGTCACTTATTTAATATAAGCTTCACTTGAATTACAACCACCATGGTGTTATAAAATAAAAATGTTTTATTTTTCTATCAATTTCTAAATTTTTGATGTAAATATATTGTTTGCGTTCGGGGCAATGTTGACTCGCGTGTTGTTTGTCCTGCTGGCCGGCGTGCCCGTGTGTCGGGGGGCTCAGGGGGCTGCCTATTCGGCGTACTATGATGCAGATGGGGACGTTCAAAATGCGGATTTCTACGATAGTTATAACGATGGTTAGTAGCTAAGACCAACATCGATATCTATACATTATTATACACTAACTGCTTCGTTGGTGTAGTGGTCGCAAGCGTACTGCTGAGCATGAGGTCCTGGGTTCGATTCCCGGGTCTGGCAGTAGCAGCCCGGAGTCTGGATTTTGGCCTCCTATTACACGGGACTGTTAAACATAACTGGGGAAATGCGGGTGTACTAGGTAAACTTCTGCCAACGCTTAACCCTTAATACTAGGCGTGATAATATGATATGTTATACAGATAATAAATATTATTAAAGTAGCTTTTAGTGTCTGTCTGTGTGACCGCGTTTTTCTCCTAAACTACGCAAAGGATTTTGATGATGCGGTTTTCACCGCCATTTAGTTTTTTTTTTTTTCAGAAATCTCGATGTTTGGTTAAGTCATTAAAACGGTCCGAAGCAGGGGCGGGTCACTAGTATATAATAAGGCTGCCTTTCCCCAGAGGTGTGCTAAGCTGCGTGGCGATGGACAATCAATAGGATCGTATGATTAATCATAGCGTAGCTTGGCTTAGTCTGGTGGAAAAGGATTCTAGAAGCTAATTTTTTTGGGTATATGGGTAGCCAAATGGCAAAAATGGAACCCTTATAAGAACAGCCATTTTACTAGGAAGACCATATCGAGGAAAATTGGAATGGTGTATTCTGTGTACCGCTAAATAATGGTGTCGTGAAATTACGAAAAAAGGGGTACCTACCGCTCGAACTCCCATAATTATACAGATGATGATGTTTCTAACTAAGCCGTAAGTCTGACAACCAGTCTTACCAAGGGGTATCGTATTACCCAGTAACTGGGTTGTGGAGGTCAGATAGGCAGTCGCTCCATGTAAAATACTGGTATTCAGCTGCATCCGGTTAGACTGGAAGCCGACCCCAACATAGTTGGGAAAAGGCTAGGCAAATGATGATGATGATGATGTTTCTAACTAAGTGATTTTTTTATTTAAGTCAATAGTTTGTGACATATGGGATGACCTCTGCGCTGCCACCGACGATGCCGTAGAAATGGCGAAGTTTTGGGCCAACTAAATTTAACACAATGCTGTGCCATCCGACGAAGAAGACCGTAGAAATAACTTTGCTTTTCATAGTATTTTTGAGAAATACTTTGAATGTCAAACTGTACAGTATTGATTTTACCGACCGCGAAAATACGGTCGGTAAAATCAATACATTAAATATTCATCCCAAGTACCCTTCACTGTGCGTGGTCCGTCACGCATTTGACCGGTTTTTAACTTAATTTCTTTTATTTCGCGCAGAAATCACATCTCCCCAAAAGACGATTACTGTCATGGAGCCTATCACCCGTCTGAAAAGAAGGGACCTGGACGACATAAGAACCCTCAACCCTGAAGGAATCATTGATGTAAAAGGTAGCATACCTCCTCCTTTTTTTCCACCATTATTCAGAGAATTTATTCCAAAAGATTTTTCTGTATAATTCAATAATATTTAACTTAGATATAGCACAGACATCTTGATGTGTTGACAACATGTCGCCAATCAGATGAGTATAGTTTGCACCCGTTTGAGCAGGGGTGGGTCGTCCTTTTTTTGGCCTACTATGACTAATTGATAAGTGATAAATGACATGATAACATAGAAATGGCTATAAGAGTAGGAGAAGACCAAAGAAACGATGGATTGCCAGCGTGAAAGATCATATGGGTAGAAAGGGGGTGACTACCGAGATGACGATTGATAGAGAAGTATGGAAGAAAAAGACAAAGTCGACCACCAATCAACAAAGACAAGGGTAGGAGAATAATTAATTAACACCGATATATTGTCATTTATTTCCCAGGAGTACTAAACAATATTCTTCAAGGCAAAAAACCCGAGTCTGTGCGCGGACGGCGAACTGCGGGCGATTACTCCGAATCTTACGACTATCTCGAAAATTCTGCCGACATCGCAGTAAAGGTCAACACTGAAAAGGGGCTCGTGTCCCAGAATTGGCAGCCTACAGGTGGAGTCGAAAAGTGGAGCTCAACCGACGATGATCCTGAATATTTGGAAGACAGCTCGAACCATGCCACAGAACAACACTGGAGTTTTGTAAGTGTGCTAGAAAATCTCGTCATGGCCGAGATTTATTAATGTTAGAAAGGCACATATTTAATCGAACCTCTTTTGAGCTCCTCAAAATATTATTGAACACAAAATTCTAATACAATGATTGCGCCTCTTTTAGTGAACGTTTATAATTCCTAGACTGGGGTCCTAAAATGACAAAATAACCAAAGTAACTACGATCAACTTAGATGTAGCGCTGGCTGAAAATTAAAAAGAGGCTCATTTATTTAAAAAAGTGTGCATCATGAGAAGGTCGATCAGGATTTAGAGTATCAGTTATATTTGCCCTAATAACGCGGATATCACATCCTTTACTTTTTGTTCATTCTTGGGCTTCTTTCACTCGAAGTGAAACGTCTGAACAAAATGAATCAAAAGTTAAAAATGAATTCATTAGTAAACCCTTCCAACGTTGTTGGATTTCGGCACTCGGCAACTTTTACTCGCCTACCGAATGATCCAAAAAGTCATTCCTATACAGTTCGACTACACAATTTGACGCGCAAACTGTAACCATGAATTATGCACATAATTCTAGACTACGAGGTCTAAGAAACCAGGGCCGTCCAACAGCGCGCTGGGTTGACGATATCCTCAAAGTCGCGAGAAGCACCTGGATGAGGGACGCACAGAACCGGGAAGTGTGGCAGACAAAGGGGATGCCTATACCCGGCAGTTGGTGATTCCCGGCTGACTGGATTTATTTTTAATCTTATATATTGAATTGTTTCTTCATTTGTTTTTACATTATTCTCACATATACTCGTAGAAGCAACAAGAATAATGTACCCTGCCCGTTCTTCTCCATAGAGATCTACGTTTTGGAATGGGCAACTCGCTTGAGCTTTCTGACTAACTGACCGACTATTTAATTTTGACAATTCAAAAGTGCCTGTAAATGGTTTAATTGAAATAAATGCTTTGAGTTTGACAAATGGTTATGATGAGGAGGTCTAAACACAACAACAACACATTTAATAATCGACGAAAGTTTTCAACGCAGGAGGGCCCAGAATCATGTACTGAAGCCATGGTAACAGGTTGCGCGTGTCGGTGATGTGTTTAGACTGGAAGCCGACCACAACATGGTTGGGAAAAGGCGAGACAGATGAATGTAAGATCCTCTTAATCTCGGCAGGTGTACCAGCCAGATACCTCGACTGCCGACAACAATGATATCGTAGCTGAAGTAAGGCAGATGATATCGATGAGGGACGCGGTGGTCCCCAGCCGGTCCTCCATCGATGACTGGAGGCCTACTCAGAAAATCAAGACGTGGGTCTTTACTGAGGAAACTGAGGAGACGGAAGATACTTTGGTACAGATCATTGCAGTTTACACCTAACTAGTTTTTGCCCACGTGGATGTCGAAAATTATCCCACGGGAACGTACTACCAGGGTTAGAAGTACCTCACTATTTGAGTGGCAAATTTTATCCAAATCCTTCTGTTTGTCTGGACTATGTTATTGTTGGACGACTTCCGCTCTGGGGAGGATAGTGTTGTCTGTCAGACTGTTACTGACTAAAACCATACGGTGCTCTTCAACTATCTCTGACCGGGGCGTTGAAGTGCTAGCGCAATTTCTATCGCTCCCTCGGTAGGTATTGCACCGTCTGATTCACAAGCAGACCTGTCCACCCTCTGAGGCCGTCATCCTATGGCCGCAGTAACCTCTTGAGAGATGCGCGGCCATATCGTGCCTGTATCTATTCAGGCGACAGACTTACCACAGGCCTAGCTCTTGGCGACCCTTAGACTGCCGGTTACCGTGAGCCTACATCATCCCACTGCTGAGCAAAAGCCTTCATGACTTCCAGCTGTTTCGGTCCAGAGCTAGTGTGGATCATAGTTGGTTATTCAAATAAAATTGAAATATACATATCTCTAAATATTGTAGATGTACCCGCTAGAATCCACGACGTACAGCAACTCTGACATGCAAGCCGAAATGAGAAAGTTGGTTCAGCACTGGAGCTCCAGCAGCACTGTCAATGTAAGTGTATAGTTGTACAAAAATCTTTTAGCGCCAAAATCGGAACAAACGCCGCCATTTTTTTTTCAATACAAGTTCACAAAAACGTAAAGTTGCTCCTAAAGCCTTACCACGGCTTAGAAGAGTGCGGGCTCTCTATCTCGCTCATTACCTTTGTTCGCCCCACTCGCAGAAATCGCTAGCCAGAGAGCGAGCTCCTACAGGGAACCGGCATGTCCTAAAACCAAAAATTCGAAGTCTGATACATCATGTGACATCTACCAACCCGCACTGGGCTCTTGTGGTAGCCTGCACTCCCTCTCGAAGAGAAGAAGCCTGTGTCCCTGTAGTGGAAACATCATTAGGCTGATTATATTTAAGAAAAAGAAGATTTCATGAATTAATTCTGATGACATTGTTCTGGCATGACATTAATCGGTAGTTTGTTGTTTATTAAAATGTATATTTCCTTACGCTGTAGATGCAAGAATCTACGACGACGTACAGCGACTCTGGCATGCAAGCCGAAGTGAGGAAGTTGGTTCAACACTGGAGCCCTAGTAGCAGTGTCAATGTAAAATGTTTTAAAAAATATGCTTACTTGGTTTAGAAGAGGGGCTCGTAGTTAAATAAGATCAGCCGTACGGGTCCATAAAAGGTTAAGCAAGCTTGAAGCGGTCGGTTCGTGGATGAGTGACCATCCATTACATCAAGACCCCTCCGTGCCTCGGAAAGCACATTAAGCCGTTGGTCCCAGCTGTCAATCGTAGATCTTTGACAGTAGTAACGGTTAGTTAGAAGGCCCTGACAACCAGTCTTACCGGGGGGTATCGTGTTACCCAGTAATTGTGAGCTCCTGCCTTTTTCCTTAATTCTTTATTATATACATAGTTGGTATTATGCTAGGCAGATGATGCAATGTTAATTATTTTTTATTGCCAGCAAGAATCCTCTTCGTACAACAACGCTGCCATGCGTGCAGATGTGAAGCAGTTGATCCAGCACTGGAGACCTCGTGTCAATGATCAGTACCAGAGTCCTAGCAGCAATGTTCACCTAGGCAGCCACACGAGCAGTGGTCAGCACCGAGGACCCTCTATGGCAAAGGAAGAGGTATTTACACAACCACTGGAATGGTTCTACAACATTAAGGCCGACATTTCTAAACGAAACTCGTACTTAGCACCTTAGATAGTATGATGTCCAGCGTACTTGTTATTAGTGCTTGGCACGTACAGAGAGCGTCACTATGTGCAAGTTTTAAAAGTGTCTTTTGCTGAGGTACCTAGTTGATAAAGCTGTCTGTACTTTTACCGAGTATTATATTAGGTCACTGTTGCAATGTCGCTCAACTGTCAAACTACAAGTGCAAGATAGAGACGGGAACATGTCTAAGTCACAGCACGTGCTAGGTAACATTTATAGGTCTCGGCCTAAGTGATAACTATACTTAGGCATATTTTATAAAGTAGGAAGTCAACTTTAGAAAAAAATTGCTCAAACTATAAAAACTAGGTACTAACCTAATTCTTAACCGACTTAAAAAAGAAAGAAGTTGCTGCAATCGCTTATCAATATGTTGTTCAAACCAGTCATACCGGAAAATTATTAATTTTAAATATTAATTTGTAGATGAACCAGCAACAATCTGGAACGCGAACAGAGTTGAAGAAGTTGCAGCCCTGGAACCCTATTCTTCAATATAAGCACTGGAGTGCTCATGACAATGTTCCGCACCAAACGCCTTCTGACAATGTTCAGCACTGGAGCGCTACTGACAATGTTCAGCAGCAAACCCCTTCTGACAATGTTCAGCACTGGAGCGCTACTGACAATTTTCAGCACCAAACCCCTTCTGACAGTGTTCAACACTGGAGCGCTACTGACAATGTTCAGCATCAAACCCCTTCTGTGAATGTTCAACACCATATCCCTTCTGACAATGTTCAACACCAAAACCCTTCAATGAATTTTCAGTACTGGAACCCTTCTATTAATGTCCAGCAACAGAACCCTTCTATGAATGTTCAACACCGGATCCCTTCTGACAATGTTCAACACCAGAAACCTTCAATGAATGTTCAGTACTGGAACCCTTCTATGAATGTTCAGCAACAGGACCCTTCTATGAATGTTCAACACCGGATCCCTTCTGACAATGTTCAACACCAGAAACCTTCAATGAATGTTCAGTACTGGAACCCTTCTATGAATGTTCAGCAACAGGACCCTTCTATGAATCTTCAACACCATATCCCTTCTGACAATGTTCAACACCAGAACTCTTCAATTAATTTTCAGTACAGGAACCCTTCTATGAATGTTCAGCAACAGGATCCTTCGATGAATGTTCAGTACCAGGACCTTTCTATGAATGTTCATCGTTGGAGCCCTTCTGATAATGTTCAGCACCAGAAGGCTTCTGTGAATGTTCAGCACTGGAACCCCATTGCAGCAAATAGTCAAGAAAATCTGGTAAGTAATAGAATAAAATCCTTTATTTATAAATGTTACTTAAAGTTCGACTGTATACCTTTTTGACGTTTAAACGTCTCTAACTTTAAGTTACGTTTATGAATAAACCCCATAGTATTAACTGCTATTCTTCGGATGACTTTCATTGTGTTCAGCTTTGGCTAAACACCAGTAAAAGAAAATTAATCTTACACGGGCAAGTATTGGCAGTGGAAGCAATTAGTGGAGCTATATGAAGCAACATAATAATTATAATTAGTGGAGCTATATGAAGCAACATAATATAATTAGTGGAGCTATAAAACCGTTATAAATCTTAAACGTGGCTTTGAAAAGTTTGAAACGAATCTAAATTTTGTTTAGCAGCTTTCACAAATCCTTCACAATTAATTAAAATGCAAATTATAAACACATAGGCAGTATATCAACTGAAGAAAAAGCCATAACGCGTATCCAAACGCGTTATGGCTTTTTCTTCAGTTGTCCAGATTGAGAGATCCAGTTAATGAGTTCTAACTTTCTAAATCCTCTTATAATTTGGTTGGGATTGGAAGAGTTTTTCGAAAAGATCTCTCAATCCACACGCACATTATTTTTTGTTATGCTTCTAATATTTTTGGTGAAGGATTTTAAGTGATTGATTAGGATTGAAGTTGGAAGTGGTATACAGTTATCTAAATCACAGGTAGATGACTCCGACACGGAGACAGAATCTTTGTTGTTTATATTATTATTTTGCGTATTATCGAATTATATTTTATTTTTATCAATATTTGCATTTTTAGTGAACTTAACTACTAAGTTTTCGATGAGACATTCTAATAGTACACACGGCTACACGTCAAGTTATACAAAACCAGTTTGTCTTGGCCTCACTTTGTATGATATTTTCTCACAATGAACGGTCAGCCAATACTGGTTTTGCATAGCTTGATGTGTAGCCGTGTGTACTATTATGCCATGTAAGGACGAGGTTAAATAGTGATACTAGGACATAATTAGACGCACAGGCTCTTATTTCATATTTGTGTTGTGAATTTGTAAATACCGTTAACAATAAAAGAAGTGTGCAGTTTGTACAGACGCCAGCACATCAAGCTACTACAATCTGTCAAATTTATTTAATAGATTTTCAAGTTTATTGCTGAAGTATTAAGGTTCAAGGTTGATTGGGAAAATTTGACAGTTTCGGGTAGGTTGACCTGCTGGCGTCTGTACGTGTAAATAGATGTAGGTAAGTAGATTAGTAAATAAATTGTGTATTACATTTGGAACAAACGATAATAAAAACAGTAGTGTGGAATAAGGAGTTGTACAAAAATTCTTAAGACAATTTTGTAGGTATTTATAAATGCGTATGTTAGTAAAAGATCGTAAAATAAGTACAGCACATATCCAGACGTAGAGGAAGTTATTTTTGAAGAACATGGAACGGCAGTATAGAATAGTCACTAATCATTTGGTTTTCTCTCGACGTAGTTTAGTCAGGTCTTCTTCAGGTTTTATGAGCTGGCTTTGAGCCCCTTCTTTTTCGCGTAGGTATACTTTGCCGTTTGCAGTCCAACACTGCTGAAACTCACTGCTTTTTATAAACTCTCTGGTAAGATAGTGCAGGTGTTTTGCTGTGGAAGTTAAGGCTTCCGAGACGTATATCGGTTTCTTAGGTCCTGCAGCTTGCAAGTGTGTACTATTAAGACGATTTTCAATATTTTGTTTGTTAAAGTTTTTAGTGGAATGCATAATTTTTTCTTTCATTGATGTGGATGAGAATTCAACACTGATTGCGCCCATTGTCTCTTGCTTGGCTCTCAAACGAAAAATATTTTTGACATCAGATGGTGGCACAGGTAGGTTAATAATCGTACCGAGTTTTTTAACTAACCCGTACAAAGTTTCTTTGGTCTCGTGGTTTGAAGATGGCATATTTTTTATTTCTATTGTTGAAGGTTTTAAATGTCTCTCCAGTCATTCGTGGATCTTTGACAGTCGTTACGGGTCATCAGGAGACCGAAAGTCTGACAACCAGTCTTACCAAATGATCGTGTTATCCAGTTACTAGGTTGTGGAAATATATCAATAATGTACATAAATCGAATAGAATACAATACTCTTTATAACCCTTAGGTTATATGATATCAAAGGATCACTCAATTATAAAAAAAATGTGCTCTATACATTGTAAAAAATGCACTATCTGACTACTGATCATTTGGAACAAAACTTGATACATTTTGGCAAGAATTAATTTAAATCGACATCTATTTGGAGCTGACTGTTCTATCTAAGGTACAATACCTGTCGCCGTTGGTCCTGCGCCTGATCTCTCCCCGGTCGTGTCGGATTACCGTCCCATTGGACTATGAGAGTAAAGGAACAGAGAGATTGCACCTGTGTTTTGTACACACTTGTGCACTATAATATCTCCTGCGTACCTGGCTAATCTCCATAGTCCGGTTAAGTAGTTACGACCTCTCAAGGTCAACTACGAGATGCCATTCATAAAAAAAAAAAAAAGCTAATCTCCGTTGAGGTTGACCACCGTGACCGAAATCCGTCGGGAGGATTATTATTATTAATGTTTTATGGCTAGTTTGTATTGTTCTAGATAATTGAGACTTCTATTATAAATACATGTAAATACTACTCACTCCTTTATATTTTGTTCCAGCCCTTTACTGCCTCTAAAACCGATCCGCCCAGCGGTGCTAATACAGATATATATGCAGTCAGTGACACCCCGAGAATACTGGTAAGTAACTGATTGACTGACTGATATAACCCGATTCAAACTTTATTCGAGGAAGGAACATGAGGCGAGTCACTGCGCAGTAAAAATCGCATGTCAGCGGGTGTGAGGGGTGAGGTACCTACTGCGCAGCGAGTAGCTCACTTCAGAGCCGTCATAAAGTTTGAATCGATCTGCTATTCACTAATCAATAAAACTCTCACAACAGTGAAGGAAAACATCGTGAGAAAACTGGCATGTCCTAGAACCAAAGTTCTACCAACCCTCACTGGGCCCGCGTGGTAGATTACAGCCCACGCCCTATCGAAGAGAGGAGGCCTGTGTCCCAGCAGTGGGAACATTATAGGCTGATTATACCAATCGATAAAAGAAATGGGAATAATTATAAATCTATAAAGAAACTTATTAAAAGTCCAATTCACCGACTGCTTGTTGCTCAAAAACGTTATCTGCTACAGTCCAAACGTCCGTACTGTCGCGGCTGACATGGCCGCAAAAAGGGACGAAAACCAAGTAGTAACTAGGTTTAGTAACTTGGTTTACTTCTCTTTTTTAGCCCCAAATCATATACAGGTAAACCAAAAAAAGATATGCGCTTTGGTAATCTTCGTGTTTCCGAATTAGTACTTCCGAACGTCGCGCTCAAGAAGCAGTGGTGGGCTGATGGCCACTGCGGTGACGGCCCCGACTCACTCGTAGGTCGTGCATACCTTGTGGAAATAATTTCATCACCACTGCTCATAAACGGTGATGGAAAATATCGTGAGGAAACCGGCATGTCCTAGAACCAAAAATTCGAGGACATGTGACGTCTACCAACCCGCACTTGGCCCGCGTGGTGGATTATAGCCCACTCCCTCTCGAAAAGGGCCTCCCCTTTTTTTTTGTACAAGCAGTGGAAACATTATAGGTTGATTATTAAAAAAATAATAAGAACGTTGCGCCACAGAGGCTGTTCCTTTGTATTAAACCTACGTGAACCTATTCTTCTTTCTTATGTTGTCATCATTACAGCGCGGTCCAGAAACCACAACGCTCGAGCCGGACAATACCACACTGCTAAACTTCACGACGACTGTCCAAATCACGACGACCACCCATAGGATGGACATCGACGCTATCATGGCCATCATCTCCAACCTGACTTACGACTACGAATGGAATCTCACTGAGCAGTTCAACAAGACTATTATTGAGTAAGTTGTGTAAAGGTATGGTTTCCAACAAGAGCGGTGGAATCTTCATAGCGACTGCAAATCATAATCATCCTATAATGTTCCCACTGCTGGGACACAGGCCTCCGCTCTGTGAGAGAGAGTAAGCCGTAATCCGGCCGCGGGCACAGTGCGGGTTAGTATACGAGTATGTCACATGTGTTCGAATTTTTGGTTCTAGGTTATGCTGGTTTCGTCACGATGTTTTCCTTCACCGTTTGGAGAGTAGTTGTGATGAAATTATACAAAATAATGCGCCTGACTGGGTTTGAACCTACGACATACAACTCGTAAGTCGCGGCCTTTACTGCTGGGCGACTACTGTTCTATAATATTATGTATTGTTGTGCGCCACAATTAATGCCTGGTACATGGTGACATTAGTTACCACTAGCGCCATCTAGTTTCAAGTAGTAGAACTAGTTTACTACTAGCGCCGTCTAGTATCGACTATCAGAATTAATAGATCCTTCAAGAAATTTCGATACTAGAACTATCGACGTCTGGTCAGTCGGGGCCGGTATGTACTCGAACATTCTAGATGTTTCTACAATAGAAGGTTCCGGAACTATCTTCAGCACTATAAAAGGCCGGGAATAGCCGCGACCAGTCAGACTTGGGTCAGCGATACATGCGAACAAAGAGTATAATAATAATACGGGAGAAGAGAGCCCTCTTGTGCCATTTTGAAGCATCCAGATTCGAAACGCCATCTGCATTTCTTAACTTTAACTTAGGCTCTATAGGTGGCTATAGATAGGCATGAATGTATGTGTACCTACGTACGTATAGATCAGTAAGTTTGGATTTTATGTGATCATTCAAATTTTTTTAGCTGTTGTAGTCATATGTTGATCAATATGCGACTGGCGAATAATAATAATGATACATTTACTAAATTACAATAATTAAAATTTGAATGATGATGATTCAGAAGTAAAAGTGTCCTAATATAAATTGACCGCATATTGATCAACATATAACGCAACAACAGCTAAGAAAATTTGAATGATCACATACATCAAACGCTAAATTTCGCCAGAATTAGCAGTAACACAATAATGAACCATTTTTCTTTAATTTATTGTAATTTGTAACCGTGTAACGGCTAAGAGTATATTAATAAACGGTACCGGCGACCATAGACTATACACTTATAAACTGAGACCGGCGACCATATTGTGTGATGTTGCCAGAATATGTCACACAATAAGGATTTCCGTGACACGGTTGCAATAATTGATGATGCCGGTCAAAAATGAAATACATATAATAATGTAATAATCTTGATGTAAAATGTTATAATTATTGTTTTAAATTATAGAGAACTCTTGTATTTGATTTTCTTATTTGCATTTAAGTTGGTATCACAGAGACATCTATCGATGATTATTAAACTAATAGCTTCTTCGTTAACAAAAGTAGATGGCGACTCTATCTTTACTAAAGTTGTGAATGTTCTAACTGTCTCCCCCCTGCATGCGAATATTGCGAATACCTACATCGAAAGCGATCTTCAAGTGCGACTTAAGAGCGATTGTGTTTTATAATTAGTGTGTTTGAGTTGTTATTAGTGTTGTTTAATTAAAGTGTAACTTTTGGTAATTTTTATCGGCAGTTTTTATTGTGAACAAACCCGAAGCTCGTAACAGTATTAAATGCTGAAATTGTTTATTTCGTCATGATTTCGTCCGTCCGTTTATTTCTCTGTAAATTCATTAGGAAACCAGCGAAATGAAATGTTTATTTCATTTCGCTCATTTCAAAGATTATAAGTGAAATGTGTGTGTACTACGAGTATACGTACAGCTCTGCCTAACTCTTCGGGAGTACAGGCGTGCTGTTATCTGTCCCCAGGCACGGTGTTCCAACTTGTCCTTGGGAAAAGTGGGGTCCAGAGGGTGCGTGGACCGCCACCACTAGTGGCACCACGTCGATGATTCCTTGGGACTTCGATAACACCTCTGTCGTCAGCAAGGTATGGTAACATCGTCATTCATCATCATATCACAATTTGTTTGTGGTCGGCGAAGCACGTCTTCTTCTGCCTACATCGCTATTAAGGATTTAGGGAGCGACCACTTTTATCGACGCGGAATCATTTATTTATTTTATTATAGCAGCGCCCCGTGGTTTTATCGCATAAGTTCCGATCCCGTGGGAATATCGGAATAAAAAGTATTCCTGGTTATAAGCTATCTGCGTGCCTTTCATCCAAATCCGTTCAGCAATTTTTGCGTGAAAGAGTAACAAACATCTATTTATCCTCACGAACTTTCGCGTACAGTAGCAATGGCTTTCCTGTTGACAGTTCAACAACATTCATTGCCTCATTTACGTTGCTGAGCAGACTAATTTTTCGAACATATGAAACAATGGATTAGCAATATCCTTCCAAATGATTCAGATTCTGGTTGATAAAATATTAGTAGAAAGTAGGATTTACTAGCGTCTGTCCGCGACTTCGTTCGCGTGGAAGTCGTAAGACAACAATATACTAAAACTGTCATACACTGGTACATTGTGTTCTCTCTTACCTCAGTCTCATTTCCTACGAAATTTATGGGAAGTTTTTATGCAATTTTTGACTTTTCTTGTACTCAAACCTCAGTTGTTCTGATAGAGTTGTGGATCTTGTAATAAACAGGATAAATTAGCATATTTTTTGTGAAATTTCCCATTTTCTTGCCAACTGTATTTTTTTCTCAAAATCTGTGTATGCAGATCAACATGTTTCAAAAAGTTAAGAACAGGCTTCTACGACCGTTTTCTTGTAGCGGCAACGATTAGAGTACCTTATTGCGCTATCCCAAAAATCCACCTGTATAAGAATGTCATGATTGGCTGCTTCGCTCCATGACCTTTATGGAGCTAAGCATATCATAATCATTTAAAAGGATAAATCTGTAACTCGACGTCAAATAGGCAGTCGTCCATATATAAGACTGGTATTCAGCTTCATCTGGATAAACCAGAAGCCGACCACAATATACTTCGAAAAGGCTAGGCTGATGACGATGCTGATCCTGAGCTCCACATTGCACCCAGTGCTTCGTCTGCGGGCTGCGCACGCCGGAGATCCCGCGCAGTGCGTTCTGCGCGGACGCCTTCGCTGGCGACTTCCTGCCGCTGATGCCTATCGACGCGCAGTCCAGAGGGAAGATCGCGGGCTTCAGGAAGTACTGCCGGTATATCGATGCGTAAGTATTACGTTGCTCTCCACCGCAACCGCGATCGGCAACGTCGAGCAATCGCTATAACAGAGCGCTGAGCGCAGTTGGCAGTAAACTACTTACAAAGCGAAAAATATCTTTAATTTCGGAACTCGGTGTTTTTGGTCCTGTGTTTTCGTTTTTTGCAACCGACTTCCGAAATAAGTTATTTTTCACTTTGTAGTGTTTTTTAGAAGCCGATTTTTTTTTTGTAAAAAAGTTTTTTAATTTTTAACCCCCGACGCAAAAACGACGGGATGTTATAACTTTGACGTGTCTGTGTGTGTGTGTGTGTGTATGTCTGTCTGTGGCATCGTAGCTCCCAAACGCATGAACCGATTTTGATTTTGTTTGTTTTGTTTGAAAGGTGAATTTGTCGGGAGGGTTTAAAGGAACCTAACACGAAGGGAATGACGGACGCTCGTTCGCTCGCTCCGCTCGCTCACTTGAGCCCCCGCCATCCCCTTCGAACCTACCCTGTCCGAGTCGGGGTGCCCCAATTCCCGAGCTCGCTTCGCTCGCTCTTGCATCCTAAGTTCTCATTGCCTTTTTACTAAATCGAGATGTGTTAGACCTTGGAGCACCCCGACTCTTGGAAAAAGTGATTCAGAATCGAGTGAAAATAAATACGTAAAAATAACTCAAATTTGTTTCCGTTATTTCTATTAATTGTATGCCTAAATATTATTATGCCAATAATCATTAGGCCTAGTAACGTTATGCGAATTAAATTTATGCCAAAACAAATTAGCCTTCAAGATTATTATGCTAACCATAAACTGTATGCCAAAAAAAAAATATGGCACAACAAGTATTATTATGGCAAAACAAATTATGCCAAAATCGTTATGCCAAAGTATATTAGGAAAAAGAATATTATGCGAAAAGAAGGGATCCCTAAAAATAAATGCTGCCAGTTACAAGTCTGTCAAAATCATTGTTATCTTTATTCTTGTTACAATAAGGTTGCTGTTAAGTTGCTGCTGTCATAGGTAAAATAACCGAACGGACTATATTGGTCATTATCATTACGTGAATGAGCTGTTACTCGAAATGTGATGGTCTACTTTTCTGTATTCAAGTCTCCTTTAAAAATAAAAAGTAAAAAAAAAAGTGAACGTAGCGCTACAAGTATCTTTTCACACGAGGCCAAAATCAGTACTAACGCGGCCATCTTCGTTTTTCAATACATTTCACAAAACAATAATTGCAAGTTTACCATCAGCGCCCTCTGTCAACGACATTTGAGCCCCAAAAGATCTTTGTCGCTGAGCAGTGTATGTTGTAATAAGGCTGTGACAGAGTGGCATCCAAGGACTAAAAGACGAGAGGTCGCTCGTCCGGCGGACGACATTGTTGCCATCGCCGGCAAACCTGGATGACAAGGAAAGAGAGGCCTGTGTCCAGCAGAGGGGCAAGTCGGGCTGCAGATGATGATGATGTTGTGTTTCCTTTAGTAAAGTTGGTGCTAAATAAATTATTCTCTTCGTCTTTCTTTTTTAGGCGCAACTACATTGAGAACCCTGACGAGCCGCGTGCCATATATGGACGGTTCACGGGTGGCTGCGCCGTGCGCTGGACAGACATCACCGGGGTCTACACTCAGAGAACCTGCCGGTCCAGGTACAGGCCCTTGGTGGGCAAGCACTTTGCCAGTAAGCGGATGGCCAAATTGGAGCTAGCACTCGTGGTTTGCATTCAATATTATAATTACTTAAAAAAATACTAACCTGTAAAAAACCGTGACATAATCAGCTGTGAGAAATGTTACAGGCATAACATTCTCACAGCTGGCCAACACGGGCCTCCTCTTTGTGAGAGAGTGGGCTATATGGTAACGCGGGTACAGTCCGGTTTCCTCACAAAGTTTTCGTTCACCGTTTTTAGAGCAGTGATTTTAGTGTCGACAATTATAGACTGGCCAGTATTATTATTACTAATTAGTGGTTGGCGGGGACCGTAAGTCGGCAAGCGGACGCTTCAAGCTACGTCGGCAGAGCGAGGTCTCTGCAGGGTGGCTGGAGGCAGAGCGAGGTCTCCGCAGGGTGGCTGGAGGCAGAGCGACGGTCTCTCGGAAATATCTATGTCTATTTCTGTAACAGACTACTGCTTGACATTGATATGATGATGATGATAATTATTATTATTACTAACTAGCACTTTGCCAGCGACTTTGTCCGCCCTATATTCCTCGAATAATCGGAAAAAACCTGTGCTAAATTTCAGCATTCTAGAACCAAGAGTTAGGGCTGGGCGTTGGTGAGTCAGTTAGTGAGTGAGCCAGGACTATTTTTGCGTACTGATTATTATTACCGTAGTCTTCTTTTCTTTTCCCAGAACGTTGAAAATGGCTGCATCATCAGTCCGATGGCGACTTTACTGCCGGTGTCGCGCGGTATTTCCCTGTACGCGCGGTTCCACGCCTGCGTTTGTAGCACTAACTGGTGCAACCGAGCGACTATTCTGCAGACTTCCTTCATCCTCCTCGGGACCATCCTGCTGGCCTGCTGGCTCGTACACTACCCCTGACCGAGACCAATTCCTGTATTTAAAAAAACATTCAAAATCACAGATTTTTTACCCCTGATTTAGCATCGTTGTCTAAATCATAGTAGGTAGTCTTTATTTTTGTTGCAATAAGGTGGCTAATCGGTTGCTGCTTGGGTTGCTAACAGAGGTAAAATAACTTAAAAGGACTGAAGTCGCATCGCAATCTCATCTCAGCGACAATCAATGTCAAACACTTGTCAAAAACATAGCTGTCAATTATAGTATTTTTGACAGACTGAGACAGATTAGAATGCGTACGTTCTTCAAAATATGGCAATTGGACCTGGTGCGTTAAAGCCACAACTTTTCCGATGAGAGAAAGGGATAGCGCTATATACCTCTATGGCTCCATCTATATTGTGCACTGGAGCCAAAATAGGGCTTTTAAGCATTAAACTATATGTTTAAAAGCCCTATTCTGACGTTAAAGACATAAAAGTACCCAGTTTTGCTGTACTGGGTACTTACATCGATCGATGTGTTTTTTTGACGCATTGTTTTGTTTTTGATATGTGATGTTTTTGAGTACGTTTTTGTTTTGTATTCGTTTTTGTGTTCTGTAGTGTTTTTTAAACAGTTAAATCGTGATTTTTTGTTTCATGTTTTTAGCATCCTCGTTACTTTAAAGCTACGCCTTTCTAGAAAAACGGTGACCGCTCGTAATGACCGCAGTGACGTCATGAAAATGATGACAGCGGCAAAAAGATTTAAATCGTTTGATACGCCCTACCGCATTAAAAGATAGTCGCGTTTGTTTTGTTTTGACACCTCTCGAAGTCTCGACGCAGTAACTTGACTTGATTGTCATGGAAACGCTATTTAATAATTTATGAGCTCACTCTTCTCAGTATAGACTCTTTTTCGCGTGACTAAGTATGGTTAGGGCAAATCTAGAGATTTAAATCTTTGGGCAGCAAGGTTTGACTTGCGTCAAAAACACACTAGCAAAACACACCAACTTACTTTCATGAAACGACGAGTGACGTCATTCACCGGTAAACTGCGGACGCTATGTGAGCGCTGGGCGCCTACCCTATATTGATTCCGGTAGGTAGGTAGTGTAAGCGCAGTAACTACCAGAATCAATATAGGGTAGGTGCTATAGAAAATAAGAAGCAATAGGTAAAGTCAACAGCAAAAGTAGATGATCAAAATCAGATATTCAATACTAATGAACGGAGTTCGCGTCAGAACTGCGTGGCGTCGAAGTGATTCAAAAGTATGTGATTGTAAATTATACCAAACATTTACTACTAGTACAGCTGCCATATAGCTGCGAACTCCGTTCATTAGTATTGAATTTCTGATTTTGATCATCTACTTTTGCTGTTGACTGTACAAAATGTTCGCTAGTTAGGGTTCCGTAGCCAAATGGCAACGGAACCCTTATGGATTCGCCATGTCTGTCTGTCTGTCTGTCTGTCTGTCCGTCCGTATGTCACAGCCGCTTTTTTCCGAAACTATAAGAGCTATACTGTTGAAACTTGGTAAGTAGATGTATTCTGTGAACCGCATTAAGATTTTCACACAAAAATAGAAAAAAAAACAATAAATTTTGGGGGTCCCCATACTTAGAACTGAAACTCAAAATTTTTTTTTTTCATCAAACCCATACGTGTGGGGTATCTATGGATAGGTCTTCAAAAATGATATTGAGGTTTCTAATATAATTTTTTTCTAAACTGAATAGTTTGCGCGAGAGACACTTCCAAAGTGGTAAAATGTGTGTCCCCCCCCCCCTGTAACTTCTAAAATAAGAGAATGATAAAACTAAAAAAAATATATGATGTACATTACCATATAAACTTCCACCGAAAATTGGTTTGAACGAGATCTAGTGAGTAGTTTTTTTTTAATACGTCATAAATCGTAACGTAACGGAACCCTTCATGGGCGAGTCCGACTCGCACTTGGCCGGTTTTTTTTTTATTTCAAAAGGACGTGCTCACTTTTACGCACCTATCACATAACTGCAGTGCGATTCTGTAACCATCTCACCGTGAAAACTTACGTGAAGTAAGCGTGGAGTGAGCTGTCACTCCAAATAATGCTAGGGATTGACACTATTGACAGCTCAGTCTAAGCTCACTTCACCTAACTTTTCACGGTGAGATTTTTACAGAATCAATCGGCTGTATGATTTTTGTGAAAAAAATTACCGAATTTCGAAACTACGTAATTCTAAATTCGCTTAGGTAAGTGATGGAATGCAACCAGAGTCATTTTTCTACCAGCCTGCTTCATGCAAGGTTCCCTTTTGTAGAAAGTTTTTGTAGTTGAGATATTAGAAGAGTACCTAAGCCTTAGCCGACGTTGACGTAGTCGTTTTGCTTCTACGACACTGTGGCCGAGCAGTCGAAACGGACACGACTTATATTTGGCGTTCCTTCCTCGCGGTCTATTGGCATCACTCGTGGTATCGGCGAGTTTGCGTGTTCATCATTGCTACATCGCGTTTTGGCAACTCTCCTTTCGATAGCCGGTCGATATAGCAAAATTTCGCTTTTCAGCAAGTTTCTCGTTTAGGTGAATCAATGTGTTTGAACGGCTCGATCGCAGAATACCAGATTCTCAAAACGTGGTACCTATCGTGGATTTTTTAACCAAAGAGAAAAGTCGCTCTGTCAGTCGGCAATGTTAGCTGTCAATTAGCAATCTTGTCGGCCGAAAAGATTGCTAATCACGGCAGAAAAAAACTTAGCTGTTCGTGAATTACTTTATTTTAGAACTTAATTTTATTTGTTAAAGGGGTAATACGGCGAGTCCTTCCAAATGGTAAGAGGGACAGTCCGGTAGTTTCTCTCGTACGACTTCAGAACATCTCTCTCCTGCTGGTTCAATTGGAAGTCGAAGACTTCAATGTTGGCTTCGATACGCTTCTTTGTCACCGATTTCGGAATAGGAATCACTCCTAGTTCAATCTGAAATAAAGATTTGTATCAGCGCCCTCTGTTGACGAGCCGACGTAATAAATACCGTACAATTTTATACATGTTTGTAAAGTAAATTATTCTATTTCGATAGGGGTCTATTGTATTAAAATTTTATAAAAAAGAATGTCTAACTACACAATGCACAGCAAATAGCCGTACATTCAGGCAAAATAACTACTCATCAACGCGCTCTAGCGTTTAATAGTCTTATAATTATCATGTGATTGCTTTTCCATACATTTCCTTGTAAAAATAGTAATCCATACAAAAATATTTTGTATGAAGTATAACAAAAAGAAGTTTTTCATCCCACCATCTCGGAAAGAGTATTTTTAATCTTCAATATCTGAGTGGAAAAGCCGTTTTTATTCTCTAGAGGATAAAGTAAATTGAATTTAGAACATCGTGTGCACTAAGTTTGTGAATTAAAAAAAACATTAAACCTATTTACTGCTACCTCTATGGTGCCGAATATATCATACAACTTTTTTTTAATTTGTTAAAAACTCAGACTCGGAACCTTCTTGGTGTTCTTTTTTCAATTTGCTTTGTACGCGGTTCTTTACGCGGCATTTTTTCACGTCATTGTTAAACCTTATATTAAAAACAAGAAACTTGAAAACAAGTGAAAAAACTAAAAGAGTGATTCTAGCGACGAGGAAGTTTGCTTGACGCCAACAGAATTGACTGAAACTGATAGTAATGCGCAAATGAGCTTTCTCCCTCAACAATCACGCGAGAAGTATTTAAAACAGTACGATATGTTCAACACGTGGCGACTAGCAAAAGGATCCAAAACTTTCTCAGAAAACGTTTTGCTGGCATATTTTATAGAATTATCCGAGAACAAGAAAGCAAGCACTCTATGGAGTACGTATTCGATGCTAAAAGCAACAATAAAGATGAAAAAAGACAAACATATCGATACCTATCCTAAATTAGTGGCATTTTTACATTTAGTCATTTCCTCGCTGAGGTGGAATGAAAAGTTACGTGTTGCACTCGAGTGCAAAGATTTTTCACCTCGTGCTCTTTTGATTCCCTCGCTAACGCTCAGGATTCTAATTTTGAATCACTCGCTGCGCTCGTGATTCAATTTTAGAATCCTTCGCTTGCTCGGTCATCAAAATTGAACACGCGGTTAAAAAGCAACTTTGCACTCTTGTATAACAAATAACTATTACATAAAATCATCACGACTGTTTTCCCCGTATGGTAGGTAAGACAGAGGGGAGCGGGGGGGGGGTACCTACGCCCACATTTCGCCAGGAATGAGGATGAGCCTATTGCCATCAGCCGGGCACAAGTAAATACTCCGGGCTGCTACGATCCTAATAACACTGCCCGACCTGAGCTTGAACAGAGGACCTCATCCTCAGCAATAGCGCTTCGACCACTAGACTGTGGCGGCATCTACATCGCCACATGTAAACGACCCGACATCAATCATCGGGCAGTAGCCAACCAGAGACAACACCAGTCTGATCGGAGGATCCTCCCTTTTCTATGGAGTATGAGTGTACTTTTCACCCTGTTCCTAATACTTCTAGAAAATCAATAATGCCGTCGGGAAGCTTTACTTACGATATATCTCAGATTGATTTGCGCGACAGTCTTGTGGTGGTTTTCAGCAATCTTCAATAACGCTTGTTCATCAGTCCTGGGAGGGGGGGCATCCTTGGCCGCCTTGTTGTGGAAGATGGATCCGAAGGGCGTGTACCCGATGACGGCTATGTTGTGCGTCTTGCACAACTTGATCAGCTCTGCTTGTTGCAGGTTTAGGTTCACCTGGATGAATAGGTAACACATAATATAACATAAAAAGGACAAACATTACTAATAAACATATCTATATACCAATAATAAAGATGAAGAGTTTGTTTGTTTGTTTGAACGCGCTAATCTCGGGAACAACCAGTCTAATTTGAAAAATATCGTTCTCTTTCTGTCAATAATTGTATGAAATTGACATAATAAAGTATTTGTTTTGAATTGTTTGCTAAAAGCATGTCTATGTATGTATCTTAAGAATTTTATTACAGCAAAATATTAAATACTATACTGAACAGTTTATAGTAAAACAATATTACAATTTGATGCAATTATGTAATGACAAATGCTCACGCGTATCGATTTTCAACACATTTGTTCGAAAATTGGACACTACTTAATGCTTTTACTTTGCATTCCCGCATCAGTGCGAGAAAGTACACCACAAACGCTTATACCTCAATCTGCAAAGCGGCGGGCTTGACCTTGCTCATGGTTATGAGTCTGTCGAGCTGGGTGACGTTGAAGTTGGACACTCCGATGGACTTCACCAGCCCGATGGCCTGAGCATCGATCATACCCTGCCAGGTCTCCACGTAGTCTATATCGGCGTAGGTGCCGTTTTCCTGTGAATTTGAAGGAAGATATCGGTTAAATAGATCCCCTTTTATATCGATGTGAGTTTTCAAATTCTTTTCTTTATCAAGTCAAGCGACATAATAAAGCTAACGGTACAGAGCGGTATTGCATAGAAGAAATGTTTAATTACTTGAAAACAAAGATCAAAATAGTTATACACCTTTGAATAATGTCGAGTTAACATCAACTTATAACCTTTTTCAATGGTCTGCCTGACCATTTAATGAAATATCAATGTAAATAAAAAATGGTTAGGGTTTGTCAGTGACACAATATTGATTTGGTCTGACATTGTAATTTAATTGTAGGTACGCACGTCGACATAATTATCAAGCTATACATTTCCAGTATATTAATAAGCCTATTTCTCACTATATAAAAAACCTATACAATTGAAGGTCAGCTAAAACTGGAAATGTACAGCTTAATGTATAGCCGTGTGGACTCATAATTATGCATAATTAACCAACACAGAAATAGCGAAAGAGAATCAGCGGTAGGTACCATTCCATACGGAACCGCTGATATTTTTCCCGCCTTTATGGGAGTCTGATGAATACTTACAAACTGTGCCACCGGCCAGTGTATCAGGTAGAGGTCCAGGTACGTGAGGTCTAATCGAGCGAGCGACTCCTTGAGCGCCGGCACCACGGCGTTCTTGGCGTGGCGGTCGTTCCATAGCTGGATATAACAACAAAATATTGTAAAGTATTATATAATATATAATATTAGGTTCCTATAGAGGTTCGTCTCCATAGGAACCTAATACTAGGGCAAGAAACTTCGTGGTTACACAATATCACTGGTTATATTCGTTTTTAAACTTTGATTGGAGTAAATATAACATAAAAAAATTGTGTCTTCTACACGAAAATATTATTTCGAACTAGCGGACCCGGCAGACGTCGTCCTGCCCGGTTGAGTCATCATATACCGACAGCAGCGCCACCTACCGGATCCAATTGTGTTTTCAAACCATCCGGAACCCATTAAATACACAAAATTTTATCCAATTTGGTGCAGTGAAGTTATGCGCGTACATACATTTCGAATTCGGTAATTCATTTTTATTTATATAGAAGAGAAGATAGATAGATAGGTGACTAGTTTAATTACCTTGCTTGTAATGAACAGATCTTCTCGAGCTATAGCGCCTTCAGCTATCTTATTCTTTATCGCGACGCCAATCTGTAAACAATGTTTATATGTAATGTAATCGAACTTAGAACTCATTTTTAGGTTTTTTTTAAGCAGGAAATGTTTAACATCTTTAAAATATTTACATAAGTTGGACAATTGTATTGAAAAAACAAGATGGCGTCAGGCGCGGTTAGTTCCGATTTCGGCCACGCACCCCGAGGGTCTTGTAACGTTGTTGTACTGGTTGGTGCTCACGACAACATATCAAGCTATATTTTTCCAGTTTAAGCTGACTTCTCATTGTTCGAAAACCCTATACAATGCGAGGTCAGCTAAAACTGGAAATTTATAGCTTGCTAAGTCGTCGTGTGTACCTGTTTCTCCGTGCTGTAGATGGCTGCTGTGTCGATATGTCTGTAACCTGCGTCGATAGCTATTTCCACCGCCTTCTGGACGGAATCATCATCTACCGGCACAAGGTCACCCTGTGGATATAAATCAAATTATTTTTTGACCAATACTTGATCATTCCCCAATTATAAACTATCAGTAGAACATTAAATGTTTACACCCAATTTCTGAATTGAAAATCGCGAAAAGTTTCGAAAATCTGTTGATAACGGTATGTATTAAACCTACTGAAAGGAGCTGCGACTTATTTTTTTTTTAAAGAGCCTAATTTTGAGTACTCTTTTTAGCAAATCATGAAACAGCGCTCACCATAAAAGCGGCCAACATTGAAACTCACAACGTAAGCACAAACCTAAGCAATACAGCCACTCGTCAATAGATGGCGCTGCCCTAAACTTACCGATTTGGCAAATCCGAGCCAGGTACCGAGACCAAAGCTAGGAATTGTGTTGCCGTCGTTCAGCTCAATCCGAGGCGCCACGCCGGGCCTGGTCACTGCTTCCTGTGGACAACGATAAACCAATGTATCTCTAATTTAATTAATCTGCCTAGCCGTTTTCAAACTATTTATTTACCACTAGCTTCTGCCCGCGGCTTCGCCCGCGTGGATGTCGGAAATTATCCCACGGGAACGTGCCAACAGGATAAAATGTACCCATGTGCTTCCCCAGAATGCCATCCATCTCGCGGGCCCTTTGTGGCTAATTACAATAGAAAACCAATTGTGTCTCATTATTGGTGATTAAGAGGGTACCTATATGATACCTTTACCTAAGTACCTAACCTAATTAAAAAAAAAAAACTCAATAACAGAAAATTAAATACCTACCTACCTAAATAAACCTATTTCTGATGATAACTAATCTAAACTCAATAAATAAGAAAAATCCCTAAAAACTAATATCTATACGAATGACTAATCCTACCTAACAGTATTATAAAATAACCTACGGTCACTACGTACACTATCAAATATACTACCTATACTTTAAAATTAAAATCTATACCAACCTACGACTTAAATAAAAATAAACCTAAATAACTCTAAAAACTAAAAGGAATAAAAATGAACTCCATTGCGGGTGACTTAACCTACGACAAACTTATTATTTGCGGTTGGTGCAGTAATCGAGTCTAGGGATCGAACCGCAAAATTAAGTTTGTTTTTTATTGTATATACTTTTCCGGGATAAAAAGTACCCAGTGTGGTGCCCAGGATATTAAGGAATAATTATACCAAGTTTCAACGTAATCGAACCGGTAGTTTTTGCGTGATGCCTGAACAAACAGACAGACAGACAGACAGACAGACAGACAGACAGACCGACAGACAGACAGACAAAAATTTTTTTAATCACATTTTTGGGTTCGGTGTCGGTCTAGTAACACCCCCTGCCATTTATTTTTTTGATATTTTCAATGTACAGAATTTTCACTTCTACAGATTTATTATAAGTATAGATTTATGTACACACATATATGAACAGACAATGAAAAACAGAACAGAAAAAATAGGTACCTACAGAGATGATGCTTATTTCATAAGAAACTAACTAATTATGTTGGGGTCGGCTTCCAGTCTAAACGGATGCAGCTGAATAACAGTATTTTACATGCAGTGGCTGCCTATCTGACCTCCACAACCCAGTCACTGGGTAACACGATATCTTGGCAAGACTGGTTGTCAGACTTTCGGGTTGGTTCCTGATTACCCGTAACGACTGTTAAAGATTTACGAGTTACAGCCAGGACAAACGGCTTAAAGCACCTTTTCGGAGCACGGAGGATGGCATGAAGTTTCTTGCGTTCTTCTCCGCAGGAACCTCCACGCCTTGGAACGGGCAACTAGTAGCTTCATGTTGCTGACTGACCGACTCCTTGACAATTCAAAAGTGCCTGTAAATGCTTGAGTTTGATGCTACTAAGTAATAGAAGCAATAACCTGACAACAGCACTCAATCCTGGGCTTTCTCTTCTTGAATTTAGTGTAATTCCGGACCCTGTCTTGGATCTCAGGAGTCACCTCCACCGTCTGAAGCAAGTCTTCTTCCCAGTCGGGGTTTGGACGAAGGATCTGGTTCGTCCTTTCGAAATCTTTCACGAATTCTTCGAGAGTTCGGTTTGGTAGTCTTGGCATGTTTACTTTTTTTTTGTTTTTGTTTTACTGTTGTCTCTCTGTGTGTGGTCTACTGGTAACGTCTATCATTTTTATTTTAAATGCTATTTCAAACTCGCTACCTACATTTTTTCTTTCGTGGTTTTTATGCTCGGTCTCCTGTGCGCCCTTGTAAATTCATAATTTTAAAGACAACAACTCTGTTTTAGAGTTTTTTTTTTTTCATTATTTCCATGCTTAGGTTAGCTTTTGACAAAAACGAGAGATGACGCCAAAGACATTAAATTATTTACTTGACAATATCTTAAATCTATTTGGATTCATCCAAAGAGATTTAAGATATTGTCAATCTCATTGTCAATCAGTTTTGTGAAATGAAGGATTTATGCGAAAATCCTCAATGGTTATTGAGTCCAGGCAGTACGATTAGTATACTTAGCGGGACTAACTGCCCAAGTGCCCAGGCTTCATTCTATATAGTTGGGTAGCTTGGCATAAATCCAGTATTCGGGATTTTGGGCTGATAAGTTTTGAGTATGAATGTCGATGGCTATAATGAAATTAAGGGCGGGCGTTTTTGGGGGACTGTCTTTTTAATTTTGACGTTCGAAAAGTGCTGATTCTCAGCCTAATTTGAATAAATGACTTTCGATTTTGATTTTTTTTGATTTTATAAGAGTAAGGGAAGACTAAAGAAACGATGGATGGACTGTCTGAATGATGAAATGGTCAGAAAAAGGGTGAGTACGAGGTGACGACTAATAGTGAACTATGGAGGAAAACGACATGTTGCGCCGACCACAAATAGATTGGGACCCGGGGAAGAGAATGATGACGGCTGAGAACTGGCGAATATATTGAAGAAGACAATAGTTAAAACACTTTCCCCGAGGACAAGCCCAGGACCCTACGAAATCGCATTTGCGACGAGACCAACGAAAGTCCAACTATATTTGCAACAAAAAAAAAACGCAACATTTTTATTACATGGGACTTAAAAGATAAATGGAGAAATGTAGAACTAAGAACGTACTTGTAGCCGAATCCTCTTCTGATTAGAGAGTGACACAGTATCACTTGCTACTACTTTACTTGTGGTTACCAAGTGTACAAACACGCTGTGAGTGAGTGTGTAAGCGCAGCGGCGCTGTTCTGTAAAAACATCGGCGTGATTACTGATGTAGGTGGAGCGAGCATAAAGTGAGCTGTCATTCCATTCTGATGCTATGGATTATCAGTATTGACAGCTCACTTTCAGCTCACTTCACATAAGTTTTCACGGTGAGATTTTTACAGAATAGCATTACAGGAGGGCTTCACAGCATCCATTCACAGCGTGTTGTGATGTGCGCTCCCCGCTCTCGGTACCGTCCGAGATAATGGCGAAGTGTGTGTTGTGTGTAAATGTGCGTGTGTGTGTTGTGTGCTGACGGTACTCGCCTTCACGCACATTTTCACAGCGTGTTTGTACACATGGTTACCACAAGTAAGGCGCACATCGCTTCGTAAGATAAAAGCACTATATAAGTTGTTTATAAATATAGTATACTAAGAATGTTTTTAAATAGATTGCATGTCCACCACAATCGGAAGATTCCTTCAAGGCCAACTGCACACTATAATTAAACTGACCAACTCTTAACTACATTTCCTTAACATTAACATTGATTACAAGTAAAGTTATTATACATAACATCACGCCCGTATTCCCGAAGAGGTAGGCAGTACCTACCTAACTTCTGACTAGCCGATAGTAGTCTACATCATCTGCCTAGCCTTTTCCCAACTATGTTGGGGTCAGCTTCCAGTCTAACCGGATGCAGCTGAATAGCAGTATTTTACATGGAACGACTGCCTATCTGAACTTTACAACCCAGTTACTGGGTGATACTATACCCCTTGGTAAGAGTGTCATACTTTCAGGCTTCTGAATAACGACTGTCAAGATCCACGAATGACAACCGGGACCAACGGCTTAACGTGCTTTCCGAAGCACAGAGGTGTCTTGGTATGTAAAGATGATCACCCATCCACGGACCAACCGCGGCAAGCGTAGCTTAACCTGATCGATCGACCCGTGCCGCTGTTAGTACTTAGCCCTCACTTCGCCAGTTATGTTCAAGTCCCATGTCATAGAGGGCGAGCCTGCTGCCATCAACGGGGCTAGTCAGTATACTATTGTAGTCTGAACGGGGCACAGATCCAGTACTACATTACCAGTCGATAGCGATGCGATGCGGCGGAACTTTTCACGATATTTTAGTTTGTGAATAGTTTTAGTTAAGTTCGGATATAAACTTTGTTATTTTTACCAGGAAATTGAACTCGGGACCTCATGCTCAACAGTGGCGTTTGCGACCACTAGAGCAACGAAAACTGAATCTATCTTTACCAATAATGAAGCAAAGACCTCATAGCTGTGCATAGCAGACCCTCCCATGGAAGTAGCTATCACAGGTAAAATTAGATTACGAATCTATTTTATGCCCAGCCCCAGCAGTCTCGACATTCATAGCGATCGCTTTACGACCGAATTCGGTCGCAAAGTCCTGTCACTCCATACATTTCACCTGTCAATTCGGGACTTTGCGACTGAATTCGGTCGTAAAGCGATCGCTATGAATGTCGAGACTGCTTCCATATTGGTATATTGGTAAGCATCGTTTTGCTTACACAAGGTAGCAATTTTTATTGCCAAACGTTTTTTTCATAGGAACCGAGCATTATAGGAACTGCTGGCTCTATTGCAAATTGAGCAAAATGATTTTTGTTTTGAAATTCATCTTCTATAACCGTTAAATAGAGGATCACAGTTTCATGGAACTTCTTTATTTTTGTCGATAGGTAATCCCATCGGATACCTATACGGATTGTTAATTATGTAAATAAATCTTTAAACTTACGGAGCACACGGCCAACAACACTACAGCGGTAAACTTTAGGAGAGTCATGGTCACTGGACAGCCGGAGCGACACTGAGCGATGGTAAGCTCAACTTTGATATTTGTATCACGAACCTAGGTTTGTAACTCAAGTGGTAGATGCGGCAGTAGACAGAATATGTGACGGAAGAAAGAAGATGGTACAGCGCAACCAGGCTTCGGGGTAGACCCCTACAGGTGGATTAGTAGCTGGTTTCCACCCAATCAACTCAGCCTATCGCTCACTGCTGGGCATAGCCCTCTCCCAGGCCGCGCCACAACACCCTGTCCTCCGCCTTCCGCGTCCAGTCTGTCCCAGCCAACTTCTTTGTGTCGTCGGTCCATCCAGCTGGTTCCCACCCACCAGGGTGGTTTTAGTGAAAATTAAACACTCCTTGGTCTCTTTCCGAAGACTTTCAACGTCTTCCGAATGTTTCCCCCCGAATTTTTTTTTTGTCGTTCAACATCACAGAACATATTAACCCCTACGGGTTCGACGTTCGAACCCGTAGGGGTTCGAACATCGAACTCGGAGTGTTCCGGATTCCCGGGGTGTTCGGGAATCGGCGCGGCGGCGACGGCGTGTCTGGAAATTAAAAATCTAAGTTAGTTATGGAACATCCACCAGCCTGGGAGGTAATTGTGCAACACACTGACAATACGAATGGCTATCATTTTGACAGTTCAACAAAATTCATTGCGTTATTTACGTTGTTGAGCGGACAAATTTGCCGAATATTTGAAGCAATGGATTAGCAATATCCTTCAAAATGAATCAGATTGTGATTGATAGTGTTTTACGCAATTAAGGTGCTACTCTGGGCCCGCGGGTAGTTACCACCCGCCCCCTCACTCAGGCTCCCTCACTCAGGTGGGATCTGTTTATTTATTTAAGGATTACCAACGAGACACGTTACCTACAATTATCTGTCACCACTATAGAACTTGTATAAATACATTATTACAGCTTACACTTTATCGAGTACATTATGATCTGAATACATACTTAAATTATAAATACGTTATTGGAATCTCTTTTATTTTTTTCCTGCCAGTTTTCTGCTAGTCTGATACTCCTGTACTAAAATGTGTATTTTTATGTTACTAAAAATTAAAAAAAAACATTATCCTCTTTGGGCTTTGCCAAAATTATGATTTTTGACAAAAAAATATCCAACCGCGCAGTGCCACTTCTACAAAATAATCTTTGACGATACCTACGTTTTCGCAATACATAACACAATTACTATGGGAAACCGGTTTTATAAGAGTACATAGAGACCAATCATTTACGACCCAAACTGTAGGGTGCATCCCTAACATAAGTATTGTATGCAAATGTAAAATGTCAATGTAATGCAGAATGTCAAATTAAACTTAAATGCATAAGATGTCAGTGAATGCTCAACGGGATGAATCTAAATAAAAATGCAAGTTGTCCGACTCAAACCACGTCTAATTGAACACTAAATATAATATACATAAAATGCATAGAATAATGCACTGTGTCAGTGTCAATGCACTGCCAAATGTAGGTCGCGTTCAAAGTGCAAGTACGCGAGCCTACTGGCTAACTAATTGCAATCATATTTTAAAATCCATGTACGTGCACCGTACATATTGCCACAACAAAGAAAGAGAATAACTAAATAAAACAATTCCAACGTAAAAAATAATAAAATAAGAATGTAAAAAACAATGTAAAAATGCAGGACTCTAATGTAAATATACTTGACCTACGACTATTATGAAAAAAGTAACCTAAAGTCTATAAATAAAATGTCACCATAATAATAAATTAGCACATATCACTATGTTTTTCAGTGTCAAATTTCACTTCACTTGAGGTAGGGTTAACACACGACACTTTGTTCACTTTTGAGTCCCGTTTGTCGATCTTGATATTCCTGTCCTCGATGTCATGATCTTCTTCTCGTCTGCTTCTGCTTCTCGCGTCTTGCGGACCCTCCCCCTGTCTTTGGGTTGCCATTTTTCGCCAAAAGTATACCGATGTTACAAACAGTGTAATGCTAATCGCAACAACCACATAGATTGCAATGTAGTGATGAACGTCGTGAGAGGATAAGGTATCTAGGTTGGACTGTTCTTTTATAGAGCGTAGTTCTGTGTCAATCTTCTTGAACGTCTCTTCGTGTGTTTCAATATGCAAAGATGAGTTACGAATCGAGGTATTGATAATGTTATTGATTGGAGAGATCGTGGGCATGATCATCGCGTATGGTTCGGTGACTAAAATGTCACTTGTATGTTCCATATATGCGTGCAATGTGAATGAGTCGCCTTGTAAGTTGCATCCTTGTTTGAGCGTTATCAGACCCGAGTGACGTAACGTCTCCGATGTCATTTGAGTGCCGCACACTAGTTGTACTTCGCACGTGTCACAACAATAATAGAACCAGGTGTTTTGCTTATGTAATTTAACCCATTTGTCGGCGCATACTTTTATTTCCGTATGGCAATAAACGCTGTGTTCTTCGTTATCTCGAATCAGCTGTACATCGCAAATAGATTTGTGACGATCGCCGGTGTTGTATATAGGGTGATTTAGTTTGCACAGTAGAGTTTGTTCGTGTAATTTTTGGCATTCATGAATGTCATATAGTTCTAGGGGTATGAATGAGTACTGGTTGGCGTTAAATGCTATTAATGCAGAGTTGGGAATAACGTACATTACCCGATTAGTGTCAATACGTTGAGGAATGCTGATAAGTCTGTTAAGTTCATATAGGGCATCACTCAAGATCGGTACCTTTATTTCCATCAACAGGTAGTGCTGTGTTATGCGTGCATGTATTCTGAACAGCCTGTAAATGTCTCTTACGTCATTACGAACTTCAGGTAGTGTAGAATCGCGAGGTAGTAGTCGGGCTACTCTATCTAGTTCGCTTTGCATTTGGGTTGGTGATAATAGATGTACGTCCATATGTCCTTGGTACATATTTGTCAGTGTGTTGATGAGAGATTCTTGAACATCCTTTAAGTTTTGAACCATTCTTTCTGCAGCTATGGCCGATGTTATGATATAGAATGCATTTGAACTCTCAAGTTTATCTTTGAGCGTCCTGTTTTCTAGGGACATCAGGTGATCGTTGATTAAAGTGAACTGCTTCACCATTGTCGCTTCGTTACGCTGTACAATGTTGTTCTCGGTTTCCAGAATACTTGTCTGGTTTTTAAGCAGTTGGAACAGGTGGTTTTCATTATGTTGAATTGTGTCGATATCCTGTTCATATTGTTCTGCAAAGTGTTGATCTAACACTCCGAATAACGAGTTTGCAATATATCCTACTCCGTCGATCAATCCTCTTTTGAACCTGTGTTGAATTATCCGCTGCGACCTCAGTAATTCGTTGTAATAGTTTAGTTCGCTCGTGCTTTGTTCAAGTTGGTTAATTAGAACATGAAATTGCATCATCCACTCTTCGCAACGAGCTTGCTTTATATGAGATACGAATACTTGCAGTGTATCCACATTGCGCCAGTAATTTGTCATATTGTAATAAAATACCAGTTTCCAATCATCTCTAATTTCTTGTAAATCTGCAATCTTGTCAAAGTAAATCGTTTGATTTTTTGTCAGTTGAGTAAGTTTCATATCTTGCTGGACAGTAGGCGTTATCAATGTCATAACTAGCATCAGCATATAACATACCAAGCTGTTCCAGGTAATCTTTTTAGATCGGTTTCGCCTGTTTTTGGGTAGTTTGTCAGTGTCAGTGTTGTTTTGTTCCTCAGCCTCAACTAGTGGTACCAGTTTTGTAATAGGTCTTTTAGTTTCGCCTTTTGCAGTTTTTAATGTCACGACTCTAGTGTGGCCGTCGTTTCCGGGGTGTAACTCAGCTACACGACCCAGTGCCCATTTTCCTGCAGGTAACCTTTCATCTTTAATGCATACTATGTCATTTTCCTTTAAGTCAGTATTCTGTCGTTTCCACTTTAGTCTTGCTTGTAGTTGTTGGAGGTATTCTTGCGACCACTTGTTCCAGAAATCCTTGCTAAGTTTTTGTACGATTTGCCATCTCTTACTTAACCGGTGAATATTGTCAGTGTCGAGTTCTGGAATTGTCATGAGTGACGTGCCAGTTAAGAAATGTCCTGGAGTTAAACAGTTAATCTCTTCGGCGTTTTCTGTTATAGTGCATAGTGGTCGTGAGTTCAAGCAAGCTTCTATCTGACATAGCAGTGTGGTAAACTCTTCGTAAGTTAGACGTTGATCTCCAATTACTCGTTTGAGATGATATTTCATGCTCTTCACAGCGGCTTCCCACAGTCCGCCTGCGCTTGGCCAGACCGGGGCATTGAAGTGCCATTTAACTCCCATCTCTGATATTTTGCCCAAAAAGAAGTTGTCAATATTTTCTACAATGCATTTATATTGTTGCAATAGGATCCGATTTGCACCCACAAAATTCGTACCGTTGTCGCTGTACATGTCCCGTGGCGTACCTCGGCGTGCGCAGAAGCGCTTGAAAGCCGATAAAAATGCTGTACTGGATAGGTCTGATACCAGTTCTAGATGGATGGCTTTTGTTGCTAGACAAACAAATACTGCAACGTACGCCAGCAGTGTTCTGACGCCTCGGCCTTTACTTGCCTTGATCTCAACGTGTCCAGTAAAATCGACACCTGTATGTGTAAAAGGGCGAGATACTGTCACTCTCGGCTTTGGTAGATCAGCCATAATCTGGTTTGTTTGTTTCGCATTGAATCGGCGACATGTTACACATTTATGTAAGACCTTTTTGACGGCGCGATGTCCTCCTACGATCCAAACTCTTTGTCGTAGATGTGTCAGGGTTAACTTAGGACCTCCATGTAATGTTCTTCTGTGAGCTTGCCAAATTAATAGCTCTGTCAGTTTGTTGTCATGTGGTAGCAGAATTGGATGTTTAGTGTCTTCGTGCAAGTTTGAGTTACGTAACCTTCCACCGACTCGCAGGATGTCCTGTTTGTCAAGGAATGGATTTAAACTCAAAACGTTACTTTTCGTGCTCAACCCTTTATTTTCCTTAAGTCTCATAATCTCGTCATTGAAGGCATGCAGCTGAATATGTTTCATTATTAGATGTTCAGCGCTTTGTAGTTCTGTAGATGTCAGATAAGTAGTAGTAGTACGATGAGTGTTGGAATTTGAACAGCTGTTTATGTAACGTTTTATCCAGGCAATGACCCTTGTAATACGAGTCAAATCGCTGTGTCTGTCTAATAACTCAATTACTATTGAAGACGGTACACATTTCACAACATACGTTTGCATTTGTTTTTGTTTTGATTCGCACGTTGTCGGTGTAATTGCAATTTTGTCAAGCGTATGTTCACTGTAATTTTTCATCCAGTAGGGACCTTGCCACCACAAAGGGTGTTGTAATAGTTGGGAACAATTGATTCCGCGTGATGCACAATCTGCAGCATTTTCCTCGGATTTGACATAACTCCAGTGCTGTTTTGGAATTACGTCATGCACTTGCTGTACTCTGTTGCTGACGAATGACTTCCATTTTGTGACGTCACCATGCAGCCAGCCTAATACAATCATAGAGTCCGTCCAGGCGTATGTATGTTTGTGTACATTGTCCCATTTAAAGGCTGTCAGGACCTTTTTCATGAGCCGTGAAAGTAGTAGCGCTCCACATAATTCGAGTCGCGGCAGTGTCAGTTTTTTGTTGATTGGCGATAACCTCGATTTTGCCGTGATGAGTCTAGTCACAGGCTCGTTTCTGTCATTTATTGTCAGCAGATATATAGCGCATGCGTAGGCTTTTTCGGACGCATCGCAAAATCCATGGACTTGGAATGGTTTCGTAATATCTCCCAGCCACCTGGGTATTTGATATTCGGTTATGTGATGTAAGTCGCTAGTAAACTGCTTCCATTCTTCATGCACGCTGTCAGGTAAGGTTTCATCCCAATCGCATCCCGATAGCCAGACGCTTTGGAACAGCAGTTTTGCTTTTACTGTCAAAGGTGTCAGCCAACCCAATGGGTCAAAGATTTTCGAGATTTCCGATAACAGCTTCCTTTTTGTCAATTGGTTTTTATTGTCAAATTGTATTTTGTTTGTAAACGAAAATGTGTCAGTTGTAGGATTCCACTGGACTCCTAGGGCTTTTGTTATTCCATCGTTTGTAAAGTACCTTGTCGTCTGGTTACGATCTGAAGATGATAAACTTTCAATCAAGGTCTGGTCGTTGCTTGACCACTTCCGTAATGTGAGGCCAGCTCCACTCAGCATGTCGATGAGTTGCTTTTGAATTTCTTGTGCTCGTTCGATGGAGTTGCTGCCACTTAGGACGTCATCAACGTACATCTCGTTAGCTATGACATCCGCTGCTAACGGATATGTCGGTGCATCATCGCTTGCGAGCTGTTTCAGCGTTCGGAGAGCTAGAAATGGTGCTGCCTTGGTGCCATACGTCACTGTGCATAACCGGTACTCCTTTAAAGGATCTTGGTTGGATTCTCTCCATACGATCTTTTGCAGGTATTGATCTTCTTCATGTACAAGAATCATGCGATACATTTTTTCGCAATCTGCAGTAAAGACGTACTTGTATAGCCGCCATCCTAGTAGTAATGTCAATAGATCTTGATGAAGCTTAGGACCACACTCCATCAAGTCGTTCAGACTGTAACCTGTGTCAGTTTTCTGGGAGGCGTTAAAAACCACCCTCAATTTGGATGTCAGTGAGTCCTGTTTTAGTACTCCATGATGAGGTAGGTAGCATGCCGTGTTGCAGTCAGGTTTGCTCTCCTTCATGTGTCCCATTTCCAGGTACTCTTGCATAAATTTGATGTAACTATCCGATAATTTTTCATCCCTGTCTAATTTCCTTTCTAATTGCATAAACTGTGCTACTGCTCGTGGCTTTGACTTGCCCAGCAGCTGATTAAAATTAGGTTTCATTGGCAAACGAACTGCATATCTGCCATCACCTAATCGCTTGGTTGTTGCAGTGTAGAACTCCTCGCAATATCGCTCCTCTGACGTCATAGAATTGCATGCATCTCCATTGACGTCTTCCACTTCCCAGTATTTTGCCATGTCGTTAACTTCATTTACTACGACGTTGCAGTTGAATGTTTTGGTGACATTGCCTGACAATATCCACCCCAACCGTGTTTGTTGAGCCATGGGTTCATTTACCTCCCCTTTGACTAAGCCATTCATGAGTATTTCGGAAAATACGTGTGCATCCAGAAGTATGTCAATGGGCCTAGATAAGTTGTAATCTGGGTCGGCTAGTGTGATGTCTGTCACATGAGCCCAAGGTTTCTTAGCAAATGTAACATTAGGCAGACTGTTTACTACCCGTGACATGACTAACGCTTCCGTTGTAAACCGGAAGTCGTTATGTAAGGACTTGCAGGATAGATGGACCTTTCCTTTACTCCTGTTGGATAAAGTACCGATCCCGCTTATGTTCGCACTCAGCTGTTGACGTTTTATGCCCAATCTTTGATCTGCATTCTCCGTTATCAGCGTAATTTGTGAGCCTTGATCAACTAAAGCCCTTAGTGTAATGTAGTCGCCTCCAGCTGTTTCTACTTGCATTAATGCTGTTGGTAATAATATTTCATCATCATTATTTGATGCGAAGTTATTTTGCAGGTTTTTATTTGACCTAGTTGAAGTCGATGACGACGGTTTAGGTGCTGTTTGTGTTGCTGAGGGCGTCTGCGCTGACTGCACAATATCGTTGTGCAGAAGTGTGTTATGTTGCTCTTTGCAATCTCTGCATCTTTTCTCTGACGCACAGTAACCCTTAGTATGCACATACAAACAATTTTTGCATATTTTATTGTTTTCTATAAATGCCATTTTTTCCGGACTTGGCATGTCAGTGAATTTAGAGCATTGGAATAATGCATGATTGATATTGCACAATGGACAAATAATCTTGCTGACTTGTCCAGCGTTTGATGCATGGAACTTGCGAGAATAGTTTGACGAACTTTTATTGGGTTGTGAATTTGCTGACTTGTAATTTTTGTCGAACGGATGTGGCGTGTTAGATTGTGGTTTTGATGCAGGTTTGTTACCGTTTTCTGGCTTTTTCCTATGCAATGGTTCTAATGCCATAAATTTGTTTTCGACGAAATCCATAAAATTGTTGAACGTTGGTATCTCGCGCGGGTCCGACCTGGACTGCATGTATTCCGAATACGTTTCGGAGTCTAATTTTTCGCATAAAACGTAAACTAGAATCGGATCCCATGAGCTAGTATCTACGCCCAAGTTATGTATCGCGTTTATGGTTTCGTTGCTAGTGTCATATAACCGCTTTAGGTCGAATGCAGATTGTTTTTGCAAATTAGGTTGACGCATAAATACCTGGAAGTTTTTGGTGAATAAGAGAAACTTATTATTGTATCTATGGTTCAAAATTTCCCAACACGTGTCATAATTTTCGGGTGCAATGTGTAAATGCTGCACGAGCTTTTCCGCTTCACCGCGAAGTCTACCCTTTAGATGCTGCATTTTCTGAGTTTTTGCAATCGCTGAATTATTATGAATCGCTTCTACGTAGAGATCCATAAAAGTAGGCCATAACGTATAGTTGCCGTTAAAGCTCGGTATGTCAATTTTAGGCAATGTTTGCTGTTGATGTATAGAGGCGTTTAATTTCGTGTTCAACGCCCGTTTTATTTTTGTAAATGCATTTTCGTAACGACAGAACTCGTCATAATAGTCATGTGAATTCCCCTCTAATATGCCATCAATTTGTAAATGCAATTTGTCAATTGCAGTCCACCGAAACTCTACAGTCTTAAGCATATCCTCAATTTCCCATTTTTCCTTAACCTCGTCTAGGCTTCGATTTACTAACCTAGTGAATGCACGGAAGTTAGCTTGTTGCAACTGCTGTAACTCGAGTAGCTTGTCCTCTGCTCCTAAAGATGTCTCGAACAGGGTTTTATCAAACTCAACGTTTACCTTACTATGGCCGACGTTGCTGGGTCCAGCAAGAGTCTTCATCTCGAACGCTGCTATCTCCTGACGCGTTCCATGGTACCAACTCTTAATGACCTCATAAATGTTACCGGTGAAATATTGATGATCTTTCTCTTGTACTGCACTCAGCTCCCGGTTCTTCTCTTCACATTCCGCCCATAGCACATCTAATCGCTCAAGCCTATCACGAATATAATCGGTGGTCTTCCTGCTCGCTGAATCCTTCTTAAAATTAGAATGGATTCTCTTCACTTCCTCGAGGATCTCAGCTTGACGCACGATTAAACCCTCCATTGTGAAGCCGTAAGATAAATAATGAACGATCTTACTTGAAATTCAGGAACTCTCCCTGTATGCAAATGCAATGCAATGTGACGCTCTGGAACCTGGACCGCTGCTACCTCCCCGAATGGCACGGCAACACACGTGGCACAGTATGACACGACACGACACAGATCCCGCGCGACGACTTATCGACCGATGTAACGGACTGTATGGTACTTGCAATATTTACGAAGGACCAAAAAAACTATGTAGGGTGCATCCCTAACATAAGTATTGTATGCAAATGTAAAATGTCAATGTAATGCAGAATGTCAAATTAAACTTAAATGCATAAGATGTCAGTGAATGCTCAACGGGATGAATCTAAATAAAAATGCAAGTTGTCCGACTCAAACCACGTCTAATTGAACACTAAATATAATATACATAAAATGCATAGAATAATGCACTGTGTCAGTGTCAATGCACTGCCAAATGTAGGTCGCGTTCAAAGTGCAAGTACGCGAGCCTACTGGCTAACTAATTGCAATCATATTTTAAAATCCATGTACGTGCACCGTACACAAACCACCGTAGGAATGACGTGAAAACATGGGCCTTTTCAAGTGGCTATTTGACCAAATAGGTGAGACCTACCAGTTGCGTACATTTTAGGCCACAGTAGAGGTCTTCTTAAATGGTTATATATTCAAAACAAAGTTCATTGTATATGCCTTATGCATAATGGGTCAATAAATACCTGAAAATGCTAAATTAAGCCTTTGTTAAGAACAATGAAAACTTTTTGTCTTAATACCTAATTATAACGACGCACAGACGGGTATTTGAGAGATTTGGCCGGCCAAAATTCAATTTCAGAAAAAACTTTTTAACAAAAAATTGAACCGCCGAAAAAACTGAAAAGCAAAAAATAATAAACCTTTTTTATTTAACCTTAATAAGGTAAGTTCTTAAACTAATGTAAGTATAACTAAGTAATTTTGAGTCGGCGCCAAACAATCAATTAACAAAGATCACTAAATTACCTTAAATTTAAACGGCGCCGACTCAAAATTATTTAGGTATACTTACATTAGTTTAAGAACTTAAAAGGTTTATTATTTTTTGCTTTTCAGTTTTTTCGGCGGTTCAATTTTTTGTTAAAAAGTTTTGATTTTATATTTTTTTGTGGCCTAAATAGTTTATGGTGCTTTCTCTAAGACATTGTAATTATATGTATTAATAATAATAATAATATGTGAAAGACGGCACGGTTGACATCTGTCGGGCATGCCACCGGCCGGGAGAATCAATCAGGCATATTATCTCCGGCTGTTCTCGTCTAGCTAACGGAGAGTACTTGCATAGACACAACCTTGTAGCCAGGATAATCCATCAGCAACTTGCTCTGAAATACAGCCTTGTGGAATCTGAGGTGCCGTACTACAGGTATGTGCCCGACCAGTTCTCGGAAATGGAAATATCACATTGTACTGGGATCGATCCATCATCACTGACAGGACTATTGTTGCCAATAAGCCTGATATAGTGGTTGTGGATCGATCAGAGCGGCGCGCAATGATTGTTGACATAACCGTCCCGCATGATGAGAACCTCGTGAAAGCCGAGAAAGATAAACAAATCAAGTATCTTGACTTGGCTCGCGAGGTTGTCGACGTGTGGGATGTGGACTCAGCGATCATTGTGCCGATAGTCGTGACCGCCAACGGCTTAATAGCCAAGAGCCTCGACCAACACCTGAGGAGGCTCTCGTAGGGCAGCTGGATCAAGGGCTTTATTCAGAAAGCGGTACTTCTGGACACAGCTCGCATTGTCAGGAGGTTCCTCTCTCTGGAGCCCTGACCACCGGTAGCTTGGACCCTGTTCCGATACCGGTGGGCTACTATTTTTTATATTTTTAAATGTTTTTATATTATAATATTTAAAAATATATTTGATATGGTTGCTTTAAAATAAAGGAAATAATAATAATAAATTTATTTATTTCAAATAAGTTACAGACGAGAAAATAAATTATGTAGTTGTTATTCCCACTTATGAGTTTAAAGGTGGGTATCCATTATGTTCACGCTCCAGCAGCGCTCCGCGCTCCTGCAACTGCTCCCGGTAGTGGGTACGTGCGCGAACACGGAGCGTGCAACATTGCACGCTCCGCGGCAGGCGGAGCGTGCAATGTTGTTGCTCACTCGTGACGGTTTTTAGCGCGAACACAAAGGGGAGCGCAGTGTGTCAAAGGGGAGCGCATGTAGAAGTGCGCGCGACGTATCCATTGGAGCAGTTGCAGGAGCGCGGAGCGCTGCTGGAGCGCGAACATAGTGGTAACCCAACTTAAAAAAGGCTATTTGTTACGAAACTCTAATAATTACAGAACACTAAAAACGGGCCCACAAAGGACGGTGATAACTAAAAAAAGAGTTATAGATTCCAACCGCACATGGAAAGTTCGAGAAAATGTTGATTTTCCTAAATCGCTGAGAGTATTTTTTAAAATTATTTTTGTTTTCATTTGATGGCCTACGGATCGACGATAGCGACAGATGTTTTTGTGTGAGTAAGTTGTACGGCGCATGGTAAATGCACGCTGTGTTTGATGAGTTAAGGTTCGTAATGGCACGGTTGGCGCAGTGGTTAAGCGATTGACTGCTGCGCTGCGTGTCGCGGGTTCGATTCCCGCACGGAACAAATATTTGTATGACCTACATGTATTTGTTCCGAGTCTGGGTGTTTTTCTATCTATAATATGGATGTATTTACAAAAAAAAAAAAAAAATGTATATAAGTAGTTTATCAGCCATCTTGTTACCATAACACAAGCATTTGGTTGCTTAGCTTGGGACTAGATGGCGCTGTGTGAAATGTCCAGGGATATTTATTTATTATTATTTATTTATAATTGATTGTTTAGTACGCTCTGATTTATGAACTGCAAGTGTGCGCGTGACTTTTTATCTATTGCTTTTACAGAACTACATGTGTAGTAGCTGCGCGGGGGTAGGGTCGACGTAACGACATTGAGTTCCGATACATTTTCAACAACCGGGGCACATCTCCCTTATTTCCTATATCTATGGGGGCTACCCTAATAAAACATTTTTTTCCAATTTTTATTTTACCACTTTGTCGGCGTGATTGATATACATATTGGTACCAAATTTCAGCTTTCTAGTGCTAACGGTCACAGAGATTAAGCGAGGACGGACAGACGGACGGACAGACAGACATGGCGAAACTATAAGGGTTCCTAGTTGACTACGGAACCCTAAAAAGGCTATTTGTTACGGAACTCTAATAATTACGGAACACTAAAAACGGGCCCACAAAAGGACGGTGATAACTAAAAAAAATATGTAAACGAAGTTAAAAAAAATGCTTGAATATACGATTATACTACAAACTTGGTCCAGAAATTAATTTGTACAACTTTTTGTCTTTTTTGTACAAAAACTGTTGTTTCCATCAAGTTCAAAATGATTTTCCTAGAAAGTCCTTATAAAGTTCTACTTTTCAGATTGTTTTCATATTTTCTAAACTTATGGTTCAAAAATTAGAGGGGGGACACACACATTGTTTTTTACTTTTGGAGCGATTATTTTTGAAATTATTGAGATTATCAAAAAATGATTTTAGTATACCCTATTCATATTTAAATACCTTTCCAACAATATATCACACGTTAGGATTGAAATTAAAAAAAAATCACTCCCCACTTTACATATAGGGGGGCTACCCTAATAAAACATTTTTTTCTGATTTTTATTTTACCACTTTGTCGGCGTGATTGATATACATATTGGTACCAAATTTCAGCTTTCTAGTGCTAACGGTCACAGAGATTAAGCGAGGACGGACAGACGGACGGACAGACAGACATGGCGAAACTATAAGGGTTCCTAGTTGACTACGGAACCCTAAAAAGGAGAAGAGAGTGCAACTCAAAATGTAGGAGAGTATGTGTGAATGTATGTAACTGCACACCCCATTAATTAATTACCTAATAAAATAAGTATTTTAACAGTAAATTTTTTTTTTTTCATGTAAATGCATAAAAATCAATTGAAATGATAAAAATCCACCTATGAGCACTATTATCATTGATTAAATTAAAGAAAAAGGTTTGGCCGGCCAAATCGCTCAAATACCCCTGTGTGCGACGTTGATTACGGAGGGGCTCGTGGCTCAGTAATTTCAGCCGCACATGTCGATCCAATACTTGCCGAGGTCGGTCACTGAATGGGTGACCATCTTAACGTACCGAGTCCTCTAAGTGGCTCGGAAATCAGGTTAAGCCTTTGGACCTTTTGGTTTGGTTGTAATTCGTGGATCTAATTGACAGTCGATAGGGGGTCATCAGAAGCCTGAAAATCTAACACCCAGTCTTACCAAAGAAAGAGGTATCGTGTCGTAACTGGGTTGTGGAGGTCCGATAGGTAGTCGGTTCATATACAATTCTGCATTGCCTACTGTAACAATCTCACCGTGAAAACTTCGGACGGAAAGCTGACCCCAACATAGTTGGGAAAAAGCTCGACAGATGATGCCAAGAGTTAAAATAAAGATAAATCTATCATTTTCATGCTTTTATCCCAATTTACTTGCGGTCGGCGCAACATGTCTTTTTCTCCAATACTTCTCTATTAGTCGTCATCTCGGTACCTCTTTTCTAGCCATATCATCTTTCGCACAGTCCATCCATCGTTTGCTTTGATCTTCCCCTACTCTTATAGCAAAATTAATATAAATTACCTATTTGTTTTTAATCTCCGCAGTTGCTAGGCGTCGCCATAAGAAAAACTATAGGACCATCGAACATTCATTGACCCTTGGAACTAAGCAAACTTATAGAACTGGTTTTAATCGATCTTCTATTAAAGCTAAATATACGGTGCTAATAAATTATAAAAATATTAAACCAATCAACTAGCTGGCTTTTATAATGGGTTTGGATTGATTAGATACTTGCTCGAAAAAAAGTTTTTTTTACACCCCCGTGCCTCGGAAAGCACGTTAAGCCGTTGGTCCTGTGTCTGTGCACACACTTGTACACTATAATATCTCCGGCGGCGCCGAAGGCTAGTTTCTGTTGGGATGGCCGGAATTCGGTCTGGAGGACTAAGTAGTATATAATATACTAGCTTCTGCCCGCAGATTCGCCCGCGTGGATGTCGGAAATTGTCCCACGGGAACGTGCTACCAGAATAAAAAAATCAACGGGTTGCACTGCGGGTGTGCCGGCAGAAGTGAAAACTTGAATATTAACGTTGTGCATTTTTGATATTTTGGAATGCGGTCTACTCTCCCTCCGTCTTACGAATTTTCGATCAGGTCACGTGTCCTGACGCGAGCTCCGTCTTACGAATTTTCGATCAGGTCACGTGTCCTGACGCGAGTTTAACATTATTTACCCATCACAAAAAAGTGCACAACGCCGCTTAAGTAGTTTTCACTTCAAAAGTAGGTATGTCCTTCCCTAGGATGCCATCTATCTGTTTGCCAAATCAGAAGTTCAGAGGTTTAGGTGTCAAAATGTAACGTACAGTTTCAAGTTCAAATCCTCCCCTTAAAAACCGAATTACCCCTTTTTGCCCCGTCAGGGGTCAATTTTCGATAACTTTACATACTTACTAATAACTATTTTTTGTCAAAACTATTAATACTTAGTTTCAAGTTAATCGGACCGCGCATTCAATTACTTCCACACAAACTTCAATACCCCTTATATTCCCCTTTGAGGGGTAGTTTTGAAAAACTTATAACAATAAACTTTATTACCTACTTACTTAGGCGAGTATTATTGCCAAGTTTCAAGTTTATTAACTAAATGAATAAAAATTTTCATATAAACTGTATCCCTGCTTTTCAACCCCACAAGGGTGGAATTTCGAAAAATCGTTTGGGATGTATTCATAACTTAATTCAAAGATTATTTATACCAATTTTCGAGTTAATCAAGCCACGCTGTAAAATCCTCCCAGTAAAATTGACTACCCGTTTTCAGCCCGTCAAGGGTAGATTTTCGAAAAACCCTGATACACATTATTCTTTACTTTCAATCTTAGGTATAAATACTCAGTTTCGAGTAAATCGGACTGCACGCTAAAATTCTTCCATACAAACTATGAAACCCCCCAATCCCTTGTTAGGGGGTAGTTTAGAAAAAAAAAACTGGCAATCTTCATAATTTATTTAGGTAAGTAATCGTGGCAAGTTTCAAGTTTATTAACTATAGGAATAAGATTTTTCATACAAACGAAATCCCCCCATTTCACCTTCTTAGGGGTGGAATTTCGAAAAATCCTTTCTTAGTGGATGCCTACTCTTCACGAAAAACACACCCTCCAAATTTCATCTCTCTAGGACCAGGCTGTGCGATGATATATCAGTCAGTCAGGACTTTGAATTTTATATATATTATGTAGGTACCTATATAGTTAGACTAGCTTCTGCCCGCGGCTTCGCCCGCGTGGATGTCGGAAATTATCCCACGGGAACGTGCTATCCTAATAAAAAGTATGTCCTTCCCTAGGATACCATCTATCTCTTTGCCAAATCAGAAGTTCAGTGGTTTAGGCGTGAAAATGTAACATACAGTTTCAACTTCAAATCCTCCCCTTATAAACAGAATTACCCCTTTTTGTCCCGTCAGTGGTAAATTTTCGACAACTTTACATGTAACTCCTACTTATTATTAATTATTTTCTGTCAAAAGTATCAATACTGAGTTTCGACTTACTCGGACCGCGCATTCAATTTCTTCCACACAAACTTTGAGGAGTAGTTTTGAAAAACTTATAATGATAAAATTACTTACTTAGGCAAGTATTCTTGCCTAGTTTCAAGTTTATTAACTAAATGAAGAAGATTTTTCATATAAACTGTATCCCCGCTTTTCACCGCCACAGGGGTGGAATTTTAAAAAAATCGTTTGGGATGTATTCATAACTTGACTCAAAGATTATTTATACTAATTTTCGAGTTAATCAAGCCATGCAGTAAAATCCTCCCCTGAAAAATTGAGTACCCCATTTCAGCCCGTCAGGGGTAGATTTTCAAAAAACCCTGATACACATTATTCTTTACTTTCAATATTAGGTATAAATACTGAGTTTCGAGTAAATCGGACTGCGCGCTAAAATTCTTCCATACAAACTTTGAAACCCCCCAGTCTATTAGGGGGTAGTTTAGAAGAAAAAAAACTGACAATCTTCATAATTTATTTTGGTAAGTATTCGTGCCAAGTTTCAAGTTTATTAACTCAAGGAATAAGATTTATCATACAAACGAATTCCCCCCCTTTCACCCTCTTAGGGGTGGAATTTCGAAAAATCCTTTCTTAATGGATGCCTACTCTTCACGAAGAACACACCCTCCAAATTTCATGTCTCTAGGACCAGCGGTTTAGGCTGTGCGTTGATCTATCAGTCAGTCAGTCAGTCAGTCAGGACATTGAATTTTATATATATAGATATTTGAGACAGTGAAGTACCTAAGGAAGACTTGTAGCTTGTTGACTACCTAGTTGGTTGGTGTACCTACCTAGTGACTTAACTTTAATCATCGTTTACAAATAAACCCCATAGTTATCGCTAGCCATCTTAGTATTAAATATCACACCACCATCCACCATCACAAACATAAGCATATAAGTAGTAAGTTGGCGTTCCACTGAGGTGTGGAGCTACATACATATGACTTGGTTAAGCTAGCAAAGTCAATATCCCCTCTTAACATAGTACACATCTATATATGTTAGGTAAGTGTTCTGTGACATCTGTGCACGGTGCGCGGCCGGCTATCTAAGGTCAAGCAAACATCACAACTTTATCAAAAATACCTTTTAATTCAGTGATTTTGTTATTAGAAGACAGTTATGGGGACTTTCAATAGTGTTTTTGTGTTAATTTTCGCGTTTATTTCGGTAAGTAACAAGTAATTTGTATAATTAAAGCCCTCCTCCTTTCTCCTACTTTCCCGTGCCCGACACGGCCCACAATGATATGAGTCTTTGTAAAAGGTACCACTAAGTTCAGATTTTGGAAGCAATAATGTTATTTTAACCAACTTATATTTAGGTACATTTTACACCACATGTACCTACAAGACAAGTGATGTTGGTTATAAAGTTTTGGTTGTAGGTAGGTATTTCTTTTGTTTTTATGCATGAGAGGTTTGGTTGTATTACCGGTTTGAGTTTGGTATTTGTGCTTCTATTAATGATGATTCTTTTAATGTGTCTTTTCGTAAATTCATCTATGTAAGTTGCACCCACACGCCACGGTTGTAAGTTGAAAAATGATGCTTAAATTTATGACAAATCTATAGGTTAGTTTACACTAAGTTTATTTATTTCTGTAAATTAAAATAATAAGCAAGCAAAAAACAACTAATGCCTAATTCATTAATAAAAATTAAATTAAATTGTGATAAGTATAGCCAGTATATTGATAATTGTTGGTTTTGACTTTTAATTACCTACTTAAAGTTAAGAATAAGATTATTTTTATAAAACGTGTGTTACCGTCATCTGTGGCAACTTTACCATATTTTTTTTATTTTTTACTATTTACTACCACATGGAGCTAGTTATTGAAGTTTTTATTGATTTAGTTTGTACAAAAGATGTGTCCCTTTTGGTTGAACCAATGAGTTCTACTAAATCTCACATATAATCGCTATAAAAGCCATGGGAATGAGCAGGGTAAAATTGACACAAATTTGGCAACTTTACCTAGTGTATAGTTTCCAGTGAATGTGTGTCCCAAAGTGGACGCGATGTAAAGTTGCCAATGGACCTGGCGATAAAAAAGCGATGTAATTAGTATTGAAGTAACCATCTTCGTTTAAGTAAGCACTACCAATACACGGGTAAAGTTGCCCCAAGAAATTCAAAATTATCGTAGAAACGGCCACATATCATCAGGGTTGTCAAAAAATAGGTAATAAAACTTTTTCTTTTAATACCTAATATTATAATATTTAAAAAATTGTTTATGTATTACTTTGCCTCAAAAAATTAAACACAGCATAATTATAATCAAAGCTGTTTATTAAACCGTAAGCAAAAAAAAACTATCTCTATAGGTAAGTACCTAGGTAGGTACATAAAATAATCATCCTTTATAAAAGTAATTAAGCAGGTATCTTGTTAACATTTAACATAAAAATATTCGCCCAACAGAATTAAAAAAAAAACTAAAACAAGCCTTACGTTTCTCTCTCCAAAATCAATTAGCAAAATACCTAGGTAGGTACATAGGTACAATAAAAATTATTCAGCCTTTTGTCATCATAAAAATATTAGTTAAACAGTGTACAAAAAAACTTAAACAGAAGCCAGAAGATAGTATTTCATAAACAATTAATAAAGTATTTTTTTTATAAATAGCTAAACGAAATCTTAAAGCGGCTCCCACATAAAACCAGATTATTTATGCATGCTAAATTTGACAACCCTAGCCACAGGTAAAGTTGCCTTCATGCTTAGTTTGGCAATTTTACCTAACCTCAATCATCATTACCTTTTCTGATAACTCAAGAAATAGAAGATTAATAGGATTTAATCACACACACACACCATAATAGCAATATATCAAACACTTTTTAATATAAGCCACTTACCTGTACGTTGATTTTCTGTAAGAAACACCAATCTTTATGCGATGACGCCGCGCACGTAATTGACCACACTTAGCCAAAAAGCACAATATTTTGACAGTTAACGAAGTTGCTAGCTTCAAAAACTTTTTGGGATACCACAATTTATTATAAAATCTACCAATATGATTTAAATAGCATAAACTGCCACAGATAAAACAAAAATTAATGAGAACTAGTATAGGGTATGCTTAGGTAAAGATACCCACGGAAAGTAAAGATGCCACAGATGACGGTATGTTAATTAGCTTCCAAAAAAATTAATGACTTCAAGTCATTAATTTTTTTGGAAGCTAATTAACATTTTTTTCGTACAAATTGATTATGGTAGGTACATTTAGCGAATTTTCCTTTTCTGTAGGATTGTCTTCTTATGGTGCCCTAACCAGTGCCTAATATTACTTTGACATGTTCCAGCTCGTCGTAGGGACAGTACCGACGCTAAAACTTCACGATGGCAAAGACATACCGGCACTCGCCCTGGGAACTTGGCTGGGAAACAACACAAAGGTACGTATTTATTTCAGGTGATGATACCAGTATAGAGGCATGAGGAACAGCAGTGCGATTCTGTAACCATCTCACCGTGAAACTTAGGTGAAGTGACCGTGGAGTGAGCTGTCATTCCAACTAATGCTAGGGATTGACACTATTGACAGCTCACTCTAAGCTCACTTCACCTAACTTTTCACGGTGAGATTTTTACAGAATCGATCAGCAGGGTGTAAAGTTCACTTATCCTCCATAGAAAAGGAAGGATTCTCCGACCAGATGGGTGTGGCGGGCAACTGCCCTGTGATTCAAGTCGAGCCGTCGTATAATATTATGCTAGTTGCGCAGTAGATAAACTCTGCTTGCGAGATGCAGGATTTTGCGTGACGTCAGTGTTCGCATTTGGCGTTGTAGATACCTCTACACCAGCATTTCCATTTCCTGAATGACCAATAGGGCGAATTTAGGCAGCGCCCGACTGCTAAAACATTCAGCTATAGATTCGCTCGGATGTAGCATTTTCCAGTAGGGTAGGGAGTGTCTCGTTGGTCTAGTGGTGCTGAGCATGAGGTTCTGGGTTTGATTCCCAGGTCGGGCAGTGTTATTGGGTTTTTCCAGTAGGAATCATCAGTAGCAGTCTAGCGTCTGCTTTTGTGCCCGATTGATGGCAATAGGCTCGCCCCATAACTGACGAAATGTAGGTGATTTACATCAACACACGCCCTTTTTTTCATTGTGGTAGGAAGGAACTACAGAACGATTAATTTGTGTAACAGACAAATAATGCTAACGTTTCCCCCAACATGGTCGCGTGGAGCCCGGAGCGAACGAGGTGGAGCAGGCCGTCTCCTGGGCCATCGACGCGGGCTACCGGCACATCGACACCGCCTTCGCCTACAGGATTGAGGACCAGGTCGGCAGGGCTATAGCCAAGAAGGTCGGAGAAGGAATCAAGAGGGAGGAACTGTTTATTACTACCAAGGTTGGTACAACAGTATTTTTTAGGGTTCCGTAGCCAAATGGCAACGGAACCCTTATGGATTCGTCATGTCTGTCTGTCTGTCTGTCTGTCCGTCCGTCCGTATGTCACAGCCGCTTTTTTCCGAAACTATAAGAGCTATACTGTTGAAACTTGGTAAGTAGATGTATTCTGTGAACCGCATTAAGATTTTCACACAAAAATAGAAAAAAAAACAATAAATTTTGGGGGTCCCCATACTTAGAACTGAAACTCAAAATTTTTTTTTTCTTCAAACCCTTACGTGTGGGGTATCTATGGATAGGTCTTCAAAAATGATATTGAGGTTTCTAATATCATTTTTTTCTAAACTGAATAGTTTGCGCGAGAGACACTTCCAAAGTGGTAAAATGTGTGTCCCCCCCCTGTAACTTCTAAAATAAGAGAATGATAAAACTAAAAAAAATATATGATGTACATTACCATATAAACTTCCACCGAAAATTGGTTTGAACGAGATCTAGTGAGTAGTTTTTTTTTAATACGTCATAAATCGTAACGTAACGGAACCCTTCATGGGCGAGTCCGACTCGCACTTGGCCGGTTTTTGTAAGTTATCCGAATACTGGGAGGTGCATGCAGCGTGGATCCCCTGCAGCCCCTCCCTTACATATGGTGCACTTTTCAATTTTCGGGATGGTGAATCCCGAAAATTGAAAAGTTCTGACAAAAAACCGGACATTTGTAAAAGAGTTCGGACCTTTTCGAATCTTTCTATTTTCAGTATTTAACTACTAAATAATGAAACTTTTTTTTCTAATAATATACTCTTATGTCAAAAAGTCCGAACAAATACCTACGAGTAGGTATCATGCTCCCTTTTTGAGTAACCTGACCTAAAAGGCCTTCTTAAGAGTAAGTACATAAGGAAGTATGAAAGGCCAGTAACCCTGTTTCTTTCTGCACCCACAGCTATGGAACAGTGAACACGCTAAAGATGCTGTAGTGCCAGCACTGCGGTCCTCACTCAACAGCCTCGGACTGGATTATGTGGACTTATACCTGGTGCACTGGCCTGTTGGGCAGTTTGTAAGTATATCTGATGGATTCAGATTTCTTTGGGTAGGTATATTATCTAAACAAAGAATTCCTTTTACTCTAGTAGTCGCGGTCTTTGTGAAGGCCCTTGTCCGGGGAAAGACCCCTACTACCATAACATTTCAACTGCCAAGCAGCAATTATGTGTTCAGGTAAGAAAGATATAGGTTTCGGTAGCATTACAGGCTTCAAGAGATGTTTGGTGGTCTATCGTAGGACGCGGCAAAAGCCCCTGGTCAAGAGCTAAACTTAAAATGTTATTAATGGATCAACTATCAATGGTAGTTGATCTATAACATTTTAACTTTTAACCACAAGCAACGTTTCTTGCAGAACAAACAATATTTTTTTGTTTCATTTTCAGCTTTTGAATAAGACAGGTTTTCACTCGCTTTTTCTTCCAATGCCATCACTTGCCTTAGCATTCGGGCAGATGAACCTCAACCATTTTTCTACTTCTGTAACCAGTAACTAACTCTAACTTCCAGAACAACGGTACATACGACTACACAGACTACGTGGACACCTGGCGCGGTATGATGGAAGCCAAGAGCCTGGGCCTGGCCAAGTCCATCGGAGTCTCCAACTTCAACCAGCAGCAGATCGACAGACTTCTAGAACTGGGGTTGGAGAAACCTACAGTGGAGCAAGTCGAGGTAAAATCAATTCAATAATGGCTCATTTTCTTATGTCAATAACGCGGTCGGTACACCGTCTGAGGGGAATCCCCGTAGCGGCCAATGAAATTCATCGGTAGGTAAAAAGAGCGGAGACGAGACACACACCCAATGAAAATGAGCCTTCAAAGTAACTGCCAACTGTGCGGTGCCTGACTATATTATACAAGTAAGCTGGACATCATCTATCGATGACAAAACGAAGACATTTGATTTTCGCCATTTTGGCGCTGATAACAACGTGAGCGTCTACAGAACTAATATTTTTGAAAAGGAGTTTTATTATAGTGTCACAACAAGATGGCGGCGTTAGTTCCGATGTTGGCCACGCGTTCAAACACAACTGTCAAAATGTGCAGCCTCCTTTATCATGGGTGAAATGTAGGTGTTCTTCACACCTCTGCCATCGTCGGGAAATACAGCCGTGATGCCTATATTATGTTCTTCGACAGATCAACTTAAACCTGCAACAGCCAGATCTCCTCGCCTACTGCGCCCGCCAGGACATCCGCGTGATGGGCTACACTCCGTTCGGCTCGCTGTTCTACAACAAGGCTAAGCCCGACGCTCCGCCCCCAAGGGTCGATGACCCTGCGCTTCTGGAGATCGCTAATAAATATAACAAGACTGTGCCGCAAGTCTCTTTGAGATATTTGGTGAGTTTTGAAGCAGGAAACAGTAACAAAATCTTAAAAAGATTTTAAAAATGCGAAGGTAACTCTTTTACCTTTTCACGCATAAACCACTGAACAGATCGTTATGTTTGACAGATTTGTAGTCTGGGACCTGAAGGGGGACATAAGCTTTCTTTTGGTTCTGGATATTTTTATTAAAAAACGATGATTACAATAAACGCAGACGAAATTGCGGGCAATAGCTTGTAAAAAAAAAAGGAAACGTAATAGGTAAAGGGTAAAACAATAATTTGAAACTTGGCCTTGCACTAACTACCGTGGAGCCAGTTTAGCGCCATCTTTTGGTAATCTACTACCTACACTGGAAGGAGTGACAGTATACTGTGTTACTACGACTACTAAAAATTTAAAGACATTGTTGTGATATATACTTTTCCGCACTGTGACCCCGTGGTGGATTACGTCCCACTCCCTATCACAGATAGGAGGCCAGCGTCACATCAGTGGGAACATTACCTATAGACTGACAAACGTACTTAATAAGCGATAGAGCGTGGAGTTGCGGACACCAGCCCATTGTACGAGTATACTTTGCTATTTATTTATTAGGCTTTTCAACAATGAGTACGCTGTTACTTTTTAATTAGTACATTGCAAACTTAAGTCTAAGCGCCTCATCACTTACAGAAAAGCACAGCATGCAGTACACAGCAGCGCTGCTATAGACAGCTATGCGTAAATCATAATGATGAAAATGTAATTACTTACATAATGATCACTTTTCGTCCCCAGGTCGAGTTAGGCGTGATCCCGATACCGAAATCGTTGACAAAATCCCGGATCGAACAGAACCTGGATGTGTTCGACTTCACCCTGACCCAGCCAGAGAAAGATGTGCTGAAGAGCTTCGATAGAAACTACAGGACCATACCGCAACTGAAGTGGCTCGACCACCCGTACTATCCTTTTGAGAAAACTAAGGAATAAGTGAAATTCAATCATTTAATAATAAAAGAATTTGGAATATTGTATTATTATTTTAGTTACGTCGCGAGTCTAGTATTTTTAGGGTTCCGTACCTAAAAAGGAAAAACAGAACCCTTATAAGATCACTTCGTTGTCCGTCTGTCTGTCCGTCCGTCTTTCGTGACCCTTTTTCTAAGGAACGCGTGGAGTTATCATGTTGAAATTAATATCAAATACACAGGGCTGTAATCCCTTGAAGCAGTGAAAAAATCAAACTTCTAAGTCAACGCAATCAAAAGATTGCGAGAGCTTTTATGTTCCGTTTGTAGCGCATATTTTGGCACTCGCAAGAGAATCAAAAGATATAGGGGATATAGATAGGGCACTACCCATTGACCTAGAATCATGGAATTTCGCAAGAAGCAATGTCATGTAGTACAAGTAAAGGAAAAAATCCGAAAACCGTAAATTTGTTGTTACATACCTACAAATTGTACGGAACTCTCAGTGCGGGAGTCCAACTCGCCCTTGACCGGTTTTGTTAATTGAAATGCATTGCATTGCATTTCAATTAACAAAACCGGTCTGCTTTCCGTCCAATTACAAAACGAACTCTAACTTTAGTCCAAGGCTAAACCATCGAACCCGTATTTTTAACTTTATTCGGAGAACGTTAAAGTTCTTATTACAAAATTGACAACTTAAGACTCGTTTTTACCGTAAATTTTTGTAATTGTTATTTTTTTATTATACTTTTATCTCAGAATACCAGATTCTCAAAATAAAATGGTTCGATGGTTTCTCAAATGAAATGGTTCGATGGTTTAAACCTGGGTCTAAATATTAACCTTGTTTTGTAATAAGACGGTTTCAGTTTAAGTGGTTAGCTTAATAAACTAGTGAGGATCATAAGACCTGATTTCGAACACCAGCTCGAGCCCAAAATATTGGGTTTTTTCACTAAAAAATTCTTAGGAACAGCCCTGAGTCACGCTCGTGTACCCCGAAAGGTTAGGCAAAGGGAGTATCTACAGCTACACCCACACTTCGCCAGTTGTATTCAAGTCCCACGTAGCAGGGGGCGAGCCTATTGCCGGCAGCCGGGCACAGAGCCAGACTCCAGGCTGCGACTGGGAAACTCCTCATGACAGAAGAGGGTAACAATAAGAAGACGTATTTCTAAAACTTGACAAAATAAAAATCTTTATTTACACTTACAATCTATGACTATTTTGTATCACTTTTATTTTATATCTAAACACAGCGCCAGGATTTTTAGGAGGTTAGTAGTAACACCGGAACTACGAAAACCAATCTTTTTGCTACGAAATAAAGGCGCTGCAAGCCCTCGTACTCACGGACTTTCGCGTACTTGATTATCAACGCACTGTTTAGCGCCGAGAGTTGCCGTCGCGCCGTTAGATTCTCAATGCTCAGCACAACAGAGTTGAAAATCCAGTGCGCAATAAAAAATTGTCGCGTCAAAAGATCAGCCAAGTCAACAAGGGCTAAGGCGGCATCTAGATTTCGTGAAAATGGGCGGCGTTTTCAGGGTGAACATCCATTACGAACCGAGACCCCAGAAAGCACGTTGAGCCGTTGGTCCCGACTGTCATTCGTAAATCTTTGCCACTCCTTACGGGTCGTCAGAAGCCCGAAAACCAGTGTTACTTAGGTATCGTGTTACCTAGTATCTGGGTTGTGGAGGTCAGATGGGCAGTTTCATGTAAAATACTGGTATTCAGCCGCATCCGGCTCGACTGGTATTCGACCCCAACGTAGTTGGAGAAAACGCAGGCAGATGACTTTCTCGAGAGCAATGGCAGCCCAGTCGTAATGGCCCCGACTTACTAGTCGCAGGTCGTGGGTTCGAACCCAGCCAGGCGATTTACTTTATGTAAATAATTTCATCAGCACTGTTCTTAAAACGGTGAAGGAAAACATCGTGAGGAAACCGGCATGTCCTAGAACCAAATATTCTCGTACATGTGACATCTACCAACCCGCACTGGGCCCGCGTGGTGGATTATTAGTCCACTCCCTCTCGAAGAGAGGCCTGTGTCCCAGCAGTGGGAGCACTACAGGCTGATGATGTAAGATGATGTCCTGGCTCTCAAGGCTATAACTTCTTCAATTCTTTAACCATTAACTGTTTTTTTAACCTCAAAATAGACATCTCCATTTCATGTTTCTCTCTCAAAAACTGTTTTTCCATTTCAAATAATTCTTTTTGCTTTTTCAATTCGAATTCTACCAATTCTCTTTTCAAATCTTCAACTGTTTTTTTCTCGTCTGTGATTTGTATGGGATCTGTGACGTCATGCTTGAGGGTTGCTATGATTGGTTTAATGTCGGAAGGGGGCAGGACTATGTGTTCTGTGATTGGTGATGCTGTGACTAGAAAGTCCTGTGATTGGTCGTCAGCTGTATCTAGGCCTCCGCTGTCATCAATTTTTGCGTCGTTATCTGATATTTGTTTTAGAAGGCGGGTGTTCTGTAAAAGATAGTAATTGTGTTTTAGTATTAGCCTGTACCTGTCCTACAGCTGGGTAGATATTTTTTCTAAGTTCTTTTAACTTAAAGAAATATCAACTTTAGCCCTCTGTAAATTAATTTGATTTCAGAATGACTATTTATTAGATCATAATAAAAAACTATTGAAATTGCAGCGGAAATTTAACTTTATGTGTAAGCATTAAGGGTACTTTTCGGAAATCATATGTCTAAGATAAAAAAGTACCTGCATACTGTTTCGTGTCTTGAGAAATTATATTATTAGTCATTACTAATAATATAATTTCTCAAGACACGAAACATTATAAGAATTTAAGCAATTTAAAAGTATTAAAAATTAATTAATACTTTTAAATTGCCTAAATTCTTTTTGTGGGAATATAATGTAGAAGAAAAGAGTCAGATCAAAGAATGGATTGATTGTATGCGATGATATGGCTAGAAAGGGGTACTACTAATGAAGATGTATGGAAGAAACATACTACTTATATTTACTAGACTAGCTTCTGCCCGCGGCTTCGCCCGCGTGGATGTCAGAAATTATCCCACGGGAACGTGCTAACAGGATAAAATGTATGTGCACCAGAATGCCATCTATCTCGCGGGCCCTTACCTACCTAATTAAAAAAATAAATAAACTCAATAACAGAAAATAAAATACCTACCTACCTAAATAAACCTATTTATGACGATAACTAATCTAAACTCAATCATCATCTGCCTAGCCTTTTCCCAACTATGTTCAGGGCCGGCTTCCAGTCTAACCGGATGCAGCTGAATACCAGTATTTTACATGGAGCGACTGCCTATCTGACCTCCACAACCCAATTATTGGGTAATACGATACCCTTGGTACGACTGGTTGTCAGACTTTCGGGCTTCTGACTACCCGTAACGACTGTCAAAGATTCACGAATGACAGCCGGGACCAACGGCTTAACGTGCTTTCCGAGGCACGGAGGTGTCTTGGTATGTAAAGATGGTCACCCATCCACAGACCGACCGCGGCAAGCGTAGCTTAACCTGACCGATCGACCTGTGCGGCTGTTATTATTTAGCCACGGGCCCCTCAATCTAAACTCAATAAATAAGCAAAATCTCTAAAAACTAATATCTATACGAATGACTATCCTACCTAACAGTATTTTAAAATAACCTACGGTCACTACGTACACTATCAAATATACTACCTATACTTTAAAATTAAAATCTATACCTACGACTTATATAAAAATAAACCTAAATAACTCTAAAAAGTAAAAGGAATAAAAATGAACTCCACTGCGTGTGACCTAACCTACGACAAACTTATTATTTGCGGTTGGTACAGTAATCGGATCTAAGGATCGAACCGCAAAATTAAGTTTGTTTTTTATTGTATATACTTTTCCGGGATAAAAAGTACCCAGTGTGGTGCCCAGGATATTAAAGAATAATTATACCAAGTTTCATCGTAATCGAACCGGTAGTTTTTGCGTGATGCCTGAACAAACAGACAGACAGACAGACAGACAGACAAAAATTTTTTTAATCACATTTTTGGGTTCGGTGTCGGTCTAGTAACACCCCCTGCCATTTATTTTTTTGATATTTTCAATGTACAGAATTTTCACTTCTACAGATTTATTATAAGTATAGATTATGATGAGGACGGGAGGACGAAAAAATCAATCTCCAACAACATACCGCCGTCCCCTTCAACGGATAATGCAGCGGATGGTAGCTCTTCATCTGATGGTAGACGGACGCCGTGGGCAGCAGGTTCCCCTCCTCATCGGTCAGGACCTTCACGATCCTCTCCTCCAGAGGGTTGAGGTGGACGGAGCAGTGGGTGCCCTCCGAGTGACACTTCTGTATCACCGCGTATTTGCGGCGGATCTTGAATTTCAGGTCTATCCAGTACTGTGGTCAAAGGAAGGAATAAAATTAATTTTTGAGTAGAAAAAGGAGATAGGGCGAGATTTCTAAAAAAAATTAAGAGTTTAAGTTTTCAGTTTACGAATATCAACTTTATTTTACTACAAATAATGTCCATGTTAGAATAAGCAAATGTGAACAGGCGTTTCATACGAATATGAACTTTAATTTAATGCTTTTAATGTTCATATTCGTTTAATATGATTACTTTTATTTTAGCAAAGTAAATTGAAATTCAGTAGTAACACTTGAATTACGAAAACCCGCCATATTAACTCGTAATAGAGACGCTTTCCATGTCAATCTGTTACTATTAACTTTAGGTAGGCTGCTCTGGCCATGTGTACAAGACTGCAAGTACCTGGACCAGCACCTTATTATTGCGTAACACACTATCAATAACAATATAAATAATTTTTAAGGATATTGCTTATCCATTACTTCATATGTTCGAAAAAATTGTCTGCTCAACAACGAAAATAATGCAATGAATGTTGTTGAACTGTCAAAATGAAAGCCATTGCTTGTGTTAGTGTGTTACACAATTAGGCTGACGGAGTACTGCCTCTTTCAAGCTCATTGACAGAGAGTTCTACTACTAATCAACATTCTTTACTGGCAACACTCACTCTAGCCCAACTCCGGCCACTCTTCGTAACACTCTCATCAATCCTGTTCAGCGTCCGGGCTATCTTCTCCCACATCCGTTTTGACTGAAGGTGTCCTTCCCTAGAGCGGGCACTGGCAAGGGCCAGCGGAGGATAGCGCTCCATGTACTGTGCTAGGACTTCGAGGTGCTGCCGGGACACCTGGCGCCGATGGAACTGTTCTTCGGACATGATTCTGGAATTAGAATGAATGCATACTTTTAGAGTAGGGCAGGCATACTTTTAGGGTAAACATTTTTATAACTATTATTTAAATGTTATTATGATTCGTTGAAAAAAATTAACGGGCAGCCTGTTTCATTTTTCGGAGGTTGGTAAATTAGTGTGATAGTAAAACTTAAAGTTCGGGATTTAATTTCCAGATTGGTCAAAGCTTTTTTATGTTATTCCATTTTAGGAATTTTGTTACTGTAGTCACGATCGAAAAATCTCCCTCCCTCTCACAGAGAGGAGGCCTATGTCCCAGCTGTGGGAACGTTATAGGTAAAACAAATATTTGTTCCGTGAAGGAATCGAGCCCAAGATACATAGGACTTTGTGAACCTGTGCGTCTAGTAATCATCATGATGCTGCCATCCTGCTCCTATCTATTTTTCTTCCATACTTCTCTATTAGTCGTCATTGTGGTTAGTCAGTCCCTTCCTAGCCATATCATCTTTCACACAGTCCATCCATTGTTTCTTTGGTCTTCCACTAATCGTATAGCCAAACGATGCGTCCAATATTATGAACATAATATGTGATTTTCCTAAATATTCTCTTCTCTTAATCTTATATACTTAGCATTTAGCATTCTTTATTTTTTTTTTTTGAGGATTGGAAATCATCAAATGACCCCTACCGCTCTGGGTGGAGCGGAAGGGAGTGTCAGACTCTTACTGACTAAAACCCGCCCGTGTTCCTTCCTTAGCCCTTTATGTTCCAGGGCAGCGGTAACCCTTTCGGACGATCCCGCTACCTACACAGCATTCTTAGACATATAAAATACAGCTCAGAATGGTTCTAGTCACCATAATCAACAAGGTCTAAGTACAAAAAACTGACTTCTTATCAGAATATTATTAGAAATATGGAGCGAAATGAAATCATAACATATGATAAGTTTGTTTATAAACGATATTGCGTGGTTTCGACATATAACACAGGAAAATCATTAATGAAACTTGATACCTACATTTATTTTGTTCCCAAAATTATCCCTAAAATTGCAATTCATTGAACAAACTACCGAATTAATCAAAAATTATCAAAATAATATTTGCACAATGATTGCAGACATTTCATCGTATTCTTTTGACAATGACAATGACATTCATTGACAATGGATAACAATTGACATTTGCTTTTTTTTTTGTTTAATTAGGTCTATGGTTGGATACACAGTGGCAGGAGTTTTATTGATTGTTTTATGCGCTTTTACAAGTTTATAGAAAAATTATAAGCACTTTTATTTTATAAAAAGTGATCAAAAGAAGAATCATATAATTACAATTAGCAAATATGAATGACTATAAAAAACTATGACTAGCCATGAGCTAAAATAATGACAGCCATGAACAAAAAAGTAATAGTGATTTTAAACAGCCATAATCATTACAAAAAAACATGCTAAAAAGCCATAAAAAGCCTACGAACGTGTTACCGAAATGTGGTAGCTGTATCCGAACAAATCTCAGCTGACAAATCACGGTCGAATATCACGATCAACAATTTTTTTTTTTTAGAGTCTTGACGTGAGCGAGTGCGGTTGCTGTTAGCCGTCGATATGTCGTCGATTAAATTAAACTTAGTATTGTGCAGTGTGATATTATGCATTTTGGTGTGCGTTAATACCCAGTCCGTACACAGACGTTTCGAATACAAATTTTCGTTCAAGCCGCCGTATTTAGCGCAAAAAGATGGATCTGTTCCGTTCTGGGAGTACGGAGGCAGTAAGTATAACCTAATTTCTCACTATCCATCACTGATAAATTGGTTTTAGTCCTATTAAATATACTTATAGGCTCCTTAACTCCGTTTCTATGTTCATAAATATTCATGTTATGTTATAAATATCGAATAAAAAAGCTAAAATCGTTTGTTGTTTCGGTCCATACGATTTGACAGCGACACGTCAGTGAAATCTGTCAAGTGTAAAAGAGACAGCGCTATACACCTCTTAATGTGTTGGAAAGAGATATGAAATAGTTGCCGAGATCATGTTTTTTGGTTCCACGAAAGCAGTCGACACGGTTAAAAAACCTTAAATAATTTAAGATAATATTAAATTAAATACTCGTTATTGTTATTGTAACTAGTTCGGTAATCGTTTTATTTATTAATTAATCGGAATTGTTGATATGACACGCTATTAACAGAGTATGTTAGGAAATGTACATTCTTTTCTTTCTTTCTCTTGATTTTTAACACTTTCTACAAAAATACGTGTCAGTGATGCGCTGTGGGTATGGCTGTAGGTTATTAATATCCCATTATTGCAATATTTGAAGCTATACCATCACTTGCACATTCCTGTTCAAATCTAACATTGATTCTTTCTTTTTATTGAATAAAGTTTAAAACCAAACTGCTACAAGTATAAATAATAAATTTAGATTATAATCTGAATGCATTAACTTCCTGTGCCCAAGACTGTCCTTGTCTTATTAAAATGATATAATCTGCTTAAGCATTGTTTTGAAGAGATCAATAAAATGTTTACAGGCACTTTTAATTGTCAAGTAGTAATTCAAATTCTTCTGTCTTATGTTTAATTATGGTAGCATATCCAGCCTGTGACTTCGTTGGTAAAGTTCTTCAGAAAGGTGCTCAGTACTCGTAACTGGCATGTGTCGATGACCAGCACGGCAATTCCTGTAATTGAAAATGTTAAAATTCTAGTCGCAATCTCATCTCAGCGACAATCAATTTCAAAAACTAGTAAAAATGTAGGGAAATTAGAGGTAATTTTGACTGATTAAGATTAAACTATGAAAGTTCTTCGATCTACGAGAATGGCCCCTCTGATGTATGAACATAAACGAGGCCAACAGAGTACAGTAAGGATCGTAACAGGTGGCTTTCTATAGTTACTGCCTACCCCCATGGGAAGGTGACAGTTAATATATGTATTCAATTTTGTATGAGAAATTACGAAATCTACATTTCGTCCATGTAGATTTCGTAATATCGCGGGCGAAGTGCAAGTAAAAAAAAATATAACGTTGGTTGAGCTTCTTTACATTGAGGGCCCTATCTCATGAATTTGCCACGGGCCCCAAAGGATATAGTTACTCCACTGATTGTACTTTACTATGAACCATCAAAATTTTTTTCTTGATGAAAACTTTGGTGTTCAGAATCATGTACTGAATCCATAGTAACAGGTTTCGCGTCGATGTCCCTGCAATTTTTAACATCCGCTTGCTTAGCTTAGGGGTTCTAGTTCTTAGGACACACTAGAGCCCCTAGAGAGACAGAGACACTACTAATACGTCTATTGTAAACCTAAGAATATTATACCTATGAACCTTGGCTAAGTGTTTCTTTACCTAACCTACTTTGTTGACGGCCTGCGCAGCCTACCTGCAAAGCCCTAGCCGTTACAGTGGCGCCCCACGTTGGGCGCCACTGTGCGCCGCGTGGATAGGTGTGCGTGCAGCGCACAACATAGCTACGTATGCAGTGCGCAGTTCAGCTACGCGTGCCTGCCCTGTCCTCAGCCTGGACGTAGAACCCGGTACGTAGAACAACCGATAGGTAGAACCCCAAGATTTGGGGTACCAGTACCTTGAGGATCAGGGAATCACTCCTGCTAGCTAAGCAAGCGGATGTTAAAATGACAGAGTGTTCTTAGGAAATTAATGTTGTGCCATGATTCTAGTGATGTGACTTACAACTTACTAATTATCAGTTGACTATTTGCCGTTGACACCCTCACAACGCTACAAAAGAAAGGAAGTCTGTAGTATGCAAATTCAGGGTGAAAAAGTTGTGTAACGATGGAGGATATGACAGTCCTAGATAGAATATTATAGTTGTACCTAATCTTTGCAATATTTTAGTAGCAGGGGATAATAGAGACCCTCCGTTGATATGCTTGCATTATTATTAGACCAGTGAATCTTACATAAAAAAGTAAGTTGGAAACACTGGCTTATTTCCTGCAAAATATATGGGAAAAGTTTTTTGTGATTACTGACTTTTCTAGTACTCAAACCTCAGTTGGTCCCAGTCCTAGTTTTTTGATCCTTATAAGAAACAGGATTGATTGGCATTAAAAAAGTTTTTTGAAAATCACCCATTTTCTTGCTGTCTGTACTTTTTTCTTTTCAAAATCTGTGAATGCAGATCAAAATGTCCACCCATTTAGCTATTGGTCTACCAACGATCCTTCTACCGAAGATGGAGCATAATCAGCGTAAGTATAATGTTCCCACTGCTGGGACACAGGCCTCCCCTCTGCGAGAGTGAGTGGGCCGGAATCCACCACGCGGGCTGGTGGATGTCACATGTCTTCGAATTTTTGGTTCTGGGATATGTTTCCTCACGACGTTTTCCTTCACCGTTTTGAAAGCAGTGGTGATGAAACAAAGTAAAGCGCCCGTGTGGGTTTGAACCTACGACTTACAACTCGTAAGTCGCGGTCGCTACGACTGGACTACCACTGCTCCAAGATGTAGGCATACTATAAAAAATATTTAAATGAATTCTTAGAATTCCTATCAAGTTTTCTGATAATAAAACGTGTTTAAATGTCGATAATTCCGTACGAAAGTACACGTAGGAGTCGGTTTAACACGCTTATATATTACTAACATCGATATCGGCGAACATGCACGAATAATTACGAAACGCTTACATCATTGATTTTCATAATTCGCAGTTTTATTACTTCCTATTACTATAAACTTCATTTATTACAAGGCACCGGCAGGACTGCCTCGTGGGTGTAGTGCTCGCAAGCTACTGCTGCGCATGAGTTCCTGGGTTCGATTGCCAGTTCGTATTTTCTTTTCCTTCTGAAATTTCTCAGTAACAGCGTGGAGTCTGGATCTGTGCCTGGTGGCGATAGGCTCGTCCCCTATTACATGGGACTTGGGAAACATGCGAAGTCCTCTGGGCAGGAGTCAAGTTTGTTGCTTCATCTATTGTCTTGGTCTGCTGCGATGTCGTCTAGCATTTAATGGGACCCAATCGGTGGTTTTTTTAGGGTTATATATACTGCGATACCTCGCGGTCGCGGTTTAGCTCGCTACCTCGATGTCACCTCCATGTAACCTTCATGTAAAAGAAATGCATGCTAGTAGACACGCATACACATGCCAGGCATCGAGGTAAACCTCCGATCTGCCCGTGCTGTATCGCAGTGATGCATCTACGACATGTAATTACCCTCAGCCAACAGCTCACCTGACATGCGGCAGACCAAACACAGGTACCTACACTAGTAGGTACACAAAACAAAAAACTCTTCGAATATATCCTCCTATTTGAAGTGGGTTAAAAACAAACTCATACAACACAACAAACATTGACCATGAAGGCACCTGTGACCTCACGGTAGACTGAACTACTGCTATAAAGTTGTCAAAACTAATCAGTAGAATCCGCCGGATTTAGATTAAATTAATAACATTATAGCTATGTCTTATCATTTTATCAGAGCAAGAATCAATGGCTGCCGGTTACATGTTATTGAAACTGATTTTATCTGTTTTTGCTAAATAAAGAAAGAAAAATATTTTATTTGGGAGACGCACAGGAAATAGAACAGTAAAAAAGAAGAAGCATCTAAAACAAACAAAACGTCCTGTATAAACTAGACATTCTTGTATAAACTAGACATTCTGTATAAACCAGACAGCCTGTATATTTCGTCAGTGCCATGTAAATCCTCCCCTTAAAAACTGAATTACCCCTTTTTGTCCCGTCAGTGGTAAATTTTCGACAACTTTACATACTTATTATTATTTTCTGTCAAAACTATCAACACTGAGTTTCGAGTTACTCAGACCGCGCATTCAATTTCTTCCACACAAACTTCACACCTCTATATCCCCCTTTGAGGGGTAGTTTTGAAAAACTTATAATGATAAACTTTATTACTTACTTAGGCAAGTATTCTTGCCAAGTTTCAAGTTTATTAACTAAATGAATAAGATTTTTCATATAAACTGTATCCCCCGCTTTTCACCCTCACAGGGGTGGAATTTTGAAAAATCGTTTGGGATTATTCATAATTTGATTCAAAGATTATTTATACCAATTTTCGAGTTAATTAAGCCACGCAGTAAAATCCTCCCCTGAAAAATTGACTACCCCATTTCAGCCCGTCAGGGGTAGATTTTCAAAAAACTTTGATACACATTATTCTTTACTTTCAATATTAGGTATAAATACTGAGTTTTGAGTAAATCGGACTGCGCGCTAAAATTCTTCCATACGAACTTTGAAACCCCCCAATCCCTCATTAGGGGGTAGTTTAGAAGAAAAAAAACTGTCAATCTTCATAATTTATTTAGATAAGTATTCATGCCAAGTTTCAAGTTTATTAACTCAAGGAATAAGATTTTTCATACAAACGAATTCCCCCCTTTTCACCCTCTTAGGGGTGGAATTTCGTAAAATCCTTTCTTAGTGGATGCCTACTCTTCACGAAGAACACACCCTCCAAATTTCATGTCTCTAGGACCAGCGGTTTAGGCTGTGCGTTGATCTATCAGTCAGTCAATCAGTCAGTCAGGACTTTGAATTTTATATGTATAGATATAGGAAGACTACTATAAAATAGTCGATTAGATACAAACATATAATGTTACACATTACAACAGTTCGGTTAGCTGAACACTAATCTTTATTGTAGTTTTTATCATTATTTATTGAACAAAATGCGTTTCGATTACCGCGTTACATTCAACGGTTTAGTATTAAAGTAAGGTAGGAGAATAAAGTAATTTAAATAGAAATACGAGTTTAGTGTAGCGTGAGTGAGCGTAAGGTTCTGGGTTCGAACCCTAGGTCGGGCACTTTCATTGGTTTGTTGCAGAATTCCCAATCTCTGGATTTGTGTGCCCAATTAATGCCAAGACTCGTCCTACATTACGTGGAACTTAACTGGCGTAATAGTTAATGATAGTTGTAAGGATGATAAATAAATAAAATAGCATGCACTGCTCACCTACCCTTTCCGGGAACACAGGCGTGCTGTGGGCTGTGATGTCCTTCGTAGATCTACCTGCTGCAAGTCAGATTTATTCAAGTTTTTCCTGTTTGAAAATTCTCACTTTTAGTTTTCGCATTGCCAATCGTAAATCGTTGACAGTCGTGTATGGGTAGTCAGAAGCCCAATAGTCTGACTACCAATCTTACAGCGTGGCATCGTGTTAGCTAGTAACTGTGTTGTGGAGGTCAGATAGGCAGTCGCTTCATGTAAAGTACATACTGGTAGTCAGCTGCATGCGGTTAGACTAGAAGCCGACCCCAAAATAGTTGAGAAATGGCTTAGGCAGACGATGATTGAGCTGCAATAGGTTAGACTTGAAGCGGTATCTACAACGCCACATGCGAACTACGCTTTATAGTGACGCCACCAAAAATGCTGCATCTCGCAAGCAGAATTTACCGCGCAACTAGCATGTATATAACGGCCTGACCTGAATCATCGGGCAGTTGCCTACCAGACACAACACCCGTCTCGATCGAGGATCCTCCCTTTTCTATAGAGTATGAGTGAACTTTACACCCTGTTCCTCATACCTCTATAGCCTGAAAGCCGGCAAAAGGCTGTAGAGCCTTGCCTTTTCTCGGCTTTCATATCCAAGTTTCAACAACTATACTATACCATTCAACTCAACAAACGATGTAACACGCATGAATATTTAAATCAAACAATGCCTACCATTACAATAGTGACACAACTTGTTAACATAACAATTTAAACTGTTTCCATGCGGCACCAACCCAGTCTCAAATACGGCACATCGAATTTTAGAAAAAGTTCATCTGTCTCATGTTGTTTCTGTCAATCATGCCTGTGTGACAATCTCTTTCTAAAGCTCGATGTATCATATTAATGACCGGGTACTGTGAATGGTTTTGATAAACCTGGTAAAACTAACTTTACACTCGTAAAACAAACACACGCACAAGCCTTTAGTAGAGATTTTTGTAAAGAAGCTCGTCCGGGGAAGTACTTCCAACATACTCGATTCTGCCCGTAAGCAGCCTTGCTGTGGTCCGATTTAAAGTATACCCATACCACTGTAATTACAGGCACATAAAACATTTCAGCTGTCTCTGACATTGCTTCTCCTCCACATTCAATAAGCGCACGGCTAGTTTATGAATCTCTGCCAGTGTCTGTGTTCCCATCCATCTATACCCAATCATCCTTCAAAGCAAGAGTAAACAGGCATCATCTGGACACGCTCGTTCCGTCGTAGACCTCATGCATAGCTTTTCATCAGGCGTGTTCGATGTCAAGAGCAGGGCCATCACGCAACAAAAAAAGATATCTATAGGCGATGGTGACCACTTACTATCACGTGGGCTTGTTTGTCATCATTTTAACGCAATAATTCCCTTCATTCCAGATGCGATAGCATCGGGCGAGAGCGTCCGCCTGGCGCCGTCGCTGCGCAGTCAGAAGGGTGCCATCTGGACCAAGCAGCCGCTCAACTTCGACTGGTGGGAAATCGACGTCATGTTCAAAGTCACCGGTAGGGGCAGGATAGGGGCTGACGGCTTGGTAAGTCATCGTCGTCAAGTGTGGTCTTCAGCACCTAATGTAGCAAAACGTGTGTCATCTACTATATAAAAATAAGTCGGGTTTTCCTTCCTGACGCTATAACTCCAGAACCCACGAACCGATTTCCACGGTTTTGCATTCGTTGGAAAGGTCTCGGGCTCCGTGAGGTTTATAGCAAAGAAAATTCAGGAAAAATTTCAACAGAAAAGCGGGAAAATCATAGTGTAGGAGTAGGTTAGGAATAGGGTAGGAGTAGGGTAGGAGTAGGTTAGGAGTAGGGTAGGAGTAGGGTAGGAGTAGGGTAGAATTAGGGTAGGAGTAGGGTAGGAGTTGTAGGAGTAGGGTAGGAGTAGGTCAGGAGTAGGGTAGGAGGTACGACACCACGCGATCGAAGTAGCGCCGGGCAGCTAGAAATAATTTATATGGCAAAACAACGTTTGCCGGGGTCAGCTAGTCTATTTATAAAGAAGAAGAATCCTCATTCTGCTGCCCTCGCCGCACTTGACTAGTGCTCGGGAGGCGGTATCTTCTGTTACTCTATTGGCTCATCTCAGTGGTATATGAGTGTTAATGTAGGTACACCTCTGCCTTACCCTTCGGGGATTACAGCCTATTTATGTATGTTCCTCATTCTTCGCATCACATATAATTTATTAATTGAATAAAACCATTCGCGTAACACCACACATCCGTTTAATTGTGCAAGCACACTGTGGTTGGTCGACGTGTTTTCGTTCGATGTCGATCGACCATCGGTAGAATATGTTTTGATGCGACCAATATCAATCGACAGCAGTCTATATAGTTGTTTTAGCATTCTCATTTTAGCTGCGTGCAATTAACTTTAATTCATCTCCTTTGTGGCCCAACGTCGTCAAATGACTCCGATATCACTGTCGTAATAACATAATCCTCCCTTCCCCAGGCCTTCTGGTACACAACTCAACGGGGAGACTACACAGGCGAGGTGTTCGGCTCCTCAGACCGGTGGAACGGTCTGGCCGTCATCTTCGACTCGTTCGACAATGACAACAAACACAACAACCCCTACATCATGGCCGTAGTCAACGATGGTACCAAGGTCTTCGATCACAAGAGGTACGTACTAATATTTGTTCTAGTACACCACAACCCCTTGTGGTGTACCAGCCCCCACTCGGCGAGCTATGAAACGTTCCACGCTTGGCATCTCTCTGAGGGATCCAATCCGGAACGAGGTAATCCGGCAGAGAACCAAATAATAGCCGTAGAGCCGATGACCGTGGAGACGATGGGCTAGACGTGTTCTTGAGTGGAGGTGGAGCGACGATCGTGGCAGGGTAGCAGCACAAGGAGAGTGGCCGATCATCGAGCTGAATGGCGTGCAATTGAGAGGCCTAAGTACAACAGTGGACTGCTGTAGACTGATGGTGATAAGGGGGCTCGTGGCTAAACAATAACAGATGCACGGGTCGATCTTCGTTTTAAGCACCGTTTGCCAAGGTCGGACCGTGGATGGGTCCATAACATACCGAGACTCTCCGTGCATCGGAAGCACGTTAAGCCGTTGGTCCCGGCTGTCATTCGTAGATCTATGATAGACAAAATGAAAAAAATATCTTAAGAAACCCGTTTCTATGGTGGTCATGCTACGCGGTGGAATGCCCGAGATAGTTGGGAAAAGGCAGGCAGACGATGACGTATGTCGCACTTATCAGTGACACACGAGCTCTCTTCATTCCAGTGACGGCTCCCAGCAGCTGCTGTCCGGCTGTCTGCGAGACTTCCGCAACAAGCCGTTCCCGACGCGCGCGCGCATCGAGTACTACCTCAACACGCTCACTGTGTACTTCCACAATGGTAAGTCTACCATTTCCATGCGTTAAATTGATATTATTTTCACAAACGAATATCAACTTCAGGTCAGTGTAAATTAAGTTGATTTCAGGATAACTAGGATTATTTTAAGTATGAGTTTAAAAAAACTGTTTCTTTTTGTTGCTTTGTAGGGTTTACACTAAAACAAAACAGACTTTTAAAATACTGACATAATATCAAGTTACCGCATTGCCATTGCGATCGTTGACTCTAAAAATTCAAGAAATCATATAATTTTTGTTTTATTATGTTTAGATGTCACGTCTATCGAGTTTCGCTAGCTATTTTAATTTGAACCTGTAAACTCCTACTCTTTGGGAAAATATACCCGTGTGTATATGTGTAACAAATAACTTTAATCGAACCGGTAGTTTTTGCGTGATGCCTGAACAAACAGACAGACAGACAAACATTTTTTTAATCACATTTTTGGGTTAATATTAGACATATTAAAGTTATTTGTTTCCCTTCCCCAGGCATGACCAACAACGAAGCCGACTACGAGCTGTGCTTCCGCGCGGAGAACGTGGTGCTGCCGCGCGGAGGGTTCCTGGGCCTGTCGGCCGCCACGGGCGGGCTGGCCGACGACCACGACGTCATCCATCTGCTCACCACCTCGCTGCACACGCAGCAGCAGCAGAGCGGTAAGGATCTTGACTTCTATGATAGCCTGCTCCTACTGAGAGCCAACAACACGAGGCAGCAACGAGCGATTAAAACCCTCTCGGTCTTATGTGAGCCTAGTACTTTTAGGGCTGATTTTTCCATCGCCATCGGGGGTTCGGTTCGGGTTCTTTGACAGTTTTTATATGAAATAACTGTCAAAATTTTAAAATTATTTCTCAAATAAAGTTATCAGATGATTGAAAAATCAGCCCTTAGATAATTGCACAATGCTGAGGACATTTTGTTGATTTAGTGAAAGCCTCTTCATTTTATGAGAGCCTAGTCCTTTTTGTGGAGACTGTATGCAACAAAGGCGTGATGTCCTTATCCTGCTAATCCTAACCCCCTTTGTTCACCAGGAGGTCAACAGATGAGCCAAGATGAACAGCAGAAGCTGTCGCTTGAGTACCAAGAGTACCAGAAGAAGTTGGAGCAGCAGAAAGAAGATTACAGGAAGGAACATCCCGACGAGGTATGTGTATCATCCATGTATGGTGTCACGAATATGGGCAAGCAAACGTCAAAATGACCTTCTTAGCTTGCCGCGACAGCAGTAATACTGAAAAAATCATAAGAAATGTTTGAAGTTGTAGCACATTCAACTCTATGTGTGGGTATTAAAGTGGTTTTTCCAAAACCACAAATTTGTTTGCATGATTGGAAACTAAATCACGATCAGTAGTATTTGGTGCAAGCATGCGTATCACAAAAAAAAAAAAATATCTAAATTCTTAAATCTCTTCTTACGTACCACGGAACATATCTTCATCTCCCTCGCACCCACTGATTCTCCGTTTCTCCACAGGTGCGCGATAAGGACGGTGAGTTCGACGACTGGTTCGAGTCGGACGCGCAGCGCGAGTTGAGGCAGATCTTCCAGGGACAGACGCAGATACACGACATACTGAGGGATCTCAACAAGAAGGTCGATGAGGTAAGGAAACTATTATTATTTCGTTTATTTCATTGTATCTCTAGTCATCTATTTAATAAAAAAAATAAATAAACTGTCAAAGTCAAAGTCAAATCATTTAATTCAAATAGGCACATAAAAGGCACTTTTGAACGTCAAAATTAAAATTAAATTGATTCTAGTCGCCCCTTCCGATAGGTAGTTTTCGTATGGAGAAGAATGTTCAAGAAACTCCACCGTTACTCTTTTAAAATGTTTTACAATATTTTGCATACATTAATTATATAATTATATGTGAAGACGATGCACCTAAACATAAAATTACTATACCACAATATCAAACAACGCACAGTCTAAACCGCTGGGTCTAGAAACTTGAAATATTGTGCAAGAGTTCCTTATACAAGGTGTTACAGAATAAACGCAAGTCCTGAAAACAGTTTGTTCATAATTGACTACTATTATTTTGCCATACTGACTGCCCATTGAACCAAAGAAAATTAAATCTTATTTCAACAGCATAAGACTCAATTTTAAATGCATAAAGTAATGCTAGGGTCAACACGATTTTCTTACAATAACAGTTAGCTCTAAAAAAAATACTCTAATTGGAGTGTATGAGGTCTAGCGTTAATCATTTTACATTTATTATTATGTTCCTTATATTCATTCCCTAAAGGGGTTTAATAGGCGATGAAAGTTCGTCATGTTGTCGATGGGCAATCCCATCGGGCACTCGACTTGTACTAATAAACTATCCTTTTCCCAGGTGATAGGCAAACAGATGAACTCGCTGTCCATGCTGACGGCTGTGTACGGCCACACGCAGGGCCAGCCCATCCAGCCCGGCGCGGCCCCGCCCGCACAGGTAACACACAGACAAACCATATTTATGCCTGTGCCAGTGTGTGAAAGAGATGGAGTTATACGGAACATATATAGGAATATTGAACAACTAATGAATATTGAATGTATGGTTACAGATGCCAAACCTGCCCATCGGTCGCCACGACTGGGACGCGTTGGTCGCTAACAACCAAATCATGATCAACACTATTGCTGAACTCAAGTAAGTATATTCATTCTCATATTTAGAATGAACTGAATACAGTATTTTCATCTCACGAAGTGACTCGCGCTTAACTTGTGGTAACTAAGTGTACAAACTCGCTGTGAATGTATGCGTTGAAATTTTCGTCGGTTATTAAAAAAAAAATATTTCGTACCTACATTGCTGTTCCATACATTTAGACCGCAAAGGTATTTCACTTTTTTATGAAACGGCCGTTTTTGTTTTGATAACCGACGATTTCTTTGCAGAGGGATGGGCATGTTTACATAGTTTTGCGCATCGATTACTTGTCACCCTGTATACCTACTGTAATCTTCGCACTTTTGGATAGATATAACCTTGCCGTTACACGTCGTAAACAGTATAAACAATATCATGATTGATTTTGGTACTAAAATTATGAAAATCACAAGAATAAAATATTTTATATTCATATTTTCTCAGCCAAAAGCTCCTATCCCCTGCGGATTTGAGGGTTGCAACGTGTATTTATTTCGTCGATTATAAATACTGTACTGTAGTATACATAAAAATTCAAGCAGCTTATGACTTGACTTTTATTGTTGTTTCCACTTATGGTATGCTATCGGTAGGCAATCGCATCATGTAAATCATGCTTTTGGCACAAAAATCCCTATTATAGTACTGCATATTGCCTTAGACAATTATCTATGAGTCCTTGTATTTCAACAATCAATGTTATTCTCATCCACAGAGGGTTCATAATCGACGTGTCCCGCAAGTCGGACTCGCTGGCCGCGGCCACGGGCGCGGCCGGGCCCGCGGCCAGCTCGCAGCTGCTGGGCGACATGCGGGACAGCCTGCAGCAGGTGAAGGCCAGCGTGGCCGGCCTGGCGCAGAGGTGTGTACGGCTTGTTGTTACAGATGTACCGACTAGACAGACTATCCGGCTAACCTAATTCCGGCCTACTTGATTCATATTTCTATACTAAAAACTAGGATAATTGAAATACAATCGAAAGTTGAATAGGTTAAATAGGGGATGAAAGTTCGTCAGTTTAGATAAGCCCTGTGCGCGATGGGATGTCCCATCCGGACATCCCATCGCGCACATGGGTTATCTTATTTGTAAACTAGCTGTGCTCGCGACTTCTTTCACGTGTGTTTGCATGTGTTCATTGAAAAAAAGGAACAATCTTCTTTTTATTTTGCGCGGAACCTTTAATTATTTTTTTAAATAAAAGTAACCTATGTTAGTCCTTGTAACATCAGAGGGGCAATTCTCGTAATTTTAAGAACGTTCACAGTCTGATCTCAGTTTCAATCTGTCAAAAAATACATAAAATTTCCCTACATTTTGACAAGTTTTTGACATTTGTTTGTCCCCGAGATGAGACTGCGACTAGATTTTGAACGTTTTAAATTACGAGGATTGGCCTTCAGGTATCTGCCAGTAAAAATCGGTCCAGCCGTTTCAGAGATCACCCGGAAGCGGAACAAAGAGACACAGATTTTTTTTTTTTTTTGTTGATAATTGAAGTGTCTGTTTGTTATATCTAAATAACAATTTTGATATAACAATATAGATTTTTAAAACAAACTCACTTTCCGTGTCAGTCTGTGTGGCCGCCAAGATCTTCTTTAACTGCACAACGGATTTTGTTGCGGTTTTGACCATCTTTTAGATAATTTAATCCGGAAGGTTGACGTGTCGTGTGGTTCTGTCTGCCTTCCTAACCAAAGAGAATCGTTCCCAGGCTCACCCAGGGCGCTCCGCAGGCGTTGAACCTGCCCGCCTGCCCCGACATCAGCTGCGTCAGTTTCACGGGGCTACTGGTGGCTGTAGCCACACAACTGGGGCTCATGCTGGTCTACACCATGTACAAGTAAGTAAGCCCACTGCTGGGCAAATAAGCATTCTCTATAGTCTATTCAAAATCAACTTATAAAGCCGTGTCCTAGCCAAAGCGATCGTCGCGTGATTCATTATTTTTTATGTACTAGCTGCGCCCCACGGTTTCACCCGCGTAAGTTTCGATCCCGTGGGAATATCGGGATAAAAAGTATTCTATATGTTAATCCTGGTTAAAAACCATCTGTGTGCCAAATTTCATCCAAATCCGTTCTGTAGTTTTTGCGTGAAAGAGTAACAAACATCCATCCATCTATCCATCTATACAAACTTTCACGTTTATAATATTAGTAGGATTTGAGTGGCGTGACGAGGCGTTCGGGTTCACCGAAAAATGAACGCGACTGTCGCGTGTTCGCGCGATTATCGCTTTGTTTAGCACACGTCCTAATAGTCATTGTCAATAGTCAATAGTAATTGTCAATAGTCAATAGTCATTGGAAAAAGTCTAGGCCAGTAAGTGAAACATCGAGCTTAAGTATTTGTTAGAGTCGGCAGTATAGTATTTTTAAGTTAAGTAACAAATCCAACCCGAAGCAATTACTACACGTAACACTACACGGCTCGTGCCGGTCAGAAAACTCCGTTCGGCATCTACCATCGCTTAGGATAGGCTAATGCGAGCTAAGCCGAGCGACTTTTTCCCAAATATAATATCTACATATATGTATAAGCCTACCAAGTGTAATAACAGCCGCACGGGTCGATCGATCAGGTTAAGCTACGCTTGACGCAGTTGGTCCGTGGATGGGTGACCATATTCACATAACAAGACCCTCCGTGCCTCGGAAAGCACGTTATGTCGTTGGTCCCAGCTGTCATTCGTGGATCTTTGTCGTTACGGGTCGTCAGAAGCCCGAAAAACTGACAAGGGGTATCATATTACCCAGTAACTGGGTTGTGGAGGTCAGATAGGCAGTCGTTCCATGTAAAATAGGGTGCTGGTATTCAGCTACATCCGGTAAGACTGGAAGCCGACCTTAACATAGTGGGAAAAAGGCAGGCAGATGATGAATATCTACATATATTGTATTATAGCCTTAGAAACTGTCACAGAAACCTGGTACTGTAATAGCCATTATTAATTCTATGCTTTTTGTTCACAGAGAAAGAAAAGAAGCGCAAGCGAAGAAATTCTTCTAAGGAGTTGTTAGTAGAGGTCGCTAGGTGTCACCACTAGTTTCATGATATTGCCAACAACCACCGATAGATGGCGTTATCCACAAAAGTTATAGAATGTTTTCCCAATATTTTTTTAGTAACTTTTATTCGACAATAATTTATTTATCTTTTGTTGTAATAATACTCAATATCTTTTAATGACAAAAAAGATTGTTGTAACATAAGGGGTAGGCCACACTGTTGTACTAAGTATTATTTAAGTCCCTATAATAGGCGAGCCTAACACCCGGTGTCTGGAACGGAAATCGACACAAAAACTAGCTAAGAAATGGTCAAATAAATGTCAACTGCTGACCATCTTTACATACCGAGAGTCCTCCGTGCCTCGGAAAGCACGTTAAGCCATTGGTCCCGGCTGACAGTCGTTACGGGTAGTCAGAAGCCCATAAAGTCTGACAAACAATTTTACTTAGGTATCGTGTTACTCAAAAACGGGTTGTGGAGGTCAGATAGACAGTCGCTCCATGTAAAATACTGGTATTCAGCTGCATCCAGTTAGACTGGAAGCTAACCACAACATAGTTGGGAAAAGGCAGGCAGATGATGGTCAGCTGTGATTGGTTGACTGAATCATCAACAGCCAATGGGAACACTCGACATGAGTTTAAATTTGACACGTTAAGTTTCGTCCTAGAAATCGGGTGGAAACCTTTTACTGGTCATATTTCGAAGCTATGAGCTGCTAATGAGAATTTCCTAACTTACATAAAGGACACTACTTTATAATTGAACCATCCTTGCGTTTGAATCATGTACGAAGTTTGTATGATTGACTTTGCTTAGTAAAGTAAGCGTTCATACGAATATGAACCTTATTCCTTAACCTACTCCTTCCTATTCCTTATTCTTGAACCTTGTTTAGTTATAGTGTTCATTTTCGTAAAACCAACCGTGAACAAGCGTTTCATAAGAATATGAACATTAAATTAATAAAAATAATGTTCATAATCGTATGTGTTAAGTCAAAGATCGTTCTATTAATCTTGTCCTTATTTTGAAACTAAAGACCAATGAGACATATCAGATTGACAAAAAAGTAATTTTATTAAAAATAAAAATATATTTAAGAAGGTGTCATCTTAGCTTATTTAATAATTATCTAATAACGAAACAGGATGTTGATAAACGGAGAAAATTGCTAACTAAACAAAAACTAAAGATTTTTCCTCAAAAAAGAATTATTTAATAAATTAACTTATTACATTATTTGCAGTGTTGTAGTAATGATCTCATAATTTCGCCGAAGATCGAAAAGATTTCGCTAAAACTCGAAAAGTGTTCGCTGAAACTCGAAGACTTCGCCGAAACTCGAAAAAACTTCGCTGAAACTCGAAAAATGTCTCGAAAAATCAGTAATAACATGAAACTAGTGTATTATTAGTTTTTTTTACCAATCTGAGTGCGAGATACTCAAATATCTGTACATAATAATATTTATACTATTTGTTTTCTGTTCCTTGGATGTTTTTTTTTATTATTTTTTTTTCAACAAGTTATTTTTCTATGATATGTGTTGGTTTCGTCTCGCCGTGAGTGTGTGAACGTGTAAAAAATGGTTGTATAAGTAAAGATTATTTTTTGAGATTATATTGTTGTTTAATTTATTCTATCAACTCAGCCTATCGCACTCCACTGCTGCACATAGGCTCTCCACGGTTCCGCCACAGCCCCCCGTCCCCCGCCCCCGCATCCCGTCTGTCCCTCGGCGCTACCTTATGTGGCCGTCACTCCATCTATATCTCTATCTCATCTTAATATAGTAGTCTACTATTATGGTATAATTTATTATTACATCACCATAATATCCGATCCGAAAGGCTCGTGATAATAACAGCCGCACAGGTCAACCGAAGGTTAAGCTACGCTTGACGCGGTCGCTGAGTGGATGGGTGACCTTCTATTACATAATTATATCGAGACCCGAGTTGCTCCCGGCTGTCATTTGTAGATCTTTAACAGTCGTTCCGCGTAGTCAGAAGCCCAAAAGTCTGACAACCAGTTTTGTCAAGGAGTATTTTGTTGCGCTAGTAGTATAATGCAATCTATGTGTGTTACCCAGTTACTGGGTTATGGACGTCGACGACCCCAACATAGATGGGAAAAAGATAGATTATTGTCTTTTATTATAACTGTACCCGACCCGGACATAGAACCCAGGACGTCGGGAGGACTCATGACGTAATACAACAAATACAAAGATTGATTGATTTATTTTATCGATCGTCATGTGTATAACGACCGACGACTTGTTTGTAAATAAAATATATTTATCAATAACTTAATTCGTTACTGTACAATCTTATTGATAAAAACATTCGTTTGACTCCAAATATACACTAACAGGATGTCTAGTATCTGACGTCATGATTGCGCACTCTACACAAGTACTAGTCTCTGCCCGTGCCTTCGTCCGCGTCCCCGCTAGAATATTACTTGTTTTCGCTTGGCTTCTTTCTGACTTTTTGTTCTCTTTAATTGCTCGGCTCTTAAGAGTCGCAGCATGATATTAAATAGCCTATACCTAGCCTTCCTCAAGAATTGGGGAAAATAATTTAAAAAAACAGACTGGTACCTCCAGCCATGCGCGTGCAAACAAAAAAAACAAACTCTACAGCACTAGCTGCTGCCCGCGACGTCGTCTGCGTGAAGGCTCTACAGCACCAAAAATACCTAAGATGCCAGTGTCGCTATAGCATTTTATGTAAACAATTTTTAAATATATAGCATTAAAATATAAGTTTTTTTTGCAAGCACAGCAAGTGAAGAGAGTTATATGGGAATCCTGCTGCATTCAGTCATAAGATGTGACTGAAGGAAATAGAGAAAATAATACAGGAATACATTCCAGGGCACAAAAGAGTACAAATACGTACAAAGGTATCATACCTTACAACACTTCCCTATAAACTACGTTGGTAGTTATGCTGCCAGGAGCCAAAATGTAGAGTCAGGACTGGTGACGCGGGAGCAAGCGACGTACAGTTGCCCGTGTGAGAAGCAACTCGTCCTGAGGTCGGCACCCGCTGCCCTCAGTGTCTGCCCCTGCGACTTATTGATGGTCATCGCGAAGCAAACACTCACGGGAAACTGTTCGCGCTTGAACTGGAACGGGAAGTTATGAGGTATGAGGGGAATGCGTGGTATAAATACCGCCTCACCGACGCCACAACCCGTAAGAATTTCCGCCTCAATGGTGTGTCTGTAGAGCGAGATGACTTTAAGGCGGGTCCCGTTACACAACTTCGGAGGAGATAGGTTCCGAAGAAGCATAATCGGGACACCGACCTTCAGCTTGATGGTATGCGCTGGAAGTCCACTTGCCGACAGGGAGTTCAGAAATTCCACGGGATAATGTGTGGCGTCATCTTGCTCGACAACAGTGTTTATCGAGGTGTAGACCACTTCATTCCCCTCAATTTCCGAGAGAATGCATTCGTTAATTGCTGCAGCGTGATCATATTTCGGCGTCAAAATGGCTGAGAATGGCTCACACACCCAAGAATTCTGCTGGTGCGGTATACGACTGATGTCCCCGTACACACAGCGAATGAGTTCTTCTAAGCTGGATACCACTCTACCGAGAGACTCTGGAAGCACCACCTGTCCATCTCTCTCTTCTGGTAGAGTGCCTTCGCCAAGACTGAGAAGGACATCGGAGAATTCTTGAGCACGTGCATTGCCGCCGAGCCGAGCTCTCATATTAATGGTCAAGCGCAGCGTACGAACTCGTGACCACAACGAAGATCGTTTTAAGGAAGTATTCACCTGGTCAGCTCTCGATCCGCGCGTCACCACGGTAAGCGTTTGCCGGAAATCGCCACTGAACAGAACTGTGACACCACCCATCAAATGTTCGTTCCTGCGAATGTCCTGCAGGGTTCTGTCCACGGCCTTAACTGCCTTCCTATTGGCCATCGTACACTCATCCCATTCGATCAGAGAGCAATCCTTGAGCACGTGTCCCTTATCGCTGTTACGTGACACACCACAAACAGGCGTTTCGGCGCTCTCTAAATCAATGGGAATTTTAAACATGGCATGTGCTGTCTGGCCACCCGGAAGCAGTGTGGCAGCGATTCCCGACGACGCTACAGCAATAGCAATTTTGCCTTGCATCCTGACCTCTGCAAGTATGCCAGTGGTAACAAATGTTTTTCCTGTTCTACCAGGAGCATCCAAGAAAAACCCTGCTTTTGCCCAACGCGAACAAAAGTATTAATACTCAATGTTTACTTTGTACAGACGCCAGCACATCAAGCTACTACAATCTGTCGAATTTCTTTAATGGATTTTCAACTTTATCGCTAAGGCCTTAAGGTTCAAGGTTGATTGGGAAAATTTGACAGTTTCGGGTAGCTTGACCTGCTGGCGTCTGTACTAACAACATGAAATTGATGAAGAGATGATCATCATCAGTGAATCTAACTTAACACCGCATTTTTTTTAAATTGTCTTCCTCAACTCTGCTCAAGATTTTGAGGGTTTTGTTGGAACTTGAATTTGTCAAAATGAACTATACGATACAACTTTGAAGAAAATGCACATTGCCATCTATGAATTTTAAGAATAACTAACTACTAACCTCGCCAACATGATCAAATTTAAATTATTAATTTCCAAAAAGGGTTAACATGTAACTTGATTTGATTTTTATGAAATCTCATAGATGGCGCTGCTTTAAAGTTGTATTTATACTACTAACATTCATTAAACTATGTTTCTCTGCCCAAGGTAACTATTCAGTAATCTGTGGCCCAAGTTACTTAAATGGCATAGTTTTTATAGTGTAAAGCTAGATAATAGCATGGCTTACTCAAAAACAACATTTAAATATGCGTCGTTAGATTACACGCTGTCACAAAATACGTAAGAAAAATAAAGATTCACAGCTCCTCCCCCGTAGGTGATAACGTGATAATATGTAGCCTATATGTTGACCCGACCTCTTAGTAATATTCATGCAAAATTTGAAGTAAATCCATGCAGTACTTTTTGAGTTTACCCCGGACATACATACAGACAAACAGACAAAAATTCTAAAAACTATATTTTTGCCTTCGATATCGATTGTAGATCACGCACCAAGTATTCTTTTTAAAAAATATTCAATGTACAGTTTTGACTTTCCTACGATTTTAGTCGAAACTTTCAACAATTTGATATACATGGATAACCAAAGCCATAACTATGCTTGGCTGTTTGACTCTAATCTAAAATTATCATATGATATGTTCTCCTGGTACACTGGCCGTATTAATAACAAAGGAATGTTAAACATCTTCCAAAACTTGAAAATATTCATGAACGAACTTCCTAGTGAATGGACCGATATAAATGTTACGTGTTCGGAGACACCGCCTATAGATATTGATGGAGCAAATGTGACGACAAGCAACTCTGAGTTTTTTCGACTATAGCAACTTAAAGATCATATTGCTGGACTTTTAAATAAGACGGATCAACTTACCATCCACCTTCAAGAACTGTCCAGGAAACAAAAAGATATAGACGTTGTTTGTATTACTGAACACTTTATTATGCTTGGTCATGAAAAGCTGTTGAAACTTCCGAATTACAAACTGGCTGCATGTTATGCAAGACAGTCAAAAAAACGTGGAGGGTCTTGCATTCTTATCAAAGGAAATCTAGAATATAAAGAACTGACGGACATCTCACGCCAATCAAGACCAAACGCTTTCGAATGTTGTGGAATAGAACTAATTAAACAAAGATTGATTATTATATGTATTTATAGACCACCAAGACTGAATAACTTAACTGTATTTTATGAAAACTTTGACATGGTCCTGAAAACGGTATGTACAAAACCAAATAAAAAAATTATTGTATGCGGGGACTTCAACATAGATATCTTGAAAAGAAATAACGTTTCCAAAGACTTTGAACACTTTTTAGTAGGGTAGATTCTGTAGCGTTACAAATTCTGAAATAAGGGTGTTTAGCCGTCACATAAAGTGCCCTATTGACCTAGTTAAATGCGAGCTATTTTGAAGATTTTGTCCAGCCAGCCTGTCACATGATAAAACCGCAGTTAAATCCGGACTCCTGAGTTGGAGGTTGATATACCCATAATCTAGCATACTTATCTTGCTTAGCAAGTGGTTCTATTTATATATTTGCGTTGTTATTGTACGAGTAATTGCACTGTCACTGCGAGTTCGTGCGCACGCTTCGTTGCGAATAGTCGTGATCCTCGTGCCACTAACATAACAACTTGATTGTGTTTTTGTTTAAGTTTTTCTTGGTGAGTTCTTATTTTTAAATGTAATTCAGTGTTTTTGTAAGTCTGTCTGGTGGGTAAAGTGATGTAGAAACAAAACTGATTAGTTTTGTATGCGTTAACAATAATATTTATTGATCCCTTTACTTTATACCTAGTTCTAATAAAAATTAATCTGATAAAAACCAGAACTTAGACGTTGCTGATCTAATACACTACTTAAATTTACTTTGTGTAAATAATTTCATCACCACTGCTAAAAACGATGAAGGAAAACATCGTGAGGAAACCGGTATGTCTTAAATTAACCTTGAACCTTGTTGATTATACTATTATACTCTTAAAGTGAAGCAGTAATACCTAGTTCGGAAGTTCCCATGGAGAAATAGGTATTCTCTAAGGAAGTTCCAAATGAGTTCCTTTAGTTCGCAAGTTCCCATGGAGAAATAGGTATTCTCTAAGGAAGTTCCAAATGAGTTCCTTTAACTTTATAAATTTTTAGAAGATGTAGGTATTTGTGTGTTAGGTGTTTTACTATAAGTACATCACAACTCATACCTATTACTTTTATTAATTAATGTTAAATGTACATACTGTTGGCTTTAACGATTTAAAGAAATAAATAGGTACAGACGCCAGCAGGTCAAGCTACCCGAAACTGTCAAATTTTCCCAATCAACCTTGAACCTTAATGCTATAGCGATAAAGTTGAAAATCTATTGAAAAAATTTGACAGATTGTAGTAGGTTGATGTGCTGGCGTCTGTACTTACCTACCTGTTTTTTTATATTTCCATGATACCTACGTACAGACATAATGTGCGTCCAAAAAAAAGACTACAATAGTATACTGTCTCCAAAAACTGTAGTGATGTCCTTTAAACCACATGCAATTAAGAAAGTAACACATTTATCGAGTTTTTTGGAACTTTTACTAAAGTATGGAAGATACTTTGTTATTGTATGGTTGTAATTATGTTGTATGGTATACTTTTTTTACAATGACTAGGCCCGTGTTCAACCACTCTCACGTTAACGTTACTCATTGTAGGTTCGGTCATTCGTTCTGGTTAAGTACCTAATGCGGAAATCTTTGAAGACGGCTCTCAAAGAATAATCTATACTTATAATAAATCTGTAGAAGTGAAAATTCTGTACATTGAAAATATCAAAAAAATAAATGGCAGGGGGTGTTACTAGACCGACACCGAACCCAAAAATTGATTAAAAAATTTTTTGTCTGTCTGTCTGTCTGTTTGTTCAGGCATCACGCAAAAACTACCGGTTCGATTACGATGAAACTGGGTATAATTATTCTTTAATATCCTGGGCACCACACTGGGTACTTTTTATCCCGGAAAAGTATATACAATAAAAAACAAACTTAATTTTGCGATTCGATCCCTAGACCCGATTACAGTACCAACCGCAAATAATAAGTTTGTCGTAGTTTACGTCACTCGCAGTGGAGTTCACTAAGGTTATGCTCTAAATGTAGTGCTGAAGGTTGAATTTGGCTTGCACCGTTCGCAGCACACGCGTGGCGCGCGGTCGCCACGGATCGCTACCGTATAAGGACATTTTTTGAACTTTGATTTGAATGGACGTGTTGAGTGGCGAGCGTTCGTTCTTATTTTAACTGCTACTTGCAATTCTAAACCGTGTTTTTCAGTGCGACCTTTTTATTCCTATTAGTTTTTAGAGTTATTTAGGTTTATTTTTATAAGTCGTAGGTATAGATTTTAATTTTAAAGTATAGGTGGTATATTTGATAGTGTACGTAGTGACCGTAGGTTATTTTATAATACTGTTAGGTAGGATTAGTCATTCGTATAGATATTAGTTTTCAGGGATTTTGCTTATTTATTGAGTTTAGTTATCATCAGAAATAGGTTTATTTAGGTAGGTAGGTATTTTATTTTCTGTTATTGAGTTTTTTTTTTTTTTTATTAGGTAGGTACTTGGGTAAGGATATCATATAAGTACCCTCTTAATCACCACTAATGAGACACAATTGGTTTTCTATTGTAATTAGCCACAAAGGGCCCGCGAGATAGATGGCATCCTGGGGAAGCACATACATTTTATCCTGTTAGCACGTTCCCGTGGGATAATTGCCGACATCCACGCGGGCGAAGCCGCGGGCAGAAGCTAGTAAAACATATGACACTTACATAATATTTCTAATATATTGACATAGTTATCGTTTTATTAATACTTTAGTTTACTTTCCTATCAAATGATTACTTTATCTTTCACATAAGCATTTTTACATGCAGAGATAAGACTTAATGTGTTGTTTATTTATCTAATTATCGCACTATTATGAAGATAGCTTATGAACACATGCATTCTTATCTTACAGGTGGCTGTGTAGGGCACCCTGGTTCGTTAATTTCCGAACAATTAATGTACAACTCAGAATTTCCCAGCAACCAGCAACATGATTACCCTGGCGATAGTAGTGGTTCTTTTGATCTCCCTATACTTTTACGGTACCAGAAACTTTAAATACTGGGAGGAAAGAGGTATAAAATTCGATAAACCACTCCCGCTTTTCGGAAACAATTTAAAAGGATATATGCTCAAAGTTAGTATGACAACATTTGGAGACGAGTTGTACTGGAAGTATCCCAACGAACGAGTGGTTGGATTCTTCCGATCTTCGCGACCAGAATTGCTGATACGAGATCCTGAAATCGTGAGGCGGATTTTGACCACAGACTTTGCGCATTTCTTCGAACGAGGTTTCACGCCCCATAAGACTGTGTTTGAACCTCTGATGCAGAACTTGTTTTTCGCTGAAGGTGACCTTTGGAAGCTACTGAGACAGAGAATGACCCCTGCTTTCACTACTGGAAAGCTGAAGGCTATGTTTCCTTTGATAGTAGAAAGAGCAGAGAGGATGAAGACTCGCGCTCTGACCGTGGCTGCTGAGGGCAAGTCTATAGACGCTCGTGAGCTAATGGCGAGGTACACTACCGACTTCATCGGAGCCTGCGGCTTCGGACTAGATACGAATACACTGAACGACGAAAACTCGGCGTTTAGACAACTTGGTATCAATATTTTCAAAATGCGACCCCGAGAAATTGTAAGAGCTATTGCAAAGGAATTGTTCCCTGAAATGTTTCAAAACTTAAAGATATGGACACGTGTGGAGAAAGAAATCAATGAGCTGGTGGGAGAGATTCTCAGGAAGAGGAACTATAAACCTAGTGGGAGAGGAGATTTTATAGATTTAATGTTGGAATGCAAAGAGAAGGGCGTTATTGTCGGCGAGTCAATTCATAAGAAAAATCCTGATGGTACACCGGAGACTGTAACTTTGGAGTTCAACGACGGATTGATATGTGCCCAAGTGTTTGTCTTCTTCGCAGCCGGCTTCGAGACGTCATCGTCAGCCACCAGCTACACTCTCCACCAGTTAGCATACAACCAGAACGTTCAGAAGAAGGCGCAGGAGGAAGTGGATCGCGTTTTAGCCAAACATGACGGAAAGCTATCGTACGACTCGATCAAAGAGATGACGTACTTGGAGATGGTCTTCAAAGAAGGTTTACGGATGTTTCCTTCTCTGGGCTTCTTGTTAAGACAGTGTACTCGTCCGTTTACTTTCCCAGACTTAAATTTAACGATAGATGAAAACATCCGAGTAATGATTCCACTGCAGTCACTTCACAATGATCCGAAGTATTTTCCGAACCCTGAGGAGTTTAAACCGGAAAGGTTTGATCCCGAAGCATATGATACCAGCAATAAATATTTTTATTTGCCGTTTGGTGCAGGACCGAGAGCTTGTATAGGTGCGAAAAAACTTTAATTTTTTATTTAGACGATAAATTAACTAACGTAAATACTCTTTGAACTCGTTCCTAACCGATTGGACGGAGAAGGCAAAGAAAGCATAAATAAAAGGAAAAATATAGGTGAGATCTTTGCCCAGCTGTGGGACAACATTACATAGATTAAATGAAAAAAAAAATGGCAAGTTGCTTTCATAAAAATAGTAACACAAAAAATCCCTGTTACTTTTTAAACCAGTTATTTAAAATACCTGTTATTTTTTTACAGGTGAACGTCTCGGCATTATGCAGTCACTGGCAGGACTAGCGGCTGTCCTGTCCGTTTTCACAGTGGAACCAGCGCCAGAGAGTCTCAGGCATCCAATCGTAGACCCTTTATCCAGCGTGGTGCAGGCAATCAAAGCTGGTCTACCGCTCATGTTCCGTGCAAGGAGTAAAATTGCTTGAAAAGGGAGAACTAAAACTATGATCTTAAAAGCCGGGCTTTTACGTGATAGCCGAGCTTATGAAAGCCTTGGAATAATGTTCATTTGAGTGTATTATCTATGATAATGTTGTAAAACTTGTAAACAGAGATCATGTTACTTATGTAAATTTACTGATTCAAAATAAAATAAAAAGGAAGGTTTCATGCCGTTTAATTTAGTAGTTGGGGTATCAACCAGTCGTACCAAAGGTTATCGTACCTAAAACCAAGTGACTGGGTAATAGGTACTACCTATTACCCAATCATATTGTAGTCTGTGAGTCACAGAATACAATATGAATTATGACTGGGTAATAGGGCTGTAGTGACTGGGTCACAGACTGTAACTGTGACCCAGTCACTGGGTTGTGTAGGTCAGATAGGCAGTCGTTCCATGTAAAATACTGGTATTCAGCTTCATCCGGTTGGAAGCCGACCCCAACATAGTCTGCATTGATATCATCAATGTTACAACTCCCCAAAAACGGACCGTTAGGTTTTTAGGGCTTGTTCATTGTTTAATTAATTTGTAGCTCGCACATATAATTATGTATCTTCACACGATAGTGTGTTCCTTACTCTCACTAGTGGTAACGGAATATTTTTTATTATGGTGTTGAATTACGAACGCATCTAGGTACAGACGCCAGCACATAAAGCTACTACAATCTGTCAATTTTTTTAAATAAATTTTCAACTTTATCGCTTAAAAATTAGGGTTCAATATTGATTGGGAAAATTTGTCAATTTCGGTTAGCTTGATGTGCTGGAGTCTATACGTACAGGCAATGCCGCAATAGCAATTTCTTATCTTGTATGTAACTGAATTTCGCCGAAAGCCACATTAACTTTTCCTGCTTCCTCCATTCCTGTGTAAGAGAGAGAGACTGCTGACAATTGACATGTACTCACCCACCTGTCAAACTGTCACTGTCAAGGAGTCATGTCAATATGGCGGCAATAATTTTTTCAAATCTTTTGTAACTACCTACGAAATCTTAGATAACCAAGACAAATCTATTTGTTTGCTTAAAATTTATGAGATACCCGAGTCTGTCATTACTTATGTAGTTTTGTGTTTGGAAGTGTTACATAAAAACCTAATAAGTATACAAAATAATCAGTGAAGTGTTTTGGTAACTACTAATCGAAATGGCTTCAGGTGACAAGTCGGCAAAAACGCAACTAATAGCAATTTATAGATTGGAATTCTATAAAAACAAAAAGAATTGGAAGCTGTACGAGAATGTGAGAAAAGAGCCGCAGCCATCACCGACTGCTGAAAAGTAAGTGTTATTTGGTACGAGTTTTCCTCATTGGACCAGAGTTACTTGAAAAATATAAATAAAAACTTTGTTTTATTATGTGTAAGTCTGAAATGGTTCATTCCTATTTTATGATTCTGACGATCCTATGACCAAAGAGGTCACCTGGAAAAGTGCGCTTAACAAGACAAAGACATTGTTTGCTAGGATTTACACTGGCAAACTCCTTTAGCAGACTCCTCAAGCCCTCGAGTAACTTGAACTATATCACGACACTCTGTGGACCACAATACACTGCTGAAAAGCAGTGTCGTCGTAACTGATGATTTCACATCACTTGATCAAAACGGATGAATTTCTGTGCTTCAAAATGTGAAACTGCTAGGTAGGTACTAAATTACATGCTGGCAGGTACATCGACGCGCAAACTGCACTAACCATGAAGTCAGCACATGATTCTAGACACCCTTATATAGAATTATGGTTGGGTTTAGTATCAAGTCGCCTGAATTTGAGGAGTTGTCACTGTAGGGGGTCTAGGGGGCTTATCTCAACCCATGCAATTTTAGTTGCCGGAGCTGCGTCGCGGTAGTGTATATATTCTTTGGCTGCGTTGAAAAAATACCTGAAACAGAACTCAAATAACACAAAATTCTTACGTTTTTATGGTGGAAGCGATAAAATATGTAGGTGTACCTTATTAAAGTTATTTTAAAAGTTAACATTTTAGTGTTTTATTTGGTGCAAGAGCGAGCAAAGCAAGCTCGGGACTTGGGGCACCCCAACTCGGACAGGTTAGGTTAGAAGGGGATGGCGGGGTCGAGTGAGTGAACGAATCAATCAAATAGATGATATGATATGATTCTTTTTATTATTATCCTTTATTTCAATGTTAACATATAAATTATATTTTTAAATATTAGAATATAAAAAGTATAAAAACATTTAAAAATATAAATAATTGTAGCCCACCGGTATAGGGAACAGGGTCCAAGCTACCAGTGGTCAGGGCTCCAGAGAGAGGAACCTCCTGACAATGCGAGCTGTGTCCAGGAGTACCGCTTTCTGAATTAAGCCCTTGATCCAGCTGCCCAACGAGAGCCTCCTCAGGTGTTAGTCGAGGCTTTTAGCTATTAAGCCATTGGCTGTCATGACTATCCACACAATAATCGCTGAGTCCACATCCCACATGTTGACAACCTTGATTATTTTTTATTATTATTATTGCTGCATGTTCACTTTTAGAATTTATATTAGTATTGTTAATTGTGATGTATGTAATGTATCAAACACAATATAAATTTTTCCTGATAAACAAATAAATATACATTACAGTAAGCTCAACAAGACGTACAATGTTGGCGAGGAATTTCCAAAACCAGAGTATGATGTCGAGCAGGTGTCGCCACACAACAAGGCTTTCCTGGGTGAGAAACCGGGTCAGTATTCTGTTAGTTTTGGTTATTTAGCCAATCATAGACAATACTACACTCGAGAGCAATGAATCCGGGTCACTTAAAGAATGTTAAAAATCTCGGAAACTAAAAATGATAGGTTAATGCAATAAATTGTATTTAATAGACAATGTAATACTCCTTAAATGAAAGTAAAAAAAATAAGAGTCACCATACATTTTATTAACACAAAATTACATAAAGAAAAAAACTGCTGATCTCTCCTTAAAGCAAAAATAGGAAACATGAAATTTTTGAACTTTATTACGATTTTCTTGAATTTTAATACTTCGTATTGCCTCCTCGTGCTTCCATTACTGCGTTTACGTGGTTTGGCATGCTGTACACCAAGTTCCTTATACGATTTTGGGGAATATTCTCCCATTCCTCTGTGAGAGCAATTTTGAGCTCACGAAGCGTGATTGGGGGAGGGTTTCGTTGTTTTACGCATCTGCCTAGCTCGTCCCAAGCATGCTCGATCGGGTTGATATCCGGGCTGCGCGCTGGCCACTCCATACGAGTAATGTTCATCTCTAGAAGGTAGTCATTCACAATCCTACCTGTATGAGGTCGGGCATTGTCATGCATAAATATAGCATCCTCACCTAAATTGACCATAAATGGACCAACGTGATCATTGAGGATTTCTTCCAAATATCTTACGCTAGTTAAAGAGCCGTTTTCTATGATCACCAGCTCTGTGCGACTTTCAGAAGAAATTCCGGCCCACACAAGTACAGACCCACCACCGTAGGCTACTTTTTCTTCGATGCATGCTTGCTTGAATCTTTCCCCTGGTCTTCGATACACTCTGTGTCTTCCATCGTGCTTGTAGAGCATAAATTTTGATTCGTCGGAGAACATAACTTTTGACCAATCTTCAATACTTCAATTTACGTGGCTCTGGGCATATCTTAGTCTTGAAATACGATGCCCACGCTCCAGTTTAGGGCCGTTTGCAGGTCTAAGGGGTTTTAAGTTAGATTCAGCAAGCCGACGTCTTACTGTCCATGCACTTGGGTTACTTCCTCCGAGGCGTCGAAACTGATTTGTGAGTTCAGTTCCTGTGAGAAAGCGATTTCGAAGCATGGTGTTCACCAAGTATCGGTCTTCTCGTGCTGTGGTACACCTGGTTCTGCCCGTTCCTGGTCTGCGTAGGTTAGAACCAGTTTCTTCGTAACGTCGGAGAACTCTTTGTACTGTTGACAGCGACACACCGACAGTCCTGGCTGTATCGCGCTGACTCCGGCCGGTTTCCAGCATTGTAAGTATTCTGGTGCATTCTTCAGGCGTAAGCGACATAATTTCAGCTTGAATAATGAATATAGAGCACTATCAACATGGTTTATGTACCCACATAAATGACAGATTACAAACAAAAGCAAAACCAAATGCTGTAATTTCGTAGTTCCATCTTCGAAAGTGGCCCTTTTTCAAATTTGATTTTTTTATGATATAACTTACAATAACTAAGAAGTTTTAATACCTTCATTTAAGGAGTATTACATTGTCTATTAAATACAATTTATTGCATTAACCTAGCATTTTTAGTTTCCGAGATTTTTAGGATTCTTCAAGTGACCCGGATTCATTGCTCTCGAGTGTATAATAAGTAAATAAAATAATAAGTACTGATACATACTGAACTGTACCTACCCTCACTTGTGGTAACCAAGTGTACAAACACACTGTGAATGTGCGTGTAAGCGCAAGAGCTCTTGGTACCGCCCGAAATACGAGCGAAGTCGAGAGTGTGTGTGTGTATGTTTATGTACTGATGCTACTCGTCTTCACGCACACATTCACGGCGTATTTGTACTCTTGGTTACCACAAGTAAAGCGCGCGTCACTTTGTGAGATAAGATAATGTACCTTGAGTTGAAGTTTGTTATTTTGATTTGGCAAATGAAGTTGTATTTTTATTTTACAAAAGACAATACAGTGAGTACATGTCTACGTAACAATCGTGCATGGCAGTAGAGCCGACTAACCATATGCACCAACTAGCACTATCCCCCACAGAGGACGGGCCGGACCCTCAGCCCCCGGACGAGCCCGCGTCGCTGTCAGCCCCCGAACACAACCTGTACAGACCGCACTCCTGGCCAGAACAGCCCTGGAGCGGGGAGAAGACTGACGCGCTCTGCCTGGATGCTCCGCAGGTGAGGTTATCAGCATATGTTAATTACATTGGGTCAGCCTGGACCGACCAGAGTGGTGGCTACGAGGAGTTTATTGGTCACAAGGCACACGGAGGCATTGTGAGGAAACAGGCATGACACAGGCACATGAGAGAGGGAGTGGGCCTTAATCCACCACGTGGGCTCAGTGCGGGTTAGTAGATGTCACATGTCTTCGAATTCCTGGTTTTAGGACATGCCGATTTCCTCAAGATGATTGTCTTCACCTAAGAGATCAGTGGTGATGAAATTAATAATAAATAATAATATCCCTGGACATTTCACACAGCGCCATCTAGTCCCAAACTAAGCAACCTAATGCTTATGTTATGGTAACAAGATGGCTGATAAACTACTTATATACATTTTTTTTTTTTGTAAATACATACATATTATACATAGAAAAACACCCAGACTCGGAACAAATACATGTAGGTCATACAAATATTTGTTCCGTGCGGGAATCGAACCCGCGACACGCAGCGCAGCAGTCAATCGCTTAACCACTGCGCCAACCGTGCCGTCGTGCCGAAATTGATTTCATTAATCATCAGGAATTTATTGGTCGAAGCAAAGTGCCTGTCTGGGTTCGAATCTACGACCTACGACATGGGGAGTCGCTGTCGTTACCACTGGGCCACCATTGCTCTCCAATAATTATTAAATACTCACTAGTATCGCCCCAACTTCGTCTGGATTTTACGACCTGAAAAACCATCGAGATTTATTTATTATGTTATGTAAGTATAATATGAATGTATTATACACATAACCTTCCGGAATCAATTCTATAAATAATGGTGAAAACCGCATCAAAACCGTTGCGCACTTTGAAAGAACAATGCATCACACAGACTGATTCGGAAAGCGACTTTATTTTTTTAATGTTTGGTTATTCATATTATTAGTACGTGTTGTAGGACTGGTCTGGGGCAGGGGCAGAACCCGGGAGCATGCCGGAGGAGCTCGCGTACGACCAGTGCGATGGCCATCAACAGAACCTGTGGACGCCAGGTAATATTACATTTCTTGTTTTGTCGTCTGCATAAAATTATTAGAGGGAAGCATGAGATGAGAGGGTCAAACATTATCATATAAATTTTAATATTTTTTAATATAATAATAAGTATTTTTTATTTTCTTACCACAATAAACTTTACAGACATTGTTACACATGAAATATTATTTGCTTTAGTTTACTGTGGGAGACTGGTGCCTAAATATAAAAGTTAATCATTTTTGCTCAATGCTACTTTGATATACAGAATGCGTAGATAACGGCTATGCATTACATAGCCGTTATCTACGCATTTCGGTCGCCGGTCTTTTTACACCCTGTATTTTTCCCAGCCTCCCACTTGGAGCTAAGGCCTGCAACAGATGCCCTGGACCAGCTGCTGCAGTCGACCGAGGAATGGATGCAACGGCACGGCTACCCACTGCCAAAGGAGTGTGCAGCCACGAATGACGAGTACGAGGTACGTACCACACAGCTTACAGTTAAACCAGAAAAGGTGTGCGCTTCGGTAAACTTCGTCTGTGCTCGGAAATACGAACCCAGCGTCCCACTTTAAGCTGAAGCTTGCAGTAGACTTGCAGGAGCACTAGATTCCTATCCAGATGCTAAGGTGGCTGAAGCCTGACTGCAGCGGCACGGCTACCCACTGCGCCAGGAGTGTGCAGCCACGAATGACGAGTAACGAAAGTTTGCGCTTCTGGTTCTATCTCCTGTCTTCTTTTTAATGCCTAAAAACAAATATTCAATTCAATTTCAATTCAATTCGTCTTTTTTTTGGATCATAGGGTAATGTACATAATACAGCTGGTGATAATTTAGTGTTTTGCGAACAGCTATGTCCTGCCCTTAGGGCGTACAATAAAATGTAGGTACATAAAGTGAGTTTACATGCATGTCAACAATAATATTATAACAAATTACAAATTTTACAATACAAATTTCAAATTACATTACAGATTTTAGAACATTAAATATTTCTTGGAATAACAAATTTCAATAAATATATTAAACAGTTCGTAAACGAAAGGACTCTCTTCTTCGTCATGCTTTTCCGAGTTCTTCGTCATGTAAAATTAAGACGCTTCATGTATCTGTTCAAAAACGCATCATGTCCTAGGCAGGTTGTATTCTAACAGTGATTTGTTGGCATAGAAGTCGGCGCCGAACAGAAAACACTTTTGTGCAGGAAATACGCGGCGCCGAGCAGAAAACACTTTTGTGCAGGAAATCGCGGCGCCGAACAGAAAACACTTTTGTGCAGGAAATACGCAGCACCGAGCAGAAAACACTTGTGCAGGCAATCCGTCTTCATCCGTGTCTTCGTCCGTCTTCGTCGTCTTCGTCCGTATGTCTACATAGTGCCTAGTAAGACGGATTTCCTGTCTTGATGCTGTATACGCGATATTTAAATAGATCAATATTATTTTTAACAAAAACTGCGACCTTAAAAATATATAGACACGGTAATGTTAGTACGTTCATCTTTCTAAAAAATGGTTCACAGGATTCAGTTTTTTGTTGGTTGAAAATTGCCCTGACACATCGTTTCTGTGCAATGAACGAGCGTTCTTTATCAACACTATTGCCCCAAAATATTATGCCGTATCTAAGGTTAGAGCTGATGTAACCATGGTATGTCGTTATTAGTGTTGGTAGATTTGTATTTTTTCTTAGTCTGTGGCATATGAGAACTTGCTTAACTTTTTACAGACATAGTCAACTTGTTTTTTCCAGTTTATTCTGTCATCCACGTGTAACCCTAGAAATTTTGTTGTTTCTATTTCTTCGATATCTTTATCTTGATACTTAATATTTAAAGCACCCGTACGTCGAGTTCTTAGTTTAAAATTCATTATTTTGGTGTTGTCAAAATTAATCATTAATTTATTTAAATTAAGCCAGTCATTTACTAATATTAAAGATTCGTTAATGTCAGATTCTTAATTAATTGCATTGTTGTCAGTGAATAGTACAGTGCTATCGTCAGCAAATAATGTCTTGTCGTGATTTATAATCGAAGTCATGTTGTTTATATAGACAAGGAAGAGAGCGGATAAGATATCCCCTTGTGGAACGCCAAGCTCTACCGTTCTGGATTCAGACGCATAAGTTTCTTCTGTTTTTGTGACCATGTTTACCTTCCTCTCTGTAATCTGTTGCCTATTAGACAGATATGATTGTATGAGATTGTATACCAGGCTCTCACACCGTATGCATATAGTTTTCTTAGGAGAAAATTATGGTCAACACGGTCAAAAGCCTTTGACATGTCCATACATATTGCTACAGCCGGCAGTCCTTTGTCCAAATATGTCATTATTTTTCCTAAGAAATTATATATTGCCACATTAATCGATTTATTTTTCCTTAAACCATATTTACTTGGGGAGAAAATGTTATGGTTTTCGAGGAAGGTGTAGACATTTATAAATAACCTTTTCTAAAATTTTGGCAAAGATAGGTAATAGCGTTATGGGCCTATTGTTGCTCATATTTGTTCTGTCGCCTTTTTTAAAAACTGGCCTTACAATTAAAATTTTTAATTTGTCTGGAAATATGCCTTTTTCTATACACAAATTGATTATATAGCTTAGAGGTTCTGATATTATATCTGCAACATCTTTATCAATATTAGTCGTAATTCCATCATAACCGGTACTGGTTTTATTTTTGAATGAAATTATTATTTTATTGATGTCTTCTGGAATTGTCGGAGTCAAGAAAATAGAATTAGAATTATATGTCAATTTATTTAAAGAGTATGGAATTGTTTATTATTATTAATGTCAAGAAAAAAGTCAAACGTTTTAGCGATGTCTTTGGGATTGGTTATTATTTCGTCATTGGTAATAATTTGTTCTACGCTATCGATCGGAAATTTATATTTGATCTCATTAATAACATTCCATGTTGCTTTGCTTTTATTTGTGGCAGTCCTAATGTAGTAATCGTTTTGGGATTTTTTTATCAGCCGATTATTTTTTTGTATCTCGTCGCATATGCCTTGAATGCGTTTTTGTTTGATGCATTTGGGTTTTTCCTATATTGCCACAAGAGATGGCATTACGTTTGCTGCATATTTTTAGGCCGCGTGAGATCCGTTTTGGTCTTGATTTGTTAAAAGTTTTAATTTTAGTTACTTAATTGGAAACAAAGGTCAGAGAGTATAACGAAGTTTTCGCGGAATTCGTTGTATGCACGATTTGCATCCAAACAGCTGAAAACATCACTATTGGTTAATTGTTTTAAATATTTAATAAATAGTGCTCTGTTATTTTCGGAATAATTCCTTTTTAACGAATACCAATATTTTAATGTGCAAGTTTTTTTATCGGAATTGTTATAATTTGTGCATTGTGGTGACACTGACAGTGCTAAATGTCTTTCTCCAGTAATTGTTTTTCACAATGTTACTCGTTATTATGAATCGTATGCATAGATTTCGGTTTCGTGAAGGGTATTTATACACCCATTGTGTGTATGGCTATTGGGTGCTAAGAAAATTTCTTTGTCATCTAGTTAAGTCACAGGCGTACAGGTGTAAGTAACATGGCGATAACGCCCTAGGTTCTCAACGTGGGCGTTAACGCCCCCTCGTGGGCGTTTGAGACTTTTAGGGGGCAGTAGAAGATCCAGAGATAATTATATTTCCTATCTTACGACTATATGTTTAAATATACTCGTGGCAAAAGCTATTTCAAAATCGCAACAGAAAAAAATGTATTCGCAATGTGGGCAAAATAAGGTTGAAACCAATGATTTAAGTCGTGAACTGTCAAAGTGACTAACAAGTGACAAAAGTCGTGTTAGTAGCAAAGGTTCTCTTCAAAATGGAAAGCTCTATCCATTGGTATATATCTTATGGCTATTGCGCTTTAGGGCAGATACCCATAGTTCGTCACCCATTCTCCTTAAGACCATGATTCCTTTCAAAGTATTTCTCTATGACCGTTCAGAACAGGACCTAAACAAAACGGCTTGAAAAAAAAAAAACCTTGTGTATTATGGTGATGAATGTAACAGGGATGAACAGTGGACCTTAGCTTAAAACAAAAAGAATTTGAAGAATAGACTTATTGCTAAGGGCGGAATTGCAGTCATACAATCGGGTGAAAGTACCAATTTTAAGGCAGCAGAAACCAAAGTCCCTTTGCTTATTTCTAATGTACACAAAGATGTATCTGAAAAAGATATTATGGACTACGTCTACCAAAAGACTGGTGAGGCACTGTCTTTAGTCAAAATAAAAATTAAAAAAAGCCCCGACACAAAATAATAATAAAAATAGTATGAATGTAAACAGCCTAAAACAATAAAAAAAAAACTATTGAAAAAATAGCCACAAATAGAACAAAAAAGGTATAAACTATAAAAAAAAATAACCTTGAAATTATGATAAGTCCCTACGACCTACGTATGAAATTTTGTGATTAAAATGTTGTCCCGTCGGGGGACCGCTCTAATTATTAGCCTAACGTTCTGTTAAAGTTTAAAATTAGTAGTAGCGGTCCCCCGACGGGACAATTCAATATTTAACAAGATATGGATTTTAATTATCAGAAATAAATTATTCTACTCTATTGTTACAGTTTGTTCTTTGGAACAACATAATTACATTATAATTATGGTCAAACATATGGCTCACCTGGTTCACTAACACTAAAATTTAATAACCATAACTCTACCGTAATTGACGACCTTGATAATACGGGCAATGCTGACTATACTAAACTGATTGATTCATCCCAATGTTCACTTGTTCTGCGCGAATATGCTGGTTCGGATTCCCTATGTATTCTATGTGTGAACGTACGCAGTATTTACTGCAATTTTGACTTGCTGCTTACATTTATAACATCTCTTAATGTGAAGGTGGATATTGTAGTCCTTACTGAATGCTACATATGTAAATACATATATGCTTACATATATAAATAGTCTTGCGGAGCTTGCTATCTACAATGCCGAAACGATCATGTTCGCAGACGACACTGTCATTTTATTTCATGGCTGTACTTGGGAGCAAGTACGGACGATAACTGAAAACAGTCTTGCAATAGTCACGCGGTGGCTTGAGGATAACCTGCTAACACTGAACACGTCCAAGACAAAGTACATATGCTTCACAAAAATGACACGGTTGGTGCAGTGGCTGAGCAATCGACTGCTGCGCTGCGTGTCGCGGGTTCGATTCCCGCACGGAACAAATATTTGTATTGCCTACAGGTAGTTGTTCCGGGTCTGGCTGTTTGTATATGTGAGTTTAAATGTTTGTAAATGCACCCACGATACAGGAGTAACTCCTAGTGTGGGGCAACGTATTTAAAAAAACAAAAAAACTAGCAATTCTCGTCCTAAAGATAGTGAGCTTATTATTAAAATACATACTTAACCATGTAATTAACAACCAGAAGCATGTTTGCAATGTACATGTGATGTTCTCACTAGGTCTAACGATATAAAATACTTGGGCATTATACTTGATGAGAATTTAAACTGGAATCGGCACATCTCTAGTCTTAGTTCCCGACTTCGTAAGTTGATCTACATTTTTAAGCAACTAAGAACCATTGCTCCCTGTAAACTCCTGATATCAACCTACAAGGCATTATGCGAGTGTATACTTAGTTATGGTATCTGTTGTTGGGGTGCTGCAGCAAAAACAACTATGATTGAACTGGAACGTGCACAGCGCGCAATTGTTAAAGTTTTTATGTTTCTACCATACCGCCACCCCACAACGGACGTATATAATCGCACTGGTGTTCTATCAGGTTCGCAAACTCTACGTAAGTCAGGTGCTCCGTAGATATCACCGCATTACAATTCCAGCTACTACCGACCAGCAAGAGACGCTTTATTTGTCCAACACCCCGTGTAGAATCTTTTTTTGCAAAGGACACAATAACTCAATCGCACCGCGAATTTATTTTATTTTATTTTATTAAATAGGAACAACAAACAGCTACATTATGCAATATTATAAACAGTAAAATATAAGTTACTTAAGTAATAATGTAACCCACAGCGCTGTTCACAGATTACTATTATTAAATACAACCTTGATCACTAGGAGGTGAACTGTGCATGCATGACAGTTACGCTAATATTATAAAAACAATAGAAGAAATAATCATGAAAAAACAAAAAAAAAACAGTATTTTTAAAACAACAAACAATTAGTCTAAGAGTTCAAGCGTCTCATACAAAAGGCTACGAAACCTATTCAAAGAGCATGTAAATATATCTATGTGTTCAAATGCTTCATTGTAGGTTGCTGCCATTCGCCGAACTGGCGAACGCAGACCAGTGTTAGAACGGCAGGTACCCACTGCAAAGAGTTTGCCTTCACGCACCTGCCGTCTAAGAACAGTCCTGGGGACTGCATAGCACAATACATTGTGTAAATTTATACAGTCATAATTGCCATTAACAATGTTATACAATGTCATTGCTTCTAATTGTTTACGTCTAGAGCTGAGCGTCAAAAGCTTGTATTTACTGAGCAACTGGTTATACGGCAAATACGTTTTGTGACACCTGTAGTGCATTGCACGGAGAAATCTACGTTGGATATTTTCTATCATGTCAATGTATGTATTTATAACAAACTTACAGCAAAGGATAGTCATAACTTAAATAACCACGATTTCGGTAAAAGTATTCTCGATTGGTTAGCAAGCTAGATTATGAGCAAGTGGAAAGCCTACTCGTAACCAATATCTAAACCGACTGCATAATCGCAAACCATACGCATATTTTAATACATACCAAACACATACATACAAACATTACAACATCACTAATCCGAACACACATATTAACAGTGCCAATACACAAGCACCCTTTCACACTCCCTCACACACACCTACATCATTTATCACAATGAACACCACACTACGTGCGCACTCAGTTAAATTAACCTTGTACTGTATAATTTACTTTTATTTAAATTTACCTTTTTGTGTTTAGTTTCAACTACTTGAGAACGCTGTAAGAATCTAGTAATGATGTAAACTGGAAGGGAACTGTCTCCTGAGATACAGGCAGGCAGGCTTTATTATTATTAATATATCATTCTAATAATTAAATAATTTATCATTTTTAATTTAATTTAAACTATGTATGCCTTTTTATTACTATTTAAAAAATAATTGTTTTGTTTTATTGTACCTATTTTATAAATGTAATTTTTAATCTTTTATAGCATGTAAATTTCGTATTAGCACGTTATTGTTGTTTTTTATTTTAATTTTAATATATTTATAATTTAATTATGTATTCAGAGCATGTGTACTCGATAGTGTGTAAGCTGTGGTAATTGAGTATGCATTACAAGATAATGTATAATAATACAAGTTATATAATGGTTAAAGATAATTGTAATGTATCTCGTTGGTAATCTTTTTTTTTTTTTTTTTGGATGGGAAATCATCAAATGACTCCTCCCGCTCTGGGTGGAGCAGGAGGGAGTGTCAGACTCTTACTGACTAAAACCCGCCCGTGTTCCTTCCTTAGCCCTTTATGTTCCAGGGCAGCGGTAACCCTTTCGGACAATCCCGCTACCCTCGTTGGTAATCCTTAAATAAATAAATAAATATATTGCAGTTGGTGGACGAAATCGCCGACTTCATGCGCGGCGCTCACAAAGCTTCGCACTCCTCAGAGATCGACCTCAGCGTCACACCTGGTAACTTTTTTTTTATTGTTGAATGGGACCGCTCTTGACGTCAATCACGCCTGAAGCAAAGCGATGGATGAGGTCTATAATGGAACGAGCGTGTCCAGAATTATTAGTGCTATTATTTATTTATAGCTTTTGTCCGCGACTTCAGCTGCATTCGGTTAGACTGGAAGCCGACCCCAACATAGTTGGGAAAAGGCAGATGTTGATTGGTTCCTTTCATACAGTGTGCCATTAAATTGGCTGGCGAAGCTTCGCAGGTACGAGTTGTGATTTGTATTTAAGTATACCATTTTTTTTTAATCTTTCTTTATCATTAGCAGATTGTCCATGCACATACGACGGCTTGCTGTACATGTTGTCTGAGCGTCAGTTAGCACGTGCTGTGCAGCGACACCACTGCGCGCTCGTACACCTGCTTGAGGAACAAGCGCTGAGAGAGAGACCGGTGAGCACTACACACACACACGCGCACGCACGCACACGCACCCATGCACATGCACGTACGCACACGCATCATTATTGTGTCCACAGAACATATTGTGCCCTGCCCTAACATCGAGCAATAGACAATAATATATTTTTTTAAATATATTGTTGAATACGAAGCTTTCGGCTACATGTGCGCCTTATTTATTCATGCAGAATAAACAATGTTTCTTTCTTTTCTAATAAAATTGTTTCATCCACAGTACTCTCACTCCCACCTACACCCCCCGATTCCCTTCGAGGACTGCCCGACCCGCGACACAGACCCGTTCCGGCCGGACGTCGTGCTGTCCGGCTCACACGCCGTGTCCGGGACACGCGCCATGCCCAGCTCGCACGGTGCTGTGTCTGGTTTGCCGCTAGCGCCAGACACGGGACGCGGCCGCGGACGCCTGCATCAGACACACAGGGTCATCGGCATAGGCATGGGCAGGCCTTATAGACTGTAACTATACTGTACTAGTGAGAAGAAGACACGGCGCGTTGAGGAACGTCGGTTAAATGAAAGAAAATACTGGCGAAACTTCATAGACATGATCAGTATCGAATAGCAATAAAAACTCCCTATCTCCCTGTTACATGGCACTCACATAACTGGCGAAATGCGATTGTACATGTGTACTTCTCTGTCGAACCCTTCGGAGAAAACAAGCGTGATGTTATGTGTGTGAAAAAAAACAGCTGCCTAACTGTAACTACAAGTTTAAGTTAAGATTTTATATAAGACTAGCTTCTGTCCGCGACTTCGTGCGCGTGAAGCAACTTTCTTAATTTTTAAGTTTTCTAATACCTTGTAGAAGGTTCTTCTTCTACAAGGTATTAGAAAACTTAAAAATAAAGATGGATGAAATCGGTAAAGTCGTTTTCAAGTTATGGCGTGATCAAGGGAAACAGGCATTCATTTTTATATATGTAGCTATATGTTGGCCGCGACTTCGTCTGCGATCCAAAGTAGCCTATGTCCTTACTAATGGTTTGTGTCTGTGCTTAATTTCATCCAAGTCAGTTTAGCTGTTTTAGCGTGAAATCGTAACAATCAAACTTTCTTTTGCATTTATAATATTAGTTTTGAGAGGATAATGAGAGTTTTTTTAAATTATTTATTATGATATCCATCAGGTCTGTGAAGTTTCGCCAAGTAATTATAAATGTGCCATATAGAGCTATGAGATAATAAATAAATTATATTTAAATCATAAATTAAATCATATTTGTATATCCACAAACATTTTGTGAGATTTACAGGTGAAGTGCATTTTTCTTATCTTATTTCCAAAACAAATATGAAACTTTGGCTGAGAAATGTACCTTATTTACATAAATTTACTGTGCATATTCCTATAAGCAAATGTGATGAAGCGTTTCATACAAATATGAACATTAAACTTATACCAATGAGCTTTATTTTTATATGAAACGCTACTGTACTTAGCTTAAGAAAAGTCAAAGTTTCCGATACTTGTGTTTAAGTTTTATATCAAACTCTAAAAATATACGTCGGTATTAACAGTAGTTTAGTCTGAACCACTGTTAAACAGAGTTTTAAGAGGGAAGCGTTAAGGTAACCCGCGAAATTCAACATTTTCATATGTTTTTTCAATTTGTAGGTCAGTGTCAGGTTGTATGCTGATCTATATATGACTCGCGGCTTTTTTGACAAATAAATGTTATCTTATCTATCTATCTATCGTTATCGCCTTACGCCTCCTGTTTATAAACTTGAGTACATCTTCAAAATCCTTTACATATATTAATCTAAAGTGATGTGGGAGGAGTTTGATGAAGCCCACCCTAATGTGCGACAGCCTATACAGGTAGCTTAAGCAACAGCATATAGAATTTGTTGACTAGTGTTGGCGTTTACGAGTAGTGTGCTAGTCTGTCCGTACTGTACTAGTCTGGGATCGATGCCCAGCTCGGGCAAGGTTTTATAAGGTGTGCTACACATATGTTCGGGTCGGCACATTCGATTCGGCGAACAACAAAGCCGACCGGAAGACTTATTAGGGTCGTGCCGATCGACAAACTTCGATCGCCATCCACTCTCGGCTCGGCACTATTTGAGCTAAGTTCAGCAGCTTTTTCTGAGTATATTTTCGACTAGCTCCTCTCCGCGACTTCGGCGGCGTAAAATTTCTTGTTTTAACATTTACACTGCAATTCTGTAGCTTCTCATCAATGAAAGTATTTTCGGAATCGAATCAGTAGTTATAAAGACTACCCTACGTACAAAGTCACAAAACTTTATAATATTACTACAGATTTTTCCGCCACGTTGTGCCGAATCATGCCGACCCGAATCACGTCTAACAAAACGGGGAAAATGTGTGCTTATTATTATTATTAACCTTTAAAAGTATATTTTTCTAATAAACAATCCCAGCCTGATACTGTTCCACTGCACGGAGAGGCCTCTCATACAGCGGAGGCAACTTTTGTAATATAAACATTATATTAAAATTGTGTAAGATATAACCTAAAATAAAACTGTAATATTTTTATACTTTTTTTTTCTTAAAAGAAGGGTTATTACTTTATTTTTATACTCAAGAAAAAAAAAATGTAACATACGACTGTTTGTATGTTACTGTGCGTCTGACAAGAGAATACGTGTTTAGCAACGACGACGACGAACACTTTATATACGTACCCAAAAATTAAAGTGCCACCTAGAAAAAAGTACTATTTTCTTATGGGAAATAACATTTTGAGCATTTTTTACTATAACAACGAAAGTCTAAAATTAACCCCCGGCTGTTATTGGAGATTGAAAATGCCATATATCATATTTTTTTATGAGAAGTTTAAGCAGAACATTAACAAAATACCAACTTTTAATTAAAGTTAACATCCTGAACATGTTGTAACTATACATTTGTTATTAAAATAGAATTTTTGTCATTTTCAATCTCATATAGCAGCCGGGGTGATTTTTGACTTTCCTTGTAATAGTACAAAATACTCGAGAGCTCATTTCCCATACGACATACGACAGCATTTATTTTTGGGCTTTAATTTTTGGGTACGAAATGAATGATGTCCTTGGGTGTTTATTAGTTACTCAATACTCTATCATTTACTCTTTTTTTTTTCTCGTTTTTTTTTATTTAATAATTTTATCAGTTACTTGCATTGTTGTTGTTGTAGTTGTGCATCTTCTCGACGGCTGGACTGTAATACTCGTATTTTGAATGAGACTGATCTGATTTGTTAGTTCCTACTAGGTACATGTAACTGTTGAACAAAACTAGTGTACATTCCTTCTCCTTGTCTTTACTAAATTGATGATTTTTGTCAAATATATATGTGTTATTATTAATATATACTATGTTTAAAAAATTTTTTTTTTTGTTTTCCTTTCAATAACTGCCATCAGTCCTTTCTGGACTATTATCAGTTTCGTTGCGTGGACAAGGGGGCGGTTCAGGTACAGGGGCCATTGCCCACTGCTACCTCTTCATATTACTTGACCTCTCTTAAGTCGATTGACAGATTCACTGCTGTCCAGCAATTTAACAGCCAGGGGATTTGGGTGGGTGGCTAGACGATCAGCATAGCGCCTCTTATGTTTGTCAATTTCCTGAAGAATGGTAGGAGTGTTGAGATAATAATGGATTTCTTCATTCTGTGTGAACCATGGTGCATTTACAATATTCCTCAAGATGGCGTTTTGAGCTCTTTGGAGGCACATTATGTTACTTTTGCTGGCCACTCCCCATAGTTGGATGCCGTATGACCATATAGGTTTTAGTATAGAATTGTACAGCAGGAGTTTGTTGTCCAAAGAAAGGACTGAGTTACGACCCAATAACCAATACAAGTTTTTATTTTTGGCGTTTAGTTGTTCTCTTTTCTGTTTTATATGCGTCTTCCAGGTGAGCCTTTTGTCCAGGTAGAAACCGAGATATTTAACACAATCAGTGTGTGGTAGAGTTGTATCCCCTAATGTTACTGCGGGACAGTCGCCTCTTCTCAAGGTGAAGGTAATGTGACTTGATTTTTGAGGACTGGTGCAGATACGCCATTTTTGCAGCCAGGTAGGTATTCATCGTCCATTACTATTTTTAATTTGTTACTGGCGATATCCGGTTCTTTGGCGCTCGCCAGGTAAGCAACATCATCTGCGTATGTCGCTACCGTTACATCTTCTGCAGTTGGAAGATCAGATGTGAAAATATTATATAAAACAGGTCCCAGAACCGATCCTTGTGGAACTCCAGCCTCGATATTATGCAGATTTGATCTTTCGTCACCATGTTTTACTTGGAATTGCCGACCTTCCAAGTAGATATATTTGCATGCATCCTCGATGTCATCTGGTGACTTAAGTGCTATTTTTAGGTTTAAATTGTCTTCAAGGTAACGTCTAAAACCTTCCCGGTCTGTTTTGAAGGTATACAAGGATTCAGGTTTTCCTGTGTTGATAATGTTGCTGCTAATGTTAAGAATCACGGGGGTGTGATCAGATGATCCGTCCAGGCAAGAACCGTCAACAAACAAGTATTGGTTACTCATTCCGCTAGAAATAAAAAAGTCCAAGAGATCGGGAAGTTTCTTTGGTTCAGAAGGCCAGTAGGTGGGATTACCGTCAGTCCAGGATTTCAAATTGTTTTTATCTACTGAGTTTTTCAGTGCTCGGCCTCTGGTTACCGTGCATCGTGAGCCCCAAAATGTGTGCTTGGCGTTCCAATCTCCCCCAGCAATAAACCGATGTCCAAGAGTCTGGAAAAAATTTGTGAACATTTCTTCGCTTATTTTATGCTTTGGAGGACAGTAAATTGCTGAAACGATGATTGGACCAGCGCGATCCTCTAACCTGGCTGTGGTGGCTTGTAGATAAGCCGTAGAGTATGCTTCCAAAATGGAGTGCTTTATGTTAGATTTTATAACGAGTGCTGTTCCTGCGTGAGCGCCACCATCGGGATGGGGTGTAGCATAGATATTATAGCCCCTTATGCAAAACGAACTTCTTGTTGTTGCATGAGATTCTGATATAAGCATTATATCTAGTTTGTTTTTGCAAAGGATTGCTTCAAGTTCTAGTATGTTGGGTGATAATCCATTTATGTTCCAAGTTGCGATGGTATTACGGTTGTAAATAGGTTTATCAATGTTCCTATTTGTTCAAATTCAAATTCAAATCATTTATTGTTTGTTACATGTCAATAGAGATGTTATAGTTATAGTTGTAGTAACAATGTAACATACCTATAAGGTGTACAATATTTATGAAGCTTTGTTGTTTACTGAAGGTTGTTTGTTGAAGGAGTGAATCTATCTTCTCAGATTGTTTTGTTAGAATAGCCTCGATTGACGATTGTTGAGAAAATAGAGGATCTGGATCATCTGCTCGATCGATATTTCTACGATTAGAGGTAACGTCAGAGTAGGATCTATTCTCACGTACATTTTTTGATACGGGTTGTTTTGGTATGTTGTTGGAGTCAAATTCAAGGGGCGATGATTTGCTTTTGTGCTCGCTGTTTGCTATATGAGTGGGACCTGGTCTGATGGGTTTTCTAGCCAGGGTCTCTTTGTAGACCTGGCACCCTTTGTAGTGTGCGGGATGGTCGCATGAACACAAAGCACACTTAGCAGGGGTGTTGCGATCTTTTTTTGGGCACTCTGCCGTTTTATGGCCTTCGCCACATTTGACACACCTGAATGGCCGCATACAATTATTTTTTGAGTGACCATACTGTTGATCTCTGGCATTGCACTATTGTTCTAGATTTACGCGGATCCTCAATTTTAACACGTTGGTGATAGATGTATGTCGCATGTTACAGAATGTTACACATTAATAATAATAATAATAATAATATCCCTGGACATTTCACACAGCGCCATCTAGTCCCAAGCTAAGCAACCTAATGCTTGTGTTATGGTAACAAGATGGCTGATAAACTACTTATATACATTTTTTTTTGTAAATACATACATATTATAGATAGAAAAACACCCGGACTCGGAACAAATACATGTAGGTCATACAAATATTTGTTCCGTGCGGGAATCGAACCCGCGACACGCAGCGCAGCAGTCAATCGCTTAACCACTGCGCCAACTGTGTCGTCAAAACATGACATTCGTCGCATGAAACACAATGTTGCACGTTCGTCGCATGTTACACATTCGTCGCATGTTACACAATGTTGCATGGTCGTCGCATGTTACACAATGTTACACATTCGTCGCATGTAACACAATGTTGTATGGTCGTCGCATGTTACACAATGTTACACATTCGTCGCATGTTACAGAATGTTACACATTCGTCGCATGTTACACAATGTTACACATTCGTCGCATGTAACACAATGTTACACGTTCGTCGCATGTTACAGACTGTTACACATTCGTCGCATGTTACACAAAGTTACACATTCGTAGCATGTTACACAATGTTACACGTTCGTCGCATGTTACACAATGTTACACATTCGTCGCATGTTACACAAAGTTACACATTCGTAGCATGTTACACAATGTTACACGTTCGTCGCATGTTACACATTCGTCGCATGTTACAGAATGTTACACATTCGTCGCATGTTACACAATGTTACACATTCGTCGCATGTTACACAATGTTACACATTCGTCGCATGTTACACAAAGTTACACATTCGTAGCATGTTACACAATGTTACACGTTCGTCGCATGTTACAGAATGTTACACGTTCGTCGCATGTTACAGAATGTTACACATTCGTCGCATGTTACACAAAGTTACACATTCGTAGCATGTTACACAATGTTACACGTTCGTCGCATGTTACACATTCGTCGCATGTTACAGAATGTTACACATTCGTCGCATGTTACAGAATGTTAGACATTCGTCGCATGTAACACAATGTTGCACATTCGTCGCATGTTACAGAATGTTACACATTCGTCGCATGTTACACATTCGTCGCATGAAACACAATGTTGCACGTTCGTCGCATGTTACACATTCGTCGCATGTTACACAATGTTACACGTTCGTCGCATGTTACACATTCGTCGCATGTTACAGAATGTTGCACGTTCGTCGCATGTTACACATTCGTCGCATGTTACACAATGTTACACGTTCGTCGCATGTTACACAATGTTACACGTTCGTCGCATGTTACACATTCGTCGCATGTTACAGAATGTTACAAGTTCGTCGCATGAAACACAATGTTGCACGTTCGTCGCATGTTACACATTCGTCGCATGAAACACAATGTTACACAGTGTTACACATTCGTCGCATGTTACACATTCGTAGCATGTTACACAATGTTACACGTACGTCGCATGTTACATATTCGTCGCATGTTACAGAATGTTACACATTCGTCGCATGTTACACAATGTTACACGTTCGTCGCATGTTACACATTCGTCGCATGTTACAGAATGTTGCACGTTCGTCGCATGTTACACATTCGTCGCATGTTACACAATGTTACACGTTCGTCGCATGTTACAGAATGTTACACGTTCGTCGCATGAAACACAATGTTGCACGTTCGTCGCATGTTACACATTCGTCGCATGTTACACATTCGTCGCATGAAACACAATGTTACACAGTGTTACACATTCGTCGCATGTTACGCAATGTTACACATTCGTCGCATGTTACACAATGTTACACATTCGTCGCATGTAACACAATGTTGCACGTTCGTCGCATGTTACAGAATGTTACACGTTCGTCGCATGAAACACAATGTTGCACGTTCGTCGCATGTTACACATTCGTCGCATGAAACACAATGTTACACAGTGTTACACATTCGTCGCATGTTACGCAATGTTACACATTCGTCGCATGTTACACAATGTTACACATTCGTCGCATGTAACACAATGTTGCACGTTCGTCGCATGTTACAGAATGTTACACGTTCGTCGCATGAAACACAATGTTGCACGTTCGTCGCATGTTACACATTCGTCGCATGTTACACATTCGTCGCATGAAACACAATGTTACACAGTGTTACACATTCGTCGCATGTTACGCAATGTTACACATTCGTCGCATGTTACACAATGTTACACATTCGTCGCATGTAACACAATGTTGCACGTTCGTCGCATGTTACAGAATGTTACACGTTCGTCGCATGAAACACAATGTTGCACGTTCGTCGCATGTTACACATTCGTCGCATGTTACACATTCGTCGCATGAAACACAATGTTACACAGTGTTACACATTCGTCGCATGTTACGCAATGTTACACATTCGTCGCATGTTACACAATGTTACACATTCGTCGCATGTAACACAATGTTGCACGTTCGTCGCATGTTACAGATTGTTACACGTTCGTCGCATGAAACACAATGTTGCACGTTCGTCGCATGTTACACATTCGTCGCATGTTACACATTCGTCGCATGAAACACAATGTTACACAGTGTTACACATTCGTCGCATGTTACGCAATGTTACACATTCGTCGCATGTTACACAATGTTACACATTCGTCGCATGTAACACAATGTTGCACGTTCGTCGCATGTAACACAATGTTGCACATTCGTCGCATGTTACACAATGTTGCATGGTCGTCGCATGTTACACAATGTTGCACGTTCGTCGCATGTTACACAATGTTACACATTCGTCGCATGTTACACAATGTTACACATTCGTCGCATGTTACTTTTTCGTCGCATTTTACACAATGTTACACATTCGTCGCATGTTACACGTTCGTCGCATGTTACACATTCGTCGCATGTTACACAATCGTCGCATGTTACACAATGTTACACATTCGTCGCATGTTACACAAAGTTACACATTCGTAGCATGTTACACAATGTTACACGTTCGTCGCATGTTACACATTCGTCGCATGTTACAGAATGTTACACATTCGTCGCATGTTACGCAATGTTACACATTCGTCGCATGTTACACAATGTTACACTTTCGTCGCATTTTACACAATGTTACACATTCGTCGCATGTTACACGTTCGTCGCATGTTACACATTCGTCGCATGTTACACAATCGTCGCATGTTACAGAATGTTACACATTCGTCGCATGTTACACAAAGTTACACATTCGTCGCATGTTACACAATGTTACACTTTCGTCGCATTTTACACAATGTTACACATTCGTCGCATGTTACACGTTCGTCGCATGTTACACATTCGTCGCATGTTACACAATCGTCGCATGTTACAGAATGTTACACATTCGTCGCATGTTACACAAAGTTACACATTCGTCGCATGTTACACAATGTTACACATTCGTCGCATGTTACACAATGTTACACATTCGTCGCATGTTACACAATGTTACACGTTCGTCGCATGTTACACATTCGTCGCATGTTACAGAATGTTACACATTCGTCGCATGTTACAGAATGTTACACATTCGTCGCATGTTACGCAATGTTACACATTCGTCGCATGTTACACAATGTTACACATTCGTCGCATGTAACACAATGTTGCACATTCGTCGCATGTTACGCAATGTTACACATTCGTCGCATGTTACACAATGTTACACATTCGTCGCATGTAACACAATGTTGCACATTCGTCGCATGTTACACAATGTTGCATGGTCGTCGCATGTTACACAATGTTACACATTCGTCGCATGTTACACAATGTTACACATTCGTCGCATGTTACACAAAGTTACACATTCGTCGCATGTTACACAATGTTACACGTTCGTCGCATGTTACACAATGTTACACGTTCGTCGCATGTTACAGAATGTTACACATTCGTCGCATGTAACACAATGTTGCACATTCGTCGCATGTTACACAATGTTACACATTCGTCGCATGTTACACAAAGTTACACATTCGTCGCATGTTACACATTCGTCGCATGTTACACATTCGTCGCATGTTACACATTCGTCGCATGTTACACAATGTTACACGTTCGTCGCATGTTACACATTCGTCGCATGTTACACATTCGTCGCATGTTACAGAATGTTGCACGTTCGTCGCATGTTACACATTCGTCGCATGTTACACAATGTTACACGTTCGTCGCATGTTACACATTCGTCGCATGTAACACAATGTTGCACATTCGTCGCATGTTACACAATGTTGCATGGTCGTCGCATGTTACACAATGTTACACATTCGTCGCATGTTACACATTCGTCGCATGTTACACAAAGTTACACATTCGTCGCATGTTACACAATGTTACACGTTCGTCGCATGTTACACATTCGTCGCATGTTACACATTCGTCGCATGTAACACAATGTTGCACGGTCGTCGCATGTTACACATTCGTCGCATGTTTTACAATGTTACACGTTCGTCGCATTTTACACAATGTTACACATTCGTCGCATGTTACACATTCGTCGCATGTTACACATTCGTCGCATGTTACACAATGTTACACGTTCGTCGCATGTTACAGAATGTTACACATTCGTCGCATGTAACACAATGTTGCACATTCGTCGCATGTTACACAATGTTGCATGGTCGTCGCATGTTACACAATGTTACACATTCGTCGCATGTTACACATTCGTCGCATGTTACACAAAGTTACACATTCGTCGCATGTTACACAATGTTACACGTTCGTCGCATGTTACACATTCGTCGCATGTTACACATTCGTCGCATGTAACACAATGTTGCACGGTCGTCGCATGTTACACATTCGTCGCATGTTTTACAATGTTACACGTTCGTCGCATTTTACACAATGTTACACATTCGTCGCATGTTACAGAATGTTACACGTTCGTCACATGTTACACAATGTTACACAATGTTACACATTCGTCGCATGTAACACAATGTTGCACGGTCGTCGCATGTTACACAATGTTACACATTCGTCGCATGTTACACAATGTTGCATGGTCGTCGCATGTTACACAATGTTACACATTCGTCGCATTTTACACTTTCGTCGCATGTTACACAATGTTACACATTCGTCGCATTTTACACTTTCGTCGCATTTTACACAATGTTACACATTTGTCGCATGTTACACATTCGTCGCATGTTACACAATCGTCGCATGTTACACAATGTTACACATTCGTCGCATGTTACACAATGTTACACATTCGTCGCATTTTACACAATGTTACACATTCGTCGCATGTTACACGTTCGTCGCATGTTACACATTCGACGCATGTTACACAATGTTACACGTTCGTCGCATGTTACACATTCGTCGCATGTTACACCATTTTACATATTCGTCGCATTTTACACAATGTTACACATTCGTCGCATGTAACACAATGTTGCACATTCGTCGCATGTTACACAATGTTACACATTCGTCGCATGTTACACAAAGTTACACATTCGTCGCATGTTTTACAATGTTACACGTTCGTCGCATTTTACACAATGTTACACATTCGTCGCATGTTACAGAATGTTACACGTTCGTCACATGTTACACAATGTTACACAATGTTACACATTCGTCGCATGTAACACAATGTTGCACGGTCGTCGCATGTTACACAATGTTACACATTCGTCGCATGTTACACAATGTTGCACGGTCGTCGCATGTTACACAATGTTACACATTCGTCGCATGTAACACAATGTTGCACGGTCGTCGCATGTTACACAATGTTACACATTCGTCGCATTTTACACTTTCGTCGCATTTTACACAATGTTACACATTCGTCGCATGTTACACGTTCGTCGCATGTTACACATTCGTCGCATGTTACACAATCGTCGCATGTTACACAATGTTACACATTCGTCGCATGTTACACAAAGTTACACATTCGTCGCATGTTTTACAATGTTACACGTTCGTCGCATTTTACACAATGTTACACATTCGTCGCATGTTACAGAATGTTACACGTTCGTCACATGTTACACAATGTTACACAATGTTACACATTCGTCGCATGTAACACAATGTTGCACGGTCGTCGCATGTTACACAATGTTACACATTCGTCGCATGTTACACAATGTTGCATGGTCGTCGCATGTTACAGAATGTTACACATTCGTCGCATGTTACACAAAGTTACACATTCGTCGCATGTTACACGTTCGTCGCATGTTACACATTCGTCGCATGTTACACATTCATCGCATGTTATACAATGTTACACATTCGTCGCATGTTACACAAAGTTACACATTCGTCGCATGTTACACGTTCGTCGCATGTAACACAATGTTGCACGGTCGTCGCATGTTACACAATGTTACACATTCATCGCATGTTACACATTCGTCGTATGTTACACAATGTTACACATTCGTCGCATGTTACACAAAGTTACACATTCGTCGCATGTTTTACAATATTACACGTTCGTCGCATTTTACACAATGTTACACATTCGTCGCATGTTACAGAATGTTACACGTTCGTCACATGTTACACAATGTTACACATTCGTCGCATGTAACACAATGTTGCACGGTCGTCGCATGTTACACAATGTTACACATTCGTCGCATGTTACACAATGTTGCATGGTCGTCGCATGTTACACAATGTTACACATTCGTCGCATTTTACACTTTCGTCGCATTTTACACAATGTTACACATTCGTCGCATGTTACACGTTCGTCGCATGTTACACATTCGTCGCATGTTACACAATCGTCGCATGTTACACAATGTTACACATTCGTCGCATGTTACACGTTCGTCGCATGTTACACATTCGTCGCATGTTACACAATGTTACACGTTCGTCGCATGTTACACATTCGTCGCATGTTACACCATTTTACATATTCGTCGCATTTTACACAATGTTACACATTCGTCGCATGTAACACAATGTTGCACATTCGTCGCATGTTACACAATGTTACACATTCGTCGCATGTTACACGTTCGTCGCATGTTACACATTCGTCGCATGTTACACAATGTTACACGTTCGTCGCATGTTACACATTCGTCGCATGTTACACCATTTTACATATTCGTCGCATTTTACACAATGTTACACATTCGTCGCATGTAACACAATGTTGCACATTCGTCGCATGTTACACAATGTTACACATTTGTCGCATGTTACACAAAGTTACACATTCGTCGCATGTTTTACAATGTTACACGTTCGTCGCATTTTACACAATGTTACACATTCGTCGCATGTTACAGAATGTTACACGTTCGTCACATGTTACACAATGTTACACAATGTTACACATTCGTCGCATGTAACACAATGTTGCACGGTCGTCGCATGTTACACAATGTTACACATTCGTCGCATGTTACACAATGTTGCATGGTCGTCGCATGTTACACAATGTTACACATTCGTCGCATTTTACGCTTTCGTCGCATTTTACACAATGTTACACATTCGTCGCATGTTACACGTTCGTCGCATGTTACACATTCGTCGCATGTTACACAATCGTCGCATGTTACACAATGTTACACGTTCGTCGCATGTTACACAATGTTGCACGTTCGTCGCATGTTACACATTCGTCGTATGTTACACAATGTTACACATTCGTCGCATGTTACACAAAGTTACACATTCGTCGCATGTTTTACAATGTTACACGTTCGTCGCATTTTACACAATGTTACACATTCGTCGCATGTTACAGAATGTTACACGTTCGTCACATGTTACACAATGTTACACATTCGTCGCATGTAACACAATGTTGCACGGTCGTCGCATGTTACACAATGTTACACATTCGTCGCATGTTACACAATGTTGCATGGTCGTCGCATGTTACACAATGTTACACATTCGTCGCATTTTACACTTTCGTCGCATTTTACACAATGTTACACATTCGTCGCATGTTACACGTTCGTCGCATGTTACACATTCGTCGCATGTTACACAATCGTCGCATGTTACACAATGTTACACATTCGTCGCATGTTACACAATGTTACACATTCGTCGCATTTTACACAATGTTACACATTCGTCGCATGTAACACAATGTTGCACGGTCGTCGCATGTTACACAATGTTACACATTCGTCGCATTTTACACAATGTTACACATTCGTCGCATGTTACACGTTCGTCGCATGTTACACATTCGTCGCATGTTACACAATCGTCGCATGTTACACAATGTTACACATTCGTCGCATGTTACACATTCGTCGCATGTTACACAATCGTCGCATGTTACACATTCGTCGCATGTTACACAATCGTCGCATGTTACACAATGTTACACATTCGTCGCATGTTACACAATGTTACACATTCGTCGCATTTTACACAATGTTACACATTCGTCGCATGTTACACGTTCGTCGCATGTTACACATTCGTCGCATGTTACACAATGTTACACATTCGTCGCATGTTACACATTCGTCGCATGTTACACGTTCGTCGCATGTTACACATTCGTCGCATGTTACACAATCGTCGCATGTTACACAATGTTACACATTCGTCGCATGTTACACAATGTTACACATTCGTCGCATTTTACACAATGTTACACATTCGTCGCATGTTACACGTTCGTCGCATGTTACACATTCGTCGCATGTTACACAATGTTACACGTTCGTCGCATGTTACACATTCGTCGCATGTTACACCATTTTACATATTCGTCGCATTTTACACAATGTTACACATTCGTCGCATGTAACACAATGTTGCACATTCGTCGCATGTTACACAATGTTACACATTCGTCGCATGTTACACAAAGTTACACATTCGTCGCATGTTACACATTCGTCGCATGTTACAGAACGTTACACGTTCGTCGCATGAAACACAATGTTGCACGTTCGTCGCATGTTACACATTCGTCGTATGTTACACAATGTTACACATTCGTCGCATGTTACACAAAGTTACACATTCGTCGCATGTTACACAATGTTACACATTCGTCGCATGTTACACATTCGTCGCATGTTACACATTCGTCGCATGTTACACATTCGTCGCATGTTACACGTTCGTCGCATGTTACACATTCGTCGCATGTTACACATTCATCGCATGTTACACAATGTTACACATTCGTCGCATGTTACACAATCTAACACATTCGTCGCATGATACACAATGTTACTCATTCGTCTCATGTTACACAATGTTACAAATTCGTCTGTCAAATGGTGAAGGAAAAATTCTTAGAATTTAAAATTCAAACACATGAGACATCAGTGGCAGTCCGCCGCGGCGGGCTTAAGTACGGGCCCGCTGGATAGATATCCAAATTAAATGCCATAATGAGATAAGTAACCAGGGTCGTCGGATATAGTTGAAGTTTACTAAGAAACCGATAAATGTTTTCGAATGAAATTTAATTTGATAAATGAACTGTTTCTTTTCTATTAATTATATGATAATAATTTGACCTGGAGACCCCAGACAGACGGAATTTGTAAAAAAAATAATGAATTTGGGTACGTTTTTTACAAATTATCAAAGACTGTCAACCTGGAATCGGTACGGCTTATCACGGTTATGTTCCATCACCACTTGGGTATGGCCTAATGTATTGGGGCAACTCAGTTGATAGAGAACTTGTATTTAGAGCTCAAAAAAGGCGTATCGGAGCTATGTGTGGAATAAATAGCACCGACAGTTATCAATCGTTGTTTAAAAGCTTAAAAATCCTTACCCTACCGTCGCGCGTCGTTAGATATCTATGAAACTAATGTATTTGTAAAAACACACATCTCGCAATACAAAACACCCTTCAAAAGTCACTAAGTATAGAAAACTTCGTTACAAAAATAAGCTAGAGCTCGAAATTTCACATGGTAGAACAGCCTGAACAAGAGTACTTTCTGTATGGCCACAAAAATATTTAACAAGCTGTCTGACACATTAAAATTGAAATTTGAGTGTTTTGGTAAAAATTTTAGTCAATAAATGTTACTACTCGTGCGTTAACTGCTGAATTCTTAGCGAACTTATCGCAAATGATAAATATATAGCTCACTAACCCTGTGCGAAAAACGCTCATACGCGTTCAAATAATTTTCGTGTGGTGCTATGAACGCGCATGCGCGGTTGAAGAAAGTTTTACCCAGTGCGGCTGGCCGCATTAGTTCGTCGTTTACTACTTGTCCGAGTGCGGCACGACGTTTCTGTGCGTTTGAAAATTTTCGAGTTTGCACAATGGACGCACCCGTGCGTCCATTGTGCATTGCGCCGCACTCGAAGAAAGTTAAGTAAATTGTATGGACGCGCATGCGCGCCGCTAGCACATGGTCAAAGCTTGAAAAACGCGCAGGCGCGTTGGCCGCACTAAATGCGGACTATTTGGATGAATTCTATAATCCCTTGTCCTCAACATTTGACCTGTTTTGACATTAATATTTTATTTATTTTTGACATTTAACATCGGATCATAGTCATTTTTCTCATAATTCTTAAGTCAAAGTTCATAATTCTTAACATTTTACTGTGGACATTCTGGAGGGGAATTATTGATCCATTACTCTGATGCTTTCTATAATCAATTTAATGTATTTGTACGCCTAATGGCAAAACATAGAGAACCCATGGAAATATTGTAACATCCCACACACTGTGTACCTCTATGTGTACGAATAAAGATTCTGATGCTGGGATAATTGAATAAATGAAAACACACAAAGAAACAAACATTCGTATTTATTACTTACAAATATTTACCTTTATGTACAAACTTGTATGTAGGCCTTTAACTAAAAACTTGCGAAATCTCAAACGCCACTTTAACCATAGGTACACTTAAAGAACCCTCCTCTCCTCACTCCCAAGCAAACCCTCCCTCCCTCCCGAACACATAAATCATTATTTCTTAAAAGTTTAGAACAAAGTGAAAACTTAGATAAAAAAAAATGAAGGTCTCATTACATGGTAGATAAAATGGTGTGCGTTACCCTGGCAAAATGTTGTGCATTTGAGAGGTGAGACCATAACAAATAATTAGTGTATCATGAGGGGCAATTTGTTTACTAATAGCAAAATTTGTGTGAATTGTGGTTTAAAAGTTATTTGAGAAAAACACATTTTGCTGGAGTAACGTTTGAAACGTTACCATGGCAAAATCGATTTTCAAAAATTCATTCAGCCTGGAACCAAATACATGAATGGGTAGCTATTGTTGCGTAGTAAATGTTTGCAAATAGCAAAATTTGTGTGCGCTATGTTCTTGAGTTATTTAAGATTTTGCTGCGGTAACGTTTTGGGATTTCCAAGATCTCGAAAACGGCTCAGCGCAGAAGATTGAAAAAAATACAAATAAGAGACCTTAATTTGTTTAAACATTACTTTTTGATTTGGTTGTCGTAAACCAATGGAATTAAATGGTTTCAAAAATCAGATAAAAACGGTTAACGGATTTGCAAGTAAACCAAAACACTTATAACCAAATAAACAGCTGTAAAAAATACGCATGGTAGAGGCTTATAACGTCAAATATATAAAATTTTGTATCTTTACACGATAAGTAGAAAAAAAACAAATTTGATTAATTTCCAACTGGTCGTACTTTAGCGATGAAATACGCAATTCCCAAAACATTAATAAACGTGGTGTTGAACGTCGTAATATTTAATGGATCAAACCTTAAACCAATTTTGTAGGTAAGGTTTACCTCTTGTCTCGATAGATGGCGTTGGTCGATTTAAATTCGCGCTATGGTTTCGTTACCACGCAAGGTATAAGAGACTTTGTAATTATTAAATAAATGTCTTCGTTCTGAGTTCATGTTATGGTTTTATTGTTTTAAAATACTCCCGACTCGTCGATATAGAAGGGCAAAAAGATCTTCGATGATCACGTGGCATACTTTAAACAAATTAAAATGATTCATGAACATTAATTCCTGTTAAATTCAGTTTTCAATTACGGCTGTAATGAAAGTTATATCAAAATCAAGAATATGTCTGAAATTCTCTAATAAGCCAACCAAATTAAAAAGGTCACGAAAAAGCGGCCGCACCGTACATATTACACAATTTCTACAAGTTTTCAAATGAAAATCATGTTAACTAACAGTAGTTTTAAACATGTGCGTGTGGATTGAGAGATCTTTTCGAAAAACTCTTCCAATCCCAACCAAATTATAAGAGGATTTAGGAAATAATTGTGAAAACTTCATGGTAAGGTAAGGTATAAAATTTGTGAAACCTAAACAAAGAAAGTTAGAACTTATTAACTGGATCTCTCAATCTGGACAACTGAAGAAAAAGCCATAACGCGTATCCAAGAATATACTGCCTATGTGTTTATAATTTGCATTTTAATTAATTGTGAAGGATTTGTGAAAGCTGCTAAACAATATTTCGATTTTCGGGATTGGAAGAGTTTTTCGAAAAGATCTCTCAATCCACACGCACATGTTTTAAACAATTTAACGGATCATAAGTAATTATTTAAAGTCAAAGTAACTTTAAAAAGGCAAGTAATAATCTCAGTAAATAATTTATTGTGTGATTTAAAATCAATACAAATATATATACGGGGTGGAACGGACACCGATGCGAAAATATAGTTTATTGTTTCGGTTTGGTCAACCAAATATGAGACTGATTTTTAAATAAAAATAATGAATCATGACCATTTTATTATTTTTACTAACCTGACCAGCAAACTTTTGTATGCAACTGTACTAACTAAACATCCATATTATCCCATTCATTTAAGATGGTTACGCTTATGTATGGTGCGGCCGCTTTTTCGTGACCTTTTCGATTTGGTCGGCTTATTAGAGAATTTATGACATTCTTGATTTTGATATAACTTTCATTACAGCCGTAATTGAAAGCTGAAATTAACAGGAATGAATGTTCATGAATCATTTTAATTTGTTTAAAGTATGCCACGTTTATTAATGTTTTGGGAACTGCGTATTTCATCGCTAAAGTACGACCAGTCTAAAATTAATCAAATTTGTTATTTTTCTTCTTATCGTGTAAAGATCCAAAATTTTATATATTTGACGTTATAAGCCTCTACCATGGGTATCTTTTACAGCTGTTTATTTGGTTATAAGTGTTTTGGTTTACTTGCAAATCCGTTATCCGTTTTTATCTGATTTTTGAAACCATTTAATTCCATTGGTTTACGACAACCAAATTAAAAAGTAATGTTTAAACAAATTAAGGTCTCTTATTTGTATTTTTTTCAATCTTCTGCGCTGAGCCGTTTTCGAGATCTGGGAAATCCCAAAACGTTACCGCAGCAAAATCTTAAATAACTCAAGAACCATAGCACACACAAATATTGCTATTTACAAACATTTACTACGCAACAATCGCTATCGCTATAATCTATTCATGTATTTGGTTCCAGACTGAACGAATTTTTGAAAATCGATTTTGCCAGGTTAACGTTTCAAACGTTACTCCAGCAAAATTTGTTTTTCTCAAATAACTTTTAAACCACAATTCACATAAATTTTGCTATTAGTAAACAAATTGCCCCTCATGATACACTAATTATTTGTTAAGGTCTCACCTCTCAAATGCACAACATTTTGCCAGGGCAACGCACACGATAAAATGTTCTTCCTAAAATAATAATAACCCAATTCCTCCCTCTAGGGCCGTGGCGGCCGCGCCGGAACTGTTCCCGGTACCGGTGGGCTACTATTTTTAAATTCAAATATATAAAAATGTACATAATGGTTTAATTATAATTACACGAACGGATCAGCATTTTTCTGTATGTTTCTGGCTAGAGCGAAAAATCCGCTCGCAGCATCTAAAATCAATCAATCGAATGGACTTCTCGCTCTACCGAATTGCTTTTCTTATTGTCAGAAAGGGACAATGATACAGGACCATGATGATGTGTGCGTGTCAAACTCAAACTCAAAGCATTTATATCAGAACACTTTTCAGACACTTGAATTGTCAAGGAGTCGTTATGAAGATTTAGCCAGTTGCTCATTCCAAAGCGTAGTAGGTACCTCCATAGGTACCTACTACGCTTTGGAATGACCTTCTCCACTTGAACGGGCAAGAAACTTCATGGACAAAGTATAGTGTTAAAAAATTTGGTTACAATTATCATTCATGTTCAAATGTGTAATATTACAACATATGGAAAACTCATAACTTAGAATGACAAAATTAACTGAAAATGATTATTATTTTCTTTTATCCAAAGAAACGAACATTTTGTAATGTTGTAGTAAGTAAGTATAGGAACAGAACATTTTGTAATGTTGTAGGAAGTATATTACGTTTCCGTAAATGTGCTGTCTGGTTTTAAATCTACCATGAAATGCCTTTGTAGATATTTCACTAATTTCTAGATTATTATTTTATATTAGACAAAAAAAAATAGGTTATCTGAGAAATAGCTTATTCATCCAATATCAATTTCCCAGACAAACATCTTTTAAAAAAAAAACACGTAGTTATAGAATATGCAATTCTTACAAGCGGTGTCTGAATTGATAACTTGTGAAACTCTTACTTAAGGTAACCCACGAAATTCCAAATTAATTTATTTTATTAAAACTATATTCTCAAGTACAAAAAATACTGTACGAAGACGGGCTTAATGACCGAGGCATTTTGTACCAGTCGACCTTAGGGTGATGCAGAGACAAAACATGCCAGGTGCACAATGCAACTTCAAATTCTCAATTCAGAAACCGGGTGTTAGTTTATTATGATATATTTGACAAATCATACTTTACCAAAGTTAGAAAGGTAAAAGTAAACAAAGAGGAACATTTCGCGTAATAACTAAATACAATAACTTTACAATTTACAACTTTTAACTATTACTAGATAATAATTTGGCCCCCGTACTACACCTGTATTATTATTATAATATTTGACCGTCAGTCCGCTCGTGGGTAATAACAAACACAAACAAATTACACAATTATTTTTTACTAAGCGAAAATTATACAAGAATTGAGAGTGAAATTTCAAGAATGCGTCACGTTTAGGCACATTTCGTTACATGAGACAGAAGAAAGATCTCTCTCTCTCTCTGTGTGTGTCTCTCACACCTCTCTCTTTATTTTTAAGGATGTTTCAGTTCAATCTCGTGTGCGAGCAATTTATTTTTTAAAATTTCTTTTATAACATTGATTTGAAAGCAAAATACACACTGAATCGTCGATATTACAAAAGAATGGATAAAAATAATAATAATAGCTATTATTATTTTTATCCATTCTTTTGTAATATCGACGATTCAGTGTGTATTTTGCTTTCAGTGTGTATTTGGTTTTTTTTTTTAATGTTTTTTTATTATTTTTATCCATTCTTTTGATCTGATAACTGTAAATGATGCTACATATGTACTTGACATATTTTTTTTTCAATATTGTCAATTATTAAAAATGTATATAATAACGACCGGAGTGCAGCAACTAGTGTAAATTATGAAAATAAAGACAATCTCAGATTGTTAAACGCATGTCACGTGATTTGATTGACTGTCGTTATATTTTTAGTCAGACAATCCCAGCCGTTGACATGAGTTTGACAATCTTGCAGTTATAGCCTGATTTACAGGTTCCGGTTAAATTGCCTGTGGCATACCATAACTCGAAGCAACATTAAAGTTGCATCGTCTGAACAGTTCCAACGATGCAACTTCTGTATTTGATGTATTTTGATTGATTTTTCAAAACCCGAGCGTAGTCATTATAAATTAATATTTATTTATTTAATTCTTCTACATACAATGATCCACGACGCCACAGTTGGGCGCGTGTTAACAATACAGAAGAGGACGGAGTCTTTATATTACTTACTTCTATTAACATTTTATTATGCTATGTGATTGAGCGTCACAAACAAACACCTACATACCCGTATGAATACGTCTCAAGTGAACGATTGATAACTCTTAAAGCGTTGAAATTTTAAGGGCATTTAAGGCGTGCTCCGGGCGAGGCACGATTCGGCATAGCCGGGCGACAAAATCGAATGAAACAAATTTTTTTCGGGGAAAAGCCGTTCAGGTCAATTCAAATTGTGCCTAAGCTCTGGCCATAGAAAACTACCGTAAATTACGGATGCGTACGCGTTCCATACAAAATCATTGTTGTTTTCTATGGACAAAAGCTGAACAGAGCTGAATTAGTGTGGTTAGTCCCTAACCGACCTGAACATTATCCAGCGAGGTTAGATGATACGTAGTATTTGGTGACTCAACGAGACTTGAGACCGTATTACATCGGGCCGCACTAAGTATGCCGATATAAATATGATACTGTTCTTAAGCGAGAGATCAGTTCATATTGAGCGATATGATATGTCATTATTTTAAAAATATGTAGTGTAAACGCGAAAAGTGCAAATAAATTAAAATGCTTTGTTGACACCAGAGCGACAATATGACACATCGAGCTTTAGAACGAGACTGTCACACAGGTGTCAGAGACGACGTGAGACGACGACGAAAAACCTATTTTACTAATATTATAAAGAGAGTTTGTTTATAAGTTTATATGTAGGAGCTAATCTCTGGAACTTCCAGTCGGATCACTTTTTGCATTTGATAGCCCCGTTCTTGAGGAAGACTATAGGCACGTCGCGCAATGAGCCTCAGGAGACGAGCAAGAAGAAAGAAGTCGGGACGAACGTTCAGCGAAAACGAAGTAATCACGGACAGACGAGCGTGCGACGGGGGTGGCTAGCAAGAAAGTTCACGCGGACGAAGTCGCGGGGAGAAACTAGTCTATAATAGTATTATAAAAGCTAAAATTTGTTATTTCTTCGGAACTACTGATTCGATTACGAAAATTCTACCACTAATGAAAAGCTACAGTATTGCAGAGTGTCATCGGATATAGTTTATGTTATCCTGCGGACGAAGTCGCGGGTAAGCTAGTGTATCGATATTTGAACATTGTCAACATTATTCTCACATTTCACGTTTACAAGTGCTTATACTTATAATTCTAGCGTCTCTAAAGTTATAAAAATAATAAAATGCTGTCAACATCGACAATGGACGGATTCTTGTCATTAGTTAAGATAAATGCGAGTTTTTATTACAAACATCGGAATGAAACCGATCATTTTGGGATCAGCATTCGAATACACTATTTAAATATCATTTTATAGGTTTTATACATATTATACCAGGTCAAATTAAATTAGCTGAGGGGCCCATGGCTAAATACTAACAGCCAAACAGGTCGATCGATCAGGTTAAGCTACGCTTGCCGCGGTTGGTCCGTGGATGGGTGACCATCTTCACATACCAAGGCCCCTCCGTGCCTCAGAAAGCACGTTAAGCCGTTGGTCCCGGCTATCATTCGTGGATCTTTGACAGTCGTTCCGGGTCGTCAGAAGCCCGACAGTCTGACAACCAGTCTTACCAAGGGGTATCGTATTACCCAGTAACTGGGTTGTGGAGGTCAGATAGGCAGTCGCTCCATGTAAAATACTGGTATTCAGCTGCGTCTGGTTAGACTAGAAGCCGACCCCAACATAGTTGGGAAATGAATGAAATTAAATTAGCTAGCGAAACTTCACAGATGTGGTGAGTATGGATATCTAGTTTTTTACAAATTACAAATAATATGCAATTTCAGTCTATTTAAAATCCATTCATCCAGACAATTAGGCGAAAGTCGTCACAGAGTGGGTGCCTGAAGACGGACGTCGTCGCCGAGGCAGGCCTAAGAAACGCTGGCGTGTCGATTTAGACTCGTTCCTAACCGATTGGACGCAAAAGGCACAGCACAAGGAAAGGTGGAAGAATATGGGGGAGGCAATTGAGGTGGCGTACTTACTGATACGTACTTACTGATACGTACTTACTGATACGTACTTACTGATACGTACTTACTGATATGTACTTACTGATACGTACTTACTGATACGTACTTACTGATACGTACTTACTGATACGTACTTACTGATACGTACTTACTGATACGTACTTACTGATACGTACTTACTGATACGTACATACTAATACGTACTTACTAATACGTACTTACTAATACGTACATACATCATGGTCTCTTCTTTTTATCGTTATTAGACATCGATACCCATGACGTGTGTGAAGTTTCGCTGGCTAATTTAATTTGGCCTTGTATTTTAACTTTCTTAAACATTAAAATATATTATTAGGTGCCTAAATGTGCAGATAAATTTATGCAGGAGGCTACAGTTTTAAATATACAGGGCACTATATTGGATAGGACAGACAGGGCATTATATTGTTTATCAAATTGACACACTACGTCAATTTGCGGTATTACAACCGTTCCAACGGTTCAATTTGATAAACAATTCATTTCCCAGACTTTACTTTCCCCAATTTCATATTCACAAAAATATACAGGGTGAAATTGAATTCATGGGCATCCTTTTAATTGTAATCATCATTATGAACAACTTTTACTATGGGGCCAAACCTGAAATCGCGAAACAAAAATCAGCTGTTCGCATAACTCCTCAAAATGTAGGGAACAGCTGTTTTTTTTTTTTTTTTAATTTCACCCTGTATTACACATAAACCGTGCGTAAACGTAGAAATTGGAGCTTACGCTAAGGGAATACAGTTTATTTTTGCCCAACCCAACTTCTCTGTTGCACTATCTTGTAAAATGTTAATAGGTCTGGTTCGTTCAATCTCCGCTACTGTCAGAAGAGCTGTCAGAATGCGAGGTGCTGTGCTGGCTGGAGTGCGAGTGTGGTGAGCTCTGCGACGGCGTGGGCGTGGGGTCGCGCTGGGCGCGCATGCTGGCGGGCTGGCGAGCTGCCTCGTTGCTGCTGTTCGTCGGGATCGCTAGCTCGCCGAGGAAATCGTTACTGTAATGGGGAAAAAGTATTCTTATTACTATAGGGCAAAAAAATTTCAGCCCAGCCTTTTCCGGACAAATATATCTGTCAGACCAGTCGAGTGCCAATGTCAGCCCACTTCAAAGTGGAGCTACTCTGGCGGCAAGAAGTCCTGGATGCCCCTTAACATCGTTTGATATTGTTTCAATAATATAATATCTACTGCGCACTGGTTTTTACATCAAAGGTTAACATCAATCAGAACATTCGCAACCTTAAACCAGTCTCAATCTGACAAAAATCTTGTCGTTTTCCTACATTTTTGACATTGATTTTCTCTGATATGAGATTGCGGCTAGATTTTGGACGTTTTTAATTACGGGAATTAGCCTTTTGCTCACTAACCCGGTGCGGTCTAGATAGGCAAGCGCTTGCGTCGCTGGCACACGACCGGAGGGCGAACAGCCGCGGTACCAAGGTAGTAGCACGCACGCAGTCTCTTTGACGGCAGCCCTTAGCTCTCTGAAAACGATCAAATTTGTCCACCTTTACGCGTTAGTCAAATCTGTTTACAGGTTTGATTGAAAACTGGATTGTTGGTGAGTTTGACAAACAAATTTGATCGTCTTCAGGGTGCTGTCTGGCTGATTTTTGTCTATTTAAACAGAGTGTCAGACAAATAAAATACTGTTTATTATGTACACCACATAAATGTAGAAATTTTACAAGGGGTAACACAATGGACGTTTTATCGCTAAGCGATCTTTTAAAGACAACCTTTGAACGCGAAACCATTAAAATGTCACCGCATATAGTCACAAAGAGCAGGACGCGTTTGACTTTTATGTGTTTGACTTAAGGTTTAAACTTGTATGTATTGCAGTGGTCTGATCCGAAATATCTGATGAAAATGTTAACAAAAGGATCTCAAAACGTTCCTATGGATGCCAATGTGTAGCGTCACTTACACATTGAGTGCTTTGATTTGATTATTTGAATACTTAAATCCGAAACTCTCGTTTTAAATCACTGCAAAGATGTTTTTCATTTGACAATTATTGAGATAAATTTTATAACCTCAATTATTGTCGATGATTTTTCAATTAATAATAATGTTATTCATACAACACAATTGTTGTAAATAGTGGTGCCATATACAATTGAAACCTAAATACGACGAATGTGTAACAAATTGTCTTTAGTGAGTGATTTCGTAAGACCCTTAACAGGGGTTGTTTACACTTTCGTCACGTACTTTTGGAACAGACAAACTCTAACTCAAAGCATTTACTTAAAATAAACCACTTAGAGGCACTTTTGAATTGTCAAGGGGTCGGTCAGTCAGAAACATGAAGCTAGTTGCCCATTCCAAAGCGTATTTAGATGAACGGACAAGAAACTCCAGGTGTTGCAGTCTAACCAAGTATTGTGTTACCCATTAATCGTGATGTGGAGGTCAGATTGGCAGTTGCTCCATGTAACATACTAGATGCATCCAGTTAGACAGGGCGCCGACCCCAACACAGTTGGGAGCAGACTAGGCAGAAGATGACATAAAAGGTACTCACACGAGGTCATTGGTAGCTCTATTCTTCCACGAGAAGAACTCGTCTCCGAGGTTGAAGGTCAGGTTGCTCCTCATCACAACCTTCACGGGCGCCACCTCGCCCGAAGACTTCCAGTGGTCTTGGTGCGGCTAGAACGATACAAGGTAATTATAGAACAAATTATGATTGATTGATTTGATTTTTCAAGGTCTTTATTGCTACAAAGGTTGTTAAAATAGTGTTTACAAATGATCTTATTCTATTTGTACACAGGTCTTTCATCAAAGGTCAGTCATTTTTGTTACATAGGCTTATTTGCTTATTTTGAGTTTACATGAATTTACTTTTTACATCGTTTAAAAGTATAACAAAAATAAAAAAATTATAATAAACTAATAAATAATTTTTTTAGTTTACTAGGTATGTGTAAGTCTTAGTATGGACCCACATAATATTGAATGTTTAAGTTACAAAATGTACGGTTTATTATAATAAAATGAGTTAAGTAGCGGGTAGTCCGCGCAAAGATCTTTGTATACACGGCCGGTCAAGCGGCGTCGGCTAGCAAGCGAGCTATCGTCATGATACGTCACTGAGAAAGTAGTGATGGGGCAGTCGGTATCGATTGTACGTGCGAGCGTAAGACAGGTTATTTAGTCTACTTTTACCAATTGCAGATATTAGTGTATTACGGTGTGAAGGGTTTTTATGCAAGTAAAATTTACGTGAGATTTTTAATATGAAGTCTTTTAAAAATGGATACTTTATACGCGTATGTAATGTTTTAAGGTTTGTGCGAAATGGTGTGTTATACGATAATTTTAATGCTTTATTTTGGATCGTTTGGAGTTTACTATATTTGGTTTCTACCAGGCTGGACCAAACAGGTGCTGCGTCAGTTAGGCATGGTCTTACTAAAGTTGAGTAAATAAGCAATTTTTTTGAAGGACTGAGAATGGATTTGCGATTTAAAAAAGGTTTTAATGAATTTAGGGCTTTTGCACCTTTCTTTATAATTAGTTCAGTGTTTTTGTTCCAGTTAAGGGTCTTGTCTAATATTATGCCTAAATATTTAACTGATTCGCGCCATGTTATCTGGAAATTGTCAATTTTAACGAATCTGGTGTGAATCAATCAAATCAATCATCAATCTTTTAATGTGCGTTTTCTAGTAAACAGAATTCCTTCAGTTTTTGTGGAATTTAGTTTCAGTTTCCAGATCTTGAAAAACTGGCTGAGTATTATTTCCAATGAATATTGTGGCCGTCCAATGACTATGTCAATGTCTTTGTCTGTCGTGAATGTTGCTGTATCATCAGCATAGATGGCAAGTTGTGTGTGCGCCTGTTTAGGTATATCATTCAGATAAAGTATAAAGAGATACGGCCCCACAAGCGAACCCTGAGGCACACCGGCTAGGATGGCTTTGGGGGCAGAATGCACTTTGCCCACATAGACAGAGAAGGATCGATCTACCAACCTGCTCAGTAAAGCGCCCCTGACGCGAGCCTTGCATACACTGAAAGACACTGCTGATAGGATAGATTTATTTAATTGCTCTCTGAATGAATTCACAAAGGTAACATTGTTTGTATTATGTTATGCTAATATATAACTAGTAGCCTTAATTGTAATTTAGAATGTAACTAAAGACCACGTTACCGCATTAGGATTATTGCCTGTAATGATAGTGGTGTTTGTGATAAATAAATAAATAAATCTAGTAAGTAATTTTGAATGAGTTTCACTAGACAAAGAGGTACTTCATGTTTGAATAACTTATGTAATAGTCCATCATGCCAGACAGAATCAAAAGCTTTTTCAATGTCTAGTAAAATCATGCCTGTTGAAAGACCGCGGTTTAGCCCATGGGCTACGTGTTCAGCCACTCTGGCTAACTGTTGCGTGGTTGAGTTGAATCCAAACTGTTCGGGGATCAAAATATGCGAAGTTGTTTTTGAGACGCGGGATAAGATGGTGGATTCTAGTAGTTTTCCTATGCTTGGTAGTAAACTGATTGGTCGATAGCTAGATAGAATACACTGATCTTTCCCAGGTTTCTTAATAGCTATGATTTTAGCGTATTTCAAAATCAAAATGAAAAGTCATTTATTCAAATTAGGCTGAGAATCAGCACTTTTCGAACGTCAAAATTACAAAAGACAGTCCCCCAAAAACGCCCGCCCTTCACTTCCTAGTGCTATCGCTGGGAAGAAAAAGTGGCGCAACAAACTCCCCAGCAGCACAGCTGTCTGTTTAGTTAGAATATAGTTGCATGTATACAATACTAGGAACCGTTTAGTTGTTCGTTCAGGTGCTCAGTAATTAACATTACAAGAAACTTAAATTATTTGCCATATGTCAGCTAGCCACGCCAATATACCAACAAATATAATAAAAACTATACGTACTCAAGCTAAAAAATAATTAATGAAAATAAAAACTTACTACTTAAATAAAAGCCTCCAGACATAAAGGGCGTGACAGCTTACATATTTATGCATTGCTGGGTTCGTTTAAATGTCTTCGGGAAGTATGCAAGGCGTAAGCAACCATTAAACACTTTTGTCAAATAAACAATAGCTTTCTGAGGTAGATTCTTCAGTAGGCCGTCAAAACCGGGCGCTTTGTTTGGTTTTAGTTTTTTTATGAGTTTTCGAATCTCATTCCGAAGAAATTATGGCCGATCAAAAAAAACTCAATAAGGATGAATGGAGATCATCATCCTCATCATCTGCCTAACCTTTTCCTAACTATGTTGGGGTCGGTTTCCAGTCTAACCGGATGCAGCTGAATACCAGTATTTTACATGGAGCGACTGCCTATTTGACCTCCACAACCCAGTTACTGGGTAATACGATACCCCTTGGTAAGACTGGTTGTCAGACTTTCGGGCTTCTGACTACCCGTAACGACTGTCAAACATCCACGAATGACAGCCGGGACCAACGGCTTAACGTGCTTTCCGGAGATGTTTGTGTCAATTATATTCACTATATTTTAAACTAGCTGTTGGCCGCGACTTCGTTTGCGATCCAGGATGAAAAGTAGCCTATGTCCTAACTCAGGTCATGGTCTACCCATGCGCCACATTTGATCCAAATCCGTTCAGCCGTTTTAGTGTACAAAAAATTAAATCTTTTCTCTTTATAATATTTATAAGTAAGTTATAGGTCACGGACACAAATGAATGAATCACTTCTTAGTTGTTATATTGTAATGTGTTTCGGCACTAGGGCTGATGGATCTTTTTATAACCGATAAATAATTTCTACAATCATGTGCTGAATTCATGGATTCAGTTTGCGCGTCAATGTCCTTGCCAGCCTGTACCTATAGTGTCTTTTTGAAACTTAATTCTGAAAAAATCTTATCAGCAGGTCTCGAGTCCATTCTCCGGCACACCTCTGCCTGACCCTCCGGGGACGAGATGCCTGACGCGTTATGTCAAAAATCAATATCAATGGCAGTTTGAGTAATTAATGTGGCCTACCCAAATGTCCTTTCTTTGGTATTGTTCGTCGAATCGTTGAGCTCATTAAGTTTTGAGTTGAGCTGCACGATTTCTGACATATGCGTGCACTGACTGGACAGGTCCTCTCAATCTGTGTGGTTCTTTCCTCAAAAGACCATCTCAGACATCGACCTACATGGTCTTCATATGATCTGACCAAGATTATGTCTGGACTTTAAAAGAGACTGTGACGTCTGAGTTTGTTTCGGCCTTTCTTCTCAGGCTAGTCAGATAGGAAACGCCGACCTCATCTAGTTTTAAAATATGATTGACGTGTAAAAGGGTTTGTACAAACCTACTTACAAAATAAAATCATTTATCATTTATCATTTTATCATAATATGACAACTTTTTACGCCGATAAAATCACGTGAAGCAATACAAAAAACTGTAGGGTAGGTAACACTTACTTTTTTATGCTTAGTATAGTAAAGGTCATTGTCCTTCGACCGCTCGCCGGACGAGTCACTCGCCCGCGCACTGGCGCGCTGGCGCTGTCCCTGCCAGGCGACTGCTCCACTCTCCCGATGTCCCGGCGAGGCCAGTGCTGCACTCTCCCGGTCTACTGGAATCGCCTGCTGGCCCTGAGTTACGAGTTCCTTCTCACTCGAGTGTGAGACGATGTCGTTGTCGTTTCGAGACAGCGGTCGGTCTTGTGACTTGCGACGGAATCGCGACTCGCCTGGTTGGAAATATTATGTTATTAGTGTTTAAATACAGAAACTAGTGATATTCAAGGTCAATACAGAAACTAGTAATATTCAAGGTCAGTTTAAATGAACTATTTTAGTGAAACTTTTCAAACGGATATCACGTGTGTGAAGTGTTTCCAATTAATTAGTAAAGATATGAGGTGTTTGTACACTTGGTTACCACAAGTAAAGATGTCTATCGTTCAGTTTGTCTGAGATTTTGAACTGTCATTGAAGTATAGCAACTCACCGATGGCCCAGTCCTCCCGGCCGGCGGAGCGGTCCATACTGTCATCTAACAGATTCTCCATAGACTCCATGCCACCTTTGTCTCCATCATCTATGTCGCCACCGTCTGTGTTGCCACCAACTATTTCTTCGCGTGAATCACGTGGTGCTGACCTGTAGAGTAATAATAGATTTGTTTGCAAAAAAATACACACAAGGTGAACTTTAAACTCGAAAGCATTTATATAAATGAAACCATTTACAGGCACTTTTGGATTGTCAAGGAGTCGGTCAGTCAGAACGATGAAGCTAGTTGCTCATTCTAAAGCCTAGGTTCCTTTAGAGAAGAACGGGCAAAAACTCCACGGACACTCTTCCATGTACAGACGCCAGCACATCAAGCTACTACAATCTGTCAAATTTCTTTAATAGATTTTCAACTTTATCGCTAAAGCGTTAAGGTACAAGGTTGATTGGGAAAATTTGACAGTTTCGGGTAGCTTGACCTGCTGGCGTCTGTACAAAACTTAAACACCTAAAGCTTTTAATTCAAGGCTAACTCTGGAATAAACATTTCAAAGTAGGCCTTGAATTTAAAGTTTGTAGGGTACTTGAAGAAAAATAAAGTGTGCAAAATGAAATGATGACGTAAGAACCAAACACTGCACGACACGACCGATTTATTTAATTTTGCACACTTTGTGCAATGTATCGTGCAAACCGTCATGTCATGCATAGAAATGAGTATGTACTCACCCCGTGTCTTCTCCCAGCTTGTCGGCGAGTTTCTTCTGCAGCACCTGACGCGTGTACTCCATACTGTGCGCGGGGGGCGCGGGGGGCGCAGGGGGCGCGGGGGGCGCGGGGGTAGGGGCCGCGCGGTGGCGGTGCTTGCGCTTGTGCTGTGACAAAACATGACTTGTATTTACGGCACAGAGAAACAGAAGAAACCTATTCGATTTCCGACTACTGATTTATATTCACTTTGTGAGGTTCTCGCAGAAAGGCAGCTGTTCGTTGTAGAAACAGTGCTTATGAAAGAAAGGGTCGGAAAGCAAAAGATGGTGCTTTTGCGTCACGAACCTCAGCACCTTATAAAAGCGACGCTCTAACAGAACCTGCCTGAACTGTGCAAGTTTACGTTGTAAGTCGCCACTTCAACTTTAGCTCTAAGCTTTCTAATAATATAAATAGAAGAGTTATGTATGTTGTAAAAGTTTTTTTGTCTCCTTTACTCTATAGCACGCTGTCTACATCTCTGTATATATTGTCCTGTCGCGGGTGTGCTGGAAGAGATTTATGAAATAATCATCACCTCTGTACCTATTTTTCTGTTCTGTTTTTTTTCTTGTCTGTATATATATGTGTGTACATAAATGGTAAAGGAATTTACTAAATCAGAAATTGTCAGACTGGCTTAAGTCCATGTCCGAACGTGTGGTATCGGAAACACATGCTAGCGTACTGTCGGGACCCAGGAGTGATCCTGATCATGAATTACAACTATTTTCTTACATTTTTATACTTAAACCAAAGATGTACTAACAAATTTAACAAATCAATTGACATTGTAGAGAAAATTATGAATATACTAAGACTTCACGTTCCGATTAACATATAACGCCAATAAAATAGCCAGTCACGTGAGCGAAGCCGCGGCCACAGCTAGTTTATAATACGTAAAGATAAATATATAAACAGGATACCAACCTTACTCTCCTTGGCCGGCGCCGGGACACTGGTACCCTTCGCCTCCACGAAGTCTTCCACGATGATCTTCTTGCTGCCCCCGCGCCCCGACTGCTGCAGCTCGATGCGCGCGATGCCCTTGGGCCCCACAGACGGCGCGATGGCGTTGCTACTGATCATTGATGCCGAGGTCGGCTTCTGTTTCTTAATGCGTTGTTTTGGAGGCTGTGGGAGAATTTTGTTTTTTAGCACTCAAGGATTCGGTCGAAGTGGAAACACTTGAGTTGAAATCAGTAGGTAGATGAGTTATTCTCTAAAATTGTTCTGAATGTTGACAAAAAGTACCTATTGCATCACAACCAATGGATATGATAAATATAATTTATTTGTCAAACATTCGTTTACATAAACTGACTATTCAGAAATGCAAGGTATTGAACTAATAGATGTTGTGAGCGTCCATGTTTTGCCAATAACGGCGTACAAATTTGGTAGGTATAAAAAATTACATTTAATTGCATTTTACTTAGAGTCATTCTAAATTTCATTACAAAATACAAAACAAATGATTTACTATTATTAGTTAGAACGCTATGGCATTAGAGGCCAGATGTTAAAATTGATTGAAGCATACTTAACTAGCAGAAAACAAGTGACTGTCAGAAATAAGATTTGTCCAAAGACAAAAATAGACATCGCGTATATGTCTATAACTAGATTAACAATATGTGGGATTGGGGTTTATATACGACGATTTACTACATCAAACTATTCTATTTTCCGATGAAAGCACAGTAATCATGCCATGTAAACATATAAATAAAAATATATACTATGGAAATAACAAACAATTCCCTACAAAATATAATTAATTGGTTAAAAATAAATTAATTAAAAATAAACTTAGATAAAACAAAATAATGTTCTTTTATCAACGGCCAAATCAATCATAATTAAATGTCATTTATGATCAATACAACAATAGCTGACACCAGTATGGCCAGGTTCTTGGTATTGCATTTAAATAGTCATCCATCTTGGAAATCTCACATTGAAATCATCTGCAAAAAGCTAAATCAATACTCTTATGCACTATATATATATATAACTTGAGAAAAATTGTAAATGAGTCCGTCCTAGTAGCGCACAATGCCTACGTAACATCTACTTTACGCTATGGAATTATATACTCATCATATTATATGTATATCGCATTCAAGGAAGAGAAAAAATGTTTACGATCTGTCTTCAAGCTAATATCAACTGATACATGCTTGCCATTTTTTTTTGTGTGTAAGTTGTTAATCCTACCATGTTTATATATTTATGAGATACCAGTATTCGTGAAATCAAACTTATATCTATTTAAAACATTGAAATCGAAACGTCGCCACAATGAAATTTGCGTTAATTGGGCATGGCACCCAGATTGTACAATAAAATACCGGAGTCCATTAGAGCAAACACGAGCTAAATGATTTAAAAAAATATTTAAATAATTTCTTAACTCAAAAGGCAATTAATGAACACCTATACTCCATTTATAATAGCATTAGAAAAAAGAGGCTCGTAGAAGCAGGAATGCAAAACATTTTATTTCAAAGTTATGATAAAACAATTTTAAGGGAGATGCTTAAATTCTAATTTTCTTGCGTTTTTTGCAATTTGCAGGTCAGTGTAAGGTTGTATCTTAATAAAAATAATATGATGCGCAACAATAAGAAATATGTAGGCAATAATACAATTTTAACCTTAAAAATCATCAATACATCCCTTTAAATTAGAATTGCTCCGAATTCGTCTCGACGTTCGAACCTTAATTAAAATAAAATTCGGTAGAATTATAGTGAAACGAATAACGTTCCAAGTATTGTTCATCCCTGCTTCTTTTAGGTTTTTAGCATTCAAATCAAATCAAATCAAATCAATTTATTTGCTGTAAGCGTTGGTACAATTTAGGTCTTAACATATATAATACAGATCCATAACACTTAGTCATAATAATGTGACATGCAAATATTTGTGTTTAAAATTATCAGTAGGAGTAATTTAAAAATAATAATATAATTCAATTCATTAGTAGTAACGTATATATTAAATACATTCTCACCATAAAAGAAAAAAGATAAGACCAGAATTGAACAATACTATTCTGAATGTCAGAGGGTTGACTGTTATTATTTCTTCTTCAACCTTTTATCAAATAAGTCATTAACTGAGTAGAAGTTGTTTTCCCTTAACCATACTTTAAGACACCTTGTAAATTTATTAAATGGTAAGACTTGAATACTATTAGGTATAGCATTAAATATGCGACAACACATTACATAGCTATTCTTGCTATACAATGCGGTCCTAGGAATTATGGGCAAAACTATTCTATTCCTGTGCCTATTACTTTTTGGAAATATTTCATGAGCTTTTTTAAATAACTCCGGGTGTATTTTAACAAATTTGGCGCATTCAAAGATATACAGACTTGGAAGGGGTAGTATCTTGAACTTTTTGAAGAAGGGTTTGCAGGATTCCCACGGGCGTATTCCCGCTATTGCGCGGATGCATTTTTTTTGTGCTATGAACGCTCTCTGCCTTTCTGTTGAGTAACCCCATGTGATTAGACCATATCTCAGCACAGAATCAACGTACCCATAGTATGCAGATAATACGGTTTCTAGTGCTGACGTTTTTGCGAGTTCGTATAGAACGTACACGAATTTATTTATTTTATTGCATACTTTATTGACGTGAGCCTTCCAGTTACAGTGTTTATCAATTGTTATACCGAGAAATGTCGTTTCGTTTACTTCTTTTACTTTAATTCCTCTATAGTTGATGTCTAAAGTTTTATTTTCTCGTCCATATGTACTAAATTGAATAAAATTCGTTTTTGATAAGTTTACACGTAAATTATTTTCGTCAAGCCATGTTATTATCGATTCAATTGTATTATTTATGTCAGTTATATATTTATCAATGTCAGTATTATTTGATGTCATTATTAACGAAATGTCATCAGCGAACAGAAAGCAGGGGTTATTGGTAGCTTCGGGAAGGTCATTTATATACAGTAAAAACAATAGGGAACTCAGCACACCCCCTTGAGGCACACCAGCTTTGTTATGTTTGTACTTTGATCTGTATGACTTTAGTTCTCGTTTACTGTCAATTTTTTCGATTTCTACACATTGCATTCTGTTATTTAAATAACTTTGTATCCATTGCAGTGCTGGGCCCCGTATCCCATACTTTTCTAGCTTGACTAATAGCAGTTTGTGTGATACAAAATCGAAGGCTTTCGACATGTCAAAAAATATGCCTGTTGTCTCAATTCGCTTATCTAAATTAGTAACTATTCTGTGAATTAGGTTAAAACAGGCTAAAGTTGTGGACTTCCCCTTTTGGAAACCGTATTGTTCCTCCCTTAGGATAGCATGTTTCTCGATGAATTGAGTCAGGCGTTTGTGCATGGCATTTTCAAATATTTTTGACATTATAGGTATGAGAGTTACCGGTCTGTAGTTATCTAGATCCTCTTTGTTACCTTTTTTGTGGAGAGGTTTTACCACTGATTGTTTGAGTAGGTTAGGAAAACATCCAGATTCAAAAGAAAGATTTACCAGAAATGTTATGACTGGTGATATTTCCACTGAGCAAATTTTTAGAATTCTTGTCGCTAATTCATCATACCCTACTGAGTTTGTGTTGTTCAAAGATAAAATAATTTTATGTGTCTCTTCACATCCATATGGTTTTAGGAATATACTATCACTTACAGACTGTTTAAGACTAACACGAGTATTTTCAAGGGTATCATTAGTTAGATTGATCCAATAGTCATTAAATGTTTCAGCAATTTTATTCGGGCTATTAACTACGCCATCTTTGCTCCTCACTCTTTCTATAGCTTGTTTACTCTTAGTACCGATGGACTCCTTTTTTATCAGTTGCCATGCTGCTTTGCATTTGTTTTTCGAGTTGCTGATAAATTGATGATTAACTATTTTAATCGACCCATGTATGCAGCGGCGTAGGAGTTTAGAGTAGTTTTTGAACTTTGATTTATTTTCCATAGTTTTGTTAGCGTAGTAATTGTTTCGCAATGTTCTTTTGGTTCTGCAACTTGCTCTAATACCTTTAGATATCCATTTTAGGGGCCTATCCCTGTTTGACAACTTTATCCTTCTGATAGGGAAACATAATTTATAAATTAGATATATTAGCTCGTAGAACTTTTCGTAAGCTACGTCAATATTGGATTCTTCAAATACCTCCGAAAACGATAGTGCGGATATACATTCTTTAAACTTAGCAATGTGATGTTTACTATAGTCTCTTTTGTACGTTGAGTATTCTATTAAAGCTGTTTCTTTGTTTCTCACGGGTATACTTAATAACTGCGCAGTGTTGTGATCAGAAAGACCCAAGTGTAGAAGTTCACCTTTAGCAGATTTGATGTTGCTGATTATGTGATCTATACAAGAGTTTTGTCGTGTTGGTTCTTGAATATGGAGTAGTAGATCATAATTTTGAACAATTTCGATTAACGCCTTGGATTTATTATTTAATTGTAGCGTATTGATGTTCAGGTCACCTGCTATAACTATTTTTTTCTTAAATTTACGAGTTATAAATTGAAGCACCGTTTCAAGTTTTTCGAGAAACTTGTCAATATTAGAAATTGGGGTTCTATATGCACAGAACGCCGAATAAAAGAAATTGAAACACACCTTGAATCAACCGGTAGCTTAAAGAAAGGACTTAAAAAACTAAATACCACTAAACGTTGGATACCCTATATAAAGGATGACATTAATGACAAGAAAATATTATCAAGATCTGATATAATAGAAAAAGCAACAACATTTTATGAAAAATTGTACTCAGTAAAAGATACTACTACGGAAATCGAAACGACCCACCAGGACTCTACTACTCTGGATAGATTCTCTACTTATGAAGTAATAAAGAAAATCGAATCTCTAAAAACCGGCAAGAGCAACGGACCCGATGGAATCCCAAACGAAGCACTGAAATTGGGGAAAATGATACTAGCTCCATACATAACAACCTTATTTAATAAGATTCTAAATGACAGAGCTATACCGAAAGAATGGGCGAAATCGGACATAATTTTACTTTACAAGAAAGGTGATCCTGCCGATATTGGAAACTACCGACCAATAAGCCTACAACCAAATATGTACAAATTATTTGCTTCATGTCTTGAGGATCGTTTATCGATGTTCATAGAAAAGTTTCAACCGACGGAGCAAGCAGGTTTTAGGAAAAACTTCTCTACAACAGATCACATCCACACTTTAAATTTGATTATAGAGAAGTATACAGAGCACAATAGACCACTCTACCTGGCTTTTATCGACTACGCCAAAGCCTTCGACTCTATATCACATCAGAGCATGTGGAAAGCTCTACATGAGTGCGAAATACCATCGGAGACTATAGATCTTATAAAAGACATTTACTACAAAAGCAAAAGCCGGGTAAAATTAGAGAGGCAAGGCCCTGAAATAAACATTTGTAGAGGCGTCAGACAGGGTGACCCCCTGTCACCTGGAATTTTTATAACTGTGCTTCAAAGCATAATGAAAACTCTGAACTGGGAAAAGAAAGGAATTCATATAAATGGGAAACGCCTCAGCAACCTTAGATTTGCGGATGACATCGTACTCTTCTCTGAAACAGCATCTCAATTACAGGTAATGATTAATGAGCTAAATGATGTAAGCATTAAGATCGGCCTAGAATTGAATGCTACCAAGACTAAAGTCATGACGAACTACCATATTATTCCAATACGGGTCAGTAACAATACATTAGAATATGTTCAAAGATATGTTTACCTAGGACAACAAATATCTTTTTCTAAGACAAGACACGAAGATGAGGTTAAAAGACGAGTGAACATAACCTGGAACAAATTCTGGAGCAATAAAGAAACCCTAAAATCTAAACTCCCTATAAATCTCAAGAAAAAGGTAATGGACTCATGCCTATTACCTTGTCTTACCTATGGCTGCCAAACATGGATATACAATAATAATACTAAAAACAAAATACAAGTATGCCAGAGAGCGATGGAAAGGAGCATACTAAACATACAAAGAAAACATAGAAAAAGAAACACAGAAATAAGGAAAACCACAAAAATAATAGATGCTTTGGAACATTCTCAAAAACAAAAATGGAAATGGGCGGGTCATATTGCACGTATGGACAAGGAAAAATGGACACAGAGAGTAACTACTTGGCAAGGACCACCAAACAAAAGGAAAAGAGGTAGACCGAAAGAAAAATGGGTCGATGAAATAATAAGAAAAGCCGGTGAAAATTGGATCACAAAGGCAAAGGACAGACAAACGTGGAACAAAATGGGGGAGGCCTCCACCCGCTGAGGGGTCCATATGGAAATATTTAAATGTAATTGTGAATTATTTTAAAAATTATTTAATATTTTAGATATCTATTTATGTAGGAAAGTAATTATTTTATTAATTTAGAAAGTATCTGTTATGCGATAGTAATTTATAATCATGATATGAATTGTATTATATTTTTTTTATTTTATGCATGTGGAAATAAAGAGGCTATAATAATAATAATAATAATACACATAAGATGAATATATTTTGATTCATGATCTCAATGCCACAACACTCAAAGATATTGTCAATACAGTGGTGATTTAGGAATGATATTTCTTTAAATGTAGTCCCGTTTTTTACGAGGATAGAAACTCCACCACGCTTTTGTTTCTTTGTCCTGCAGTAACATTGACACTGTAATTTAAAATTGGAGTTATATAATATAAATAAATGAAAGCCACATAATTTCATAAGATAAATAGTTAAAATGGTTACAATTAAGTGTGACAGCTGCTGTAAAAATAGATCATAATAAATTCGGCGTCTATCATAATGTAACAATGTTTATTGTATTTTTGTTACAAAGTGTGCATTAAAAATAACCTTTTTTAACTTCTTTCTAATGCTATTGTAAATGGACATAGAAGATAATGCAAGATACATATGTGGATAAATATGTGCGGTAATAATTCGTTATTTTATTTGTGATTATGTTTGTCAGTTGTAAATATAATATTTAAAATTTTATAGTACCTAATAGGTACATAAGAAATATTATTATGTTTCTAACATTTTAAATGTTCCAAACAAATTTTGTATGCAATATTGTTAAGTTTGATAGAGGATAGTTAACTCTTGTCATTAAATTTTTAACAAAAATTTAATATTTAACTGTCACTTCGCATGATTTTGCGTAACTTCCCTACTTGATATTTGTACGCCGTTAACGGCAAAACATAGAGATCTCTGCACCTTTTCTATTTCTAACGCTTTACAAATAAAAACTGTGACTTTGAATTCTTTGTTTATCCTACTCCATACACGTAACATACTTTTCTATGATAGATAGACTGGACGCTACGATCAGACCGGCCGAATGCTGAGAAAAAAATGACCTCAAATAATTTAGATCCTTTAGACTTGTATGGGAAAAGTTATTTGTGACTTTTGTAGCAGCTAGTCTGTCCACCGTGCTTGCGCGATGCAGGATGGTGCAGGAGGTATGACGCCAGGTACTCTTAGTTTGTATGGCGTTGTAGACTTGTGAAATGTATTTAAAAAAACAAGATGTCGGTTACGTCCGATCTTGACACGCGCCAAAAACGCTGACCTTCTCAAGCGACACTGCTCTTTTAATTATGTAGATAAAGTTTAAAATTATATGACACTGAAACTGCTCGCCGCTTCGCTTCGGCCGCTGCCATCTCGGTGTGATTGGAGCCTAACAGTGGTCGTTCTCACCCCCTCCCTGGTGCTGGGCTTGCCCGCGGCGCCTCGGGGCCGCTCGGGCGCGCTCGGCCGCACGACGTCCATCTTGTTGAGCACGCGCTGCGGCGAGTGCGTGTCCAGCTCCGTCACTTTGTTGCGCTCGAATATGCGCCCGTTGTTGATCACCTGGGGGGAGGGGGAGGCAGTTGGTCAATGGGAAGGATTTTTAAGTGGAATAATTGAATTGAACTATAAGCCGGTCGGTATAAGCGCGGAAAGACATACTAATATTATATATACACTAACTGGACCCCACGACACACAGAATCCTAGTGAGGTCCGGGACATTTGTAAAAATTTAGCATCCATGGCTCCTATGTAATCTGCTATATATATACGCTCTTACTAGTTTTTTTTTTAATAATGTACCGTGTTTTTTCTTAATTGAATAAAGTTTATATTTATTTATTAACTAGCAAAACTTCAGAGATCATCGTCTGTGAAGTTTCGCCGTTTTTTTTCTGCTTGATGGACCTTTTCTTGACCTCGACCTCGTCTGATGAAAAGAGATGTTTCGACTTGTCTCTATAATGACGACTTTACCTTAACATTCTTATCATTGAGGATGGTGACGAGGTCCCTCACGAAGGTGTTGTTGGGGAACAGCTGTTTGTGCTTGCAGTGGATGTCCACTTCCAGGTGCTCCTCGGTGCCGTTCATGAGCGTGCGCAGCAGCTTCAGGATGAACTTGTTCTTGATCTTCTTCTTGTTCGAGTGCGAGCGCTTGCGCCCGTGGCGCTTGTGGTGCGCTCTCTGTGGAGGACAGAACATCACCATATTACAGCCGCCTGGGGCCACTGCATCGAAAACGCTACGGCTCGCCTTACCCATTCCTTGGCAAATACTATACAATTTTGGTATTTCGTAAAATATTGTTTGAACAATATTATTTAATATGAAAAAGCTTAAAAAAATACCAAGCTAAAAACGTTTTAAAATAACTGTTAGACAAAGACGGCACTATCATAGAAGTGACGTCACGACGATATAACTTCATACTAGCGCCATACGTTGTCCGTACCGAGCGACAAGAACGGAATAAACGCCTCCAAAATCTTTTAAAGCGTGTAGCTTCTCCATATTACATCGATTTTAGAGGTTTTTCGATGCCTTCCTTGAAATTACATTATTTGTATAAACATTTCCGATATTAGTCATCATCCCCATTGCCAATGAAAGTGCATCTTTGGGATGATAGATAGAATAGTGTCTGTACAAACAATGTGCAAAGGGCAGGAGCATGACTACGCTAACTAGACGTACCTTGTGCGTGTGGCGCCTCTCGGTCCCGTTGGCGCTGCGCCCGCGCGGCGCCGCCGGCTCCGCGTACGACAGCAGCGAGCGCGAGATACGACTGCACAACAACATTATACAACATCAGAACCCGAGGCTCGTGGCTAAGTCGCACGGGTCGGTTGAATGTGTTTGGCTCGGCATTCGGCACAGCCAGCTGGTAACATATATATTCGAACAGTTTTTGCCCGCGGCTTCAACCGCGTACATGTCGTAAATTCGGAAATTATCCAACGGGAGCATTCTCCAGTGATAAAAAGTATTCTTTCTCCCAGGTCTACCTGTGTGCTAAATTTTATCTAAACCTGTTCAACAGTTTTGGCATGAAAAGATAACAGACAATTAATAGGACGTGCCCTGAGACATGAAGGCGGGCGCGGTGGACCACGGGACGAGCTGGGGAGGTTGCGTCGGTGTTCATTCATATGGAGGGGGAACAATAATGGTTTAGGCCGGTATTTGGATCGGTGGCAGAACCGATCTCATTTGGATCAGGGGCAACCTCAATGCTCATATTTATGCGGAGAGGATTGTGTCAGACGAGATCATCCCTTTGCGAAGCCGGTTGGGTGATTCGTTTCGACTACTGCACGACAATGCACGTCCACACACGGCTACAGTCGTAACACGCACTCTTGCCGAATGTCGCATCAACGTTCAGCCGTGGCCTGCTCAGTCGCTAGACCTCAACCCAATTGAGCACGCATGGGATATGCTCCAAAGAAGAGCTCTGCCGAGTATGGATGCCGTGCATACCCCACAACAACTTTTTGAAAGAACGTGGTCGGCCAGTCCTCAAAGTGATTTTGATGAACTGATTTTAAGCATGCCAAATGTCTGTGATTGTGTGATTCGTGTCAATGGTAGAAACACAGATTATAATTTTTTTTATCTTCACAATAAAACTTTAAAAAATCCTCATTTTTGCCATTTAATTGACGACATTAACTTCGGTTAATTTCTCACAATTTGCAAAAAATAAAATTTTTCTTAATTTTTGCAAAATATAGGGATAAGTTGTTAACTTAAACATAGGAATTGAAGTAAGAAGCCAATCTGGAAGACTAGATTTAGTAAATATTAATTGGAGATTTTTTTTATAGTTAGTTAATAATGTTCTTGATCCCTAGACACTTTTGATGTGTGTAGACAATGTTTCAATGTTTAATTACGTTTTTCCATATGCCTCTCAACTGTGACCATCCATATTAATATAATGCGCATTTTCACAATACGGTAACACACCCATGGACTCCACCTAGTGGACCATGGAGCTAGGGTGGCGTTCAAAAGCAAAATACTTCCTTTACGTCTTATATTTGTTTTTTTTTTTATATAAACCTAGCTATTAATGTTAACGATAAGCAAATGTAAAGCAGTGTTTTTGGCAAATAAGCATTATCTTATCTTATAGTAAATAATATATGACATAAAATTAAAACATACTCACCTACAATTTAATTGATAAAAGCATTTTTAATATTTTAAATACGTTTAGCGATTTGTGGTGCAATCAGGCCTTACAAATAGATGACATCACGCCTGCGATGTGGGTGTAGCTATAGTACCCCCACATTTTCTGTTATGTTTAAGTCCCATGTAATGGGGGGCGAGCCTATTGCCATCAGCCGGCACAAGTTCAGACTCCGTGCTGTTACTGAGAAATTCCTGATGGAAACACCCAACATCACTTTGACTGACCTGGGCATCGAGCCCAGGACCTCTTGCTCAGCAGTAGCCCTTGCGACCACTAGACCAACGAGGCATAAAAGGTCATTAAAATATTCATCCGCATCGTTGTCGACTGGTTATGTGCCCAAGAGACTGGCGGCATTGCCAGGTTGTATGGCAATGTCTCTGGCCTGGGTAGCCAGCCCTTGGGTCACGGGAAGTGCCAAGCAAGAATGCGATAGAATGGAATACTCTTTATGATGTACACTTGTACGCCATACGAATTACAGACATAAATATAGAAATTGTACATAGGCGACACAATGGGCGCTCTTATAAGACCACCTTTGGAAAACAAGTCTTATTTTGCACACAGGTACAATGGATACGCCTACATGCCTGTGGCGTAGTTTTTAAAACAAATACTTCTACCAGAAAAATAAAATACATTACTCTACATACATTACTTTCTAACGATATTTGTATACTAACCGGGCAGTTCTGATTTTAATGTTTATTTTTTAAATTACATAACAAAATAAAGTTTCCAGCGAAGAGCCGTTAATATTGCACGAGTTTGAAAAAACTTCAGCTTAAAGTCAAAAAATGAAAGTGTTAGTACCTTACGGTTATCATTTAACATGTTCATTCCTTGGCCGCTCGTGGTGTTATGTATAAGTAAATGCAACATACCGTTGACCTCGCAATCTATTCAGTCTCTGTTCTCGTTCAGCGCCGAATCTCAAGTCACCTATGGACAAAGACGTCAGCGTTATCACACGAATATGTCACGTAATTACACGAATATGTCACGTAATTACACGAATATGTCACGTCCCGAGAACTCGTATGACAACTCGGGAAGGGACATAAAAACGACTAAGAAAGTGAAAAATAATTTTAGTGATTTTTGTCACCGATTCTTTCTCTCTTGCTTTTGCAATGTAAAAATGAGAACAGCATCAATATAAGCAAAAGGGATTATAGAACCTCGTATTGAAGAGGGTAAACGGGGTTTTACGCGATACTCGCACGCAAACACACTCGTATATAATAAAAATAAAGAGAGATACAAAGCGAGAGAGATACAGTGAGAGAGAGATCCTTACGTGACGAGTTCTACCAGTTCAATTCCAACCGCAAGCATCGTTAAAGAATTTCGTTCAAAAACCAGCTCTTCCCAACATTTTGTCAAGTTATGCGAACATATACTCGTATGCATGGAGCAGAAGATATAAATATTTTGTGTAACACTTACTAGCAGGAAAGGCAGTAAATGATAGCGTGACGGTCGACCGGGGAGGATGGAAAATAAAACGTGTTGCGCCGAACCCGAGCAACGTGGGACGACGCAGGAACATGGTGAGGACTTACTAGCATGGAAGTTATTATCAACGTGGGACGACGCAGGAACATGGTGAGGACTTACTAGCATGGAAGTTATTATCAACGTGGGACGAGGCAGGAACATGGTGAGGACTTACTAGCATGGAAGTTATTATCAACGTGGGACGACGCAGGAACATGGTGAGGACTTACTAGCATGGAAGTTATTATCAACGTGGGACGACGCAGGAACATGGTGAGGACTTACTAGCATGGAAGTTATTATCAACGTGGGACGACGCAGGAACATGGTGAGGACTTACTAGCATGGAAGTTATTATCAACGTGGGACGACGCAGGAACATGGTGAGGACTTACTAGCATGGAAGTTATTATCAACGTGGGACGAGGCAGGAACATGGTGAGGACTTACTAGCATGGAAGTTATTATCAACGTGGGACGAGGCAGGAACATGGTGAGGACTTACTAGCATGGAAGTTATTATCAACGTGGGACGAGGCAGGAACATGGTGAGGACTTACTAGCATGGAAGTTATTATCCTCCGTGTAGTCAATGGTCCAGTACTGCGTGCGCGCGTCCGGGCGGCACGGCGCGGCGCGCACGTCGCCCACGTCGCGCGCGGCCGCGAGGCACAGCCTGCTGTCCGCGTGCTGCAGCTGGCCGGTGCTGAGGCGGCGCCACTTCTGCTCGCGCCCGTTGCCGTGACACGGCGTCATCACGACCACCTTGGAGTCCGCCGAGTGATCGTCTTGGGCAGTTCTAATAGTGGGGAAATTTCAAGTTTTACTTTTGCTACATGAAAGAAAGGAAGTAACATATTTTATTTGGGACACGCACAGGAAATACAAACAGTTGGCATATAGAAAGCCACCATATTCAATAATCTTACGCTCAACATAGCACGACCAGCCCATGACATGCTCACTGCTGGCACAGGCCTGCCCTCTGTGAGAAGGGATATTACGACCCCACCGCGCGGGCCCAGTGCGGGTTGTCGGTTTCCTCACGATGTTTTCCTTCACCGTTCTGAGAGCAGTGGTGATGAAATAATTTACACAAAGTAAAGCGCGGTTCGACCCTACAACATAGACCCTGCAGCAACAGCAGTCACCACTGGGCCTCCACTGCTCTCACTAGCTTACCGGCCTAAAAATGAGGATAGCTCTGTATACACGCCAGAGTGACTAGCTTACTAGCACAATCTTGATATCCCAGCTTAAAACACTAGCCTCGTGTAACCCGAGCAGTAAGTATTATTTAAAAGGTGCTGAAATCAAAATCCAAGATGGCAGCCCTGTGAAAAAATGTTGACTAAAGATAGAAATTACATTTATTTAGGATAAACTAACACATCATATTCTGCAAAATACAAATTAAAAAACCGTACAGGTGCGAGTCGGACTCGCACCCGGAGGGTTCCGTCTCAAGCTGTGGCCCGCGGCCCTGGAAGGCATCGGCGGCCCTAGCGGACCCCGTCAGTTCGTGCTGACATCTCTTTGAGGCGCGCGTGGAATACAACGCACCGTCGACCCGCGCCTGACCTTACCGGGCGGCGGGCCGCCCATTGCTCGCCGCCCTTAAGGCCAATAATAAGACCTTAAGGCCAATTCTCGTAATTTAAAACATTAAAAAACAGTAGCAGTCTCATCTCGGCGACAAACAAATGGCAATAACTTGTCAAAATGTAGGGAAATTAGAGGTATTTTTGACAGAGACTGAGATCAGACTGTGTACGTTCTTAAAATTACGAATTGCCCCTCATGTTTGGGCATACATGGTCTTGGACCTTTTTAGATTGTGTCAAGAAACTAATTTTATTACAGCTACCCGTAGACCTAAGTATTTGATATTAATTTCAACTTGATACCTCTTTTCTCTCGAACTTGTTCTGGAAAAAAAAGGTCTTGACAGACAGACAAACGAGCAGACGGACGGAAACGAAATGATTCTGTAAGAATTCCGTTTTTCTTTTTGGGGTAGCGAACCCTAAAAAGTATTCCGTTGTCCAATAAGCAGACACACACTGTTGGACATCGATGCTATTTTATTCGCGCAAACGATGCACCTACATCGTGCGCACGCGCGCCTTCAGAATCCCGACAACAGGGATGATGACAAATATTAGAAGTATTCCAACAAATAATGTTATTTCAAAGAAGTCATAGTAAAATGGGATAATCGGAAAAATCGGTAAAATCGGTGGAAAAATGTAGCTCGCATCCAAAAGGCATTGGAAGGGATTATTCCCGTCCTTGTCGCGCGGTACGGACAATATATGGCGCTAGTATGAAGTTACATGGTCGTGACGTCACTTCTGGATAGTGTCGTCTTTGTCTAGTAGTTATTTTGAAACGTTTCTAACTTGGCAATTTTTTAAGCTTTTACACTTTTACAATACCTTAATCAGCCTATAATGTTCGCACTGCTGCAGCTGGGACACAGGCCTCCTCTCTGTGCGAGGGAGTGGCTGCCGTCCACCATGCAGGCCCATTGCGGGTTGGTAATATCACTCAATTCCTCACGATGTTTTCCTTCATCGTTTTGCGAGTAGTGGTGATGAAATTGTAGATGTCACATGTCTTCGAATTTTTGGTTCTAGGACATGCCGGTTACCTCACAATGCGGCTTTTATAATATTGTTACACAAATCTTTTTTAGAGTTTGAAATAAAAGTCATCATCCCCACTACCAGTCAGCTGGGACAGCCTCATTCTGGGACATTGGATGCGCCACGTGCCACTGTGGCGTAGCAATATATGGTTTCTCTGGTAGATGTGAGTACTAACACTAGTTTCTAAGCCCCTGTTCCCACGGGCGAAGAAATATCGCGGCAGGGTTCTATCGTGCACTGAATGTTCAACTGTCGGTGTTGAGCCGAGCGTTAATAATCGAACAGATGTTATCCCAGCGCATCGAAACAACACACTGTTGGATTTTCAACTGTCGGTGCTGATCAGTGCGTTGAAAATCCAGTGCGCGAAAAATATCGCCCGTGCGTACCTGGGCTAAGCGTTAGTATACTAACCGAATGGACTTTTTGCGTCTGAAATCAAAACATTTTTATTTTTAGTATTTTTTCGGGGTCCTGAAATAAGGTCGTTATCAAAATTCAAGATGGAGGGGCTCGTGACTAAATAATAAAAGTCGCACTGGTCAATCGAAGGTTTCCGAGGTCGGTTCGTAGATGGGTGAGTGTGAGCATCCATTTCATATCGAGACCCCTCCGTATCTCGGCAATCACGTTAAAGCGTTGGTCTCGGCTATCATTTGTAGAACTTTGACATTCGTAGTGAGAAGCCGGAAAGTCTGACAATCAGTATCCAAGGGGTATCTTATTACCCAGTAAATGGGTTGTGCAGGTCAGATAGACAGTCGCCTTATGTACCACTCAGATATTGAAGATTAAAAATACTCCTGCCAGGGTAGCGGGATTGTCCGAAAGGGTTACCGCTGCCCTGGAACATAAAGGGCTAAGGAAGGAACACGGGTGGGTTTTAGTCAGTAAGAGTCTGACACTCCCTTCTGCTCCACCCAGAGCGGGAGGAGTCATTTGATGATTTCCCATACTCAAAAAAAAAAAAAATGAATGGGTTTCAAATGAAAATCGAGATTCACAATGTTTTTTTTTTGAGGATGGAAAATCATCAAATGACCCCTTCATTTGATGATTTTCCATCCTCAAAAAAAAAAAAAAAAAAAGGGGTATCTTATTACCCAGTAAATGGGTTGTGCAGGTCAGATAGACAGTCGCCTTATGTAAAATACTGGTATTCAGCTACATCATTGGGAAAAGGCAGGCAGACGATGTATCAAAATCCAAGATGGCGGTCACCGCACACATTACCTGGAGGCCTGCACGGTGGCGCAGCTGAACTCGTCGCGCAGCTCGCCGGCCAGCGAGAAGGAGAAGTACTGCGTGGCCTGCAGCTCGGCGTGGCACGGGTAGCAGCCCAGCGGCGCCGCGTCGTGCTCGCGCTGCAGCGTGTCCAGGCACATCCCCGTCTCGGCGTTCTTGAACCTGCGTAGCATCATGCTTTGTGATTAAAGTTATCAACTTTATGATTTATCTATGGTATTGATATGTCAACTAGTCATCACTTCATTTCTCCTTCTTAAGTCCTAGACCATCGCAGCTTACTAACTTTTGCCTGCAGGAATATATTTCATGGGGACGTACTACCAGGATTAAAAGTAACTTATGTGTTAATCCAGTTTATAAACTATATGTGTGCCAAATTTCAGCCAAATCCGTTCAGTCGTTTTTGCGCAAATCCGGAACATACATCCAGACAAACGGACCAAAATTCTTTGTTACTATTTTATCATATATATGTATAGATGGGATATAATCTGTCGTTTAGAAAATTATACGAATACAAGTTTGGAGGCATGAGGAACAGGGTGTAAAGTTCACTCATCCTCCATAGAAAAGGGAGGATCCTCCGACCAGACGGGTGTTGTGTCTGGCGGGCAATTGCCCAACGATTGATGTTGGGTAATTGTATCTATGCTAAGTGCACGGTAAACTCTGCTTGCGAGATGCAGGATTTGCGTGACGTCAGTATGACGCGTTGTTCGCATGTGGCGTTGTAGATACCGCTACATCACTCCCCTCCGGAGACCGGAGGTCGATAGTGGGCTGAGTCTTGTATCTTGCGATGCTTGCCAGGCCAGCTGAGGTTCCAGTGAGTCGGAACCGGTTGCCGCATAGTTCACGGTGAGTCGGAACTGTCTGCGGAGAAGTCCCCAGTGAGTCGGGGTGGCGCTGCGTTATACTCCAGTGCGTTGGATGTCGTACAGCGCCGGGTTGAGGCTGGCTGCTGCGTCGACCAGGAGAGGGTGCTCTGCTTGTTGACCGGCCGAAGGTGCAGTGTGCTGTGCCAAGGTTGCTGATGAGGCTGAGGGTGATGACCAGGTATGCGCGGACGCTGCATGCTGGTGGTCAGGATACCCGTTGAAGCCGTGGATGCTGGCTGGCTGGGTGACTCGCTGCTGAAGCTTGCGGGAGTGATGATGATGACGTCACGCTGAAGTGTTTGCACGAAGGCTGCGCTGACGTTCATACTCGGGGTCACCAGTTTGGAGGCATGAGGAACAGGGTGTAAAGTTCACTCATCCTCCATAGAAAAGGGAGGATCCTCCGACCAGACGGGTGTTGTGTCTGGTGGGCAATTGCCCAACGATTGATGTTGGGTAATTGTATCTATGCTAAGTGCACGGTAAACTCTGCTTGCGAGATGCAGGATTTGCGTGACGTCAGTATGACGCGTTGTTCGCATGTGGCGTTGTAGATACCGCTACACAAGCAAAGAATAAGTACATAATTATACAAGGCGCTGATAATTAATGGATAACCTTGAAAAGGCTTATATAAAAACAAAAGACACATTATCAAAACATCTCTGTTAAAAATAACTCTAACGCCTTGACTTAAAGTTTCATTTCCGCTGCACCTTAATATTTTCAAGACCTTTTCACCGGTCACTCTATAATCGGCTCAATTCACATCCCAATAAAGTAGATATTAGTTCTCACCTGCCGTACCCGTACACGTCGCGCACCGGCACGAACTTCTCCTTATAGATGTTGTCCAGGTACCACTGGAAGCTCTTGCACTTCAGCTTCTCGCGCAGGATCTTGCGGTGCGTGACGTCACCTATCTTTGGGTTGTTCTGGAAAGACGATTTGACAAATACCAATCATTTATTTGCTTGCATCGAACCGCAAATAATTAGGTACCATTTTGATTTCCTAAAAATAATATTGAACACTAATATAGTGAATGTGCCTCTTTTTGTGAACCTCTAAAAATCCTATTTTGAGTTCCTAAATATACTAAATAGCCAAGTAACTGTGACAAACATGGATGTAGCGCTCGCCGACCGTTGCCGCAGCACCGCTCGCGCTTGCTCGCTCGGCTCGCGCGTGTTTTTTCACAGTTCTGACCTAACCGTTAGGGTGCGTCGGGGTGTGCTAGCTTAGTGACTGACTGCAACCAACTTTGATGAAAGGCAGAACATTTAAAAAACGCTCATTTATTACAATAAGCGTACATCATTAGACAACAAGTACGTTCACAGAGGGTACATTAAATATTTTCCAACCACAAGTCATACGTCATTTATTAATTTGTTAACACAGGTACAATAAATAGTTGTTACAGAAATTTACAAGAGCGCTATGTTATACCCGTAGGTGTGCAAATATTCATAGAGGTCATTGACATTAAAATTGATAGCATAACTACATTATTGGAATGTATATAGTATTAATTGACTTTGAAAAAAAAAAAAACAAAGAAAAATATACCACAGTCAAAATTCTCAACCTCTTGTCAAACTGAAGTGGTTCCCGCGCAGGATTTTTTTAAACATTATAATACGACTATCTATGATTCTGAATTCAAGTAACATACAAACAGGAAGTACCCTGGACACTGGACACTCACCCGCAAGTCTGGCCGGTGCAGGTAGAACAGCTCGGCGTACTCGTCCATCCACACCTCCGCCATGCGCGCCGTGTTTATACCTGAGGACCAACCAGTTTACTGAAACATGTCATGGAAACAAATAATACACATACAAATTCCTGAGGCTGACTGGACAACATGGAACCCAAAGTATCATGGTGTGGTCAGTACTTTCGCAATCAATTCGGATAAATCACGGGTTGTTGGACCAACGGCGTCATGGTGTGATAAAGCGTGTGAAACTTTCTTACTTTGAACTACATAGTTAGCCCTCGTACACACGGGGGGGGGGGTTTTTTAGCGCACTGGATTTTCAACGCGCTTTCCGCCGAGAGTTGAAAATCCAAGAATGTGTTTTTTTGCTCTGGGTTGCACGCTGTTGGATTCTCAACACTTTCGGCCGTATACAAAACAAGGGGGCCTACTCCGAAGTGCAAAGTGCGAATGTTCGGATCGGACCGACACATGGCCGAACCAAATATTATTGAAAAATGCGAAAAAAGTTCGGTTCGGCTCAGTTGGGTCGGGACCATAGTCAATATTCGAAAGAGTGTAGGAGTGTGGGATCGGAACCGACCGAACCAAATAGTAACTTCGTAGCAGGAAACGGCCGAACATTCGGTCGATACTACTCCGGAGTAGACCCCAAGGTTTATCTTTAGACGCAGGTTTAAAGCATCGAGTCATTTTTGAAATTCGAACTATAATCCGACAAATTTAAAAGTTCTTATTACAAAAACTGACGTTATAAGTACCTGAGTCTTAGTTGTTAATTTTGCATTAGGAACTTAAAATTTTTCAAAATACAGTAACTGGCATGAAGGTTTGGGATAGGTCTAAAGTTAAAACTCTTTTTTTTTGTAATAAGACCGCGATAGATAAAAATCAAATGCGCCATACAAATCTTCGCGTTAAAAAATCGCCCGTGTTTACCTGGGCTTAGGATCGTAACCGATAAAATCCTCAAGTTATCATGTGTACTTACCGTGCGTGTCCATGTGGGCGGGCATGCCGTACGGGTGGAAGCTCCTGAACACGTGCCCCACGCGCGAGCAGGGGATCGTCTCCAACGTGCCGCCGCCTGCAGACATACAAGTAGATTAACGAGTATAATACGGCTTTGTAGTATGTCAATCTGCTATACATTGCATTTCCTAAGAAAACATCGAGTCAACCTTGAAGCTTGGATTCCTAAGAAAAGGGTTGCATATCAACTCAACCTACAGCAGTCCACTGCTGAACATAGGGCTCTCCCAAGCTGCGTCACAACACCCTGTCCAAGATAGAGCGACGACCTAAAGAAGGTGGCTGGGACAGACTGGATGCGGAAGGCGGAGGACAGAGTTATCGGCCGTAACATGTCGGTTATCATGAAAATTGGTAATTTTCACCGTGACTTTACCATATCGATAGATACATATATCAAAAAGGTGTGGTCCTATTTGCCAGCCGTACATTTGGGTCGAGTAGGTATTGAAGTTTTGTGTGGAACAGTTGATAATTTTTTTTGCGATTATGTTGTTGGTCCCATGGAGAAAGTTGTTCAGTTTGATGGCATTACCACACCCTTAAATATGAGCACACAATTGATATATACAGTACGACACAAAATGATCCTATTTGCCGATGATAGCACAGCTGTTATAAAATGTAATAATGTGACAACTTAACAAAATGATATTAATAAATCCCTTCTTAATATCATCCATTGGATGAATAATAATAATCTCGTAATTCATCTAAATAAAACTAAGGTGATGCACTGTCATCAACGGCAACCACATCCAAATATTGGTGTAACTTATAATAACCATAAAATAGAAGAAGTTACTAATGCTAAGTTTTTAGGTATTACCATCGACAGTAAGCTTGCTTGGAAACCCATGGTAGAAGAACTTTGTAAACGCCTCAGTAAATCTGCTTATGCACTCTTTCAGTTATCAAAAAAGGAGGTAAATAAAGATACGTTACTGGTAGCGTACCATGGACTTGTAGCTTCTGTGTTGCGATATGGCGTAATTTTTTGGGGGCAGTCGACTGACCTTGAGCTTATATTTAGGATGCAGAAAAGATGTGTCAGAGCAATGTGTAATATAAAAACAATGGATAGCTGTAGACCATATTTTAAGTCTTTAAAAATACTGACCCTTCTAGCATTATTCATTTTGCGTTGTTTGTGAAAAGAAACACAATTATTTGAAAAAATTACTTTCGCTAGAAAAGCTCCATTACGTGCCCAATATGTACATAAACTACGTCATCAAAAATGTAAGACCGCATTGGGCGAAAAAGATTTTTTTGGTATGGCACCTAAAGTGTTTAATAAAATTTCTGATGACATAAAAAACATGACATTATTTATAGGTTTAAAAAAGCTGTTACTAAATTACTAATACTGTAGACGAATTTTTGAACGACCAATTATTATAATAAGGCATTTTTACCCTTTGATAATAAGTACTATGACTATTAATTGATTTTATTGTTTTTGATGTTTTTTTTTTCTCTTTTCTGTTCATGTATTTAATTAATTTAAAATATTATTTTTCTGAGTCACATAATGTAATGACACCTAATGTGTCACTTATACATTTGTATGTCTTAATAATACGACAAAACAGCGCACCTATTTATGTAAACACCTATGTTTCACAAATAAACTGATTGAATGACCGCAGTATATGAACGGTCGTCATAGCCCGCTTGGATTGGTTTATTAGGAAAGCCATGCTTAGCTTTGTTACCATGCAGAGTAAGCATGCTCAAGTAGCAGTGGGCTGGCCATGTTTGTCGAAGGACCGATGGCCGTTTGAGCAGACGACTTGGAGTCCAGGAGTGGAGACCGCGGATCGACAAGCGTAGCGTAGGACGCCCGCAGCTAGATGGACAGAGGAATTCAAAAAGGTGGCTGGGACAGACTGGATGCGGAAGGCAGAGGACAGGGTGTTGTGGCGCGGCATGGGAGGAGCCTATGTCCAGCAGTGGACTGCGACAGGCTGAGTTGATAGATTGACATAGCGTTGTTAGGCTGAAAATACGCCGAAGTCGGCGTAACATTATCAGTAAACTATAGTATACTAACACTGCCAAATCCTGAAGCTCATCTCGAGGTTCTCGCCGCCCCAGCCACCCATCTGCTCGTCGTAGGCGCCGAGCTCCCAGAAGTACGAGCGACTGATCGCGAACAGACCGCCCGCCATCGTCGGCGACCTGCGAAGAAGGTTCAGTTGTCACCTATGATAGCGCAAAGGCAAATTAGTTCGGCGTAGATGGCGCCACGTGCTTGTTACTTTAATTAAATAAATAAATTCACTGGAACCTTTAGTGATATATGATTTTACTAGCTTCTGCCCGCGGCTTCGCCCGCGTGGATGTCGGAAATTATCCCACGGGAACGTGCTAACAGGATAAAATGTATGTGCTTCCCCAGGATGCCATCTATCTCTACGCCAAATCAGAAGTTCAGTGGTTTAGGCGTGAAAATGTAACATACAGTTTCAATTTCAAATCCTCCCCTTAAAAACTGAATTACCCTTTTTTGTCCCGTCAGTGGTAAATTTTCGACAACTTTACATACTTATTATTAATTATTTTCTGTCAAAACTATCAATACTGAGTTTCGAGTTACTCGGACCGCGCATTCAATTTCTTCCACACAAACCTCACACCTCTATATCCCCCTTTGAGGGGTAGTTTTGAAAAACTTATAATGATAAACTTTATTACTTACTTAGGCGAGTATTCTTGAAAATTTTCAAGTTTATTAACCTAATGAAGAAGATTTTTCATATAAACTGTATCCCCGCTTTTCACCCCCACAGGGGTGGAATTTAAAAAAAATCGTTTGAGATGTATTCATAACTTGACTCAAAGATTATTTATACTAATTTTCGAGTTAATCAAGCCATGCAGTAAAATCCTCCCCTGAAAAATTGACTACCCCATTTCAGCCCGTTATGGGTAGATTTTCAAAAAACTTTGATACACATTATTCTTTACTTTCAATATTAGGTATAAATACTGAGTTTCGAGTAAATCGGACTGCGCGCTAAAATTCTTCCATCCAAACTTTGAAACCTCCCAATCCCTTATTAGGGGGTAGTTTAGAAGAAAAAAAAACTGACAATCTTCATAATTTATTTAGATAAGTATTCGTGCCAAGTTTCAAGTTTATTAACTCAAGGAATAAGATTTTTCATACAAACGAATTCCCCCCTTTTCACCCTCTTAGGGGTGGAATTTCGAAAAATCCTTTCTTAGTGGATGCCTACTCTTCACGAAGAACACACTCTCCAAATTTCATGTCTCTAGGACCAGCGGTTTAGGCTGTGCGCTGATCTATCAGTCAGTCAGTCAGTCAGGACTTTGAATTTTATATGTATAGATTTCTGTAAGTAGGTTTGTACAGACACTTTTACACGTCAATCATATTTTTAAAACTAGATGAGGTCGGTGTTTCCTATCTGATTACTCTAAGAAGAAAAGCCGAAACAAATTCAGAGGTCACAGTCTCTTTTAAAGTCCAGACATTATCTTGGTCAGATCATGTGAAGACCATGTAGATTGAAGTGGTAATTGGCTTTATGTAACATCAGCATCACAAAGTAAAATCTTTGTCGCAAGATAGCACTAAGCGTCCTGTCTTGTTGCCAATTGGTAGCTTTTCATTCAAGATGACTTAGATAAGCGACACGTACTCAGCGCTCTCTCGCGGCGAAGCTTGCAGGAAACAACCCCATTCCTGGCAATTGTGGTGGACTATGATGTCACGGCAACACCGAGCTTTATTGAGAATTCTTCTTTAAAAATCATTGTTTATATTACATTGTTGGTATCGCTTAAGACGTTGGCGAATCTAAAAAGTAATGAATACTAACCAAGTCGGCGCTATATCGGAGCCTCGCCTCACCTTCTCTCTGTCAGGCACATCAGTCCATGTGAAATGCCCCATGAAAGAGAACCCCCCAACCTGCGCGAGAACATACATATTAGTATCACACGAAGTATTGGAAGAAAGAGGTTGGTCGCGCTGAGACACTAGCGCCTCTAGCGGTGAACAGGCGTAACTAGGATGACAGAGCGAGCGTTGCGCACATCGATATTTCGAAAAAGACTGTCACACAGGCATGAGTGACAGTAGGTCTATTTTTTTTTCAACAAGCCCCCAGATTTGTAGCAATACTAAAAATGACAGCAGCAGATTCCCGAAAAGCATTTGAAGCGGATTTTAGGTACCCAGGTTGAATATTGAATCTGAAATAGAAAACACTAAAGGCTGAAATTCCGTGTGACATATTTATGAATAAAAGAAAGAAAAAACCACAACACAAGGTAGTCCGCAAGATAGCCAGCTGGTAAAGATAGATTGTTACCATCCTAGGTACGCCTTTATTGCAAGAAGTATATTTTGTAACTATACTTTTCTTACAATTGGACATATAATTTTGTTTTTAAATATTGCAAACTTGTTAGTTCTTACTTCGTTCTTCTTGTTCGTTCTTCTACTTAGTACCCAATTGACTTAACTTAGCATTTCTTATGCCATCATAATTTACTTCTATCATGGTTTTAAGCCCAGTGTAACCCGCGAAATTCAAAATTTCTTACGTTTTTCTATTTGTAAGCCAGTGTCAGGTTGTAAGTTGAACAACATAAGTTGAATGACTATATCTATCAATAGGATTATATTATGAACTTGGAGAATTGTATTATGATTTTTATCATTATAATTCTATAAATAAATATTTGTTACTGCCGCGAATCATATTTAGATCAACATACAACCTGATACTGATATGCAAATTGCAAAAAACGTAAGTGAATTTAACATATACCATTAACCTGAAGCCACTCTGACCGACAGCCTCTCTAAAACCTTGCTGGATGGCTTACATTGTCACACGACCCGAGCTGTTCGTAGCTTCTGTCGATACGACGTAAGAAGAATTGCTAAGTTTCGTCAATGGAGTAATTATAACTATGTACAGAAGGGGAATGAGAAGGTTAAGCACCTTCAGGTCAATTCCGACTTTGTGCTGCCAACATTATGCACGCAAAACCTTCCTTAATTCTTCGACTGTACATGTATGTCTAAATAAGTGATGAAGCGTGAATCAACAACGGTTAGTGATTACAAACGTTAGTATTTACATACAACACCATCACCCGACTCTGTCTACATTCCCAACTCAAGCGTGTCACAGTTATTTGCTTACATACTGATGTTTTTAGAGATATGAAGTTTATTCAGGATTTTCAGTAAAAGATGAAAATACCTAAAATAGAAGAAAATCTTTTACATATTATATGTAATATTATAACGGCGAAATAATTCTCGATTTAAATAAATGAACGAACAGTAACGATGGCTACTAGAAATAAAAATACACTAACAGAATCTCGTTTTTTTATCTATAATTAAGGCTAAGTTCGACTAGCAACACACGCCTAAGTATAGCGTGCGCACATCTTAAGAAAACTTATAAGGAACACGCCGGGCGTGATGGTGGCACAAACCCCGGTGGTCGCCGTTATCCATATTGGACAGGAGCTGTACGAATATTTGGTAAAATGTAAGTTGAAACCATCACCGAGGGTTATTGGGCATCCATAGTTTGTTGGTTAAGTGTGATTCCGAGAGAATAAATGTCTAATGTTGGTAAACTATGACAAGTATGTACGACTGCCGCTGACTGTCAACGACTGCCGACGACTGTCGCCAACTGCCAACAATTGTTGACAACTGCCGACGACTGTCAACGATTGCCGACGACTGTACACTTGCCGACAACTGTCATCGAGTTCCGACATCTGTCAGCGACTGCCGACGACTGTCAGCGACTGCCGACGACTGTCAACGAATGCCGACGACTGACCACAACTGCTGACGACTCCACGGTCGATGATTTCCGACACTTATAATATTTACATTTAACCAACAAACAAACAGGATGTATCGTTTATTATCACAAGCATTGACATTTGTTATAGCTAGAACTCTTTATATTTCCGCATCCAAATTGTTTATTATTTCACTCATATGTTTATCAAGCATTTGTGTTATTTGTTACTGCATTCATCATTATTAGTTGTATTATTGGATTCTTCTGTCTCCGCAAGCATTTCATTCTTGTTATCGTCAGTTCCTGATCCAAGCATTTCAGTTTTAGTATAATTTTCGGCACATGCATCCATTATTTGAACCGGGGCCAGTATTTATGGAGTATTAATGCTATCATGATTTTAGTCCGCAAAAGGGATGGTGCTGCCTGCGTTTTCCCAAATATGTTGTGGTCGGCTTCCATTCTAACTGAATGCAGCTGAATACCAATATTTTACATGGGCGACTGCCTATTTGACCTCCACAACCGAGTTACTGGGTAACACGACACCACTTGGTAAGACTGGTTGTCTGACATTCAGGCTTCTTCCATCTCTCTTTCGCACTGGAAACATGATGACATTAAAACGCCATAATACGGCACCTGAAAAGTATCGGATGCTTCAAACTCGAAGGTGCTCTGGTGGATGACGTCAATGATGGGAGTGATCACGGAGTCTCTCTTGTGCTTGACGCGCTCGAGCAGGGGCCGCATCCAGTCCGTGCCGCCCTCGCAGTGAGCGTCGAGGAAGATGAGCACGTCCCCGCGAGCAACGCGCGCGCCTTTCAGACGAGCGAGCATCAGACCCTGCCTGTAAGATTGTGTTACTGGATGGTGAAGCGGAAGGGTACTAAGGAAATCACCGCTGCAATATCAGAGGCTTCGCAAATACGTTGGCTTTCTAGAGACTTGCAGTCTGATGTGCCTGTAGAGACACCGGCACACACACCACTCACACAGCTGCGCTTGTGTTTACATACGTATTGTGGTAGTACTTCCCCGGACGAGCTCCTTCACAAAGAGCTCTACTACCACGGGCAGTTGGACAATAAAGTATCCAACGTAGATTAAAAAACTGCATTATTGATTACGTCGTTAAACACAAATTCGTCGAGAAAAATATTGCTAAAAGTGACTCTTCTCATTGTAGCAGATTGCACTGCTACAAGGATCTTTCGGCGCTCAAATGATATTGACAGATGGCGCTGTTGGTAAACATTTGTACAATAGTTTTGAAAATGGCGGCGATAGTTCCAATTTTGTTCACGCGCCAAAAGGTCTTGTACATCTATAATTATGTTACTTTAATTCGTCAGTTAAGTTATAAAACTGCTCACAGATTATGATAATCTATGATGAATGATAATTTAACGCGAAGATAAAACACGTACGCGCATATAGTGCCAAATAGGCGCGCGATATTAGCCTTTATAGTAATCAAGTGATCATATACTTCGTATCCGTTTAATTAATGCAATAATAATTGCAATTTCATCAGATTAGCCTGCCTGATTCAAAATCTAAACGTTTTTGCATTTCATTGGGAATGTACACATCTATATATAAACCCATATAAAGAAACACTCAGGTGTATATAAAATCTTAATTTACATAATTTAACTAACACAGATTGCAAATATTGCGTAATCAGTGCATAAATAGTGAAATAAATCAGTGCATAAATAGAAAATATATAACGCCTCTAGTGCTCAATAGCGAAATCATTCATTCAAAATTTTGCCCGTTGGAGCTTCAGTTTGATGATTCTCACTAATAGATGGCATAACTTTCTTCATCAACTAACGACAATCCGCAAAACGACATCTATTGCTGGATAGTGAAACTTAATTACACAACTTAACATCTCAAGGGTATTGAAGACCCACCACAGAGGGCACTACATTTGGGACTTCAGTTTGATGAGGTTCGCTAATAGAGGGCATTACTTTCTTCGTTGATTCACGATAATCCGTTAAACGACGTCTATTGCCGGATAGCAACATCACACAGATATTGAAGTTTAACCATAGAGGGCACTATATTCTATATTCTTCATCGATTACCTATATTTAACACGACATCTGCTGACAAATACGAAAACTTCTTATCAAGTATCCTTTGCGCTGTACTAAATAAGCTACACGACCTAACATAGAGGGCGCATTACGATGGAAGATCTAAATAATGTAACTCATAGAAGACCCTTACAAAAGTGTAAATCACTGGAAAGAATAGATATGAGCACCTCCATAAACTCGTCTTATTCTGACGAATTCCTGAGTAGAAGACTAGACCTTTCTTCACATATAACAGCATTATGCCGAGACGAAATGGACACCGAAATAAATACACTAAAGGCGGAGTTACAATCAACGCAACATGAATTAGAAAATGTTATTCTCGAAAATTTAGAACAGAAGAAACAAATTGCCCACCTATCTCAGGAAGTTGAAATATTGAAACAGATTTGCCGAAGTCCACGAACAACTTCTCGTCAGTCAACCATGCAGAAACTTAATGTCAAGCGACGTCTAACTGAATCATTTGGGGACCCTCTGCTCATGACGCCTAGCTCACCTAGTGTTGAAAAACTTTCTACACACACTTACTCAATGGTTCAACAAACAAAGAATCAAAGCTCAAACCAAATTAATCAAACAACAAATCTGGGTAGTTCTGAGAAAAGTGTTACAGTATCAGTTATGAATCTACAAGACAGTCAAACGTTGGAACGCAGTATAGAACTTCCATGTGCTCAAACTTCACTGAATAACACTAAAAATCAAGTTTTAGATAATTCAAAAGTCTACAACTCAACAGGTGTTCCAAAAATTATCATTTTAGGTGACCAACAAGTACGAGGTTTGGCCAGTAAAATGAAGTTACAGAGGGATGCAAATAAGTGGAATAACGTTTATTCTATATCAGGATTTTCAAACCTAAGCTCAACGAGTTCGCAAATATTATGTAAAATAGATGATTATATAAAAAACTTGCATAACGATGACATAGTAATATTGGGTATAGGTAGCAATGACAAAAACCCTTACAAATTACTATCAGACTTGATTCCAACCCTTCAAAAACTAAAAAATAACCAAGTATTTGTATTAAATATTATTAATAATCCCTATTTGAATGTTCAGTTATTAAATCAAAATATTAAATTGTTCTTGCAAATTTTTCCTAACTGTAAGTTCATTGATACAACTGAGAATATATATAATTATAACAGTTATAATTACATATCGAAGACAATGCTATGTTATAAACTAAATATAGAAATTGATAACATTAACTTAAGGAGAATTATGGACACAGCCAATACATTGAAACATACTTACACTTCATCGAACTCAAACATAAATAGTATCCACGTAAACAAAAAAGGAACAATCCCCTACTATTTTAAGTTACAAAAAAGAGCCCCTCTTCAGCCATTAAATGCCAGTGAAGCTACTGCAATTATACCGAACCCTAATGTACCTAGTAAGACCACATTTTTTCGAATCTAAACGTAAATGTACACTTTTTCACCAAAACATCGCTGGCATTTTAAATAAAACAGATTTACTAGAAATTACTCTACAAGAACTGCATGAAAGGGGTACAAATATTGATGTCTTATGTTTTTCAGAAACTTTCATAAAAAGAGGATCAGAAAGCAACTTAATACTAAAAAATTACAAGCTAGTATCATCTTTTTCTAGACCTGACCAAAGGCGAGGCGGAACATGCATTATGGTTAAAAAGGACCTCGAATGTAAACATATCCCTAAATTAGTTGCACCATTATTATATGATTTCGAATATTGTGCAATAGAAATTATCACTCTTAAAGTCATTGTCATTTGTATTTACCGTACTCCAAATTCAAACTTAAGTTTGTTTTTGAAAAACCTAGAGGATATTTTAAGGAAAATAACAAAACGAAATAAAAATAACATAATACTATGCGGTGATTGGAACATTGACGCGTTAAAGCGTAATAATAATTATAAAGAACTAGAACTTATCTTACATAACCATAATATCTCCAACCATATAAATAAACCAACAAGAAAATCATCATGTATAGATCTCATCGCAAGCGATATACCTAATGTTCAGCCTCAAGTACATATCCTTGCATTATCTGACCATGAGACAGGTCAGTCCATTAGCTTCGATTCGTCTGTAGATACTGCAAAATGCAGAAAACAATTTTGGTTTGAAAAGAGAAGAGATCTAAGTCAAAACAACATTGAAAAGTTCATATCATGCATATCATCTCTTTCATTTTCAGAAATATACGAATCTGATGATACTGATCTAGCATTTAATCACTTTCATGATACACTATCCCTATTTTACGATCTCTGTTTTCCCATCCTAAGAGTAAAAATTACGAACAAACCAGTAAAAACTAAATGGATAACAAAAGGAATAAAAAGATGTTGCGTCAGGAAAAGAAGTATGTATTTAAAATATAGGCTATTAAATTCTAACAAAACCCTACACCTAAACCACTACCAAAATTACACTAGAATATTGAGACGATGTATATTACATGCTCAGAAAATTGATAACACTCGCTATATACTTCAATCGAACAATACATGTAAAGCCGCCTGGGATATAATAAAAAAGAATAGTTCAGATACCGATAGTAACGCCGAAATTTCTTCCATTACAATCGATCAGTGCACATACACTGATGGCGACAAAATAGCAAACCAATTTAATGACTTTTTTATCAACATGACAAACAAAACAAAAATCCATAATTCTGAAACACCAATTGACTATAAACATACCATCACTGACATATCAGATAGCATCTTTTTGACTCCAACTGAGGAAAATTCTGTGTATAAAGCTATTCATTCCTTAAATTCAACTAACTCAACTGGCTATGACAACATTACTACAAAGATTCTTAAGCGTTGCTCTAAATATATATCTCGCCCACTGGCCCACATTATTAATTTATCATTTTTTCAAGGTTTATTCCCCACCAAACTAAAGTTTTCTATTGTTAAACCATTATATAAAAAAGGAGATAAAAATGATATGAACAATTATCGTCCTATTACTCTAATACCCATAATTTCAAAGATTTTTGAAAGAATTATGTACGATAGATTACACTCCTTTATAATAAAACACGCAATTTTAAAGGAGGAACAATTTGGTTTCAGGAAGGGTAAATCAACAACTCTCGCATGTTTTTCTCTCATGAAAAAGATTACATCAAGTCTTAACGAAAAAAGGTCAATAGCATCAATATTTCTTGATATGTCAAAAGCTTTTGACTTCGTAGATCACAAACTGCTTCTCTACAAATTGAATCGCTATGGTATTAGGGGAAATGCATTAAACTGGATAAAAACATATCTGTTTAATCGCCAGCAATGTGTAGAAATATCTAGACGTAATATATCAGAAAAAAATATATTTAGATCTACCTATCGTCAAAACTCCTGTGGGGTTCCCCAGGGCAGTATATTAGGACCCTTTTTGTTTTTATTATATATTAATGATTTGCCCAACGTGACCCCATATTCATGCATTCTGTACGCCGACGATACTACTCTTAGTATTGAACTCACTGATAAAAATATCGCCAAATACGAAAAAGAGATAAATGACACACTAAACAAAATAATAGATTGGTTAAAAGACAACAATTTACATGTCAATATCGGTAAAACTAAACTTATACAGTTCCAAACTTATAATAGCAAACATCACGGATTAAAAATAAGATATGCAAGTGACACTATAGAAGAGGTTAAAAGTGCTACTTTTTTAGGTATAACTTTAGATAAATTTTGCAACTGGAAAGAACATATTGAAAAATTATGCACTAAGCTGCAAAGATTCGTATTTGTTTTAGGTAGAATAACTCGTGTAGCTGGTATCAATGCAGCACTTTATGCTTATCATGGTTACGTAGCATCAATTCTACGCTACGGTATTATCATATGGGGCAATTCTGTGGATTTTATTAAGGCATTTCGAGCCCAAAAAAAGTGTATTCGATCAATAACCAAAGCCCAACCATTAGACAGCTGTGTCCCACTCTTTAAAAGTTTAAAAATATTGCCACTCCCATCTTTATATATATTCGAACTTTGTATCTTTGTGCGTAAAAACATGGGTTTATTTAAATTACGTAATGATGTTGTGGTAAGAAAAAGCAGAGATCTCCACCAATTATATGTACCTCAACAACGAATTAAACTATTCTCCAATAATGTTTACTGTATGGCAATTCGTATTTATAATAAATTACCTAATGTTTTCAAAGATCTTAATTTCATGACTTTTAAAAAGAAATTATTTGACTTCCTATTATCTAAGTGTTATTACTCAACAGATGAGTTTTTAAATGAAAAGTTTGACTCTAAATTTAAATTGGACGACGAATTGCCCTTACATTCGTAATGATTGAATTTAATTTGATAACTGTGACATTGTATTGAATAATTCCTAACACTGTATTTGATTAATTTCTGACATTATATTTAGTATTCCTTGACATTATATTTAGATTGCCTGGACATTGTATTTAATAATTCCTGACATATTTAGTATACCGTTAAATTGTATTTAATAACTCTTGACATTCTTATTAGTATGCGTTGACATTGTATACAATAATCCCTCCAAATTGTATTTAATATCAGATAATGTTTACCTAGGTTTGCCAATTCATTTTGATTTCATTTAAATTTTTGAAAATATTTGTACGCTGGAAACAGCAGAATATTTTGGACGTAGAATTGTAGTAACACCTTGTAACAACAATATTCTAACAAATAAACTTATTATTATTATATTATTATTATAATCGTGTACCCAACAAACCACGCAAACAAATTATATGTACACGTACACACCAAACAGAAAGAATTAATGGAATACTTGTACACGTAATTGAAAACAAAATCAACATAGGCGTCACTGCTGATCATAATTAAAAAAGTAATAGAAATAATTCCATCGATGCAACGTTGGATTATGAAGAGAAAATGTAAGTAGAAGAAGTCCTAGGAATCTAACGGAGAATTGTCTTTCATTGAGCCGATGATCTATTATTATATTATGACCGAGAAAACGATGTAATGGTGGATACTATTGCACCATTTGTCAGAAAACAACATTTTAAATCAATCAAAGAGAACCATGAAAAATAAGATGTTTTAAGAACTCTAAACGAGGAGAAATGGAAAAAACCGATTGAACGTTACCCATAATTTTGATATCTAAAAGAATAAAGGAGTGTGCTTCAGAAATGTAATTTGTGCGCCGCAAAAACTCGTGAATTTTCTGCCTTGTCTTGAATAGACCGGCTGTTGCCTGTTTCAGTTTGTTGCAAACCGAAAATGGCAACAACCGGTCTAAAAATTTTACCGTCAAAACTTAGATGAAGTGAGCAGTCACTCCACCTGATACTAAGGATTGACACTATTGATAGCTCAAATTCAACTAAGTTTTTACGGTGAGATTTTTACAGAATACATAGACGAGAACATTGAAAGCATCTAAGCAAGCCTCATTTATTTACGAGAGCATCAGAACCATCCAGCGAGATTGTGATAAAAAAAGCACAATCATTTCTTGACACCTAAATCCCCATATAGGTACATATAACCCCAAATATAAATAGAATAAAAAGATCTTGCCGTTATATACGTTACTTATCACGAGCTTTGACTTGGCAATGTTCCCGTCTCTATTCTGCACTTGTAGTTTGACATTTGTGCGACAGAGACAGGAATAACGCTTAGCGAAAGTATGTGCTAAGTAACGATTATAGATCTCACAAACTAGACGTGTGCCAACGAAACTATTGCTGAACAAAACAGCCAAAGTCAATATCAACAAACACTACCAGGATATTATGAGCAGTGGAAGACGTTGAAGTGTTTTAGCAGGAATGTTCTAATATTGTTTTTTGAAAACATCGCGGCATCGTAAGGAAACCGGCATGTTTTAAAACCAAAAGTTCAACATGTCCGCGTGGTGGATTACGGTGCAATCCCTCCCACAGAGGGGAGGCCTGAGTTCCAGCAACATTAAAGGCTGATCATGCTAACATTATTTGTTATTGCCCAAGTTTACAATAATATCATAGAACGAGAACGGTTTTTGCCTCTAGAATCTAGATCAGTTGCACGAACATCTAGAGTCTAGATGTAAGATTGTTCGTGCAACTAATGCCCGTTTTCACTAACACTAGGCGACACCTCAAATGAATATCTAAATAAAAGTAAGCTGTTGGAATTTCAAGTTTCGGCGCTGAGCCGAAAGTCTTTCAATCATATTTGCACTAGGTATATATGTGCTTCTTTTAATGAAACACGAAAGTATCAACCTGATTAACCTGATTTTCGATCAGGTAGTCGACAGTAATCCTACCAGATAGTAGTAGTTAAATATAATAAGAATGAGTTAAGACGCAAATCTGGATGAGACCCGCACAGACCAGGGGAGCATGGCACAAAAGGGAGGATGCCTATACTCAATAGTGGCTGGAACAAGGCTGCCGATGATGATGATAAAGACGCAAATGAATTCCTAAACGCTTACGAAAATTTCAAAAAGCTAGGAAAAGATTTAGGCTGCGGAAGATTGCATTTGAAATAAGATAATTGTAACAAAATCAGCTCCTAATATGACATTTCAGAAAAAAAGGAATATGTCAAGTCCCCCTTTTACAAAATAAAAACCAGAAACGCAACTCAAAGAAAGTTAATTTGATAATGTTGGCGCGAACGGTAAAGTGCAGATAACAGCAACACGCGTGCAAATATAAACATAGCGCGCGACTACGGGTATGATGTGGCAAACATTGGACTACCAGGTGTGTGGCAAGTATTTGGCTAGAGGATGTTGGTGACAATACAAATGTTTTGGTTGTACAAGGCCAGATAAAGCACTGGATGGAAGAATCATCCCAAATTTCGAAGCGCCCAAACGGTTCAATCGGCAATAAATATGAATTTGTTTTGCAAAATCAATCACCAGTACTCGTATTTATCAACGGAACCACAGTTGATGTGAATTAATCATCCTAGTAACAAAAAAAACATTATATTCTTATCAATTTTCAATCAAAATTTGAAAAACCTTGGGGTTATACGATAGACTAAAGCGATATGAATCGATATTTTCATTTATTTATCGCTTCTTTACCTTTGAAGTCAATTACAATTACGTTCATTTACAACTAACAAAGTACTGTGATTGCCATGAGGCATAGTTAATTGATTTTAAGCACAGTTTTATGTATAAACCTCCCGTGCGTCTTAACCATCGGCACAGCATAAATTTTCAGCTGGCACTCGAAATATTCTCAATTTTGACGACCACGAATAATGACGTAAAGGTTCCTGAACATACCAATATTTGCCACAACGCCCTTAAAATTAACCTGAAAAATGCTGGGGTCGAGCACGCTGTAGTAGAAATTGTTGGCCTCGATGACGTCAATGATGGGGACGACGACGGCGTGAGGGTAGTCCTTGATGGTCTGGAGGAGAGGGCGCATCCAGTCGGGCTGGGCCTCACAGTGCGAGTCCAGGAACACGACCACGTCGCCCACGGCATACCTCGCGCCCGCCAGCCGCGCTCGCGTGAGCCCCACGCTGTAGTAACGACACAAGTCAATGGCATCAGTGTCGCGCCAACCGAGTTACAGGGGAAGTAGACATCAGAGTCGGAATTTTAATTATTCCAACAAAATGATATGTGTAACCGAATAGTTCTGATAAAATGTTTAGGTTATATCGGTCGAATATGATGTACGATTATAAGTAGGTAAGTATATAAATCTTAATTATAGACATTTGGGGGATACCAATTAATTGAGATTTAAGTAAGTAATGGCTATCTAATAAAGCTAGTATCAAAGTCGTACAGTTACGGTCAGAAAATGTTATTTACGTCTTTGCGTTTTTTTAATATATCTGGTAATAAGTAAGTATATTAAGACTGTTTCGCGACATATCCGAAGAAGAGCCACCAGGAAGAACAATACTCGTAATTGTTATATCACAAAGAAACATCGATTATCTTTAACAACACGACACTATTTAGAATTTCAAACGAAATGAGCACATTACAAATATCTCCGCATTAGATTCTCAACTTAATCACAATTGGCATAAAGTTTAAACACCTATTTCTACCTCATCGCTTTCATAGCTCAGAGCGAACAAGAAGTTTTCTTGGGAGATAACATCAATGGCTGGGACGACTACAGCATCTCTTTTGTTCTGAACTCGTTGGATGAGTGGCCTGAGCCAATCAGCAACAGTCTCCGTGTGTGAGTCGAGGAAGACCAGGACATCGCCGGTGGCGACCGCGGCGCCTTCCAGCCGAGCTCGGATCAGCCCTGTTCTGATTGAACAACTTAGTGATACTCTTGGAGATATAATATTTCGATAATTATACTAAACATTTTTGTTTCGATGGCCCATATCTTCATAACCAGACAAGGCTGAAATACCTCATATGCCTACAACTAACCGGCACCCATAACCCTCAAACCGTAACTCGCAGCAACGCTACTGGACGGCAGAAATAAGCATGGTGGTAGTACAGTATGTCCCCGGAAACAAAAACATTTTTTCAGAAGTATTACGCAACCGCTGAAGGACGCAAATATTCGCAAAAAATCTTTTAAATTCAAGTGTTCCGATTTTACAACAGCATTTGACTTTTTTAAACATGACTACATTCTAGATAGATTAATAAAATCGAAAATATTTTGTTAATTAAGTATATGTTTTTTTCAGCAAATAGCCGTAGTCGGATTAACATTGTAAGCATAAGAAACAAATTGAAAATGAATGGCAAAAGTAATTCAATTATTTTATATGGGGTCCCACAGGGTTTTATTCTGGGACCAATACTGACATGTGACTTGTCATATAAGGAGTGACAAAGAAGAATTATTGATACAGTCAGTCACAGGGAAACACAGAACAATAACCTTTCACAAAAGGATAGTAGAGACATTGGAGTGATCACCGCATTAGATTTTCAACTTAATAACACGAGGCATAAGGTACAAACTAACTCTTTAGTCTACCTCATTGCTTGCAGAAGCTTGTGCGAATAAGAAGGTCTGTTCGTTGATTGGGTCAATGTTTGGGACGACCACCGCATTCTTTTTGAATTTTATTCGATGGAGGAGCGGTCTCAGCCAATCAGTGTCACCCTCCGAGTGTGCGTCGAGGAACACCAGGACATCGCCAGTTGCAACTTTGGCGCCTTCCAGCCGAGCTCTGATCAGCCCTGTACTAGGTACCACAAGTTTATTTTTAGAACATCAAGAACTTAGTTCTTTTTCTATAATATGTTTGGCTTCTAATAAGAGATTCGAAGTCTACAGAAAGATGATCCTACATACTTAAACTAAGATTATATAAAGTGTAGACTTAACTCAAACTAAGTACAGTAGACGTTTCATAAGATTATGAACATTATTCGTATTTCGGTCTTCTTCTTCTTCGTGTCGCTGCACGATTGAATTTTAAATCTTGTTGGCCCAAAACTTTGCCACTACCACGGCGTCGTCAGTGTTCGGTAATATTTATGTTCGTATGAAATGCTTACTGTACTTAGGTCAAGTACAGTCTAAGTACAGCCCTATAAAATATCTAAGCCTAAGAATTGGTACAAAAATCTGTTGTTATTGTTACAATATTATTTCTTACTGTAATAGTTTTGTGCAACGCAGATCGATATTTCAGCCTACAAACTGCATAGCCGTAACACGGCAGCTACCTCATCATCCTCACTAGTATCTTCAAGCATTAGGTTAGTATTCTCAAGTCTCAATGTCAGGTATGACGACGAGTTTCATTTCGTTTAATGATACAGTGCATAGTTTTTTTTAGATATATGTAGGTAACCTTTATTTTGCACTATTGTCAAAATAGTAATATTTAGTAAACATTCGTACGACACTTATATGTACGCACGGCTACACATCAAGCTATACACACTGACTTTTGTTTGTACGAAAAACCTATACAATGCGAAGTCAGCTAAAACTGGAAATGCTTGATGTGTGAGTACAGTCGACTGGTCTAAACATTAAACATAGCATGCGACATACTGTCCTCAATGTTGAACCTCTGAACCAAGTCTAACTGAAGGGTTTCAAATGACCGCGGGAGACGCTCCGGGCGTCGGGAGCCGCGTGACGACTCCCGGCCACCGTAGGCGCGGGCCTGCGGGCGGTGAGTAATGGGTAACTCACCGTCCGATCAGGACCAGGCCCGTGCCGGAGGGCGTGTATGTGTTCCACGCGCGCCTCAAAGAGATGTCAGCATAAGTGACGGGGCCCAATAGGGCCGAAGCCTGCCAGGGTAGCGGGATCGTCCGAAAGGGTTACCGCTGCCCTGGAACATAAAGGGCTAAGGAAGGAACACGGGTAGGTTTTAGTCAGTAAGAGTCTGTAACTCCCTCCTGCTCCACCCAGAGCGGGAGGAGTCATTTGATGATTTCCCATACTCAAAAAAAAAAAAAATGAATGGGTTTCAAATGAAAATCGAGATTCACAATGTTAGGTAGATGAGGTTGGCGTTTCCTATCTGACTACTCTGAGAAGAAAGGCCAAAACAAACTCAGAGCAAGACCCGATATAATCTTGGTTAGATCATGTGAGGACCATGTAGATGGGTGTCTGAAATGGTCTTTTGAGGAAAGAACCACACAGATTAAGTGGAAAACTTAGGTGAAGTGAGCGCGGAGTGAGCTCTCATTCCAAATAATGCTCGGGATTGACACTACTGACAACTCACATCAAGCTCACTTCACTTGAGTTTTCACGGTGAGATTTTTACAGAATCGACCGGCTGTCCTGAGATGAAGAGACAAATGCCATGCCAATGCCAACTGAAGATAAAATAGACAAAATAGATTACAATTTAACGAAGAATATAAAGGAGCCTACAACTAACATTTGCAACGTATCCGGACGAACTGAGTGTTAGAGACTGTCACACAGGTATGAGTGACAGAGACGACGTGAGACAAAGACGAACCGTTTCTGAAACTCGACGTGCAATATTAACTGCCGCGTACTGTACACGCACAACAAATAAGTAATTAGTAGAAACAACAGTTTAATATTTCGTCACGGTACTGTGGAGGCTTGTCTGCCGAAGACGACCTCGTATGACGCAGGCCGGCTATAATTTATGCGCGGGTGACATTCGAACGTTCAAGCTAATGTCATATATTTTAATTAGGATTTTGGTTTAGAATAGAGAGTTATAATTTAGACAGAAATATGTAAAGACGTTCTTACAATATAATATAAAAGGAGTCACAGTTGTTTGATTCCTCCCGTTACCTCAGAAAGCTCTTCTAGCTCTCTATAGTACAATGTATATAGCTGCTTGCTTTTTGCATAATTAAATATTTTGAAACCGAATGTTTTTTTAAACATGACGATACAAAGCGTATGTCATATTTATTTAGAATAAGGTAAAATTGCAAACATAAAAATTACATTTAGACGACAGGTCATGTCGAGTGTTTTGGTTAAGTCACAACGTACGAGGTATATTCAAATTTCAAGTGCACCACTTCAATAATACGCAATATTATGGACAACGAATACTATATGTATTCCAGAGCAGCGAGGGGGCACGATCTAATTAATGAATGCATATAGAAAGAACATTAGAGAAAAGAAAGAACATTACGCCTGATTTCCCCGAAGGGTTAGGCAGAGATTTACATAGGCTACACCCATATTTCGACAGTTATATTAAAGGCCCATGTAATAGGATGCGTCAACCGTTCACAACTCCAAACTCCGGGCTGCTACTGAGAAATTCCTGAGCACCTAACTGCACTTTGCCTTTTGAAATTAAGCAATCGAACGATCACGAATTTGCCAGCAATGCACGTTTGTTTACACGGCCGCGAGCCGGCAGTAAGCTATAAACATGATTGCTGATTAATAGAAGTGTTGATTTTTTTCAGGTTTTTCAAGATTAAACACTGATTAGGCTACACTAGGCTGTAATACGAATCTTAAACGAAAGTTTGGAGTTATGAGCACTGCTATGAGTGCTGCGTAAGGCGATTTGATCTAAGATGACCAAAATAGGACGATGGAATAACAGAACTAAAAGAGTCAAAAGCAGATATAAAAGGCGGGCCCAGGGTTTGGGCCTAAGCAGACTATACGTTTGGTATCGGTGACTGACAGCGATGTTGCATTCTGTTTTGGCGACTCTCTGCGTCCGATTGCTGTATCGAAATCGCTTGTTTTAGCTATTGCTCCGATGTTATTTTGCCTGCATTGCATTTTGCCCAGTTTTTATCAATTGCTTGCTATACAATTGGAAGTCCGTTGGAAACTCAAATAGAGTACAGCAAAATCGAAAAAATATAATACAGCTGATGAATTGAACGAAATATTTATAAAAATTGTGACAAATACGTATTCAATTCCTTTTTCAATATGAATAACATACGTTTTTACATATTCTATTTATTTATTCTTCAGAACGCTTACAATCTAATATCGATTTAGGTAAATATGAACCTTTAGCTTATTATATTTAAAAAGAACACTCGCCGACCTATGTAGTGCGTACAACAAGTATACACATTCAATTTCAACACAGTTAGTTGTTTTTTTGCACTAGATTTACTCGTAACATCAATAACAATAAAAATATCGTTTTAATCTTATGCAAAATAAGTGTAAGAAAACATGAAATGTTAAAGGAAGAATAAAGTCAGACATACGTAAAAGAGGATTCAGAAGTAGAACATAACATCACGGCTGTGATCCCCGGAGGGTTAGGCAGAGGTGCACCTATAATACAGCCACACTTCGCCAGTTATGTTTGATTCCCATTTAAAAGGGGGCGAACCTATTAAAGCAGTAGAACAAGTATGAATGAAGAACAAGGCATCAACGAAATGGGGTGACTCACCGAATTCTACGGAGTTAATTCTATCAACATACTTACTAATCTTTACTTCAAATTTACTGTGACTGGCATCTGCTAACTAAATGACATGATTGTCCCCAAAAACTACGATACTATCAACTCGATACTAACACACGTTCAGAATCTAAATTACTGTATTACACTTTCCACTGCGACTGTTCTACCGTGATTGATTTTGTTAATGCTATCTAAACGACAGTGGATGCTGAATAACGCGTGACACTTGCAACTAACCGAGATGCAGGAGATCTCTTATCAACGCACAGAACGAAAAAAGCGTAGTTCCCTATGGAGATGAAGAGCGGGGTGGTTGCGTAACACACTAACAGTAGCAATGGCTTTCATTTTGACAGTTCAATAACATTCATTGCGTTATTTACGTTGTTGAGCAGACAAATTTTTCAAACATGTGAAGCAATATCCTTCAAAATGATTCAAACTGTGATTGAAACGCAATAAGGATGCGGACAAGAAACTCCATAGTTAAAAATGTCGGACTGGCCACAGATACTCGTTTGATAAATGTTTGTTCTCATTTGTCAGCAAATCTGTGCCCAGCACCCCAATTGCATAACACTCTTTCTATGACAATGCGAAGGATATTGGGGGAAATTCATATTTTCGAAAAAAATCATCGGGATGACGACAGAAATAACGAAATAAATTGTCATAATTAGTAGTGTTAGGAGTGCTAGAGTGTTACGCAACAACCTCGCTGGGTTGCCAACGTTCTTGTGTCGTACGCGCATTGTAACAGATCCCCCACCTGATGTGTCCCGAATCACCTCGAATTCACTAATGTGTCCAGGTTCATACTTAAGGTCGCCCTGCTCTATCACGTCTATGAGAGGAGTCACGACGTGCTTCTTGTCTTGCTTGATGCGGTGGAGGAGCGGACGCAGCCAGTCTTCCAAAGCTTCACAATGGGAATCCAGGAAGATCATGACGTCACCGACAGCATACCGGGCGCCTGCCATCCTGGCTTGGGTCAAACCTATCCTGGGAGTTGTAGGACGTTTTAGTGAAACGCGAATGACTGGACTTAGTGAAGGGATAGTATCAGATGTCGCTTGTTGGTTCATGTGGATAATGTATGATAATAATGATGGCTTGTCTTTTAACCCGACTGCGCGACGCAACAGCCTATGTATGTCATCAACTGCCTAACCTTTTCCCAATTATGTTGGGGTCGGCTCCCAGTCTAACCGGATGCAGCTGAATACCAGTATTTTACATGGAGCTACTGCCTATTTCACCTCCACAACCCAGTTACTGGATAATACGATACCCCTTGGTAAGACTGGTTGTTTGACTTTTGGGCTTCTAACGACCCGTAACGACTATTAAAGATCCACGAATGACAGCCGGGACCAATGGCTTAACGTGCTTTCCGAGGTACGGAGGGGTCTTGGTATGTAGATGATCACCCATCCACGGACCTACCGCGGCAAGCATAGCTTATCCTGATCGATCGACTCGAGCGGCTGTTATTACTTAGCGCCGAGCCCCTAGGCGTTTATCAGACTATGTATGCATATTTGTTCCTGTGGCGCTCAACAGACCAACGAGTAGGCCGATTGTATGATTGTTACGTCAATCGATCTGTTTTAATCTTGTGAGTGTCACTAAACACATGACAGTAATCGACATTCAATACGGCGACAACCAGACGCCATATTACGAAAAATTAAAAAAAATGACAGCCGACCAACTATGTCTAGTGGGGTATCATTGAATAGGTTTTTGAAAATCATCTTTAGGTTCCTCTAACCATTTTTCATTTTGAATGACCATTTTTAACTACGGGTCGCGGGACACTATATTTTCTTGGTGTGCATATTCTCTTAGCAAGGATTTCCCGCCCATTTCTCCGTACCGTGCTATGCTCATGTACTAATGTAACATAGTAATTCTCCTAACTCTTTGTTTATATTTGCTTTTTAAGAATTTGAGATAATTTTCAAGTTACGGAACAACAAACTGAATGTCATACCTCACAAAGTTCAAATTCCAATGCAACCAAAAACTTATTAGGACCTTTGTGTTACAAATGGTCATTCAAAAATCAACTTAAGTAGAAAGATTATGCTATGATTATGATTTGCTGCTTTATGTGTTATATTTGTTATATATTGATGTTTGTGCTGATAGCGTCACCTGACCATCGTCTACACTCCGCTGGCTCCTAACATAATACTCTAATTATGAAGTTTCCTGTTTAATCAAGGACAAAATAAGTACACATTAAGTCAATTTCATAACCCTTTTTTTGCTTAATTGCCCATGAACATTGTGCTATATTAAACATTTTTATCCGTCAATACTTATCTACTAATAAGGCGAGCATAATTTTTAAAATATATTAGCTCAGGTACGCACGGGCGTATTTTTATCGCGCCGAAAGTTGATAATCCAACAGTGTGTTTTTTTGACGCGCTGGGATGCACTCTGTTGGATTTTCAATCTCTGGCTCAATACATTTTTCGTCGGTTATCAAAAAAAATCTGCTGCTTTATAGAAAAGTGTAATTTTGATCGCGTGGTTACGCGATCAAAATGTATGGAAGCATAATGTTATTTTTAATAACCGACGAAAAACTTCATCATGTACTGAATCCATGGTAACAGATGGCGCGTCGATGTCCCCCCCCCCACCCTGAATATTTTAACTATCCAAGCTTCCTTTTCAAACTTTAAAGGAATATTAATTATTTATTATTGAAAACAGTTCGATTATCCAATCGCGTATGAATAAGTGAGGTAATCGTTTGTCGCGTGCCGATTTCTATGTAGTGTTGATATAAGAAACGCTAACACAAGGGACAGATATAAAAACCAATAAAAAAATAAACATACACAAGAGTGGTGTTCAGGATATAGTGCATGCATTTGTCAAAAAATTCAGGTCAGTGTATATTATTTCCAATTGAGGTAGTTTAGGAGAATATTCTGTAGTCTGTCGTACAGTATGTAGTTGTACAGAGATAATCAACCTGCTTAGTACGCGGGATTGAAACCGTGAGTATAATTCTGACAGTGTAGATCACCCTGTATAGTTCCGAAAAAATAGATAATTCTGTATAATTCGGAAAGATTAGATCAACCTGTATAATTCGGAAAGATTCGATCAATTTGTATCACTTACAAAGTACTAAATCACCCTGTATTACGTAAGGGGGCGTCCATTAATTACGTGAGGTGTTCTAGGGGGGAGGGGGTCAAGACGAATCTCATCTGCGCACAAAATACCTCACGTAATTAATGGACGCCCCCTAATGGATCTAGACCTCCCTGTAAATTTCACAAAGATTGTTCCTGTAAAAAATCAGCCTCCCTCCTAGAAAGATCATGTACGAGTATTGTGCTTGTCAATCCTGTATAGTGAATGGAATACTAATTAAATTAGGACATCAAATAAGGCAGTTATTTCATAATAAAGTTAAGGGACTCAACTCATTTGTATGAAACAGCTTCAAAAGAGCTTTCACGAATGGCGACACATAGACCTACCCAAATTGTATAGAAACAGCAGAAGTTCTTCCAAGACGTGTTGCTGGACAGGTCGCTGCGCTACGTCTTCTCCGCTAAACACTAGGACGTGATGAAGGACGGACGTGCCGGGGGACTGTTTTGTATCTTTTGAAGTTCAAAGTATGCTGAATTTGAATTAATGAATTTAAGGGGAGATTAACAGAGCGCACTTTGTTAGCGAAGTCAAAGTGCTGTCTATGAATCTCCACTTCGTGTTTGCCTGTCTGTCCACATTTTTGACCATCAACTTTAAAATTAAATAATGGTTTCTATAGCCATTCTTCCATAAAAATGCGTCCACTCCCCATATTTCCCTATCAATTACAGATGGGCAGTAGTAAACCCAGGAATCGGGGTTAATTGCCCATCTTACTACCAATACTATAGCCTACCGACCGGCAGGCGCAGTATCCGAATGAAGTCGGGCGGCAGGCGCGTGCGCACGTAGTGGCTGCTTGCCCTTCAGCTCGGGAGCTCATCTCTACCAACACTATAACTTACCGGTCAGGCAGGCGCAGTATCCGGATGAGGTCGGGCGGCAGGCGCGTGCGCACGTAGTGGCTGAGCTTGCCTTTCAGCTCGGGCAGCGTGGAGTTGTCGTCCACTAGGATGATCTCCTTCAGGTATACGAGGGAGGAGCTAGGGTCCTGGCCGGGGTAGCCTATAGAAAGGAGGTATGTGTGAGAGAACAGGCTTGTGTAACAATTAGGGTAGGGGGAGGCCGGGCAGGCGTAAGAATAATGTATAGGCTCGTGCAAGAATTATGTAAAACGCAGTCATTCCATGGGGACCTGCGGCGTCGACCGCTCACACCGGCAAAGCTTTCCATTTTGACAGACCCACACATTCTAGATCCAACTAAAATTGATGTCTATTCAAAGTATTACAAGGTTCAAACTCACCCGCAGTAGTGACCCTTCCAGTCTGTCTGTCCACAAAGTTGGCATGCTTGTACCAGGGCTGGTCCCTTCTCGCGCTGTTCACGACGCTCCAGATGGTCCTTACCACCACGGAATAGGGCTCATTGTGGAATATTAGGATGACGGAGGCCGAGGGCAGTTCCGCATCGTAGACCACTCGCTTACACGCTGGGTTGCGGAAGTCTGGGGAAATAATAAGTTTGAATATTGGGAGTTACAAAAAATTGGGTTACATGGTCGCAAGAACCTGGTGGATGCAAGAAGCGCTGAATCGATCGTTGTACCGAAGCTTGGGGAAGCCTATATCCAGCAGTGAACGTCTTTTGGTTGAATGATAACGGCGGCAAGCCAAACATCGTGAATCGAATTACAGACCGAAAACCAATCGCAATCGAAAGTATCGGAAATGTTTGTAATCCAATGAAATATCAACTAAAAACAAACGTACTTAGGTCGATAATTAATGATTTTCACACGGCAATAAACAGTAACACTAGGAATTTTTTTAAATTTCTCGCTTTAAAGGTGGTATCTTTAGAGTTAGTCATGTTATGTTGCATGTGTTAGTTAGGTACCTACTGCTCAAAAAGATAGGTTGCTGAGACTGTTTTATCAAAAAGCCGGACTCTTAGATAAAACTGAGAATTTCCTAATAGAATAACACTGCCCAACCTGGGGACCTAACCTAGGACTCCACGGTCAGCAACAGTGCTTGCGTCCACTATATAACGACAGTCCATATTTTATCACATAGTCTGACATTTTTTGTCTAACTGAACAGACAGCTGTGCTGCTGGGGAGTTTGCTGCGCCACTTCTTAATCATAATCATAATCATTTATTCACAAGAAATGTGGTTACATAGTGGTGGTAAGGTAATTCTAATCCCGTCACATTCTACCATAACAATGGTGCGTAAATAATATGTCAAAGTTGTACAAAATATAATGATTTAAAAAATAATATAAATTGATTAGTAAATTAATGTCAAAATTTATGTCATGAATAAATAATTATTGTATTAAATTAAATAATTGTATGAAAAAGCAAAGAACTAAATTTAAATTCTATTAAAAGTACATTTTGGAATACAGCTAGTCCGTGATACAGAAGTATTTGCAACTTAAATAATAAAATAGGCGATTAATTATCGTTTAATCTGATACTCTTTATTGCACAGGGCCAATTTGGACATTGTCCTTTCTTATTCTTGCTGACATGGCAACACAACACTTGACTTTTAACGCGACTAATAACATTAGATCGCCATCTTCGCCTAACGTCATGTCGTGTCAGAAGTGAAATAGGGATGTCCAATCAATTATAATCGATTGATTGAATTATTATTCGATCGATTATGTTTTCTTTTCTAAAGTGTATTTTTAAAAACCTAATAAGAATACTTTATGTATGCAGTCATACTCCAATTTAAATAGGTAGTAAGATTAATATTATACAGTAATCAAAACTTTTTATTTTGATTATCTAATTCATTTTTTACGACAATTAATACAAAAATAACATTTCTCTTTCGGCGTGAAATAAACCATTGTCATACATACTTGTAATGTTTATATGACAAAGGTGATGTAACAGACAGTTTGAAATAATTTAAGAACACAGTAAATCTTAGTCGAAAAAATCGATTATTGGTGTGGTGTCGTACTACATCCCTAGTTTTGCTGTGAACGTCACGTAGCGTCGTTAGTTTAAATGCATTTTAATTTTGCACTTGCATCCACTTTTTAGAAAAACAACTGCATAGGTACCTAATTATCTAGGTAGGTATTATGGTATTACCTACTTTTCAGTTTCTTAAAAATCACTCAGAGCTATGAAAAATCGTAGGTACCTACATTTAATATTCGTTGTTATGGTTAGATTATAACCTCAAAATCTGATACTTTTTTTGAAATATACCTTTTTTGCAGCTAGTCCGCTACAAATACAAGATCTTTTAGGAATCTACTAATGATAGAGAATACAATTCATAATTATCCGATGCTCTTGGCTCCAGGGCCAACAATGTATGGACGCAGAGCAATGTCCTTTCAACATTAATTAATTACATCATTTTGCTTTATATGTCATAAAATCCTTCAGAGTATAAAAACATTTTTCTGCAAGCCACGCTGTAAGTTTGCCCCTAAACAGAGTAATTTTCAATTCTTTGAAAGTATCTGGTAACTTATTGTATATATCTATCGCCTGCACATAGACATTCTTCTCATAAATGTCCAACCGACACCTAGGTCGGAGAAGTTCAAATTTATATCTATTATGTCTACCCACTTTTTCAGAATATTTACTAAAATACTGTGGATGCAGTTTGACAAAGACACATAGTTCTCTAATGTACATGCAAACCAGTGGTAAAATATGGAACTTTGTAAATAGTGGCCTACAACTGTCTGTAGACCAGGCTCCACATATTGCTCTCACGCATTTCTTTTGTACCCGAAATACTTTTTCAATCTCAACCGAGTTACCCCACATCATTAGACCATAAGAGAGTACCGATGATACGTATCCGTGGTACGCACTAAGTGCCGCCTCCGTTGAAACGGTCTGTCGTAAACGTTTGATAGCATATACGAATCTATCAAGTGTATTGCAAACATATTCTACATGCTTCTTCCAGTTGCAGTGCTTATCAAGCATCAACCCTAAAAATTTTGCAGTGCTTACCTCTTCTATTTTGTTGTTCTTATAATTTATATTTAAATCAATATGTTGTCTTCTATAATTTTGGAACTGTATCATTTGTGTTTTATTCACATTAATTTTTAAATTATTATTACTTAACCATTCAATTGTCTTATTAAGCGTCAAATTTATGTCAGTCTCATATGTGTCTTTATTTTCACACCTGATAACAAGTGTCGTGTCATCTGCGAATAAAATTGTTTTGTGGTGAGTAATATTAGGTAGGTCATTAATGTACATTATAAATAAAAATGGTCCCAATACGCTCCCTTGAGGCACACCAAATCTATTTAGTTTGAAACTCGATCTGCTTGTATTTTTGCCATTGTTTACTATTTTAGCAATTTCGACACACTGATACCTGTCTGTTAAGTAACTCTTTATCCAGTCATTCGCTACTCCTCTAATTCCATATTTTTCTAATTTATAAAGAAGCAGTTTATGATCGACATAATCAAATGCCTTACTCATATCTAAGAATAAGGTCGTTACAGGTATCCTATCATTAATAGATTCAGTAATTGTTTTAATCAGATTGAAGCAGGCTAGTGAAGTGCTACTGTTTTTGCGAAAGCCGTACTGTTCTTGTTTTAGAATTTTTTCATTTTGTACAAAGTCATGTAGTCTTTTTAACATGGCTTTTTCAAAAATTTTTGAGATGACTGGTATAAGGGTAACAGGACGGTAGTTGTTCATATCTGTTGCATCTCCTTTTTTATACAAGGGCTTAACAATCGATTTTTTTAAGCTTGTAGGAAAACGGCCTTGTTGAAAAGACATGTTAATTATAAAACACAAGGGTTCACATATGGATTGTGCACATAGTTTCAGAATCTTTGTATTAATCCCATCGATACCTACGGAGTTAGTATTATTGAGATTATTAATTAGTGTAAATACCTCCAATCGATCTGTCGGGCTTAAAAAAATCGAATTAGAATTATCCATATCCATGGTTTCATTGATGTCACTATTGTTATAATTAAAATCATTCTCATTAGTCAATTTAATATAAAAAGTATTAAATAAATCACATATATTATCTGTAGTTGTGTATAATTGATTATTATATAATATTTTGTCTATTTCTGTATTAGTATTTATGTCTCCAATATTTTGATTTATTATTTCCCAGACTGCTTTGCATTTATTCTTTTTCTCATTTATATATTTATTGTTTTGTAACCGTTTCGACTTATGCATACATTGCTTAAGTATTTTAGAATATATTTTGTAAGAACTAATATTTTTCTTTTTATCAGCTCCCACTTGTTTGCCTTTTAAATAGAGAATTCTTTTTTTTATGCAACACTTTTTTAAGCCTTTTGTCAGCCATGTACCTTTGTTTACTTTATTGCATTTTTTTACTTTAAATTTAGGAAAGCATAAGTCAAAAATCAATGAAAACAGACTATGAAATTCCTGGAAAGCTTCATCTAAGTTAGATTTTTCATAGACATTAGAGAAAGATAATGATGAAATGTAACGGCAGAATTTTTCAACATTTTCCTTGCTAAAATCTCGGACCTCCTCGTACCAAGTGCGCTTCTGACGTTTAATATTGGTCTTTATTGTAAGCGTTTGCCCTGTCTCATGATCTGAGAGTCCTAAGTGATGAATATCTGCTCGGGTTTGTTTTAGATTACTCGCAAACAAGTCAATACACGCCTGTTTTCTGGTAGGTAACTTAATGTGTATTTCTATATTAAAGTTTTTGAATAGGTTTATGAGGTCTAAACCATTTTTGCTTGGCTTGAGCATATCCAAATTCCAATCACCACATAAAACAATTCTTTTTGTTCTATTTGAAAGTTTTAAAAGTAGTTTTTCCATTTTTTCCACGAAGGTGTAAGGATTACTGGTGGGGGTCCTGTACACACATATTACGATAATTTTTTGTGTTAGTAGCTCGATGCCACAGTATTCAAAATGAAAATTACACGCAAAGTCAGCTGTACACGTTAACGATTTGTAGTCAAAATCATTTTTTATCAAAATACAGGAACCTCCTCTTTTTGAGTTGCGTGAGTACGATGTGACCATTTTATAACCTGGTATCTTTAATAAATGTTCCGTACCTTTTTTTATAAATGTCTCAGTAAAACATATTATGTCGATTTCCAAAGATTTTTGTGAAAATTCGTGTAAAGCAAAAATAATGTCCTCGGTTTTATTTATAGCCCCTGCAATATTCTGGTGAAATATAGTTATTTCCGATTCACCTTTAGTCAAGAAAAAACTCGTTTTTGCTTGTATTTTGTAGTGATTGTTGGTCCAATGATACTTTGTCACTAACGTTTACTTGTGCTATTTCCGATGATACTGCCAAATTATATGTCTCATCTAACTTCGGTTGAGTTCGAAAATAGTACGGAATAGTACCCTTTTTTATAGGGTTATGCGCACAATTCCCGTCATCTGGTTTGCTTGTATTACATTCAAACAATTTAGGTGAGTAATTAGTGTCGCTCAAAGTGGGCTGTGTTTTTTTAATTTGTATATTACATTCCAGAAATGCAATTTCTACAAGTAACTTAAAGCTTAACTTTCTAATAAACCTTATCGTATTTGATTTGAATATCTCTGTACAGTTTATTTCAATAAATTGGCAATTACAATGATTTTTCAGTAATAATTTTATATTGTTATTCAAAAATTGTTCGTTTAAACAATGATTATGTTGGACATTTATTACAAATACTTTATGGTGCCTCAATATGTGTAATGAATTACTCAAAGCCGATAACACTTCATAGGGATTTTTATCATTTGAGCCCATTGACAAGATAACTATGTCACCATTATTTAATAACTTACTCAAGTTTTCGCAAGACTTCAACACTTCGTTACTTCTTGCCCCCGGCTTGACGACACCACAAAAGTCGTATTTACACTTAAATTTAAGATGATTGCGGTCATAATCATAAGTCAATTGTGAAGCTAAACTACAAGTTTGTTCGTCTCCTATAATATACAGTTTCTTAGTTTGGCTCCGTGTAGCGCCATCTGTTGGTTGGAATTCCTCTAGAGTTGACGTGCATAATACTGGCTGCGCTGCATTTAATTCTTCCACCCCTACATTTTCCTTTGCGCTTATTCTACCAGTCTCTGTTTGAGGTGTGTTCCATCTTTGCGGATTCAGGATTCGACGGCTAGGTGATAGTTGTGAATGTAGCTTGGGTGTTTCAGTGGGCCCCACTGTTTTGTAGTCGTTTAATGGTGAAAATCGTGATATTCGCATCCTTATATTCGTAAGCTTTTTCAAGTAAGGCGAGGCAGCTCGACGACTCGGAATCATATCGGCCGGGCTGTTGGAGTTTGAACTACTGGCAACATTTTTAAGAAATTTTATTTGTTGTGTTTTTTCCATTAATTCTTTCCGTAGATTAGAGCATTCCAGGTTGAGATGTGCTATCTCCTCATGAGCGCTGGCATTTTCATTTTTGAGGTTTACAACTTGTTGTCGCAACTGCTGAAGCTCAGCCCAATCCATTTCAGTCGTTTCAGGAACACTTTTTGTTGACAAGTCTAGGCCATCATGCAGAGTAGAACTGAGAAATGTGTCATCCAAACAGAACTCTGACACGTTCATGTCGGACTTAGTTCTCCTCATGTGTCTCCTTAGTGTTATGTTGTCACTTTCCATCGTTTAATTTAAAACTTGTGACAGCGCCCTCTATCTTATGCGTCTCAAAAGTTTCTTATCGGGTAGTGGTCTCCCAGTAGTCTTGTTCCCAGCGAAAGCACTGGGAAGTGGTGAAGGACGGGCGTTTTGGGGAACTGTCTTATGTAATTCTAGCTGCGCCCCGCGGTTTCACCCGCATAAGTTTCGATCCCGTGGGAATATCGGGATAAAAAGTATCCTATATGTTAATACTGGTTATAAACCATATGTGTGCCAAATTTCATCCAAACCCGTTCAGTAGTTTTTGCGTGAAAGAGTAACAAACATCCATCCATCCATACAAACTTTCACGTTTATGTGGGTTAAAGTATGAAATTGCCGTTTTATTGTAATATGTAGGTACCTACTTCGAATTGACAGAACCTTCATGGTTTGAGATTTTTGAGTGAAACTTTTTTCAACATGGTACCTATGAAGTTCTTCTTTTAAAAAATGTGCAACATTCGATTATCGACTTTCAGTTGTGTTTTTTTTTGGGAACTAATTTTTTGAGCTGTTATTCAAATATTCGAGATGTTATTATGATCAGTTGAAAAACATATTGAGCAGTTATTTAATTTAATGGCGGTTGATTAATAATTGCGACAGTAAAACGTGGACAGTAATAAAAAAATCAATTAGTCGGTTATTTTAACGGAAACAGCTAGGTTAGGTTAGAACTGTGACCACACAACGCACGAGCCGAGCGAGCGAAGCGAGCGGTGCCGCGGTAGCAGCCGGCGAGTGCCAGAAACATATTTTTGAATACAAAACCAAACATTTTTTTTTACACGTAACCGCTCGTTCAATAATTTTTACCGCCCATTTAATTATTTTCCTGCTCAATTATTATATTCACTGATTCATTTAATTATTTTTTATCACTCATTTTTGTTTACTTTACTGCTTAGTTTTAACTGCTGAACTAGTTATTAAACGTGCCATTTATAATTTTTAACTTACCAAAACCGCTATTTACAACTGCCTCTTTAAATCAGTGACTTTTTTTTTATTCAGCCTAGACAAGTAAGATGGATACTTCAAAAATTCGAGTTATTTTTGAATACGAGTTCCGACGTGGAACGAACGCGGCAGAAACAGTCGCAATATCAATGTTGCGTATGGAGAGGGGACTGCTAATGAATGCACCGTGCGATTTGATTTGAAGAACGAACTACGTGGAAGACCGCCCACACAGGTGAATAACAATGAATTGAAAGAGATGGTGGAAGCCGATCCGAGCCAAACTACCCAGGAATTAGCGGCATGGTTTAACGTTACCTTAATTAACAACAATATTGACTCATTTGCGTCAAATCAATAAAATAAAAAAATATGAGAAATGGGTGCCTCATGATTTGACTGATCTGCAGTAAGAAATGCGTGTTGAAACTTGTGTTGCCATGTTGAATCGATACAGAAATGAAGGAATATTGGATCGAATTGTGACATGTGATGAAAAGTGGATTCTTTACGGTAACCGTAAGCGAAAAATGCAATGGCTGACCCCAGGGCAAACGCCGCAACAGCGTCCTAAAGCAAAGCTTACCAATAGAAAGGTAATGGTAACTGTTTGGTGGTCTCAGCATGGTGTTATTCACTATAGCTTTCTCCGATCCGGTCAAGCAATAACGGCAGATGTCTACTGTGCCGAACTCCGAACAATGATAGCAAAACTAGCAGTAAAACAGCCCCGTCTCATGAATCGATCTTCACCATTATTGCTCCATGATAACGCGAGACCTCATACAGCACGAGAAACCGTCTTAACACAACAGGAACTGCAATTAGAAACCATTCGTCACCCTCCGTATTCGCCAGACCTTGCTCCAACGGACTACCATTTTTTTCGTGATTTGGACAATTTTCTACGTGATAAAAAGTTTTCTTCTCAGGAGGCAGTACAAAATGCTTTCACACAGTTTGTTGAATCTAGATCACGAGAGTTCTATCGCAAAGGCATAAATGACCTTCCTATTAGATGGCAGCAATGTATAGATAATAATGGTAATTATTTTAATTAAATAATTATGTTAAATTAAAAAAAAACGAATACCAATTTTTCAGTACAAATCGGCAATTTCATACTATAACCCCTAATATTAGTAGCATTTACGTTCGAAAAGTGCTGATTCTCAGCCCAATTTAAATAAATGACTTTTGATTTTTTAATTTGAAATGCGTGCACTGACTGGAGACTGGACAGGTCCGCTCAAATCTGTGTAGTTGTCAAAAGACCATTCCAGACATGAATCTGCATGGTCCTCTTATGAGCAGACAATGTCAATCTACATTCTGCCTGCCTTTTTCCAACTATTTTAGGCTCGCCTTCCAGTCTAACCGGAAGCAGCTGAATACCAGTATTTTACATGGAGCGACTGCCTATCTGAGGGGCAATACTCGTAATTTTAGGAACGTTCAGTCTGCTCTCAGTCTCAATCTGTCAAAAATACCGCTAATTTCCCTACATTTTTGACATTGATTGACTCTGAGATGAGATTGCAGCTAGATTTTGAACGTTTTTAATTACAGGAATTGGCTTGCTCACCTCCACAACACAGTTACTGGGTAATGCGATACCACAAAACCAAATATTCGAAGACGTGTGACATCTACCAACCCGCACTCGCGTGGCATTACGGCCCACTCCCTCTCACCGAGACGAGGCCGGTGTCCCAGCAGTGGGAACATTATAGACTGATTATACGTACCTAATTGGCTAGTCTCCGTTGAGATTGTATATCCTCCTGACCGAATTTCGGTCATGGCTACATTACGAGCTGATCGCGTGTGCACTTGTAAACAGTGGTGTAACGCGAGCAACACCGTGAATTATGAAGTGCGCGTGACCAATGTACATTTGTGGCGCCATCTACAGAGCCACACGCGAACTACGCATCACACTGACGTCAACGAAAAATCCTGCACTGCGCAAGCAGAGTTTACCGCGCGACTAGCATATACCGGCTGACTTTTTTTTACCTACTGGACAAAAACAGGGTATAAAAGGTGAACGGAGTAGAAGCCTATGGCACAGAAATGTCTTTTTTTTTTACAAAAAATAAACAAATATTCTCTTTTTTTCGTCCAGACGCGAGACGGTAAAAATGTCAACCATTCCACGTCCGACAACAATCGTCGGGCAGTTGCCCACCAGACACGACACCCGTCTGGTCGGAGGATCCTCCCTTTTCTATGGAGGATGAGTGAACTTTACACCTTGCTCGTCATACCACTATACACTCATGCAACGGGTGTGTTAGTGGTGTTAGGTTAGGCTTCACGCGGGTTTATTTGAGTGTAGTACTAAAAGATGTTTCTGTCCTTCTTCAATCATCATCTATCAGCTTCCAGTTTGACTGGATGCATTTGAATACCAGTATTTTACATGGAGCGATGGACCTCCACAATCTAGCTAATGGGTAACATGATACCCCTTAGTAAAACCCCTATTATACTACACGCTATTTAGATGACGTGTTTTATTAATGCCTTTCCTCCCTCTCTCTTATCACACCATCCCGATTTAGAGAAAGGGTCCTTGAATATCGCTCAGTGTAATAAGGCTGTTTTTAAGACAGTTTGTTAGACTTCGGGCTTCTTACTACCCATAGCGACTGTCAAAGATTCACACATAGCGGCACCAAAACTTCCTTTAATGAATTCTCTGAAATTATAGTGAAAATCTTAGTTTTTCTGAAATAGTTCTATAGGACCATGCTGTTTGATTTTTGACAACAGATTCTGAGAGAAACATCGCATAACATCTCACGCCTTGTTTCCCCAAGGGGTTAGATAGAGGCGTTGGCGTACGTATTCTACGCCCACCTTTCGCCAGTTGTTTAAGTCCCTTGTTATAGGGAGCGAGCCTATTGACATCAACCGGGCATAAATCCAGACAAGATACCCTCTTCTTTGCTAGACTTGCCTTTTAATGCATTTAAAGCTCAAGTGAAATCCAACCTTTGTTCAAAGGCATACTATTCCATTAGTTGGTCGCCCTAATTAACTCAAGACAATGTTCATGTTCTTTCTCCAGAATTAACTTACTGACAGGTTATTGTTATTAGTATTAACTTATTTATTTATTTTACTTCGATGTTCCTAGTTTATCATTTGTGACTTCAAGTGACAGCTATGTGAACAGAACCCAGCAATGCATAAATATAACTAAGTAGTAAGCTGTATGTAGCCCTTTATGCCTGGAGGCTTTTATTTAGGTAGTAAGTTTTTATTTACATTTTAATTTTAATTAATTATTTTTTAGCTTGAGTGCGGATAGTTTTTAATCGACTTCTAAAAAAGGAGGAGGTTCTCAATTCGCATGTTTGTATTTTTTTTTTTTTATGTTTGTTCGCGCATAACTGTCGCTTGCCAACCGATTTGAAAAATTCTTTTTGTTGGAAAGGGTATTACTTCCCAAATGGTCCCATAGAAATTTCATCAAAAACGGTTCAGTAGTTTGGTTTTTAAACCAAAACTACTGGTAAAAATTACAACTTAAAGGTGAAAAATAAAAACTTTTTTAAAAAAAAAAAAACAACCGACTTCCAAAAACGACACTACAAAGTGAAAAATAACTTTAATTTCGAAAGTCGGTGGTAAACAACGAAAATGCGAACCCAACGACACCGACTTCCGAAATTAAAGTTATTTTTCACTTCGTAGTGTCGTTTTTGGAAGTCGGTTGTTTTTTTTTTTTGCAAAAATGGCTTTTAATACTTACATTTGTTGGTATATTGGCGTGGCTAACTGACATATGGCAAATAATTTACTTAATATTATGTTCTGTGTCTTGTAATATTAATTACTTAACATAGGTACCTAGCTTTGTGTACAATCAAGTATTTTCTAACTGAACAAACAGCGGTGCTGCTGGGGAGTTTGTTGCGCCACTTCTTCTTCCCAGCGATAGGAAGTGGTGAAGAGCGGGCGTTTTTGGGGGATTGTCTTTTGTAATTTTGACGTTCGAAAAGTGCTGATTCTCAGCGTAATTTGAATAAATGAATTTTGATTTTGTAGGTCGTAGATTCGAACCCAGACAGACGCTTAACATTATTTCATCACCACTGCTCTCAAAACGATGTTGGAAAACATGGAAACCGGCATATCCTAGAACCAAAAATACGAAGACGCATGGAGGATTACAGCCTACTCCATCTCACAGAGAGGAGGCCTGTGTCCCAGCAGTGGGAACATTATCGGGTGATAATGCTTAAACTTTAACTTAAAGAAATACTGAGGTAGGTTAAAGTTACCACCTCAGTCAGTATTTGTTCAGACATTTATTTACCATATTACCAATTACCATAGAAGTTAATTATAACAATAAATTATGGATAAATGTCCCATTGACATTGTTATTAGTACCAGTTGTACATACTTAAATATTTGTATTTCTGACTATTTGACTTTCACGGGTGAACTTTTGCCCTTTCTTCATATACGTAGGTACTGGGTATAGGGTACAGTGAACCGCAGCTCACTGGTTACAATTTGACTTTGAGATCGCCTTTATTTTGAAGCAGTTAGGGCGGTTTTCGTAGTTCAAGTGCTACTCACTCAATCTGCCTGCCTTTTCCCAACTATGTTGGGGTAGGCTTCCAGTCTAACTGGATGCAGCTGAATACCAGTATTTTACATGGAGCGACTGCCTATCTGACCTCCACAACCCCGTTAGGTACTAGGTCAAAAAAACCCTTTGGAAAGACTTTTGGGCGTCTGACTATCCGTAATGACTGTTAAAGATCTACGAATGGTAGCCGGGCTCAACGGCTTATCGTGCTTTCCGAGGCAGCAGGGTACTGGATATGTAATAAATGGTCACCCATCCACCACGAACCGACGGCGGCAAGTGTCGCTGAACCTTCGATTGAGCCGTACGGCTGTTATCATTTAAGTTCGGTTCTTAGTTCAAGTGCTACTGCTGACAAACATTTGACCATTTGAAACGTTTTATTTTCTGATCTGAATGCGAGCGTAGCTGCGGAAAATGCTAGTACGTAGGTACCTAATACTTTATTTTACCTAATGACAATGTGTTTGCCCCCTATTGCGTAGGACTTCAAAATAACTGGCCAAATGTGAATACAACTAACGTAACCCTTCGGAGAATACGCCTATATTTATAATACAACTAACGTAACCCTTCGGAGAATAACTACGCCTATATTTGCTGAAGGTTTAGGCAGAGTATGAATGAGTACACTCATACTTCATTGTTACTAATGTTATATTCAGCAGTAAACATTCAAAGGCTTGTAGATTAATAAAATTATGTGACACTAGCTTCTGCCCGCGACTCCGCGTGAAATTTCCTATGACACTCGGCAATACTGTAGCTTCCCACTAGAGAAAGAATTTTCGGAATCCGATCGGTAGTTCTGGAGACAACCCCAGATACACACACACTCACTAACTCTTTATTATAGTATATGAGCTGTTTTGCTGTTCTTTTTGCTGCCCGCGTCTTCAAATGTAGCTTATGTCCTCCAGCACCCTAATTGCGTAACACACAATCAAACACATTTTGAATTATTTTGAAGGATATTGCCAATCCATTGCTTCATATGTTCGAAAAATTTGTCTGCTCCACAACGTAAATAACGCAATGAATGTTGTTGAACTGTCAAAATGAAAGCCAATGCTACTGTTAGTCTGTTATGCAACTACCCCGCCGCGCCGGTCATAGTCTACAAATGTGCTAATTTTCATCCAAATCCGTTCAGCCGTTTTAGCGCGACAGCTTAACAAACATACCTACAAAAAATCAAATATGTTTTTCTTTACAATATTACTATGAGTTAGAAGTATAGATAGATTCCTTTAAAATGTTAATTCAACATGTAAGTAAAAAACTCACGACTCCATAACTTAAATTCCTCAGTTCATAGAAACTGATTAGAAAATATATTTAAATAGTTGTTTTCCTCGGCTCCGTCTGTTATCAGGTTGTTATAAGGTGCATTATAATTATACACGCCGATTAAATCGCACGCTGATAGTGTTTAATTAACCACACACTACCTTCAATGGCATACTTCCAATAACTATTCATAATTGAGAAATAACACATTGCCCTGGGAATAACAACAATATTAATATTCGCTTTTTTATTGGGAATTTCTCACTAGTAACCCAGAGTCTGAATTTTTGCCTGACTGATGGCAAGAGCATAATCAAAATCGAAATCGAAAGTAATTTATTAAAAACTAGGCTGAGAATCAGCACTTTTTGAACATCAAAATTATATAAGACAGTCTCCAGGAACGGCCACCCTTCACCACTTCCTGGTGCTTTAGCTGGGAAGAAGTGGCGCAACGAAATAGCCAGTAGCACAGCTGTCTGCTAAATCAGCCTCTAACATTCCCACTGGACACAGGCCTCCTCTCTGAGAGTGGGAATGGAGCACAATCCACTACAACTACATGGATACAGTCTACAGTGTGGGTTGATGGTTGATGGCAATATGTTGGCTTCTCACTAGGTGGGAGTTACACATTGACTGATTGAATATGAGTGTTTTATTTACCTTTGAATAAGTATTTTTATTTAAACATTTTTACTTAATTATTTTGTGATTTAAATATGAAAGCAAATGCACGAGATGTATAGGTAACAAAAACTCATGCATAATGTTTCATTTAATTTAGAGAGACATCTAACTAAAGAGAACATTATCCTTCCTTTAAAATAATTCAAGAGAATGGTGGAGCGGTGTTTCCTGTCTCTGTTCCTATATATTTTTAAAGCTGTACAGAACTAAAGACTTCATTCATGAAGTAATGTTCATATTCTGTGGACATTTCATATTCAAAAGACATATTTATTTACAAAGTATGTGCTACAAAAAATAAGTTAAAAAAAGTGAGTGAAAGTGTTATTATTCTGTATCTGTTTATTTCGCTGATATACTACATTGTAATATTTAATTTGTTGTATCAGTTTTTTTCATAGATAGTTTAGCAATAACATTTAGAGTTTACTAAACATAACATAACATTTCACCTGTTAGTACACCCACGAGTTTAGAAAAGTTTTAAAATACTGAATTAAGAATTATAAACTAATAATACTAAAGTAAGAGTTATCCTTGCATTAGTTATAAGTATGTAGTAAATAGTTTTTGCATTCCAAATGTTAAAATGTACTTGGAACCATTAAATGTTGTAAATACTTAATATACATTTTAAATCCTGTCTTATATATAGTTCCTTCACATGGAAAAGTCCCCGAAGAACTATCAATAAATGAATTTAAAATGTCCTTTCCATTATTCAAATAATTTAGCAATCAACTTGAAACTAATGGTTTATTATAAAGAGTATAACAAAATATACTACTAGCTTCTGCCTGCATGGATGTTGGAAAATGTCCAGCAGGAATGTGCTACCGGCACAAAAAGTAGCCTATGTCCTTCCCCAGGATGCCATTTATCTCCTTGCTAAATTTTATAAAAATCCGTTCAATGGTTTAGGCATATAAAGGTAACATACAGACAGAGTTACTTTCGAATTTATAATATTAGTATGTATAAATTGAAACTTTAATCTATGTTCAGATAATACAAGTACTTAAAAATTACAATTATTTGCTAGTCCAGCTAATGTAGAGTTAAAGAGATCACGCTGAGGACATATAGAGCGTGGCTATTCGGCTATACTAGTGTGTTAGACCAACCATACTTTCACTACCAACTGACCAGCTGCAATGACTAATTTATACATCATAACGAGCATTATTTCACGTATTTACAGCGACAAAGAGTTTCCAGGCATTTTTAAGTGAGAATTGTAATTTATTGTGTAGTTTTAAGTTATTTTTGTGTTACCTTTTAAAGTTCTGTTGTAAGGTATCCTGTCACTGAGATACACGTTGATTGCCAGCTTCTTCTCTGATTCCTCGCCCAGCTTCTTCTCTTCACCGATAAGGTGGGCAGCAGCACCTCCTTCTCCCAAGCCTGGGATTATCCTCGACTCGTCTTCTAATATAAGCCTCTCATACTCAGCCTCTAGAGGATCGGAGATGTCCGCTTTCGCATTCCTCTTCCCGCCTCGCCACTGCTCGAACAAAGCCAATATAGTCACCACCAGAACAACCAACAACACCAACTTGGTCGCTTGGTAGCACTTTCGCACCGGGAAATACACCATTTTCGTTTTATTTATTAAATTCCGCGACACCGCATCGTGCCGCTTTCGGCGACCGACTGATTCTGACGTTTCGGTTCAACCATGTTTGTTTACAGTTTAACTTTTTAAAACAGGAAAGGCAATCGTAAACATGCTATTAAGCCTAATCAGGATAGGAAACGGTTCAGTTTTTATTTCGGTTATATTTTTTCGATTTTTATTGGGACTTATCACAGAGGGACTTATTGTGGCTTCATTAGTATTTTTATTGCTAGTTTTTGCTTTAGGTTTTAATTGCAATTTGTCAATCTAGCTATTTGTATGCAATTTGCATAGAATTTAAAATTCATGTAGCTAGATAAGCTGCGAATGCGCTGCGGTACGATAGGAGTATACGCCAACGCATATTCAACTAAATCATCTATCTATCTAGTAGGTATTGGTTTCTTTAGCTACATTAAAAATAAATTACTCTAACGCGTTCAATACAATAATAATGCGTTCATTGATGGGGTTGCCTCGTTTCTGTAGTGCGTCAGGGATGTTTGCTGAAGCTCGAGTCGACTGTTATTATACAACGATACGCTTTCCTGATGCGCCGGTGCGGGCCAGCCCCATCCTGGCCATCCTTATTCTGCGCTGTGTGGTGAGCAGACCCGATTGGTTATAATTATGTGGGTCGCTGCTGCAAGCTATCCACCACGGCATATGACCACGGTATTAGGCGTGTAGCAATGATTCACATGTATTCATGGTTTTAGGCTAAGTGCTTAGAATAGGAATACCTACTAACATAGGGGTAAAGAATATTGTTACTAACACAACTGAGTCATGTTACTTGATGAATAAAGATATTATTACTCGTATATGTATACCTACGAGTCTTGGTCCGCGTGCGTGATTCCGCTGACTTGATGACGTGTAAACTAGATCCCTTGCACTTGCACAAGTGATTGATTAGGCATAGCCTTACAGTCGTCCGACCACAATTATAAATTCCGTCTCAGGCACAGGTCTATAGTCCCGGGACATGTCCAGCCATAAGACCTAGTTGTCCTCTTTTCAAGTATTAGTACCTAAGTATGTAAAAATTGCCTGTGCCTTCAAACACCTCAAACTCAGTAAATCGTTACCTGTGGGAGCTATATAATCATGGAAACTAGGATCGAAAGTTCAACGAGAAGTAATCTATACTCCTTGACGATTGTAATTTACGCGTTCGAACAATGATCTCAACTACGAAAATCGGCAGTTCTCAATCAGGCAAAACGTAATCAGGTGAAATAGAATCATGTGAATATCACATAACATAACAGCACGCCTGCAGTCGCCGGAGGGTCAAGGAGGGGAAGGAGAGGCGGCATGCACATGGCGCCAGTTGTGTGCAAGTCCCACGTAACAGGGGGCGAGCCTGTCGCTACCAACCGGGAACAAATCCAGATTCCGGGCTACTGAGAAATTCCAGATCGAATTTCTCAGTAGCCCGGCTGTATGTACAATCAGGCACAATATGTAATAAAACACAAGTACAGTTAATAAAAAAGTGTATTATTAGTTATTTCATATCGTTATTGCACATTATAAACAAAACATAATCTATTAGTGGAATGTCGACATAATCACGTAACTTACGATAAATACACAAACACACAAGAACACAACACATTCGTACTTCACACTGGTTCAATAATAAAACATTGTTATATACATTTAAAAATAAACTTAATAAAAATAATGCAAATTAGAGAATTTGACCAAATATATTAAGAAAATCATAATTTTTTTTAGTTTATTTTCTGTAGTTTTTGTTGGCCGCTTTATTATTAGTTTACAAAAAGATAGGTTATTTGCTCCTAAAAATAGCCTTTAAAGTGCTAAGGTCACTTGCTCCGCAAATCACTATACATTTAGCTCTAAAACATATTGTCTCTGTCATCTTCAAACGATTGGCTGAAACAGAATGTTTTAAATGCGAGCGCTGAACATGTTAAGTGATTGAAGGTGCGAGCGGACCTAAGTTTGGTTTATAAATGAACTATCAGCACTTTGAAAAGAATTTTTCTCACTAGATCATCTTGGTTCATTCATATAAAAAATCTTAATTTATTATTTTTCACTGTGATTTTCCTTTTATTTCACTTTATACTAAGTACATAAAAAATTAATAATTTAACTAGAGTCACATTTAGACCATTTTTAAAGATTACTAGAAATGTTAGTTTCAGTTACTTCGTTTGGTTTCATACCATCTTATCACACAAAAAGAATTCTAACTTTATTGCAGCCAGTTACTGTATTTTGGCCTTTATTCCGACAGTCGTAAAGTTCTTAATACAAAATTGAAAAATAAGACTCAGGTGTTGAGGCAGCTTTTGTATTAAGAACTTTACTTACGTCGAAATAAAGCTCAAAATACAGTAACTGGTTCGAAAGTTGGAACTCGTTTTGTAATGAGAGAGTCAGGGTTTAATTTCATTTAATAGTTTTTTCCATAGACTATTAGTTTTATTTATTGTCAAGTTTTGATACTTAATCAAACCTTCACGATTCCTTGATCGCTCCATTTAACTAACTACTTCATGTCACAAAAACTCATTTACAAACAGACTTCAAAAAATGAGGAGATTATGCATTCAGCGAGTTTCTTATGAGTACATCATGTCCCCCCCCCCTCACTTCCCAGCTTCACTATGAACATTCTTACACGTTTCCCTGAACAACGCGTCCAAGGAACTCTGCTGAGCTTTCGATAACTTAGCCCCCTTCATATCTAAAACTTTATGAAACTCTGCTACGGTACATTCCGGCAGTAACTGCACGAACTGCCCCACAAAACCTTCCAAATTCCCATCTAGAGGAGCCATCACCAATTTTAATATCATTTCGGCTTTAGTCATCAATTTGATCACGACTTTAGTATACGTCGCAGGCGCAGGTCGACGAACGTCCGATCCTATTGAAGGCAGCTCCAACAATGCAGTTTTCAGCATATGTGTGTCTAACAGCAGCTGTTCGGAGCCTACCGTCGAAATCGGCTTACACTTGTATATATTTTGAATGAATTTTGGTATGAAGGAATTCGCGAATCGTATACAGAATTGGGTGAAATATTTTCGGGAAGAGGACAGATTATCTCGGAGATTTGGGACTGTGTTTTTGAGGTGCATGATGATCTGTGTGACGTAAGAGCTCTGGTCTCCTACGTTGTCGAAGTGTAACCAGGATATCTTCGTCATGGCTTGGAGGGCTGGCTCGCAGGCCAGTTCCAGGTCTTGTTCCAGCAGCTGTATGCAGTTGCTGATGATCTTATGGAACAGGTCCTGTTCTGGAGCCATGTCTATCTTGTCTGCGAGGCCGGGTGACACCTGGAATTCAAAGAACTCTAAAATATTTATAAAAGCTTCTTTTTCTATTGAGAAGAAACACAGACTTCACAAACGTGATGAACTGATGAGTATCAGAATTAAAGATGATAAAACAAAAAACAACATATTTTCTAAACCAATAATAATGTCTTAATATTCTCATGTAAGTGAATTTTGTATTTTTATGAAAATAAAGTTATCTCAAAGCTCAATAATAATAATCTCAAGTAATGGAGCCTGTTCCCGACACTGGTGCGCTACTATTTCTTATATTTTTTAATGTTGTTTATCTATTATTATATATAGTACTTAGATGAAATAAAGGAATAATAATAATCTCAAGTGACTACACTGCCCTGATAACAAAGAATGCAGTAATCGACATTTTTGAGATTTTCACTTTTTTCCAGAAATGGCATCCCAAGAAGTTCATGTAAATGAAAAAATATATTTTCATAAAAAAATTCACTCGGAGTATGTTGTTTAAGTAATGATTTTCGCCGTACTTGCATAATGCATCTTGCTCAGATGATATGAAATATGTTTTTTGCGTTTACTCGTAACCGCCATTTTGAATCGCAAAATGGCGGTTACGAGTAAACGCACAAAACTGCATTCTTAGTTATGACGGCAGTACACTACCCCGTGATCAGCTGTAATTAAAATTTTAAGACATTATGTTTTTTTAAGTGACTTCAAAAATAGAGGTTTTTTTGTGTATGTTCGGGCATAACTCCGTCATATAAAACGGCTTCGCAAAATTCTTTTTTTAATGATATATCCCTATAAATTTTAGTAAATTTTGAAGTCAGTTGTTTTTTTTTTCTTGTACAAACGTTTTTTTATCAACCGTCATCATCAGTTCATTTAGATTGCTATCGACACGCTAAGAAGAAGAGCAACCATCAAGTCTGTGAGTTGTCAATTAATTTTAAAAATGTCTCACAAAATGAGAAAACCACCTTTTCCTTGAGCTTCTGCTCCAAATGTATGGTGGTCTCCAGACAGTACTCCGCCGTCGTGATGACGCTCGTGATCTTCGAGATTTCTTGCTTAGTGTACCTGTAACACGAGAGAAATGATTGCTGGGTAAATATTATTAATTTAGTTTTTTGAGCGAATTTTGTTCTTATTCGAACATAATTGGCGAAATGTGGCCGGAAAATATAAAAATAGACATAAACATGAGAAAGCAGTGTGCTGTGCTCCCTTGGTGCAGGGCTGTCCACTGCCAGCATAGCGCAGCATACTCAGCCTACAATGTTCCCACTGCTGGGACTCGGGCCTCTTCTCTTCAAGGGAGTGGGCTGTAGTTGTGTAGTGTAGCTGTACATGTCACATGTCTTTAAATGTTTGGTTGTAAGACATGCCGGTTTGCTAATCCTAATCGTATTCTCATCTCAGCGACAATCAGCGTCAACACGAAGGTCAATCAGTTGTGTTTTTGACAGATTGTGATTGAGATTACAATGCGAATGTTCTTGAAAACACGGGAATTAGTAGTCCGTAGCACCTGGTGTATCTGTTGTCACTGTTCTCATCTCGCAGCAGCGTGTGCAGGTTGGTGACGATGCTGGGCACGCCGAGGGGCAGGCCGGACGCCGCGCCGTTTCTGGGCAAACTGCCCTGGAGGACGGAGCTAGCATACTCGCGCAGGTACTTCTGGAACACGCCGGCGAGTTCTGAGGGAGAAAGATAAGAAAATTAATTAATTACTCAAGATTTTGTAGTATCTTGATTTAAAAGAGAGTCCTAAGAATTTCTTGTCCGTTCTTCTCCTTATAAATCTACGTCTTGGAATGGGCAACTAATTAGCTTTAACTTTCTGACTAAATCTTTGACAATTCAAAAGTGCCTGCAAATGGTTTAATTGAAATAAAGTTTTGAGTTTGAGTTATTGCACACCAAATACATGAAAAAATATGATATAATAAAACCTTGTTTTATGAAATATTCCTTCGTTGTAGTGGTGGCAAATGCGCCTGTAGATTCACTTATGTTGTTCTGGGTTCAATCCCCGGGTCGAGCAAAGCATTATTGAGTCTTTCCGAAATGAAAATCATTTTGACAATGCAATAAAACCTATTGTTATTGCATGTTTAAACATTGTCAAAGACAACGCAATAGGTATTGTTGAGTAGCCTAAAGAAAATACAAACACCACACTTTAGAAAAAGTTCAACAACTTCCTAAATGTTCAACTCTCATACATTGAACACGTGTCAGTACATGTGCACGCGTCGTGTGTTGTTGTAAACTCGCGTGTCGAACGGCACGTGCTAACAGTAACGTTTGTTTAATGACGCGCGCGCAACACACGGGTTTGTTGTGGCTTGTACTCGTTATACAGCTAGCAGTTCCATAACATCATGCCTGTATTCACCGAAATGGAGGACAGAGGAGTTTAGGTCATCTCGTTACGTAACACGCACCTAGCTCCCGACGTTTAACGACGACGACGACGTTCGACGTTTGTTGTGCTTGTGATCAAGGTCAGGGTAGTTGTGGGGGTCGGGTATCGGGTCGAGTTGTTGGGGTCGGGTATCGGGGTCGCGTTGTTGGACTCGGGTATCGGGGTCGCGTGGTTGGGCTCGGATATCGGGGTGGAGTTGTCCTCGGGTCGAATTGTTTCGGGGTTGATTGATTCGTCGTGATACCGATTTTTCACTTACAATGAATATGTAAACATAATCATAATGTTATTCAAACAATAATTGTTGGAAAAAAAGGTGTGTGAATGTGTTAGTAATTCCCCTTACTAATAGATATCGTAAGATGTTAAATTGGGCAGGGTTTGTTTACCCTTTCGTCAGATACTTGCGGGTGCAAGGGTGGGAGCGAAGTTGCGGGTACAAGCTAGCTAAGAATAAAGTATGTCGGTACACTCACCCAACATAGGCTCCCCGGTAGTGAGGCGCGCGCACTGCACAAGACACTTCTTGTAGAACAGGAACAGGTCGGCGCACGACGCGATGACCGCGCCGCCCGCGCCGCCCGCGCTCGCGCCGCCGCCGCCGGCCGAGCTCTTGGCGTCCTGTACGATACAAAGAATGGACACCTTCATATGGAATTCCTCAAGTCCTCATCTCATCTCATCCCGTCCTAGTCTTAGTTTAGCCAAAAAAACTAAGGCCCGCTAGCACCACAAATCACTAAACGCGCTGTGCTGACAGAATTTAACCAAACCGAATGTTTGTGTACCGGCGTAATGCTAGGCACATGAGATACTTCAGCTTCGTCTCTGCGATTCCCTGGTATTTTAATGCCCACAGGCAGCGGTGACCACCTACCACCAGGTACTGTATCACTCACCTGAACAAACCGATCCATGAGCTCAGCCAGGTTGGTGTCTAGCGAGCTGACGTATAGCGAGAGGTAGGGCTCGAAGCAGGCGCCTATCAGGCCGATCCACGCGGAGCCTGACGGACCTGACACTTCCATGTTCAGGTCTGATGATATAGCCTGCGAGAGTTAGAGAAAGAAGAAATGAAACAGATAGTAATACAGGCAGTAGACTGGTGTTATGTCGACCACGCGCACAGATAACTTTAAACCAACGCGAGTGTCATTGCCAAAGCTGAAATTTTGCATGCATGTGTAAATCGCATAACAATGCAAATTTAATATGACACGGAGCTGATCTGATGATGGAACCGGAAAGTGGCCATAGGAACTCGGTAGTTAAACGACACAACCCCATCGAATTTGGACTCGTTCGATCCATCTTGACGAGAACTTTGGTGCTAGATGGTAACCAGGGTCTGATGATGGAGATGGAAGATGGCCATAGGAACTCGGTAATTAAACGACATAACCCCATCGAGTTTGGGCTCGTTTGATTCGTCTTGATGAGTACTTTGGTGCTAGATGGTAACCAGGGACTAAAGATGAACAGGTAGCTTAAGTGTAGTAAACGCATATAACGCAAAAACACTGCTACGCGCTACGAACTACGCCGTAGTCAATCTCGCATCAAAAATACTAAAAAGTTAAAAATAAAATCAAAAGAAAAAAAAAAACTTTAAAAACAAGCTTTTATTACTTAATAATAAGTTAAAAATAATTTAAACCTGATAAGAAATAAATAAAAGCGTGTTACATTGTGTTCTAAATGTTCTTTAATGTTCCATTAAAATGTCACATGCTTTTATTTATTTCTTATCAGGTTTAAATTATTTTTAAATTAGTCCTTTTTATTAATAATTAATAAAAGCTTGTTTTTAAAGTTTTTTTTTTCTTTTAATTTTTAATAATATATTTATACAAAGATTTAAAACTGGTATTGTATATTTATTTAAATTTTTCGTCATCACGTCAACGTACAGACGCCAGCACATCAAGCTACTACAATCTGTCAAATTTGTTAAATAGATTTTTAACTTTATCGCTAAAGCATTAAGGTTCAAAGTTGATTGGGAAAATTTGACAGTTTCGGGTAGGTTGACCTGCTGGCGTCTGTACAAAAACCAACGCTGGGGCTCTGATGGGTTCACAGAATTATGCTGAGCAATGGCCGTTTTGCGTAATGTGTTCTTATTCATTTTTTCATTTTCCTTTCCATAATATTTTACCGCAAATAAACGTGTTTTCTTTCTTTATTTTTTCTTCGGTATCCGTTTGGATGGATTGCCAGCAATCCTATAAGCAGGATAGCCGGATATTCGAATGAGACTCGGACTATCGGAAGGAATCCGGCATAGTTTTTCATGAGTAATTTTAATCGTTATGACTTCGAGGATTGTTGATAGCAACAGAAACTACAATGATCATCGGTAAGTAAAGATCGAATAAATGGCTTTTATTTGGCTGTATCACAGAACAGACAACTGTTCTGTGGTCTGTATGGTATTTTTATTTATTCATATGTATCATGCATGAGAATTAAGAATGACTGGATCGGAGATCGGATCGGAAAGGATACAAACGAATGCGGCGACAGCCGATCGCGTCCGCTAGGATGTCGACGTTTACGATCGGCTCCCTACCGTCGCTTGCGAACGTATCTGTTTCTGCACCTAGTTAAAAAGTTTCATTCCTACCGTGTTGACGTGTTCTAATGCCGCAAGGATTCGATCGGATAAGACAACAGGCGAACGAAGCCGATCGCGCGTCGTAACATACTTTCGGCTACGCCCGCGGTCAAGCTGCTATAATAATAATAATTAATAATTTATTTTATTTAATTTGACAACTATGGTCCAATCACAATGGTTAGTACAACAATAACTTATTAACTAAGGGTTAGTAATATTAATTAATTAATTAAATTTAATTATACACTCGAGAGCAATGAATCCGGGTCACTTAAAGAATGTTAAAAATCTCGGAAACTAAAAATGATAGGTTAATGCAATAAATTGTATTTAATAGACAATGTAATACTCCTTAAAGTAAAAAAAATATGAGTCACCATACATTTTATTAACACAAAATTACATAAAGAAAAAAACTGCTGATCTCTCCTTAAAACAAAAATAGGAAACATGAAATTTTTGAACTTTATTACGATTTTCTTGAATTTTAATACTTCTTATTGCCTCCTCGTGCTTCCATTACTGCGTTTACGCGGTTTGGCATGCTGTACACCAAGTTCCTTATACGATTTTGGGGAATATTCTCCCATTCCTCTGTGAGAGCAATTTTGAGCTCACGAAGCGTGATCGGGGGAGGGTTTCGTTGTTTTACGCATCTGCCTAGCTCGTCCCAAGCATGCTCGATCGGGTTGATATCCGGGCTGCGCGCTGGCCACTCCATACGAGTAATGTTCATCTCTTGAAGGTAGTCATTCACAATCCTACCTGTATGAGGTCGGGCATTGTCATGCATAAATATAGCATCCTCACCTAAATTGACCATAAATGGACCAACGTGATCATTGAGGATTTCTTCCACATATCTTACGCTAGTTAAAGAGCCGTTTTCTATGATCACCAGCTCTGTGCGACTTTCAGAAGAAATTCCGGCCCACACAAGTACAGACCCACCACCGTAGGCTACTTTTTCTTCGATGCATGCTTGCTTGAATCTTTCCCCTGGTCTTCGATACACTCTGTGTCTTCTATCGTGCTTGTAGAGCATAAATTTTGATTCGTCGGAGAACATAACTTTTGACCAATCTTCAATACTCCAATTTACGTGGCTCTGGGCATATCTTAGTCTTGAAATACGATGCCCACGCTCCAGTTTAGGGCCGTTTGCAGGTCTAAGGGGTTTTAAGTTAGATTCAGCAAGCCGACGTCTTACTGTCCATGCACTTGGGTTACTTCCTCCGAGGCGTCGAAACTGATTTGTGAGTTCAGTTCCTGTGAGAAAGCGATTTCGAAGCATGGTTTTCACCAAGTATCGGTCTTCTCGTGCTGTGGTACACCTGGTTCTGCCCGTTCCTGGTCTGCGTAGGTTAGAACCAGTTTCTTCGTAACGTCGGAGAACTCTTTGTACTGTTGACAGCGACACACCGACAGTCCTGGCTGTATCGCGCTGACTCCGGCCGGTTTCCAGCATTGTAAGTATTCTGGTGCATTCTTCAGGCGTAAGCGACATAATTTCAGCTTGAATAATGAATATACAGGGTGGCGATTAGGTTATCACATTAATTGAAACCACGTACTCTATATTAGGTATTTTATCATATTCAATTAAAATAATTTAATAATAAACAATATTATAGCCGCAGGACCCTTTTTTTCATTTTAATATTTCACAACATCATGTATTGCATAAACATAATCAGCTGACCAATAAAAGTAGGTCAAAGACCCGTGGCCGGTGAAGATAGTTCAAAACTTTAAACGTTGCCATTCCGAATTACCTACAAGCACTACTAAACTACCATTTTACAAACTATTATTACAAGAAACGTAAAAAATTCAAGCGAAAAATGTCCTTACCGCCTTCTTACGGCTAATAGTTGAAGGCGTTTTTTGTGCGCAAAATTAAAAGATGAAAAGGGACCGCATGAGAGGTATGAAAAAAATATGCAAAAATATTCTTACTGTTGACGACTTAAGGTATAAATTTCTATGCGCGAAATGCTACGGGGTACGGGGGTGTGCTTGTAGGCATTTCTTTGGCGCGTGCGACGAATGAGTCACATAGTCCGCCGCCAAAATCCTTGAGGGATAGTTGACGATTGGCGCACGCGCCCTTCGTAGTATTGTTATTGTTTTTATTTTGTGGACATTGTTTTGTGTTAACTTTATTTTAGTAATAGGAATAGGATAGGTTAGTGAAGATGGTGTGTGTGACAGTTTATGCGAAATCAAACGCTTAAATAATAATAATTGTTAGGTAGCTATTTTCATTGTGTTATTGTTTCCAACAAGATGCCTCGAATCAATTTCGCATCGCCGGAGTACACCGATATGATTTGGAGATCGGGCAATGGACATTTAAAGAATGAGGTATACGCTACTGAAGTGACGAATATGGACGATTTAAAATCTCGAATAATTCGGGCCTTCGATAATTTAAAAATTTTAGCCGCGTAGCCTACTCAGGCTACTCTGAAGAGTCCGAAATAATATCGTAAGACGATGTCATTTGTGTGTACAGAGAAGCACGGTGGACATTTTGAAAACGTAAAAATTAAAATACGTAATAATTGAGCATCGTCATCGAGATTTTTAAAGTTAATTTGTGATTATTTCATAAAACAATATCGTAAGTATGTTGTGAAAATGTTGAATTACTGTCGCACGCACCACGCGCGCGTGCCTACATCCACAAGTAGGTACTCGTACTCGTACCTCGCGTAGGTACGGCGCGTGCTTCGCCGGCGCGACGCTGCGGCGTTGCCGCTTTTACAGGTCAGTAAACTAATATTATAAAGGATGATTTATTTTTTACCAACTATAACGCCATTTATTTTGTTTGAAAAATGCATTTTCTTAATTTTAGTAAAATTATTTACTTTATTATTTTAACGGACTGATAACAACTTGTAATACCTGCTGTACAATTTAATGTGATAACCTAATCGCCACCCTGTAGAGCACTATCAACATGGTTTATGTACCCACATAAATGACAGATTACAAACAAAAGCAAAACCAAATGCTGTAATTTCGTAGTTCCATCTTCGAAAGTGGCCCTTTTTCAAATTTGATTTTTTTATGATATAAATTTACAATAACTAAGAAGTTTTAATACCTTCATTTAAGGAGTATTACATTGTCTATTAAATACAATTTATTGCATTAACCTAGCATTTTTAGTTTCCGAGATTTTTAGGATTCTTCAAGTGACCCGGATTCATTGCTCTCGAGTGTATTAAGTTACAGTAAATCATATCAAAATAAAAATATCAAAATAAAAATAAAAAATTCTATTTATTCTGCCGCACGAGCAACCGGACAGCATGTCTTATTACTGGTGCATCATGTTTTTCGGCTATGAGCGGCTTAGTTCTAGAGTACTTGGTGATAGACTTTAAATACTGTGTACACGATTTAATATCGTTTAAAGATTATAAAATCCGCTCCGTTCCGATGCGATGCGAGTCCTTTGGTGGAAATCATCCTTTAAACAACGATTAAAATTCTATCGCTATTAAGGGCCTAGTCTTCTAGTGCACAATACAAGAATCGCGTGCGGCGAGTCCACGCGCCGAGCGTCTGCACCCGGCTCCCCGCAGTGCCCGCATTCATCCTACCTAGCGTAATTATTAAACAATATTTGACACGGTCGGAAAGTTGCTCTACTAAATATTATTCAATATTTATTTATATTTGAATGGTACCTTCCGTTGTATCCCCGACATAGAAAATTATAGTGGGGGCAGCCAATGGCCCTCCCATTGGCTGCCCCCACTATAATTTTCTATGCGAAGCGTTGTTTTTAAGGTTAAAAGAATACGCCATATTTTTATGTAAAGTAAGTTTATTATATTTTTTTTATATAACTACTTGTTATTAAACACAAAAATGTTGTTTCTTATTTTTCAAATTATACGTATAACGTAACTGTGCACTGTATAATGATTACTCTTTTTCTTTGTTACTTTTTTATATAATTTGGTTTTTTATTTTTGACTGTTTAGTTTAGATCTTCCTGTACAAGTCGCAATAAGTACATTTTCTTTCTTTCTTTTCTTTCAGGAATTAATTTTCCTGAACGACAGCGTATGCGGTAGAAGATGTGGACGCGTTCTTATTTTTTTTTTTTTACTTTTTTCTCAATAGCTTGTAAGATATATGGCGGGTCTTTTATTGGCATCGAGCGTTCAAGGCGGGAATCAATTAGCTCAGGCAGCAGACAGTGCAAATAAAATTTAGACAATGGGCCTGTCTAAATTGCCATTTTGTCGTGCCAGAACGTAGGGTCTCTTTTTATATTATCGACTTTCATTGAGTAGTCCTCTCCAGTTTATACGGCAAATAAGTACATATCTCCGTAATGTTTAATTGGCCCTGAATTTGAAAATAATAATCGTGGTTTTTGACAATCACAAACGTATTTTTCCTAGTGTTAATTTCCAAAAAATTTTTTTTTTTGCTTTTATAGCTTCTTCAACTTGCATATTTTTTGCTGAAAATGGGCATTTTACTTCTACCAGTCCTGTTTATCCATCTTTGTCTTTATAAATACTATCGGGACTTGCTACTAAATATTGGAGTATTTTATGAATATGAAGACCGCAGCGGGCAATTGTGACGTTTTCCTGCAGAGATAATTGGGTTAATGCTGTTTAATCATTATCTCTACCATACGTGATCGATGGGACATTTGACAACTTTTGCGGTGTCACAATAGCTTTCACTAAAAAAGCGCTCCTTTAAAAATATATAAACGACATATTACATAACATATTTAACATTTTTTTTTTTTTAACATATTTTTCCAAACATGGACGCGGTTAATCTACACTCGAGAGCAATGAATCCGGGTCACTTAAAGAATGTTAAAAATCTCGGAAACTAAAAATGATAGGTTAATGCAATAAATTGTATTTAATAGACAATGTAATGCTCCTTAAATGAAAGTAAAAAAAATATGAGTCACCATACATTTTATTAACACAAAATTACATAAAGAAAAAAACTGCTGATCTCTCCTTAAAACAAAAATAGGAAACATGAAATTTTTGAACTTTATTACGATTTTCTTGAAATTTAATACTTCGTATTGCCTCCTCGTGCTTCCATTACTGCGTTTACGCGGTTTGGCATGCTGTACACCAAGTTCCTTATACGATTTTGGGGAATATTCTCCCATTCCTCTGTGAGAGCAATTTTGAGCTCACGAAGCGTGATTGGGGGAGGGTTTCGTTGTTTTACGCATCTGCCTAGCTCGTCCCAAGCATGCTCGATCGGGTTGATATCCGGGCTGCGCGCTGGCCACTCCATACGAGTAATGTTCATCTCTTGAAGGTAGTCATTCACAATCTTACCTGTATGAGGTCGGGCATTGTCATGCATAAATATAGCATCCTCACCTAAATTGACCATAAATGGACCAACGTGATCATTGAGGATTTCTTCCACATATCTTACGCTAGTTAAAGAGCCGTTTTCTATGATCACCAGCTCTGTGCGACTTTCAGAAGAAATTCCGGTCCACACAAGTACAGACCCACCACCGTAGGCTACTTTTTCTTCAATGCATGCTTGCTTGAATCTTTCCCCTGGTCTTCGATACACTCTGTGTCTTCCATCGTGCTTGTAGAGCATAAATTTTGATTCGTCGGAGAACATAACTTTTGACCAATCTTCAATACTCCAATTTACGTGGCTCTGGGCATATCTTAGTCTTGAAATACGATGCCCACGCTCCAGTTTAGGGCCGTTTGCAGGTCTAAGGGGTTTTAAGTTAGATTCAGCAAGCCGACGTCTTACTGTCCATGCACTTGGGTTACTTCCTCCGAGGCGTCGAAACTGATTTGTGAGTTCAGTTCCTGTGAGAAAGCGATTTCGAAGCATGGTGTTCACCAAGTATCGGTCTTCTCGTGCTGTGGTACACCTGGTTCTGTCCGTTCCTGGTCTGCGTAGGTTAGAACCAGTTTCTTCGTAACGTCGGAGAACTCTTTGTACTGTTGACAGCGACACACCGACAGTCCTGGCTGTATCGCGCTGACTCCGGCCGGTTTCCAGCATTGTAAGTATTCTGGTGCATTCTTCAGGCGTAAGCGACATAATTTCAGCTTGAATAATGAATATAGAGCACTATCAACATGGTTTATGTACCCACATAAATGACAGATTACAAACAAAAGCAAAACCAAATGCTGTAATTTCGTACTTCCATCTTCGAAAGTGGCCCTTTTTCAAATTTGATTTTTTTATGATATAACTTTACAATAACTAAGAAGGTTTAATACCTTCATTTAAGGAGTATTACATTGTCTATTAAATACAATTTATTGCATTAACCTAGCATGTTTAGTTTCCGAGATTTTTAGGATTCTTCAAGTGACCCGGATTCATTGCTCTCGAGTGTATTTTTTCTGTTTTCCAACCATTCTTGACTGGAACTTTGGTCTATCGTCTGTTTCTGTAGTTCGTCTCTTTGTTGGTCAGAAAGCTCCATTTGTTTAAGAAATTCATTTTTTGTCATCTGAAAATCTTCATCGGTCATATTTGGTCTTTGAGCTTTCTGTTCATAATCTGGATCGTTCATATTTCTCCGGTTTTTTTTCGAAATAACGTTTTGTAAACTTTTCGCTTTTTGTGCCTCATGTACATTTGTGTATTTTCAAGTAGGTTTATCAAATATGCATTTATGAATAGCGTTTATTAATCGCTTGGTGTTAAAGGAAATAACTGAAGCGGAACACCTTTCCTGGTATGAATTCTTAAGTGCGTAATTAATTCGTTTCCCCCCACATATTTGGCAATCACTGAATTGAATGTCTCAGCAGGATTGCTATCACGTCAAAAATAAGACTTTTAGCGTTTGCAGTCAAAAACAAGACAATATGACTCATTTTCCTCCACAAAACTGTGTTAGCTACATCAAGTGCCGTATTTCGGTCAGTTTTGTCAGTTGCTGGGCATATAGCGTCATCGCAATCAGAGTGACTACCAAAAGAATGGTGTAATGCATTCAAAATATCTGCACGAAGTTTAACCATTTTTTGATTGTCAGAAATGTCTTCGTGTTTCCTTAACTTTATAGCCCACGCTGTGTATCTGCGTAATTTCATGATTTTGAAGTCAGTTAAAAGTTTCCTCAATTGAATAGGAATATGAGTATCTTTAGTAAGCTCTCAGTTTGTTACATAGATTTCTTAGCAGATGGTTTCTGCACTCGATCTTCTGAACCTTGCAGTTTTTATATGGATTGCTTTCTAATTATTTTTTTTATGGGTACTTGAAATATGATTAGCAGGTTATATATATTTTTTTCAGCTTTTGCACATACTATGTTCTTACGCAAGTTTCTATATTACAAGTTTCTCTCTATTAATTAATATCCGAACGCGATGCTACGTGTCCAGGAACACGTCAACCGCTTTATTTGTCATGTCGCCAAGTTGCCTATCCATCTATCCCTCTCCCTATCATTACGTCCATATGCGACAGAAAGAGAAAGCGCCAACCGACAACCGTTTCCGGACTACGTGGAACCAAGACGCTACGATGGAGAGGGCATATATTCTACTCTTCACTTGCAATCGAAAAGTCAACCGCTCCGCACCTCGCTACCGCCAAGCTTTGCGGCGCGCGCGCGCCGCGAAACATACCAAACCGCTTTAAAATAAAACCAATCTTCGAGTGTCGGCCGACACAAAACCAGAAAGAAGCAGGGAAACAAAATTTGCCGGACGCCGGTCTGCATATCAGCACGGCATTCAAGAACAGCAAGTAAGTCCTTAATTGTTTCCTACCCCCTTGTGTGCAGGCGACATGACATTCGTTCCCTAATAAATTACACAACGCTTATTGGTCCTTCGACAGCCGCAATAACCCAACTTATTCAACACTATGCAGTACTTATTTATTTTTTACACCAAGATTACCTCTGTATGCACCGATTATTGCTGCTGCACCTGATGATGCTGAATAGTTATTACGGAAAGATCTTTTGGACCAACACCCGTCAGCTATTACATCAATCATTCTTCTGGCAGCATGCATGAACATAATATAATTAATTAATTTTTGTTTTATCATATTTAGATATCGATACCCATCACTTCTGCGGAGTTTCGCTATCTAATTTAATTTGACCCTGTATACGATATATTATCTAAACACGACGAAATAAAAACAATAAAGATTTGATGATTTGTTTGGGGTCAATGACCGCTGGTAGTATTGTTACTTGAAGTGTGCGTTCATAAAATCGTATACCCATCACGTCTGTGGAGTCTCGCTAGCTAATTTAATTTGACCTTGTAGTTAGGCCCTAAACATGAATGCTGTAAACAGTTCTACTTACCTTTGGATTCTATTATATTTCTCTTCATCACTTCTACATTTGAGCCCATTTTTTTTTCGTACATGCATATTTTTTTTTACGTTTACGATCCATATTGAAATCAAATATTTACAAAACATTCGAAAAATTATATACAAAAAATAATAAAGTAGAGCAACTTTAGATACACAACAGTGCGCAACCTACGTTAGAGCAGGAGCAATGTTAGAGCGAGAGGGAACAGTTAAAATTCGTCGTGGACCACACGTCCGAACGCTCCGGCCGTGCAGCCAAAGAGTACTATAAGATACCGGCGTGCAGCGGCCACTAAAGAATTTCTCTCTCAATTCTTGTTTATAAACTCGTTTTTGGAGGTCTTTTGAGATTATCATTATTGTTAGGGTAATGTGAATTAGGTGCTATTTTTTTAGTATTTGCTTAATGAACTCTTGGCATTAAAATAATCTAATTATTAGATACATACGATGCATAGTTATTATGGAACAAACAGTTTATTAGGACACAAAAACAGAGAATTTTGATGAAATTGTGACCTCTGAATTAAGAAAATGAAATATAATTAGAAAAAACTAATCAGCGCATTTTGAAGACTAGAATGTTGAGCTAATTATACGCTAAACAGATATGTAAATGAATCCTTCATTGCCATAAACTAAGCGCACAAACAGAACTCGAAATGATGTTGGGCGCGAGAGTTGATTTAAATAAAGACCTAACATAATCCACATTCCACCTAGATGAACTTAAAAAAATAACTAGCTATTACTTATATTATGGTTATTTATTTGCAATAAAAATATTTCATATTATTTCATTATTTGCTAAGAAAAAAAAATACAAAGTTGCGCAAATAATTCGCCGCGAGTGAATTTTGCAAGACTGCAGCCTTATGTGAATATTCCTCACATTGCAAAAAAAAAATAAAAACAAATATTATGTGTCACCTACAATAAGCTTGTTATTTTGAGGAGAAATAAAAACTTATTATTATTATTCAGTATCTACCGGATATTGCCATAGTATCCAATATCCGGCCGGATAAGCCAGATCGCGCAATTTACCAGCTAGGTGCCAGAGTTTCTCTAAGAGATTTTTTTAAACATATTGAAATTCTGACGGTTGCATCACAATTCATCTTCGCCAACATCTTATATATTAGGCAAAATTTGCACTTGTACACTAAAAACAGTGATATTCACAGTGTTAACACTAGAAATAAGGACAAACTACGTGCCCCCTTTCACCGGTTTCATAAGGTTCATAACTCATTTGTTGTGCTTGGTATAGGTAAAGTATGTTCTAACTGAACAGACAGCTGTGCTAATGGGGAGTTTGTTGCGCCACTTCTTCTTCCCAGCGATAGCACTAGGAAGTGGTGAAGGGCGGGTGTTTTTGGGGACTGTCTTTTGTAATTTTGACGTTCGAAAAGTGCTGATTCTCAGCCTAATTTGAATACGCTATGAATCTATCTATCTATATATATAAAATTCAAAATCCTGACTGACTGACTGACTGATACATCAACGCACAGCCTAAACCGCTGGTCCTAGAGACATGAAATTTGGAGGGTGTGTTCTTCGTGAAGAGTAAGTATCCACTAAGAAAGGGTTTTTCGAAATTCCACCCCTAAGGGGGAAATGGGGGGATTTTGTTTGTATGGAAATTCTTATTCCTTGAGTTAATAAACTTGAAATTTGGCACTAATACTAATCTAAGTAAATTATGAAGTTTGCTATTTACTAAACTACCCTCTAAAAAGGGGTTGGGGGGTTTCAAAGTTTGTATGGAAGAGTAGTGAATAGAAAGAAAAGTGCGCGGTCCGACTAACTTGAAACTCAGTATTTATACCTACAAAATTTACTTTAAACTTTACAATCTTTCAAAATTCCACCCTTGTGAGAGTGAAAAGCGGGGATACAATTTACATGAAAAATCTTTTTCCTTTGGTTAATAAACTTGATAATTGGCAATATTTGCCTCAGTAATTATTACAGATGGACACTTTTATTTAAAAAAAAAACTCCTCACAGAGGATTTTGAGGGTGAAAAAGTTAATAGGTAAGAAAAAAATGTAATCCGCTCGGACAGATTAACTCGAAACTCGGTACTAATACTGAAAACAAAAAATTAAAAGTATGTGATTAAAGGGTTTTTCAAAAATTGTCTCTTACCGGGGTTGGAAAAGGGTAATAAAGTTAAAGTTTAGGGTGGATTTTACTGCTTGCTTCCATTAACTCGAAAATGGGTATAAAGTATAAACAATCTTTAAATCATACAATGGAAATGTACTAAACGCTTTTTTAAAAACAAAGCCTGTCGTAGTAAAAGGGGACGACAAGGTTTATTTCAAAATCTAATTATTATTTTTTTGTTTTTCTAAACTACCCCCTAAAAGGGGATTGGGGGTTTTCAAAGTATTGATTTACTCGAAACTCAGTATTTATACCTAGGATCGAAAGTAAACAATAATGTGTATCAGGGTTTTTTGAAAATATATACATATAATAACCTAACCTAACGGGCTGAAAAGGGGTAGTCAATTTTACAGGGGAGGATTTCACTGCGTGGCTTGATTTACGTATTACGCTATTTGTCCCATGGAGAAAGTTGTTCAGTTTGATGGTCTGTACCACAACCTTAAATTTTGCTGATCTTTGAAAAATAACCCTGTATATGTATATTAACAGCCGCACAGGTCGATCGGTCAGGTTAAGCTACGCTTGCCGCGGTTGGTCTGTGGATGGGTGACCATCTCTACATACCGAGACCCCTCCGTGCCTCGGAAAGCACGTTAAGCCGTTGGCCCCGGCTGTCATTCGTGGATCTTTGACAGTCGTTACGGGTAGTCGGACGCCCGAAAGTCTGACAACCAGTCTTACCAAGGGGTATCGTATTACCCAGTAACTGGGTTGTGGAGGTCAGATAGGCAGTCGCTCCATGTAAAATACTGGTATTCAGCTGCATCCGGTTAGACTGGAAGCCGACCCCAACATAGTTGGGAAAAGGCTAGGCAGATGATATGTATATTGATGAACAATCTTATTCCTTTGATTTATAAACTTGAAGCTTTTCTGAATAACTATACTACCTTTTGAAGGGCGGAGGGGGGTCTTAAAAAATTTAGAAGAAAGTACGTATCCGTTGAAATGCTATAAAAAAAATTAGAATAGGACAGAATACCTACTTCTGCCTAGCCTTTTTCCAACTATGTTGGGGTCGGTTTCCAGTTCAACCGGATGCAAATTTTCAACTAGGTACCCTATCTATTCAAATAAATTAAATGTCTGTTTGTAATATAACAATCTGATAACACACACAACTACACACACACTACACTACACACACACACCCCTACACACACACTACACTAGACACACATTGCACCCCACATGTACTCATCTCAACTGTTTTTGTATTTTTATTCTATGTAGTCAGCTTTTTTTTTACTAACTTTTTTGTTTAATTATGAATTACAAAATTAAAATTAAATTATTTATAGTTAATTATAATGAATTTATAAATGCCAATCTTGCGCTAGCAGAACTGATTCAATTAGTAACTTTGTGTAGTGTTTGGGTCACCAAGATACAGGCTGTGCCTAGTTTGGGACCCGCTGTTAAATCAGTCTAAGCTTTCTGTTGGTTAGAACTTCATGGTAATACTTGTATGTTTGTGAAGTATGTGTAAGTTTGAATAAATAAATAAATAAATAATATCAAAATAACAGATTTTACAAAATGCGTATGAAAATATATTCGCTACCTACTTATAAAAAAAGACATTTTTTTTTAATTTTTGCCTGTCTGTCTGTTTGTTCCGGCTAATCTTCGAAACGGCTGGACCGGCTTTGACGGTACCTTCACTAGCTGATGTTATGGAGTAACTTAATTATATTTAATTATTTCTTATAATTTTTCGCACACAAAAAAGGTACAAAGGCTGCCTTTTAGGCTTTATAGGCTACTTTTTGTCTCGGTAGCATGTTCTCGTGGGATAATTTCCGACATCCACGCGGGCGAAGCCGCGGGCAGAAGCTAGTTGTAAATAAGCACAAACTCACATCTTTACTATCGCTGTCGAATGCTGGTTTCTCTACGTTCACCTCGGCCGGCTCGGCGCCTAAATCCGTACCTGTACATAAAACAAACACTATTTTATTGAAGCCGGTGCAGCGGTGGGCCGGTGATGACGAAGATGTTGAACCAAGTTGTGCAACATCACTATTTACGCCTGCATATTATTGATTTTATCGACCGCAAACATAAGTTTGCATTATAAAAACCTATGAAAAGCCAATTTATTTCTGCAGTTGTAAACGAAAATATCCCATATATCAAAAATTATTGACGTAAATAGCAGTAAACATCATAATCTTTTTAATTATGAAATCCAACAATACCTCACACGCTTATGTGCATACAATTTTTTTTTATCACTCGGTTACATTCATGGATAGAGTGCAAATAGTCTCCGAGTAAAATGGCTGTGTAACATCTGGACAGATTGACAGACGGACAGACAGGCAGAAGGACATGACGATATTATAAGGGTTTCGCATCTAAGAAGTTCGTGTTCCTAAAGTGTCGTCTCTGTCACTCACACCTGTGTGACAGTCTCTTTCTTAAACGAAACGTGTCATAATATTATTTCGTATATTTCATCGTGTGTATTACCTGTAAATCTCTTGTGCAGCAGCAGCTCAAAGTTGTAAGTCTTCTGAATGGCGTACAGCAGCAGCTTCACGTCCACCTCGCTGCGGCGCGACGCCATCAGGTTGCTCAGCTCTGTGCGGGTCATCTGATGACAACGTTTAGATTTATCTGCAGTACATTATTGTTTCAGTTATCATAGGAATGTTAATTTTTGAGATTCTGGCCACGTTGCACGAATGCACGCGGCGAGTTGGGTAGAGATCGAGTCGCACTGGACGCCTGAGGGAGGACATCGCCGTCGAGGTAGACTGCGGCGGAGCTGGTGTGATCATCTGATCATGTTTGCAGGGCCAACATGGCCAGAGATCGTACAAAAACAGAGAGGTTTTGATGGAGTAAACGGAAGGATATTCCCAGCACTGGGACACAGCTGCATCTGGTTATTCTATCCGGATCCAGATGATGATGCTTACCTTGCAGAATTGCTGCGTGACTCTCTCGCTGAGCCTCCAGGGGGGAGGGAACAGGGTCGCGGTGGACTCCTCGAACGTGAGGAGGTGCCTCTTGAGCCACGCGTAGCGACGCTCTACGTGAGAGATCCAGGCGGACTCTTGTTCTGATGAGAATAGGTGCTGGTATTCCTGGGGAAGTAAAAATAGGGTAAGTATTTAAAAAATAATGACACTGACAACTAGAGATGAAACGGATGTCTGGTAACTGTCCAGTATCCGATCTTACTTTATTATCTGGCCAGATACTGGAAAGTGTATAGTAGGTCAATAACAGTCGGATTCCAAGCTTTCAATTAATTAAAAAAAAAGAAAAATAAAATAGGTTTTATTTATTTAATAAAGATGTTGATGAAAAAACATACTCTAAAGGCAAATTAAACACAAGGACGATGGCCTCTCAAGTACACCTAAACATAGCAACTTTTGTCAGTATATCCGGTCGTAAAATATCCGGCTTTCCAGACTGGATATCTGACCCAACCCAACCATTATCCGCTTCATCTCAAGACTGAAAGTCGTCTAGCTAGTTTTCGAAATAATCTCACCTGCAACTGCATATTAATGAACCACTTCAGCAGCTCAGTTTTGACCTTCGGCTCCAGAATGTCCACCACGCCACACGCTTCAGATAACGTGCGGTGCGAAACGCCACTCTTACTGCCTGCTGTAATGTACACTTTATTTGTAAAGAGGTAGGGTTCATTGTCGAATGGCTTTTAAAAGCGTAAGGTCTATAATTGCTTCCACACTTCTGTTTTATAAGGTTTTTTTCATGAAAAGAGTTTGATAAGTAAGATCGACAAATGTTTGAGATGTCACAATGAGAAAAACATTTTTATAAAAGTTTTTTTTTTTATTTGTTGCAGCGTTATGGTGGGTTATGACGGTTATGATCCCTTTTAGTCTCTTACAGGTCTTTTTGTTTATTTCCGATCGAGTTCCAAATAAATACATTTTTCTATGTTCTTTCGTTGAAGTTATTTATTTAAGTTTGCTATTGGCGCCAATTCCCTTGTTCACAAACTAAACTAAACTAAACGCGGTGCGTTTGTGGAATTCACTACCGCCTGACATTAGGGACTGCCAAACTATTGCAGTTTTCAAAAGAAGAGTGAAAGAACACTATCTGTCCACTTCATCATAGTTGTGTATGTATTTATTTTATTTTAGAAGTATTTATGTATGTTTATTTGTATGTATATATTCTCGTAATATTTGTTTAGTTTTAAGGTGAATTGTCTATTTTTGATTCTATGTATTATTGTTTGTCTCCTTTGCTCTATCACACGCTGTCTACATCTCTGTATTTATTGTCCTATCTCAGGTATGCTGGAAGAGATTTCTTAAGAAATAAGCATCACCTCTGTACCTATTTTTTCTGTTTCTGTTTTTCAATGTCTGTTTATATATGTGTGTACATAAATGGTTAAATAAAAAAAATAAAAAACTAAATTTAAGTTCAATGCATCTTTTTCATTCTATTTCATTAAGAAAAGGACACAAGATAAATATTAGTTTAGTCCAGTCAAATTAGTCAGCGCCTGACATAAATTAACGTATTTTTAGTAGCCATGTTTTTAATCACGTCTAAACTTGCTATGGAGTATATTAATTTGACTGGACTAAACTAATATTTATCTTCTGTACTTTTCTTAATGAAATAGAAAGAAAAAGATGCACTGAACTTAAATTTAGTTTAGTTTGTGAACAAGGCAATCGGCGCCATTATCTAAAAATCTAACTTCAAGTCTCACCAGTGAAAGCCTCTTTGAAGTCGGCTAGTATCTGCGTGGCTAGTTGCTGTCTGATGGACGTCACCTGGTCGCGGAGAGTGGATAGTTCGCGGATTTCGCGGTAGCACTCGAAGTGTTGAAGGACCTGGAACAGACGAGAGACGAGGGTAAAGTTGTAGAAAATGAGAAATATAGCCTGCTTGTCAATCTATTTTTAACCCCCGACGCAAAAACGACGGGGCGTTATAAGTTTGACGTGTCTGTGTGTGTGTGTGGGGGTGTGTGTGTGTGTGTGTGTGTGTGTGTGTGTGTGGGGGTGTGGGGGTGTGTGTGTTTGTATTAAGTACCATCCGAGGACGTGCGTATGAATACACAAGGCACGACCGAGGACCTTTTAAAAGCGAGGACCTTTTCGAGGGTCCTCGGTTTGACTTGACCAAAGATTCGTATTCTGCAAGCGATTTTGAGTCTTTCTATATACTTATTACGAAAAAGTTGTCTGAACCTCGGTTTGATCAAAAATATTCATAAGCATACACAAACATTGTGTATCCACCAGATGGTGCCACTCTCGCCTCATACACAGGCTCTTTACACTCATTTCACGTTTGTTGTATTATCCGAGGACCTATGTGTTAACTTTAACACAAAAGACCTCGGTTAGGTAGCTTTTCCAGACAATGTGTATTTAAGACCTCGGTTTGCTAGATTTTCCGAACAGTGTGTATTCTAGTCCTCGTTTCGACAGTTTTCCTCGTGTTTAGAAGACGAGTTATGTGCTATCATTTAAATAAAATTATGAAGGAGAAAAGCGAAGGTAGACTGAATCCTTAAACAAATCGTTAGTAGCTACTAGGTGCACGAGGAATAATCAGGCTTCTTCTGTAGTATGTGCTAAGTACCTAGGCCTGCTTAGATTATACAACATTATGATTTGCATCACAAAATATTATATTGGCAGGAGCTGAATATGTGTGCTCTTCATAAAGTACCTAAAGTAAATGTCTTCCGAGCCGAAATGTCAGCAGCCAGATTTGAAGCAAACAAAAAGTACAAAGAAATAAAGAATATGAACGTACTAAAGAAAACAACAGCAGCTATCTGTTACTATTAAATTGCACACATACAGCGTTAGGTTAAAAAGTACATACGCATCTACACTAAGTTTTTTGCATACTTCTTCTGCTTGTGGTTTATAAGCTAATTGGCTATCTATCATAATGCCAAGGAATTTGGCAACTAGTACTTGGTCAACTTTTTGTCCATTATAGTGTAAGTGTAAGCCTTCTGGTGGAATCCATTGATAAAAATGCATTACATTAGTCTTTGGTATATTAATCATTAAATTATTTTGGTCAAGCCAGCGTATAATGTTTAAAAAACACACGAACATGACATAAATGAAACGTTAAGTTTCATTTATGTCATGTTCGTGTGTTTTTTTGTAAATACATTTAATTAAGGTACTACTATCGTCAGCGAATAAGACCATAGGATGTTCAATGTGGCGAGGTAAATCATTAATATATAGCAAAAATAATAAAGGGCCGAGGACACTGCCCTGTGGTGCGCTATACCTAATAATTCTTGCCTTAGATAAATATTTTTCTTCGTGCTTACTTTTTAGACATATTCTAGATATTTCTGTGTGCTGCTTACGATTATTAAGGTATGATTTTAAGAGATTAAGTGAAAGAAAGAAAGAAACGAAAGAAAAAGCATTTATTTGTGGCAAATATGACGCATAAAAAAAAGGACATAAACACACAAAAAATAACGAAGTTGGGGTAAACATGCGTCACATTCACGCAAAACGGCCATCGCTCAGCATAATGCTAAGACCCTATACGAGACAGAGCCCCAGCGCTGGTTTTCAGCGGCAGCCGGCGCTGACGTGATGACGTTAACCAGTGCAGCATGCAATTATACATAAATAAATAAAACAACAATCAAAACAAGAAATAAAATAAACCATTGCAACATATGATTCGACACAAACAAAAAACAACGATCAAAGCATGAAATAAAATGAAATATACATAAGTACATTATAAAAAAGAAAAAAGAGATGGTGAAAACATGAAATATGGTAACATTCCGACGTAAGTACGTTTCCTCTGATGCCTATGATGTCTAGCTTTTTTGTAATAATTTCATGATCAACACAATCAAATGCCTTCGTCATGACCGTGAAAATTGCGCAAACTGGTAGTTTTTTTATCCACATTTTGCAATATGACATTTATTAAATCGTAAACCGCTGTATTTATACCCTTATTTTTTCTGAAACCCTTTTGTTCCGCACTTAAAACATTATATTTGGACAGGAAATTATTAACAGAGTTATAAATTATTTTTTCTATAACCTTAGAAAAAATGGGTATTAAAGTAATTGGTCTATAATTTGCTAGATCTTCTTTAAAAAAAGTCTAAAGTGGCTTCATTATCATCTGCCTAGCCTTTTCCCAACTATGTTGGGGTCGGCTTCCAGTCTAACCGGATACAGCTGAATACCAGTATGTTACATGGAGCGACTGCCTATCTGACCTCCACAATCCAGTTACTGGGTAATAATATAATAAATAAAGTGGCTTCATCATAATTATTTTTAAACTATCCGGAAATACTCCAGTACTGATACATAAGTTAAGACACAGATGCAAGGCGATGTCGCTTGGTACGAATTTTACATCCTTTGTTGATATACCATCATATCCAGTGCTACTTTTATTTTTTAATGATTGTATCGCTCTCATAATATCTTGCGGTACTACTGGATGCATTAACATTGAGCTAGGGTTACTTGTCAAATTCGTAGTGTCCGGTGGTTTCGTCATGTTATTTTGTGTCTGGTCAATAAAATAGTTATTAAAAGCGTTTGCAACGTCTGTCGGATTAGTAATGGTACTATTTTGAACTTTATATGAAACAAATTATTTAACAAACTTTTACCAACCTATAGAAATAATCATCAAGTTGCAACAATACCTTTGAGAAGCATGATTACAAAACTTACATAACAGTTATTAGAAAACGAGTCAAACAAAACGACAGAAACCATAATTATAAGAGATCAACATAATTTGGGCTAAAAACTTAACATAACATTACTTAACACAATGCTTAGTTAGAAAACAACAAAGTAATATTATCAAGTGAGATCAAAATAATTTGGGAAGCATGAAAACTTAATAACTAGCTATAAAATGATTAAAGATAAATAATTCATGTCAACGGCCTGTGAAATTCAAAAGTTATTGTTTTTTTCGCTAAATAACACAATGCGGGATCATGGAAACTGATAATAAAAAGGAGTCATTGTTGTATCATCAGTTTTGATCAACGTATTTATTAGTTGTAAGTAGCGAAAAACGCAAGAAAAGAAAAAAAAGCACGTGAGCTGACATGTGACATGTACCTTAAAGAAATAATGATCTTTGGTATAATCAACACTATTAGTTACATCACGTTTAATAAAACAAAATAGCAAACATTCTTTGGAATAATCTATACCAGCATCTTTGAGATCTAGAATTTAGACTTCAGTTGTCTCTTCTTTAACCCGGCTTATCTGAAAGAAACGAAATACCTAATAACTTGATATTGTATTGAATACCTATCATGAAACTGAAGTTTCTGAATTCTGATATATCTACTCATTTTAAACCTGAATTCTAGTTTCACTTTATTTTCGTAAGCTAAATTTGAAGACGATGCTACCAACTATTAAGGAGTTCTCCAATAAAGAAACGACCCTGGCTGCAGCATCAGCACAAACTGGTAATTATTTTAGTTTTACAACTTAAACCTAACGCGTATTCCAGATTTGAATACAATGCTATTAACTGTTAAGGAGTTCCCTCATGAAGAAACGACCCTAGCTGCAGCATCAGCACAAACTGGTAATTATTTTAGTGTTACTAGATAAACCTAACGCGTATGCCAATTTTGAAGACGATGCTATCAAGTGCTGAGGAGTACCGTCATGTAGAGACGACACTGGCTGCAGCATGATACTATAATAATATATTCATTTTGAAGTTGTTTTTATAAAATTAATAACTTACCTTTCCTCCACAGTGATTATACCCATCTTATTCGCGGTCCGCATCAACGACAAACGTAAAGACATCGATTCGTCCTCGCTTGGTACTTTGTTTTAGAAAAAGTGTGTAATAATAAATCGGAACATTCTACTAACATTGATATAATTATTATCTTACACGTAAAATGTTTTAGGTAGGTAGATTTTCCAGGTCCTCGGTTTATACAAGTTCTACGCGAAAAACTGTCCTCGGTTTAGTGATATATAGTCTAACACAACGTCCGCACTTTGTACAAGCTATAAGAAATATTGTGTAAAAACCCTATAAAAAGAAAAAAATAACCTTGAAATTATGACCCTACGTAAGTACGTATGAAATTTTTTGATTAAATGTTGTCCCGTCGGGGGACCGCTCTAATTATTAGCCTAACGTTCTGTTAAAGTTTAAAATAGTAGCGGTCCCCCGACAGAACAATATTTAATCAAAAAATTTCATACGTACTTACGTAGGGTCATAATTTCAAGGTTATTTTTTTCTTTTTATAGGGTTTCACGTAGTCGGGGGTTTTTTAAATTTTTAATTTAATTTTTTATTTCATGCTTTTTGTAGGGACTCCTTATTATTTCTTTTCTTTTATTTTCTTGCGTTTTAAGATTCAGGTAATTTGGTATTTAATCAGGTTTTTGTAATTCGCCATTTTGTGGTGGTGGCCATCTTGGATTTGAAATTTGTAATAGTGTATAGTATTCTACTAGTCAAGCCCTTTCATTTGATACCCATATTGAGGGAGTTGTGAAAAAAGAAATGTTATTTGTCATTTTGTGGTGGCGGCCATCTTGGATTTGAAATTTATCATAGTGTATAGTATTCTACTAGTTAATCCCTTTCATTTGATACCCATATTAAGGGAGTTGTGAAAAAATATGAAATCCGCCATTTTGTGGCGGCGGCCATCTTGGACCGATTTTCATCAAACATAGCTAAGAACACTCCCGACAAATACACCTTTCAAACAAAAAATACAAAATTAAAATCGGTTCATCCGTTCGGGAGCTACGATGCCACAGACAGACATACACACACACATCCCTGTTTGTACAGACACCCTTACTTTGTTAGTACTAGAACGAACCGAGGACCCTCCAAAAAACTGGTTTAAATACCTCGTTGGCCTTTTAGAGTAAGATAGAAAGAGACAGGTGAGTAAATCTATAGTGATGAGCTTATTGGGATAATGCTATCTCAACATTTTTCTGTATGAATTTCGGCTATCATACTGAGGACCTGAAATACACAGCAAAATGTGACCAGCGATGCACATACGAGGACTTTGTGTAAGCCAACCGAGGACCTCTTACGTAAGCCCTGCGACGTCCTTCCGAGGACGTATTTTTACACAAAATTTCTTATAGCTTGTACAAAGTGCGGACGTTGTGTTAGACTTTATATCACTAAACCGAGGACAGTTTTTCGCGTAGAATTTGTACAAACCGAGGACCTGGAAAATCTACCTACCTAAAATATTTTACGTGTAAGATAATAATTACATCAATGTAAGTAAAATGTTTCCACTTCTTTCTTACACACTTTTTCTAAAATGAAGTACCAAGCGAGGACGAGTCGATGTTTTTACGTTTGCCGTTGATGTGGACCGCGAATAAGAAGGGTGTAATCACTGTGGAGGAAAGGTAATTTAATTTTATATAAACAACTTTAAAATGAGTTTAATAATATAGTATCAGATGTTGCAGCCAGGGTCGTCTCTTCATGACGGTACTCCTTAGCACTTGATAGCATCGTCTTCAAAATTGGCATACGCATTAGGTTTATCTAGTAACACTAAAATGATTACCAGTTTCTGCTGATGCTGCAGCCAGGGTCGTCTCTTCATGACGGTACTCCTTAGCACTTGATAGCATCGTCTTCAAAATTGGCATACGCATTAGGTGTATCTAGTAACACTAAAATAATTACCAGTTTGTGCTAATGCTGCAGCCAGGCTCGTCTCTTCATGACGGTACTTGTTACCACTTGATAGCATCGTCTTCAAAACTGGCATACGCGTCAGGTTTATGTAGTAAAACTAAAATAATTACCAGTTTGTGCTGATGCTGCAGCCAGGGTTGTTTCTTCATAAGGGAACTCCTCAATAATTGATAGCATCATCTTCAAATTTGGCATACGCGTTATGTTTATCTAGTAATATCAAAACAATTACCAGTTTGTGCTGGTGCTGCAGCCAGGGTTGTTTCTTCATAAGGGAACTCCTCAATAATTGATAGCATCATCTTCAAATTTGGCATACGCGTTATGTTTATCTAGTAATATCAAAACAATTACCAGTTTGTGCTGATGCTGCAGCCAGGGTCATTTCTTCATGAGAGAACTCCTCAACAGCTGATAGCATCGTCTTGAAATTTAGCATACGCGTTAGGTTTAAGTCGTAAAAGTAAAATAATTACCAGTTTGTGCTGATGCTGCAGCCAGGGTCGTTTCTTTATGGGGGAATTCCTCAATAGTTGGTAGCATCGTCTTCAAATTTAGCTTACGAAAATAAAGTAAAACTAGAATTCAGGTTTAAAATGAGTAGATAAATCAGAATTCAGAAACTTCAGTTTCATGATATTAAATACAATATCAAGTTATTATTTCGTTTCTTTCAGATAAGCCGGGATAAAGAAGAGAAAACTTAAGTCTGAATTCTAGATCACAAAGATGCTGGTATTGATTATAGGCTTCTTCTGCAGTATGTGCTAAGTTATGATTTGCACCATAAAATATTGTATTGGCATGAGCTGAATACGTGTGCTCTTCATAAAGAACTTAATAGAGTAAGATGCCACCACAGGGCCACCAGACGTCACGTATTTTCTGACGAACGAAATGTGGACGATTGAGTAGTGTTAGTATGTACATACTAAGAACGCAAGCCTACCTGCTAGCTTGCTGAGACGGTCAATTCTCAGGTATCAAGTAATCAAGGTACATAAAAACATTACTTACCTCACGTAAATTCTCCAAGCTGATTTTCACGTATATTTTAGGCAATATCCTTAAAAATAAGTCGCCAATACTCCCAGACACTTTCCATCGGCCGTATTGCTTTGCAGACGCTTTAAAGCTCCCAAAATAATTAAGTACTTAACTTCACGTAAATTCTGATGCTCCATTTTTATATATGTCCACCAGACAACTATTTTAAAACCCTTTACAAGAAGCCAGACCGATCCAAAGGGCCAATCATCCCACTCAATTTTAATGCCTCTGTGTGTAGGAGCGCGAGGGCATATCTATTTCAATGACAATGCTAATGAAGATAAGAGGCACTCACTACTCAGAAATGTTGAGAGATTAATATTTTTCTACTTTGTTTTTTTATGATTAATTCCCAATAAATAAATAATTAAAAAAAATAAATTAAGTTTATTCGAATTTATCAAAACAGCTTGCAGGATAAAATTCTAGAATTATTATATATCTTTAATTATTTACCTGATTTTTTAATTTTTGGCTGATTTTTTAAAAATATTAATAATTAATTGATATGAGTAAACTGTAAGAGCGTGTGAGAGAGAGAGAAGTCAATATATCCTAATACATGTCTCACTCAGTCTCATGCGTGGATAATGCCAACGCGCTCCTACGCACAGAGGCATTAAAATTGAGTTTAGGGCATGATTGGCCCTTGGATCGGTCTGTCTTCTTGTAAAAAGTTTTAAAATAGTTGCCTGGTGGACATATACAAAAATGGAGCATCAGAATTTACGTGAAGTTCCTACCTAATTATTTTGGGAGCTTTAAAGCGTCTGCAAAGCAATACGGCCGACGGAAAGTGTCTGGCAGCAATATTGGCGACTTATTTTTAAGGATATTGCCTAAAATATACGTGATAATCAGCTTGGGGAATTTACTAACACTACTCAATCATCCACATTTCGTTCGTCAGAAAATACGTGACGTCTGGTGGCCCTGTGGTGGCATCTTACTCTATTAGGTTCTTTATGAAGAGCACACGTATTCAGCTCATGCCAATACAATATTGTATGGTGCAAATCATAATGTTGCATAATCTAAGCAGGCCTAGGTGCTTAGTACACACTGCAGAAGAAGCCTGATTATTCCTCGTGCACCTATTAGCTACTAACGATTTGTTTAAGGATTCAGTCTACCTTCGCTTTTTCCTTCATAATTTTATTTAAATGATAGCACATAACTCGTCTTCTACACACGAGGAAACTGTCAAAACGAGGACTAGAATACACACTGTTCGGAAAATCTAGCAAACCGAGGTCTTAAATACACATTGTCTGGAAAAGCTACCTAACCGAGGTCTTTTGTGTTAAAGTTAACACATAGGTCCTCGGATAATACAACAAACGTGAAATGAGTGTAAAGAGCCTGTGTATGAGGCGAGAGTGGCACCATCTGGTGGATACACAATATTTGTGTAAGATTATGAATTTTCTTGATCAAACCGAGGTTCAGACAACTTTTTCGTAATAAGTATATAGAAAGGCTCAAAATCGCTTGCAGAATACGAATCTTTGGTCAAGTCAAACCGAGGACCCTCGAAAAGGTCCTCGCTTTGAAAAGGTCCTCGGTCGTGCCTTGTGTATTCATACGCACGTCCTCGGATGGTACTTAAAACAAACACACACACACACACACACACACACACAGACACGTCAAACTTATAACACCCCGTCGTTTTTGCGTCGGGGGTTAAAAATACGTCCTCGGAAGGGCGTCGCAGGGCATACGTCAGAGGTCCTCGGTTGGCTTACACAAAGTCCTCGTATGTGCATCGCTGGTCACATTTAGCAGTGTATTTCAGGTCCTCAGTATGATAGCCGAAATTCATACAGAAAAATGTTGAGATAGCATTATCCCAATAAGCTCATCACTATAGATTTACTCACCTGTCTCTTTCTATCTTACTCTAAAAGGCCAACGAGGTATTTAAACCAGTTTTTTGGAGGGTCCTCGGTTCGTTCTAGTACTAACAAAGTAAGGGTGTCTGTACAAACAGGGATGTGTGTGTGTATGTCTGTCTGTGGCATCGTAGCTCCCGAACGGATGAACCGATTTTAATTTTGTATTTTTTGTTTGAAAGGTGTATTTGTCGGGAGTGTTCTTAGCTATGTTTGATGAAAATCGGTCCAAGATGGCCGCCGCCACAAAATGGCGGATTTCATATTTTTTCACAACTCCCTTAATATGGGTATCAAATGAAAGGGATTAACTAGTAGAATACTATACACTAAAAAAAAAAAGAAATAAAAAAAAAAAAAAAAATTCTAATCCAAGATGGCCGCCGAAAATGGCGAATTACAAAAAACCTGATTGAATACCAAATTACCTGAATCTTTAAACGCAACAAAATAAAAGAAAAGAAATAATAAGGAGTCCCTACAAAAAGCATGAAATAAAAAATTAAATTTAAAATTTACAAAACCCCCGACTACGTGAAACCCTATAAAAAGAAAAAATAACCTAATAAAAATTATGACCCTACGTAAGTACGTATGAAATTGTTTGATTAAATATTGTCCTGTCGGGGGACAGCTACCAGGCCTCCGTCACTCCATGTACTTGCGCGCTATAAGTGCCTACCGCCCAGCCGAGCGGTCTCGGTCCGCCGGCGGATCAAATTCAGTGCGGTTTTCGCAAGCGAAGCGCGCGCACGCCGTTCAATTTTAATAGTGCTGTCCGTTCGTACGCGTATTACGATGCCGTGTGGTGCCTATGTGCTGTAGATGGGTGTAAATCAAGCAATTTCGATTCGTAATTACCAGCTGTTAGCACTAACATAAAAAAAAAAACAAATTATTTCTTACGGCTTAGTGCTTTATTTGAAGTCATTTCTAGTGAACATCTCCGAAGATCATCATCAAACTAAGAAGTATTATACTTATTTTAAAACGTTCTCCTAAATGTAACAAATCCTTTTCTGAAAACCGCATTGATATCGGTTTAGCCAAACGCGAGATTATCGCGCACAAACATACATACCTACAAACCATACAAGTCAAACTTCTCAGTTTGGCCTGTATGTCTTATCACCTCCTTTTTTTTTAAGTTGGTTAAATATTTTATAAATGATAAAATTTTTAACTGCCACATAAAAGTCAGAACATATTCACAGTTCTCAATAACATAGATAAAAAGTTATGTTAATTTAATTTTATCGAAGAGGCAGCCCTGCGATTACTGTGGAATCGCGCGGTGCGAAGCAATCACTGCTGTACGCTTGAGCATTTAGGCGCATTTTAGCATACAGTGGTTGTTGACGCGAGGGAGTAGGCAATTATCGTAATAGGTATTGGAAATTTTCTACTGAGTGAAGTATCTGTTACGTAGTAACTATTCAGTAATCTGTGCCGCTACTATTTTAAACTTTAACAGAACGTTAGGCTAATAATTAGAGCGGTCCCCCGACGTGACAACATTTTATCAAAAAATTTCATACGTACTTACGTAGGGTCATAATTTTTAGGTTATTTTTTTCTTTTTATAGGGTTTCACGTAGTCGGGGGTTTTTTAAATTTTTAATTTTGACCAAATTAGTGAGACACATACAAATTTATAGATTGTATATATGTCAGCTTTAGTCTGTCAAACATTAGGTGTTAACTTGATTTACATCCTATTTGGGAGAAAAGGTCAGTTATTACAATCAAGATAGGCGACAAAATATAATTCTGACAGTTGTACACAATCCATTATTGAGAAGAGGTGAGTCCAGCCTTACCTCCATGATAGCCTGCATGGGCAGCACAATCTCCTTGTACTGCCGGCTCTGTGTCATGTTGCGCAGAGTATCCACGCCCCCCACCAACATATGCAGGTGGTTCAGTGCGGTGATGGCAGCAGTCAGGTTGGACTTGGCACAGTCCAGTTGTTTGATCTCGGAGGTTATCTCACGGACCATGCTCTCACTGCGTTCAGCTTTCTTGTTTATGTCTGCTACCTGAAACAGTAGAATGGTTTATTATTTCAGAAATAAAAATAGGTTTTGGTTGCTTCTTGTTGGCATAGACAGCATTTTTGTGAAGATGTATAGTACAATCACAGCTTACTAGTTGTGTTTAAGTTCCTTGTAACGAAGAGCGAGCCTATTGCTACTATTCAGGCACAAATACAGACTCCAAGCTGCTACTGAGAAATTTGGCTTTGAGTGGTTGCACAATGGCAATGCCTTTCATTTAGACAGTTCAATATATCATATAATATATGTTCATATCTTCATGTCTGTTAGGAAGCCTTATGATTAATGCCATATAGGTCGGTAACAATAGAAAAAGTAATTATTTCTCATTAGTAACAGTTGATCTAATATGATTATTTACATTATTGAGCAGGAAGAAAATTCAAAGAATGGAGCAATGATATTTGCAATATCCTTGAAAATCCTTCGGATTGTGACTGAAAGTGTACTCAGTTAGCATGCAGGACCCCATAGCAAATTTTGAAATGCTTCCCTGTACTTATCTAAAACTACAACAGCTTAGATACTACAATCAAAACTACCTGTAATGCAAGTTCCCCAATACATCTCTGTGCATCCACCAGAGCCTTCTGTCCCGCATCCCTCTGCTCTGCCTGTGCTCTTACAAGCCTCCGTATGTCGTGCTCCACGCCTGCGAGGTGGAACTCACAGCGAGCCGCCGCACTCTCCACTCCCGAAAGAGATTGTTCAGTGGGAAATACTCTGTTAATGTATGCTACTGCATCAAACTGTGAAAGATGAGGTTTATTGTTGTTTTACGAAAATCTGACTTAAAATGAATATTTGAATAAGTTTTTATAAAGGGACTGTAATGATATTAAAATTGTGAGGATTTAGAAGCTGAAAATCAAACTACAAGAATGAAAATCACTAGTTGAAACAACGACCTTAAAACGATATTCATTGAGTTTGAATCGGTTAATCGTATCGGCGGCTCTCACGCGCAGTAGTGCGAAATTAAATTTAGATCCAAATAAAAGCAGTAACCAAACAAGAAATAAGGGCGAATAAAGAAAAGTCCAACTCACTTCCGCACTATCAAACTGTTCGGTTCCTCCCATCATTTCCTCAATCCGGCTCATCACAGAGCTCGGAAAGTTGATCTGGACCTCCGGCCCACTATCCTTGTCGTCTAATATATCATTAGAATCCATATTTATATCTGTTTCTTGATCACTTTTTGAGGAAAATAAAAATCACAACTTGACCAGGCTCTGTTGACGTTGGAACGTCACTGTCAATTGTCAAATTGACGTTTACGGTTCAGTTCAGTGTTGGTATCTCTATTTACAAACTAAGGTGAGTTCTTAGAATTTATAAAAATGCCAATGTTTATTGCATAGCTATTCACAATTCATTCGACAGGCTGTCGTTACGAAAATGATCCATTTCTCATTACATAATCTGCCTTGCCCTGCGACAGCAAATAGCTGTCGGAAGATTAGGGGTCATCTATTTGAATTTGAACCAAACTCAAACTCCAACCACAATAATAATTACAGACACTTTTGAATTATCAAGGAGGGGTCAGTCAGAAAGATGAAGTTGTCCAATCCAAAGCACAGTACCTAGTATGCTTTGGATTGGACAGCTTCATCTTTATCAGTAACGTTAAAATTAGGAGTTTCCTGCCCGTTGTCTTTCATAGGTAGGTACTTATCTATGGAGGATAGCGGGCAAGAAACTCCTTTTAAACTGACAACAGAGGGATAATTCTCGTAATTTTAAGAACGTTCACAGTCTGATCTCGGTCTCATCTGTCAAAAATACTTCTAATTTCCCTACATTTTTGACAAGTTTTTGACATTACTTGTAGCTGACATGAGATTGTGACTAGATTTTGAACGTTTTTAATTACTGGAATTGGACTTCTGATTTTGGATTAGTTAACAGCGTTTATGCTTCTCTGTTAACATTTTTAATGATGTTCGATTGTTAAGGTTCGTTTATGAAGAACGCTATTTACTAACTTTTATGGTAGAAAATGTTAAGTTGTGTAAAAATCATTTTCAAATTTAGCAACATCTTACGAAAACTCAAACAGTGAGTGACGTTTTCATGTCCATTGTTTGATCAGTTACTGTCAAAATTAAATTGTCAAACTTGTGAGAATTTACGATCCGACCGCTGACAAAAAAAGTTTCTATTTTATTGGATAGAACATTACGTTTTTCACAACTGCATTTTATCTTTCAATCATTATTATTTTGATTATATTGTCAAATATACAATAAAACTTCATGGTGTTTTAAAATTTCTAACACAAAATAACTAAATCGTTTCATAGTAGAATCTAATTCAACCTCGTAAGTGTAATCAGCTGTTTTGTTCGCCCTCACACAGCTGGTTTCTCGTGAGCTTGTGGAAACGTACACTGGAAACGTACACAGCAATTAACTCGACCGCCAACGTCAAGTGAGCGGAAACATCGTGCGGGATCGCTCGCTCGCATTGTTTTTCAGTTATTTGGACGCGCTCGGGGCGTGTTGCCGTCGCGTGTTCCGCCGCAATGAACTCCGCGCAAACCTCGCCGTAATAATAAGTCTCAGTGTTAGTTTTTCTACCAGTTTTGTATACAAACACCAGTGTCAGTGAAGTGATTAACAATGGCTCGTCTCACTGAAGAAATGGTGATTGCGCGATCCAAACAATCGGACCTCAGCGCGATAAAGAAGCTGAACTGCTGGTGAGTACATGACTCAGGGCTCGTAATCATGCTGGCCGCGGACAAAGAACGTTCGAAAATTAAAAGCTTCAACGGCCTAGTCTCGGCGTCCTCTCGCTGTGGTTTGTCGTAATGTGAAATCGCAGGCAGTGTAGTGCACGGAGGCGGAACGTTAACGTATTTGTTTGCGTTAATGTGTGTGTGTTCATGGTCTTAAGGTTTTATCATAATTTCATTATAGCTGGCTCAACATTCATTGCCGTGGTCTTTCACTTTTAAGAATGTAACACATCCATAGAGCATGAGATTATGTTCTATTAATCATTTTAATGACTAAAGGTAATGAACCAGTTTATGAGAATTAACTGTGAGAAAACTATTCATTTTACTATGACTTTTAGCAGTGTTACTCGTTTGTAGTCATATTGTTTGAGAAAAGAATTATAATACTTCAAAATTATTTATGGTCTCACCATTAGCATGATTGGCCCAACATCTTTTGGCCTCCACAAAAACTTATAGCAGTTTTGGGAAATTATTGTAGTCAGTAAAGTTTGTAACAAAGATGAGGTTTAAAGATCATATTGTTGATTGTGGTGGATATAAATATAATCTGTTTGATTCTGTTATCAGTAACTATTAAATTCTAATAACAACTGATATCTTATCAATTCTAAGATGAAGCCAGTTCTAGGCAACTTGCCTCAACTTATTTAATTATAAACATTTTCTAGGATATTCAATCAACCAATCTGCCTGTCTTTTCCAATTATATTGGGGTTGGCTTCTAGTCTAACCGGATGCAGCTAGCAGCTACCAGTATTTTCTAGGATACTAAAAAATATTTGGTAAAATGAGAACATACCGCACACCACATAGTTATAGTTACCACATTTGGTTTCTGGTTGGATTCTTATTTGAAGGAAAATTGATAATGTTCATTTATTCTGTCTCAGGTGCACATTGTTTATTCTCCTGTGATTGTAATGGTTAAAGTTTAGAAACATGCTGCCTCACTAGAAATAATGTTAGACTATTTGGGGGTTCTAGAAGGTCTCCTGAACCTTCCACAACAATTTTTTCCCCAGATACTTATTAAAAAAAAATGCTTTCTAGAAAGGCAGCACATTCCTAAACCCAACCCACTGTAACTTACCAAAGACTTTCAAACAATAAATAATGATCAGAGATCTATTTGACATACTAAGCATGATTTCTTTTCTGAAGAATTCCCCTGATATGTGTAACTAATTACTAGCCTTATCAATAAAAAATGATATTTCACTGAAATCATGCTAGAGATACATGCATCATCATCAACTACACTGTTGATTAACATCAACTAAGATAAATACAACTATCATTAAATTAAACTGTACTGACTCCATATGACGGCAGCCGTTAGAGGAGAAAACCAACTGGCTCACATCTCTGGGCTACGTAATCAGCCTATAATGTTCTACATTACACGATAAGAATACTTGGTCGCCCTAATTAACTCAAGACAATGTTCATGGTCTTTCTCCAGAATTAGCTTAGGTACTGACAGGTTACTGTTATTAGTATTAACTCACTTATTTATTTCACATCGATGGTCCTAGTTCATCATCTGTGACTGCAAGTGACAGCTATGTGATGAACTCAGCAATGCATAAATATGTAAGCTGTCACGCCCTTTATGCCTGGAGGCTTTTATTTAGGTAGTAAGTTTTTATTTTTATTTTAATTAATTATTTTTTAGCTTGAGTATGTATAGTTTTTATTATATTTGTTGGTATATTGGCGTGGCTAGCTGACATATGGCAAATAATTTATGTTTCTTGTAATGTTCATTACTGAACATAGGTTCCTAGTATTGTATACATGCAACTATATTCTAACTAAACAGACAGCTGTGCTGCTGGGGAGTTTGTTCCGCCACTTCTTCTTCCCAGCGATAGCACTAGGAAGTGGCGAAGGACGGGTGTTTTTGGGGGACTGTCTTTTGTAATTTTGACATTCGAAAAGTGCTGATTCTCAGCCTAATTTGAATAAATGACTTTGATTTTGACATAACAAGCTCAGTGCGGGTTAGTCACAGGGCTGAGCTTCAGTGTAATTCCCTACCTATTGTGTAAAAAGACTGTGCCTCTCATCATCTCCATTTTATGGAATGGGATTACAAATCCCATTAGTCTGTGAGCCTATTGCCATCAACCAGCCACAAATCCAGACTCCGGGCTGCTACTGAGACACTCTTGATGGGAGTATCCTGCATCAATTGGCACAACCTGGATTTCAAGCCTTGGACTTGAGCAGATACCTGCTAAACCAAAGATGCTAATGTTCTAGATAAGATCATAAAAATTCAATGAATGAATCCGTTCTTATCTAACCTATCTACTTATCCATGCACTCAGAATCACACAGTTATCACAAGATAATATGTGATCATCTCATAATGAGACAGTGATGACGATACACAACAAACTCGTATCTGTCATGTAATGATATGTAAGGAGGATTATCTTACTTGTCTGTGGCTAGCAGCTTCCTGGACGATAGAGTATTTTGTAACCTCAGTGTTACGTAAATAGTTTCAAAGCAAAATTACCTATCTATCTATACTTACACTTACTAATAATAAAGCTGAAGAGTTAGTTTGAATACGTTAATCTCTGGAACTACGAGTCGGATTTGAAAAAAATATTTTTGCGTTTAATAGCCCATTTCCTGAGGAAGGCTATAGACTACACAATACTATCATGCGAGGACCCTTAGGAGCCGAGCAAAAACAAAACAAGTCACAGAGAACGCTCAGCTAACACGAAGTAATAGCGCGTCCGGCGATGCGATGCGACGGGGGGGGGAGGGGGGGGGGGCTAGTCAATCTAGCCTTTCCCTATTATACTATCATTGGCTTCCATTCTGATGAAAATTTCTATAATACGGTAAATAATTGTCATTTGTCAGCTGACTTCAAGAAACTAAGGTAGCCTGCGAAATCCTAATTTACTTCTTCTACCTACGTTCTTTGCAATTTACAGGTCAGTGCATATACTAATATATATATATATATGTCAGGTTGTATGCAACCAAATCTGAGTCGCGAGCGTTATCACGACAATGTAGCCGTAGCATCATACCTGTGTGTCTCTTTCTAAACCTCGATGTGTTAACCGTATAGTTCGGTAGCGCCCCCGAATGGACCCGAACACACGAACCTCCGCTGGCTCAGTAACGGGTCCCATTGGACCTTGAAAAGACGACATACGACACCCTTACTGATAATGTAAATATTGATTATGCTACCCATCAAATCTTATGAATGTGCGTTAATTAAGAGAGTTGGATAAAAAACTCATATGTTATCGCCATTCAATCTTCCATATTCAGCGCGCAAGTTTATTAATTTACCTTTATTAAATTCAAGTCTGTAAATGCGATAATCGCCATTTTGATGACAGTGGTGGTCGAGGCTAAAAAACATAAAAATTGGGGATTTCGAAAATCCAAACTCCACCACAGGGGCAATGAATAATAACATGATTTAATTATTTGATGAATTCATCGATTGTTCATGTTAAATAAGTAGTGGTAATGTAGTTTTTTGATATCTAAAGTCGAAGTTTCGCGCCAATCGTGCGTGTTTACATTTTTACTTTTCACAAAAGTCACACAAACACATGTAGATAAGATGTAAAATGTGAAAACTATTATTACAAATATTATAAAAAACACGAAAATGCCCAATTCCTAACGTAATATTGAAACACAGGTCCAATAACACGTATTATTCATTACCACTACTTAATTTGTGTTCAAAATCGCCGACCATTGTTGTTTTTTTTTTATCGTAATGATGTGCGAAAGCGATTATGCCAAACGATTTTTTTTTAAATTTCGATTGACCCAAGTAATTAATATGACGAATGTCAGAAATCGATTCTCAGAAATTGAAATAAAGTTATTTTAAGCATTAAATACAACAAGCATTATTTATAATAATGATTTATGCTTTCCTAATGTAATTTTAATCGTTTTTTGGACATTATATTGAAACTGAGTCAACAACAGAGGACCTATGAACATAGTCATTTATTCAATTTCGCGCCGAATTGTTTCTATATTTGAATTTATATTCGGAATGCGCTTGCTATTCAAAATTATTTTTATTTATGGTGCAATTATTAATTTTTGATACTTTCTAATAGTTTGCTACAGAATGCCCAGTATACATTTTACGGTTAGTTTAGGTTTGTACAGAGAGGCAGACCGACCGGCACATAGGCAGACGGCCACATAACTTTTGTTTTAGTTACTAAGCAAATATATTTAAAACCCCACAACAAGCCCTTTCATTTGATATGTCACACAGAGGTACAGCAAAGATTTTTTTTTTAATTTTCTTGTTTGCCCCCCAACAGTGACCCCATTTTCAAAATTAATTTATATACGTTACACGTCCGTCTTTGGGTCACAGAAATTCATATGTGTACCAAATTTCAATTTAATCGGTCCAGTAGATTCGAAGCAAATAAGAAAAGACAAGACCCACAGACACAAGTGATCCTGCAAGGGTTCCGTTTTTTCATTTGGACGTACGGAACCATAAAAAATTACACACCTAACGACACCGTACGTGTAGGTACGGTAATTAAAATGATTAATTTCAAAATAAATTAATTCATGAAAAATATACCAAAGAGGATATAATTATATAGTTTCTACACCTTTTTTATTTTTTTTTGCAAATTCCGATTATCGATTAGGCTTTATGCAATGTTTGAATCGAAATAAGAAAACTGGACGGATGGTCAGCACTAAGAAATGTCATGTCGAAACACAATTTTTTGTCATTTTTATCAAGACTTGATTGCGTTTTATAAGTAGTTTAAGTAAGAAAAATTGTAAAAGTAAGAACGCGGAGAGAATGATAATATCTTTATTTTTCCCTTTTGCATATTTTCAGCAAGAGAATAGGTTGTTTAGGTACATATTTCCAGCGAGTTTAAGGTGCCTACCTTTTGGATAGGTGTAGTAATACCTATTTTATACAACTTTCGTAGTAGACTAACGAAGTTTGACCGACCTCAACAAATAATTAAAGATATTTGCCACAAATATATTGTATAAAATAAGCGCGGAAACATATTTTTCTTAATAAATTTGAATGCTGAAAGTTGATGTAATTTACTGAATTTCATGACGTAATTCGCAACATTCCGTCGAGTCAGCTGATATGTCATATGTCAAAATCTAGTCGAGCAGAGTGGTTAAGTTTGTACCTACTGTAGTTTATGATCAGACACGTTTTTCCATCCCTGCAAAACAGATGCGCCGGTTCACCAGAGAGTGACGAGTGAATGAACAAAACAACTCGGTTGGGCTGTATTCTTTCCCACACATTTGCGATGTGACGGAAACTGCCTACTACTGTTGCTTACGTGCAGAAACCTGCCAAGCGCGTGTCGGACCACACAGTGAAGGGTTCCGTGGTCAGTTCATTGTTTTATCGATCCCAAATATAAGTTTAAGTACTTATATATTTCTAAGAATTTCTGGAAAAAATATATAAAACCTATCGCAAAGTCACTTAGAAACATCATCATATTTTTTTATTGTGGGATCCAACAATACCCCACACGCTTAAGTGGATTGCTTTTGTGTTTTTCATCCTTCGGTTCCACTCGTAATTTCACTACACCATTGTTTAGCGGTGCACAAAATAATACACCATCTTTCCAATTTTCATCGACATAGTGGAAATAGTAAAAGTAAAATGGCTGTGTAACATCCGGACAGACGGACGCGTGACGTGACGATATTATAAGGGTTCCGCTTTTACCATTTGGCTACGGAACCCTAAAAAGAAGCAACATACTCGTACTGTCGAGTGTCGGCTATCGATGCTCACACTGTGGAATTTTGCTTCAATTGCGGTCACCTATATTGTTTAGTTTTTGTTACGTTACGATTTATGACGTATTAAAAAAAAACTACTCACTAGATCTCGTTCAAACCGAACCGAACGGTTCGTTCGAATTTTCGGTGGAAGTTTATATGGTAATGTACATCATATATTTTTTTTAGTTTTATCATTCTCTTATTTTAGAAGTTACAGGGGGGGGGACACACATTTTACCACTTTGGAAGTGTCTCTCGCGCAAACTATTCAGTTTAGAAAAAAATGATATTAGAAACCTCAATATCATTTTTGAAGACCTATCCATAGATACCCCACACGTATGGGTTTGATGAAAAAAAAAATTTTGAGTTTCAGTTCTAAGTATGGGGACCCCCAAAATTTATTGTTTTTTTTTCTATTTTTGTGTGAAAATCTTAATGCGGTTCACAGAATACATCTACTTACCAAGTTTCAACAGTATAGCTCTTATAGTTTCGGAAAAAAGCGGCTGTGACATACGGACGGACAGACAGACAGACAGACAGACATGGCGAATCCATAAGGGTTCCGTTGCCATTTGGCTACGGAACCCTAAAAACGAATCATAAATAGAAGGGCAAATCAAGTTTTCATCAAAAACTAAAAATATTTTTTATTTGGTTATTCTCATTGTATCCGCATTTTTTTAACATGAATAGTTTCATATTATAATATGCTTTATTATAAAAAAAAAGGTGTGGATAATGCGGGACTTCTTCTTTTATTTTTGAGGTTAGGGCTGTCACCTACTTTACTTTGTCTATTCCCGGATAACTTTGACTGCCAATTTACTATTTTTCTTGATGTAAAATGAAATGTAATGGTTTTCTGTGGTATAAAATAAAATAAACATGTATTATTTAATAATAATAATAATATCTCTGGACATTTCTCACAGCGCCATCTAGTCCCAAGCTAAGCAACCTAATGCTTGTGTTATGGTAACAAGGTGGCTGATAAACTACTTATATACATTTTTTTTGTAAATACATACATATTATTATTATAGATAGAAAAACACCCAGACTCGGAAGAAATACATGTAGAACTTACAAATATTTGTTCTGTGCGGGAATCGAACCCGCGACACGCAGCGCAGCAGTCCGATCGCTCAGCCACTGCGCTAACCGTGTTGTCAAAACGACACATGCAATATGCATATGCATGCAATATGCAATATGGTATATGCAATTTGACAACCCTATTTCCATAGAAATTCTATGGAAACTTCAGAAATATAATATTTCCGAAGTCCCATTGTTAACTTATTTGCTTTTTATTTTGTGTGGTTAATAACTATAATTATTATGAATGCTCAGAGTTACAATCAGATACGGAATCAATAGGAATACGGAGAAAACTGCAATTTAGTGAAAATTGTAGATGCAATACCTAAACTTTGTATGGAGTTAGATATTGTGTTGTTACTGTAATAAAATAATGATTTATGTAAATCATATTATTATTTTGAAATTTACAAATAAAAACAGTTATTTTGCTGACGTCAGCATAATTTTAAAACTATAAATAATAAAATCATGGTTCCTTCCCAGAAGTTTTAGTTCTTCGTTGGATCTATAGGATGAAGGGATAAAATATAGGTGACCGCAGTTGACGCAAAATTTCACACTGTGGCGAAGTTATCAACCGCAGTGACTTTATAATCAGCATAATATGACCTTGATGCATACTAAAATAAATAATACTATACTACCACATACACAGAGTGCTATTTTCTTAACATGGCAGTAGAGCAACTGAACTTATACAAATACTACTTTAAAATACTGGTTTTTTCTCAGTATTTTTTTGCAACTATTTCATTCTGTGATTTGACATAGTGGGTGGAGGAAAGAGTTCCTTCTCAGGTAAATTGTAGCACACGTGTAGAAGATACACGTAATGGCTTAGTTCCTGCTTATGTACGTGGGAGGTATTCTAATACGGCCGCACCATTTATGCTAAGATTTTTTTTATAGTGGGGGAAAAATGTTCTTGGGAAGAAATTAAGTAAATGAAATTATTTATTCTGTAAATAAGATATCGGAATCACTTGCACATGTTATAAAAAAATAAATAGCTAAATGGAGTCGACATTTCCTGTCTGACTCGAGATCGTATCGCCTGCCCGCGCTATTATGTACTTCGTGTTCGCGCACTCTTTCTATTTTTTGTTTTGCTCGGCTCCTAAGGATCGTAGCGTGATGCGAAGCAGTCTATCCGGCCTTCCTCAAGAATTGGGCTACCAAATGCAAAAAAAAAAATTCAAATCCAACTGATAGTTCCAGAAATTAGCGCGTTCAAACAAACAAATCCTTCAGCTTTATTATTAATATAGATATACTAGATTTTAACTACTTAAGTACCTTGAAAGTAAGCAAAGCTTCTGCAAACCTCTTGTTATTCCACGCACGGTAACCACTTCCATCAGCTTACCCGTCAGGCGGTTAGCCAACCAATTACATAAAGAGCTCATTTTACTGCTGAGAAAATATTTGTCGCTCGTATTTGTACATATTTCATACTTGACTCCATAACTTTACTGAAACAATCCGGCCTTAAACAAGTGTGTCGCCTAGATCGCGTAAGAGTGCGCAATACTATATACCCGTTTTCACTATACTAGGTGACACTTAAATTAATGCCTAAATAAAAGCACGCTGTTGGATTTCAACTTTCGATGCGGGACCGAGCGTTAAAAATCCAAGTGCACGCCTTTGTATGTGAAATGTATTACAGTGGGTAGGTACTTATGTACAGAGCTGACGTCTGCATCTTAGGACAATGCGGTGCACGAGCGCACGAGTGCACGAGTTTCAATAAGTTGCGTCGTCGTCTTTGTGAGGGGTGCTACACTCTTGTTCAGGTCGGCACATTTGATTCGGCAGTATTTGTGGAACAGCAAAGCTGACTTGAAGCAATTTATACGTGTTCAGCTTTCATTCGGCTCATGATGATCGGCAAACTCCGTTCCTTATCTATCCTTGCTGAATCACGTACTGGTCGGCTCGGCATAATGCCCCCAATTTCCTTTTTTTCGAACATACCTATGTCTACGGAAAAATACTCTAGATGTATCATGTTGACGGCCAAGTAGTAGGTATTAGGTATAACATAGAGCACAATCTATGTGTCACAGTAAGTGAAATAGATGGGCCATAATATGTGACAGCCGCGTGCTCGCAGTGTTCCTAAGAGCACAATAGATGTTTCAGTACAAGTTGATATATTATATGTATAGCTGTCTGCATCTCAATTATCATGACAATACTAATGTAATTAGAGAACTTAGATAAAGTGACAGACTAGCGATAATATGATGGGAAAATCAAAAACGCGTTGAATCCTGTTGAAAGGCGTTGTTGTAGAAATACAAAACATTTTGACAGAGATTAGCGCTTGTCTGAGCACAGTTAGTGGTTAGTTATGAGTCCCACTGAAGTGAGAAATGCTATACTTAACTATAATTTAGCCATGGGAAGTGCTACCACCCACCATAGCAATTCTTACAGCCAAGCATGACTGTGGTCACCAATGACCTGGCAACCAGTTTTACCAATAGACATCGTCTGACATTTAACTATTTTTTTGAATTTGTATTTTGGGTATTTACGATCTGTCCCCAAATAAATGTTATTCTTTATTTTTATTATTTTCTTTATCCAGTAGGTAACTGCATGATGGAGGTCAGATAAGCAGTCACTCTATGTAACATACTGGTATTCAGCTGCATCCGGTTAGACTGGAAGCCGCCACAACATAGTTGGGAAAAACCTCGGTACATGATGATAAACCATAACTGTTTCGGTTTGAACGGTATGAGTGCCGGTGGAAATACAGGCACATGACACATTTCATCTTAGGGTCACCACTTGTGCTGTTTGTACACTGTCTCTCCCGCGCCGAAGGCTAGCCTCCGTTGAGATTGGCCGCCGTAGCCAAAATAAGGTCTGGAGGACTATTATTGCAGATGTCCACAGGCTGCGGTGATCACTTACCGCCAGGTGCGCTGTCAACTGGTAATCCTATAGCGGATCACCTCTCGCCCACGTGTATGTATGAGTCACCCTGCGTCCGCGAGACAATGCAGGCAGTACTGCACACATTGTTCTATGTTATGTAATGTTTAGTAATAGTGTTTATGTCATTATGTGCTGACGGTACAAGGTGAGCTGTTCTTGTATCATGCACACTGTTTCAGAAAAACATAAATTATCAAGTCTCTTAATAGTTAAAACACGATCTTTGGCAGTCGTTACGGGTAGTCAGAAGCCCAAAAGTTTGAAAACCAGTCTTACCGAGGGATATCGTGTTACTCAGTAACTGGGTTGTGGCGGATAGACAGGCAGTCGCTCCATGTAAAATATTGGTATTGGGCTGTATCTGGTTAGACTAGAAACCGCTCCCAACATAGTTGGCCAAAATGGCTAGGAAAAGGCTAGGCAGATAGAGTTGATTGAGTGGAGGTGTGTCACAAACTATGCCCCACCTGTTGTCCTGCTCTGCCACTGTACATAGTGCCCTCTAAGCTGCCACGGCCGATGGCGTAGAAGTAGCGCAGTTTAGGGCCAAGAAAATTAAATTCACTTTCGTGCCATCGACACGACGAAGAAGAATATAGAATAAGTGACAAATCCCCTTCCATTCTGCGCCGCGTGCCTGTCACCTGTGCACTCGATGGTCTTATGACTGCGTTAGTGACGAACTGGACCAATTGCGAACTGGACCAAATGAGAATTTGACAGTTGGACATTTTGAGAATTGGACATACTGCGCCCAAAGGGAGCGGAGTTCGCGCAGCTGAATTTTGGGCCAAAGATGTTTGAACTTTTAGCCATCGATACGATAAGAAGAAGTAGCGATAAATGATCGCATAATTATGAACATAAGCTAAGTAAATAACACTGATATCACATTCTTCACACCAAGCCACCAAGTCATTAAATCAATTAGCAGTCCTCATTAAGAGACGCTCAAAGTCACGGCACGGCCGCAGTTACATAATATTAACTATATAATATAATAGTAGATATGCATACATAGGACTTACCGGATCTAAAGAACAACATTACTCTCGGATTTACTTTCGCGATTACGACATTTTCTACTCGGTCGTCAGTATTGCACATCGAATTTTGACTGCTCCGATGGTATCTTAATAACAGCCGCGCAGGCCGATCGAAGTTTAAGCTACGCTTGCTGCGGTCGTTCCGTGGATGGGTGAGCATCCATAATTCGTGGTGGTATTCAGCTGCATCCGGTTAGACTGGAAGCCGATTTCAATGGAAAAGTAGATTAATTGGTCTCTAGGACGTACAGGGTACCCGCATACCCGCACCGGGCCCGCGTGGTAGATTACAGCCCACTCGAAGAGAGAAGGCCTGTGTCCCAGCAGTGGGAACATTATAGGCTGATCATACATAGCCATCCTTTAGCACATAAGTATTCTGTGGTCGTTCACTTGGTGGAGACAACTAATCTAATTAGAGAATTTGATTCGTGCGTGACTCGAGCGCCGGATTCCAAGCGTGCCTCACCGCTGCGCACTCGATCATGCCACTTTACTCCTTATGTCATCATCACATACGGACGGTTATCGCATACTTACATTACATTCTATATTTTTTTCAAGTAACATAACAAAACTTTTAATTTCCACAATATAATTTGTTGTATTATTTTAATGTTAATTCGTTAGGAGTGGAGCGACTCCAATGAAATTAACTGAAGTGTTGTTTGTTAACTTTTACTTGTTTGTTCATATTTCAGTTTAGGGGCTGTATTGTGAAGTACTAGCTTTTGCGGCTTCCTGGAAGTCGGAAATTATCTAGCTCTTGGAAGCCAGTTGTGTTATCTCTCGTCGATTTGTTGAGTGTAGACGACCCAACCTTGAGGTGCGGTGGAGCGCCTCGTTACGATGTACATTATCTTAGCGTCAACAAGGATTATTTTATTTCATAATATTATGACTCAATACATCCACTACGGGACATTTTTCTCTTTCAACCAGTTGGAAAAGAAAAGTATACCAGGCACATGAGCCGGTTCAGCTTTGAAATCAAAATCAAAAGTTATTTATTCAAATTAGGCTTCAGAATGAATGCACTTTTCGAACGTCAAAATTACAAAAGACAGTCCCCCAAAAACGCCCGTCCTTCACCACTTCCTAGTGCTATCTCTGGGAAGAAGAAGTGGCGCAACAAACTCCCCAGCAGCACAGCTATCTGTTCAGTTAGAAAATACTTGATCGTATACAATACTAGGTACCTATGTTAAGTAATTAACATTACAAGACGCAGGACATAAAATTAAAATATTTGCCATATGTCAGCAAGCCACGCCAATATACCAACAAATATAATAAAAACTATACGTACTCAAGGTAAAATATAATTAATTAAAATTGAAATGTAAAGAAAAACTTACTACCTTAATAAAAACCTCCAGGAATAAAGGGCGTGACAGCTTACATATTTATGCATTGCTGGGTTCTGTTCACATAGCTGTCACTTGAAGTCACAAATGATAAACTACTTTGAACTATAACATCGAAGTAAAATAAATAAATAAGTTAATACTAATATTAATAACCTGTCAGTAAGCTAATTCTGGAGAAAGAGCATAAACATTGTGCTGTGTTAATTAGGGCGACCAACTGTTCCTATCGTGTAAGTAGTCGTTGATGGAATACTAAGCCTTTGAACAAAGGTTGGATTTTACTTGAGCTTTAAACGCATTAAAAGGCAAGTCTAGCAAAGAAGAGGGTATCTTGTTATAAAAGGTTATACCAAGCCCAACAAATGAGTTAGGAACTTTATGAAGTCGGTGAAAGGGGCACGTAGTTGGTCCTTATTTCTAGTGTTAACACTATGAATATCACTGTTTTTAGTGTACAAGTGTAATGCCTAATATATAAGATGTTGGCGAAGATGAATTGTGATGCAACTGTGAGATAACCAATGTCTTTAAAAAAATCTCTTAGAGAAACTCTGGCACCTAGCTGGTAAATTAATAATAATAATAATTTATTTCAGAAAACACATTTTTTAAGGTTCACAGAACAATTTTCCAACAAAAAATGAACATTACAGAAAGAAGTGTATCGTTGGTGCCTGTACTAATGAATGAAAATCATTGTATCACAGACACCAGCGCCTTCCAAGATAGGTTACATAATAGATTAAAAACTCGAACGTGCTATAAAGTGATCTCGTAAACCATTACATGGTAACTTAAAAATAAATCAAAGGTAAGGTAAATTGCTCGAACAGCTCGTTTTTGAAGGACAAATAATTTTGTATATCAGTGGCTTTGCCCCACAGCAGAATACCGTAGGACATAACGCTGTAAAAATAACTAAAATAGACTAAACGAGCTGTATCGACGTCAGTGTATATAAACAGTACAACGTCACAGATGCCCTTCAAATGGAATTGTAAATCATTGATATACACTAAGAACAAGAATGGACCCAGTGCCTTGCGGAACACCTAACTGAACTGGCAGCCCGGAAGATTTCACACCATTAACATCTACACATTGGACCCTATTATGTAAATAAGAAATTATTACGTTGAGAGCTTCATTTTGGACACCGTAATGACTTAACTTACGCAAAAGCGTGTCATGGTGCACGCAATCAAAGGCTTTGGAGAGATCACAGAAAACTCCAATAGCATTTTGCGATTTCTCCCATGCTTCAAATATGTGTCTCAGCAGAGCAACACCCGCATCTGTAGTTGTACGACCTTTTGTAAAGCCATATTGCTCATTATGGAGTAGGCTATGGACATACACATTTAGACATTTTAATTTAATAAAATGTCTTAGCAACTGCTTGAGTATTAACTTTTCAAATATTTTGCTAAATGCAGGTAAGATAGAAATAGGCCTGAAATTGCCAACGTCATTCTTATTACCTGATTTAAATAATGGTATGACTTCACTACTCTTCATGAGGTCAGGAAAAGTTCCTAAATCAACACATTTATCAAAAGTAACAGCTAGATAGGGGGCTACGATGTCTATTATATTACTTAAAAGTTTAATGGAGATGCCCCAATAATCATCGGAGTTTTTAGACTTAACTGTATTAAAAACATTAACTACATCATGCGGGGTTAAATATACGAAACTTAATAAAGGACTACATTTAGGTACACTACTATGCAAAAGGTTTTCAGCTTTAGACGGGGATGAATTTAAGGAGCGAGTCGTAGCTATCAGTATGTTGGCAAAAAACTCATTAAATGCCTCAGCTACGTCAGCTGCTTTATTAACTAATTTGTTGTCGCCCATAATTGACCTCGTTGTTTTTCTTGTTTAACCGATTTACCCGTTTTATTGTTAATAATTTTCCAAGTGGTTATTACTTTATTATTAGATTTTTTAATTGTATCGCCTAAAATTTTTGATTTAGCAAAAGCACTAATCTTTTTGAATAATTATCTCTGGACACCTGCGTTGGCTCTGCGTACGTCCATATTATGCGGTAAATCACTTACCGACAGGTGGGCTGTCGACTTGTTTACCATTAAATACCTTAAAAAAATCGAATGGCAGAACAGGTTTGTGGACATAATAACATCATGCTTTTACTCAAACGTGCTATTAGAAAGTAAGAGTAGGTAAATAATATACTCAGCACAGTCGTCCATCACACGCCCGCACAGCTCACACGTGCATCTCATCTTTGAAAGCAATATTGTGCCATATACATACACACTGCGGGGTACCAGGGGCGAATTATATGAGAACTAGCTTTTGCCACTACGTGGAAACCTTTACCACTACGTTTTCAAAACTACAGAACGCTGCAAAATGTACAACCGGAATAAAAAGTCTTAACAGCAGATCATGGTCCACCTGTGTGGCAAGTTTCATCCAAATCCGTTCAACTGACAGGCGTAAAAAGATAGACAGACAAACAGACCGACGGATGGGCAGAGTTCCTTCCGCATTTATAATAATTAGTAAGGATATGGTTGGATAGCACTTGCCGTGGTTAAAATATTAACCAGTCAGCAATGTTGCAGCGGGGCTGACTGCCCAGGGGGCGCTCCAAGTTCATTCACGTCACGTTGCAGTGCAATACTGATTTACATCCGTCACCTCCATAGATTTTTTTTCATGTCATGATCACGCACACATCAGGTTAATCAGCGTCAGGCACTAGTTGTCTGGCATTTTTGCTGAACTGGGCGTTTTTGGTGCAGCGTATTTATACTTTCTATTTGTTTTTTAGGGTTCCGTAGCCAAATGGCAACGGAACCCTTATGGATTCGTCATGTCTGTCTGTCTGTCTGTCTGTCCGTCCGTATGTCACAGCCGCTTTTTTCCGAAACTATAAGACCTATACTGTTGAAACTTGGTAAGTAGATGTATTCTGTGAACCGCATTAAGATTTTCACACAAAAATAGAAAAAAAAACAATAAATTTTGGGGGTCCCCATACTTAGAACTGAAACTCAAAATTTTTTTTTTCATCAAACCCATATGTGTGGGGTATCTATGGATAGGTCTTCAAAAATGATATTGAGGTTTCTAATATCATTTTTTTCTAAACTGAATAGTTTGCGAGAGAGACTTCCAAAGTGGTAAAATGTGTCCCCCCCCCCTGTAACTTCTAAAATAAGAGAATGATAAAACTAAAAAAAATATATGATGTACATTACCATATAAAATTCCACCGAAAATTGGTTTGAACGAGATCTAGTGAGTAGTTTTTTTTTAATACGTCATAAATCGTAACGTAACGGAACCCTTCATGGGCGAGTCCGACTCGCACTTGGCCGGTTTTATTTGTTGCTATCTGATGTATGATAATAATAATAAAGTTTATTTATAAAATTATGCAGATTTACAATAACTTATGTTAAAAATTATAGAGGACACAGTTGCTCATTTGCCTGAACTGGGTGGAACCTGTGTTCAGGCTAGAAAGGTGCTGAAACTGAGAAAACTAATTAAAAACTAATATTACCTTAAAATACTAACATGTTTTATTTACAGACAACGAGTAAATCCTCTGTCTCGTAATAATAATAAATCATTTATTTGCATAAAACATGGTATAAAAATGGTGTTAAATAAAATAAAAAGTACAAACATGTTTTGCTATGTTATAGCATGCACATTTTTTGGCAAATAATCTGTAACAATAAAGAAACTTATCAACATTTACTATCCATAAACTCTTTCAAATTATAATAACTAAGTTCACTTAACCACTTATACAATTTAAGCTTTAACAACCTTATACCTAGAGACTTAAGGTGGCTTGGCATGTGGTTATAAATACGCACACACCACAGAAATCTTAATAATAAGGCAATAGAAATGCTATAGTACTAAATTTTATATCGGGACGAGTGTCGCCGGGTCACAGCTACTACTACATAAACAAAAAATAGATACACAATTACACCTACAAATGCACTTTGCATTGCTGCTACAAAATAAAACTTTATTCGATGACATTACGCAATATTTTTGATAAACGCATAATGTCAGGGGGCGCGACTCCTGCAGCCAATAAGAAACGTGTGCGAAAAGCATAAAATGATATTGCGTGCTCACTCTCACTTAAGAATAGTGCAGTGCAAACTATTACGAGCTGATATCGATAAATTATATTTTTCCGTTGAGTGTTAATAATCTCCAAGGAGTCCAGCAACAATAGATAATTAATTTTATTGAAAGTATTTCTTTCGTCAACGCCCTTCTAGACGATTTATTTATGAGGAAATGGAATACAATAAAACAATAAGTGTTTGTATATAATAAACAATGAATTGCCATACGTCAACTGTTGGTACAGCTGATTTAACCAAAGTCCGTCTTTTTGTCGACGAGTTAAATTGTTCATTTATGAAATGAACAGAACAAATTCTGCTATTGTTTGTCGGGAACCAATTTCTTTTTCCAGTAGCAGATATCCATTTGTCTTTAATATCTGGATCTTTTGGGAACCTGTAATAAAAGCATTGGATAAAGTAAACAGATGCATACAAATTATGTAAATTCTGTAATGATTATCTTTACAATATAAAACTTTGTATACTTAATTATTTTGACATGAAAAAAGCATTTGATAAATCTTGAAAACGTCCTTGTATTATATAAAAGGATACTCAACGCAGACTGCTTTTTAACTTACCCACGTACATAACAATAATAAGCCTTTCTCCTATTAATTTTCTGAATGAGAAAGTAGTTTAAAAATACGAATTAATAGTTAATCGTTACAAAAATTGGTTTGTAAACTATTTATGGTGCGTTTGTTTAGGTGACTAAAAAAAGGTAAACAATCTTGGTATGTCTTTTTATATTAAAGTAAGTAGTCGTATAAAATACATACGAAGGATAATTAAATTTAGTTTATTACCTAACATTAATTTAGGTAAATACCTAATTGTAAACATTTTTAGATACAATTTTTAAACAACTTTTAGATAAAAAGACATACCAAGATTGTTTACCTTTTTTTAATCACCTAAACAAACGCACCATAGATAGAAAGAAAACAAACACAGTGAAAACTGAAAATGAAAAAGGTACATCTCATATTTAAATATTAAAAAAAAAAACATGATACATTCCAATTTGGTAAAACGAAGTAATAATGAACGTAAATAATTATCGATACAGAATAGTAGTAGCACGTCACTAAATTGCGGCCAACTCATGCGGCTTGTACCTAGAATTTACGCAAACGGCGATTTTTGTTTATTGCGTATGACTATAATTTCATTGCTGCTTTTAGCAGTAGTAATAGTAGACATGAATAAGCTTAAGCGTTAATGGATAGTGATTTGACAAAAAAATCGTTTTTTGTGATAAATCGTAGTAGTGATAGTGAAAATATTTGATTTGTCTATATTTGCTAAAAAAGGACAATATTTCAAAAATTAAGTACTTACTTATGAAATGTTATTCCTTTATTTGTTAAGTTACAAGTTTTGGACGAGTTTCCGCAGTTGGATATGCTGCAAAACACCATGTTTACCTCTCCGCGTCTCAAATAACACAAGAAACCGCAACAAACGCTCCGCGTGCTCTTGTGTCCTCCAACACATAAGCGCGGCGACAAGGTCACGCGTCTATGCGACTTCTATTGCCTTATTATTAAGATTTCTGTGGCACACACATTGCAAGGCAGTTTCTATTGTACTTGGTTATTCTTGGCAAATCATGAAGAACCAATTTATAGGGATCTCGTCTGTTGCGAGGGCATACATCATTTGCTGTCTTGAAAAGATTTTTATTCCTAGCTACGAATATACACGTCTCATAAATGTCTCACTGTATGATATGCTAAGTAAAAATTGCAGAATAATCTTTTTACAGTCGTAATTATTTAATTTATAGATACTTAATTTCCTTTTGGAGGCATGAGGAACAGGGTGTAAAGTTCACTCAACCTCCATAGAAAAGGGAGGATCCTCCGACCAGACGGGTGTTGTGTCTGGCGGGCAATTGCCCAACGATTGATGTTGGGAAATTGTATCTATGCTAATTGCGCGGTAAACTCTGCTTGCGAGATGCAGGATTTGCGTGACGTGAGTATGACGCGTTGTTCACATGTGGCGTTGTAGATACCGCTACATCCTATTTAATTTATTGTATAGAAATAGGCCTAAAAATGTATAAAAACTGTTTACGAAGACATATTTAGAGGATGCATTTGACTCACATACTCGTACAATATGATTCCGTCTCCTATTAGTACTTTCAATGTATGTATCTGGTGTATTGTGTGTCTTATAGTTTGTGCTAAATAAATGTATTTTCTTTTTTCTTTATTTATGCTGGTATTACCTCGTGGAGGCTACCACATGAGCATAAAATCCTATTCCCTGAAGTAGGTTAGAACGAACAGGCCTGTTCGTAAATAATTGATGTCCTTACATATTTCACGAGGCAGTGATGTAGCACGCATTCTCACGACGTGACATTTGTCACGGATTTTATCGACTCTTACGGTACTCGTATGCGACAACTCGCGGCATACGTGGCACGTGTGTGGTGTACGCTTAGGTCTAGCTATGACATTACTCCTGTAATCCTACAGGGCTAGGCAGAGGTGTGTGGTACATGGACCACATTTCGCCAGTTATGTTTAGGTGCCATGTAATCAGGGGCGAGCATTAAAAATTCAGCCTCCGAGCTGCTACTAAGAAATTCCTGATAGGAAACATAATAACACATTGCCTTCTCGAAAATCGAACTCAAGAACATTCAGCAACCGCGCTTGCGACCACTGCCCCAACGTCCCCAACGAGACGCTCCGTTGAGAATCATTATTATCTGCCTTTTCCCCAACTATGTCGAGATCGGCTTCTAGTCTAACCGCATGCAACTGAATATTTATACAGTATTATACACGGAGCGACTGTCTATCTGGCGTCTAAACCCCAGTTACTGTATAGAACGACACCCCAAATAAGGATAACCATTCAAAAAAATCTTTAATCGTTGTTGATTGAAAAGAGCGTCCGTGGAGGTTCTTTCCCTTACTTCTCCATAGGAACCTACTACGTTTTGGAATGGACAAATAGTTTCCTTTTCAACTCCGCGACTCGATCGACCCCTTGACAATACAAAAGTGACTGTAATTGGTTTGATTGAAATAAATGCTAGAGTTTGAATTCCCTTTCTCCATCCGTATAAACAAACCTCTGCTCAACCTCTCATTACTATATTCCAATAAGGACTACTGACAATTACCACAAGTATGGTGACTCAGGATGCCTGTGTCGTCATCGTCGCTGGGCTGATTGGCTGCCTGTCGTCAAGGGCGCTATGTAGCGAGGCTCCTTATTTGGCTAGCTGTGGGTGGCGAGCGCCGCGACCTCGGAGAGAACTGCTCTTTTGTTACCCAACTTAACTGTAGGCATGAAACGTACCGTACCTGACACATCGAGCCTTAGAAAGAGACTGTCTCACATGTATGAGAGCCATGAGAGGCCGAGAGGACACTACAGAGACGACTAACTAAAACGCGATTTTATATCACACTGCTCGCGACTTCTTCCTTGCTTGCTTTGTGACAATGCAGAAATGTAGAAAAGCTAAAGTACTCGCAGGCGTCGCAGCTCAGTAGGAGTAATATTTATTCTCTGATTCAATTTAAACTGCCTTTCCATACCTACACACGTCGCGCTATCCACCTCCCTGCCTGGTTTATTCCCGCTGTCCCCGTACGCCGTGTCCCCGTCGTACGGGGACAGCGGTACTTCAATTAAATATTTAAAAATACTTCCCGTTGTCCCCGTACACTGTCCCCGTTAATATAGTTGAATAAAATAAGTAAAAATTATTGCCCACAGTCCCCGTTTCTTTAACCGACGAAAAAAAAGGAGGAGGTTCTCAATCGGCCCTCCGGGGAGTAAAGGCGCGATGTTATGTTCCGTTTTGTTTGAAAGCGTTTCTTATCCTCCCGATCTGCCTCCTTATCTATGTACGTGTATGTGCTATCTATGTGGCCATGATCCGTGCTCTGTTCGTCAGTACGTCATGTCTGCTAGGACATCCAGCGGCGAGCAGCACTGACCCTTACCTATCGGTCCACTGCTGCTTATGATTGTCATTTTCGGACGGACACTTCAATGTCAACGCATGTCGCCAGTTATGTCCAAATCCCATGTAATTGGGGCGAGCTTATTGCCAGTAACTTGAGATAAAATAAAAAATAAAAAGCCTTTTATTTCTCGCATAATTAAAAAAATATTTACGGATTACATTTAATAATATTAATAGATAGTAATGAGAATAAATAATGTAGTAATGAGTATAATATTAATTGAATTGATAAATTATATAACATAAGATTTAAAAGATTTAAAAAAGGGGTACCAATAATGTATCATGCTGTCATGCAGGCATGCAAGAACCCCTCTTATGTGAGGGTGAAGGCCTCCTCCAGACTTTTCCATTTGTCTCTATCTTTGGCAATTGTCTTCCAGTTTTTACCAGCTATTTTTATTATATCGTTATCCCAACGAGTTACCGGTCTTCCTCTCTTTCCCTGCCGGTATTATTGCCAGTAACTTGAGATAAATCCAGACACCGGCTACTGAGAAATCCCTGACGAAAAAACCCAATTTGTCGACCTTCGGGCCCTGGGGCCTTGCTCTATGACAACGAACGAACCGCTAAGGAATTGACGTGGTTTCGAAGTAAGGAATCGTTAAGTGGTCATCGTGAATTAGGGTCCTGGAGAGAGAACCACGGGTTTCATACACAGTTGCGCTTGCGACAACTAGAGCAACGAGGCAGTCTTTTTTAAAACTGACGTCATCATGTTGTGAAAGACAAACACGACCGTACCTAACATAACATAATATTATGTACGCCTTCAACTAATCAGCGCATTTTGCGTACTGCAAATAATACTATCGCGTTGTAATCCCAAACGATATTGCACCTTATTTCAATAAAATTAAAATATAAAATCTTTGCATATACCATTTTGCGTATTGCAAATCATACTATCGATATGTTATGCCCAGCGAGGTTGCACCTTATTTCAATGAAGTTAAAATGTAAAATTGTGGCGTCACGTAAACAATGAGTACTGAGTCATTGATGAAGCGATTACATGCCATATTGTATGGAAGCAAGCCCACGATGTCCCGTGAGTAATGCTCAAGTGCTGTGTGATCCCATTTAAGGTAATTTCTTACAGCTTTTGTTAAACTGGACTGTTGGGCAATGAGCAGCATGCATTGTAACTTGTATTGAGTAACGAAACCGCTTGTCCACACTACACTATTCTACATGTACAAGCCGTGTCGTCATCATCATCATTTCAGCCGAAAGACATCCACTGCTGGGTGTAGACCTCCGTCAAGCGCCGCCACGTCGACCGGTTCCTTGCTTCCTGCATCCAGCGGATCCTGCGGCACTCAGAAGGTCGTCGGTCCACCTTGTGGGAGGCCTTCCAACGCTACGTCTTCCGGTGCGCGGTCGCCACTCCATAACCTTTCGGCGCCATTGGCCATCTGTTTTCGAGATGTGTCCTGCCCACTGCCACTTAAGTTTTGCAATTCTTCGGGCTATGTCGATTGCCTTGGTTCTCCTGCGGATTTCTTCATTTATGATTTGATGAAGTAGGGAAACTCCAAACATAGCTCTCTCCATTGCCCTTTGGGTGACTTTTAGCCTTCTAATAAGGCCCATTGTGAGCGACTACGTTTCAGTGTCATAGATCATCATTGGCAACACGCACTGATCAAAGACTGTTCTTGAGACGCTGCGGTATGTGGGACGAGAAGATATAACGTAGATTCCCGAACGCTACAACTGCTACAAGCAGTGTGCCCGATGTGGTTTCTCTCCCTCATCGGCAAAACTGACGGGTTTCCATACCGTTTATCAAATTTAAGTTAATTATTCTCTTAGTCACGTGTTTCATTTCTACTCATGAAACGTCCATAGTGCCCATACAAGACAAACGATTATCTTTTAACTGTTCTGCCAATGGCACCGCTTTCAAACTTCTTCTGACAAAATATCACTCAAAGTATTTGATTGTTATCTATCCGGCAAAATGTGAAGCATCCCGTTCGTGCGATGAACGCAACGATCACAAACGTTTACGTATTTAGGAACATACCTTTTTAACGGAGGCGAGAGAAAAGGAAACATCAGTTTTTAAGACAGCCTTTATTATTGAAACAAATGACGGTCAACATTCAATATTTAACGAGAAATGGAAGCATTTGGTACCTACGGTGGGGCTTCATTTGTTTTATACACAGTATTGGCATAGTAAAAGCAAACAAGTACGCCAACTCAAGCCCCGAGCGAGCGATAATAGCCTAAACTCGTAGGGCTGTGTCACTTATACTTTATTCAATCGTCAAAAATGCATAGTCAATCTCTATACAAAACAATGTTCCCCTGTAGGGTAAGCATCAGGGACCTTTAATACAAAGTTTTTTTAAATTATTTTTTCTACACACGGCTACACATCAAGCTATGCAAAACCAGTAGTATTAGCTGACCGTTCATTGTGAGAAAATATCATGCAAAGTGAGGCCAAGACAAACTGGTTTTGTATAGCTTGACGTGTAGCCGTGTGTAAGTACATAGACCAGAGCCGACTACATTTTTTTCATTGCCTACGTCATGTTATCTGTTTAGTTATTTGAAAAATTACGATCGAAATTATATGACTAATAAAAACGTGGTTTTACTGAATCATGTATTTATTCAAATAAAATTAAATGATTATGAAGTCTTTGTAGTTAAAGGAGGTAGGTAGGTACACGTACAAATTATTTATTACGAGCAGCAGGGCAGCGGCGAAGCGTGATAGGGCGCGGGCGAAGCGTGCGCGGGCGCGGGCGATATTACCGGCGTCACAGCCAGGACTGGCGCACCTTTAGCAGCGATAAATTTTGTCAGTGTGTGCGTGCGACGACGCATACGTACGAGCGCGCTCACATACAAACCGCGCGCGGTGCGAATGTATGAAGATGTCGTACTTGTTTGCTTTTACTATGGTATTGGGTTACGCAGTAACTGGGTTGAGGAGGTCAGATAGGGCGTCGTTCCATGTAAAGTGCTGCATGGCATTCAGCTGCATCTGCGGGGCAATGGCGTAACAGACTCTCAGTAGCAATGACTTTCATTTTGTCTCTTCAACAACATTCATTGCGTTATTTACGTTGTTGAGCAGATTTTTTTTTTTCGAAAATTATAAAGCAATGGATTAGCCATATCCTTCAAAATGATTGAGATTGTCATTAATAGTGTGTTACGCGATTAGGGTGCTTGTTAGACTGGAACCCGGCACAACGTAGTTGGGACAACGCTAGAGAGATGACGACGAATAGGAAAGGGACGGGGAAGCACATGCCATAGAAATGTAAAACTTATATCTATGACTACTACCTACCATATCTTTTTGTGCCGCCAAGCACATTGTTGTGTTTCGGTGTGAAGGGTATGTGTGCCGGAGTAGTTACAGGCACGCGAGACGTCTCAGCTTCTTCTCTCTGGCATGGCAACGCATCTGCGAGACCTCTGGTATTGTAAGATGTGTACAAGTGGGGACCACTCAACTTCAGATGGACTGTCGGCTAGCTTGCCATCAAATAACATAAACAGCACATAAAAACTCGCAACATTTAGTATTCTGACTTAAACATAACTGGCGAAATGTGTGTGTATTATAGGTGTACAACTACCTTTGGAAACTACAGGCGGAATGTGTAATCCGACAGTGATTTAGAATTCACTGCCGCATGTCGTGATTCACGATAACGTGTTCTGTTCTATTTGACATTTATATAAAAGGTCGGCTGTGATGGGTTCCGCTTCACGTCTTGTTTGATTGTCTCTTCTAATGTATTACATCTTACGGTCGCCCTTCGATCTCAATGTCAAATGCACGCAGTCTACTCGCAGCACAGGGACGTGCAGTAGTCCAACTTCACTCAAAATGCGTATGAATGTGACTCGGTGAAATGAACTGACAAGATAAAAGGTGAAACATGGATACATGCAGGAAAATATAAAAGTGAGACTTGGAAATATGATGCATTTATTTTATGGAACACAAAATTGATTTCAGACAATAAATGGGTAAAACCATAGATATTATAAGAAAGACAGATTTCTATGGGTGAAACACACGATACGGGTCACCCAATAACTTTGCTTAGCTTCGCTAGCGAAGCTACCGAAAGAAAGTCGAAATACCGGATCATTGCAAATCACTAGCTAAAGGCTGATTTGCAATGATCCGGTGTTTCGATCCAGCGTAACAACCAAGAGACGTTCAAATATCGTTCCAAAGCCACTGGATTTCAGGCTCCGGCGCTGGAATGACTGGATCTATGTAAATCAGCCTTAGCTTCGTTTTAACGATTTCATGGTGTCTAATGTTTTACGAGTGGTTCTACTGTTGTAAGGCTATGTATGTGATAAACTTCTCCACGGCTCATTACTCTACCGCATCTCAGCTGCACAGAGCTCTGTCTCTTTCACACACACTTCCTTAAAGTGGGAGTGAAAGAGATGCGTAAACTTAGACATCATAATTCAGGGTCACAAGTACAGAGTACAGATGCAAGTCCGGAAGAATCAATACTACGGTTGGAAAGTACTTCGCAAACATACGAGGCAAGATGTGCGAGCAAATATTTGTAGGAGAAAGTGTAACGTGCACGTTCCTTTGATTCATGATCTCCTGGTACATACATAGACCTCTCGTGTCGAAATGTTATTGACATAAATTATCCATCGTGAATAGTATTTTTTAAAGCAGGGATCCCATTCCCGTAAATTCTGTAAATAAAATGGATTTATTGTATTCAGTGTTTCCGGGGCGCATAGTTTTATTAAAAAGGCAGTCGTGTTTGTGTAATGTTCGATTGCATGTTCACTGGATATACCGGTTAAAAGCTTTTCTACTTTGATTCGAGACTACAGAAAATAAAATATAGCCAAGAAGCATCCGGGGTACTCTGGCAATGCAAAGGTAATGCCTTTCATTTTGACAACTCAACAATAGTCATTTCGTTGTTGCCGTTGTCGGCAGACGAAAGTTTCAAACATTTAAGCACTGCATTAAGAATTTCTTTTGAAATTTAGATGAGATTGAAAGTGGGGTGCTTCTATTTTCTGGTCAGGCATTGTTATTAGGTTGAGAAATGTTAAGTAACAGCCTGAAGTATATTTTTTTGGTTAATGCCAGCACAAAAGTTCCCTATTACATGATACTTAAAATTGGCTGACTTCTACCTGCCCCTTACGGAAAAACAAGCGTGTCATGTGTAGGAGCCCTAAAAATGTAGGAAAAGAACAGTCTAAACGAACGCAAACGAAGCAAGGGTACAAAACTATATAAATATGCTAATCAAGCGATACGAATCGATATTGTTTGTTTGTCGGCACGTTCAGGGCTGCCACCCACACGACAGCGGTGTTACTAATGCAGATATACCGACAACTATCGAGAACAGGCCAATTTGATGCAAGTGTAATTTGTTTGATCGCTATACTTTGTGACACGCGCGGTCAAGGCTACGAGGGAACCAGCACTATATGAGTAATACTTAATTTATTTTATGTTATTGGTTGGTAGGCGATACTGCTGAGCATGAGGTCCTGGGTTCGATCCCCGGGTCGGATAAAGTGGTACTAGGTTGTTTCATCTGAAATTTCTCAGTATCAGCCCGGATTTGTGCCACCGATGGCAACCGGCTCGCCCCTAACTGACACGGGACTTAAAAAACCGGTCAAGTGCGAGTCGGACTCGCGCACTGAGGGTTCCGTACAAATTTGTAGGTATGTAACTAAAAATTTACGGTTTTCGCAATTTTTCCGTTATCTGTGCTATAAGAGTTGCTTCGTACCCAAAGAGATTTAAGATAGGTACAATAGAGAGGCTATGCAAAGAAATGTCATAGAAAAACTGTGATCTTATATCTCAGTGACGCCATCTAGTATAATATAGCAAAATTAGAGCGGCAAAAATTGCAAACATGAATTAAATTTAGTAAAATATATTCAGCTATTGCTCGGTAGGTGGCCAGTGTGGTCAGTGTTGCCAGATCCGATTTTCAATCCGTGGGTTAAGCCTGAAAAACCTAATATACTTAGTTCAAATGGTAAATAGATATAAAAAACTAAACAAATTAAGCAAAACTTGTTTTAAACAGTAAAAACTATTTTAGAATTTTATTCGCTACTATCCATTGTCCGTGTCACCGTGTATGACTAGGTATCAGTTTCAGTGTGTGTTTATGTACATTTTAAAATAAAATCATTTTAAATGTGCCTGCTTTGCCGTTGGATTATTATAGCACTCAGTTTATTACACTTTTTGTGTAAAGTAGACCTATTATTGTGTGAAATGTCCAGGGATATTACTATTATGTCACAAAGCGCATATTTTCTTTGCAATTGTCGGTTGCGTTTCGGTTTTATCAAAATATTTTTTTTTTTCACTTTGTTTGCAAATATTTGTAAATCTTGTATCCGTATGTATACGTATATCCGAGGCGAGGTCCAAAATCCGTAGATCTATAAAAAAATCCGTAGGTCTGGCAATAAATGGGGTGACACTAAGTAGACAGTATAAAACCTGTGGTAGGGATTTTACCATTTCGATATAAATGTATCGATAATATTGATAAAAGTGACTAAGACTATTTTTTTTTTCGCGTTTGAATAGATTGAACCAAGTGCCAAAATATTATGAAAACAAAGTGATTAGCAGTTTAAAAGTTATTTATTTATAAAATTATTTTTACATACAAATGACTAATAATTATCGTTATTATGATCTAGTAATCCAAGTGTGAGACCAGATAGAAGCCAATTTTCTTCTCTACGGTCTATCTGAACAAACCGTATCCACTTTTCACGTTCTACATTATTTACATTCGGAAACCTAAAATAACAGAAACCTACATGAATGAATAGGACTTGTTCATTTATTGATATTTAAATAAATAAAATGACATGATTATCTTCAAACAGTATTATATTTTGTGTTATTTATTTTTTAACTTAATAAATATTATCGATAACCAAATCGATAAACAAATTTGCATCTCTACAACGCAGTAGTAAATCTACTCAGCAATAGAGGGCGTTTATTGTTTAAATTGATTTTAATTCTGTTTCGATGTCTGTGGTCTACGTACCAATTGATTTTAATGTGATTTAATTTATTGTATGGATTATTATTATCTGAAATAAATGAATTATTATTATTATTTTATTATTACAAAATTAGCAAATTTTCTAGATCTATTTATGAAAATTATTTAATTTTTTATTACTGAGTAAATATAAATAATTCATACGAAAATAAACTGAAGTTAGGTCCAGCCGTTTTACCGTAACGAGATTAACAATATCTCAATGCGCAACTTGGCATATTTCCTTAGAAAATATTTGTTTTTGGTGGACACAAATACGACTCGACACGCAGGCGTACCACACTAGACTGAGTGACTTTTGACCACTAGGACAAAAGTATTGGATTACGATTTTGTTCGTGATGTCCTGTCTATTGTCAAGTAAATAATTTAATGTCTTTGTTCGTACCAAATTTCAAGATTCTGAGTTCACGGGAAGTACTCTTTAGGTTTTGATTCCCTTGCGAGTGTCGAAAATTTTCGGGAATTTGCGGCATAAACGGCTGTATCTTCTGATTGCGTTGGCTTAGAAGTTTGAAATTTTCACTGCTTCAAGGGATTGCAGCCCTGAGTATTTGACATAAATTCCAGCTTGATACCTCCAGGCGGTGTTGAGAAAAAGGGTCTTGACAGACAAACAGACGGACGGATGGACCACAAAGTGTTCCTATAAGGGTTCCGTTTTTTCCATTCGAGGTCCGGAACCCTAAAAATCATCAAAATCATTCTCCTGTCCTTATCCCAATTTATTTGTGGTCGGCGCAACATGTCTTTTCTTTAATAGTTCTCTATTAGTTGTGATCTCGGTAGTCATAGTTATCCCCTTTCTAACCATAATTATCACCTTTCATAAGTTGTGAAGTCACAGAGCTAAGCTAAAATGTCTTGTTGATGTACTGAATTTTGTAGGCTGTGGCAACACACTCTTATTAGGCACTTTTACTGTGGACCTGCGTCGCATAAAAGTTATTTACGAGGTGTATAAAGTAGTCCTATAAGGAGCTTGTTGCGTTGTGTTGAGTCATCCTCGTGTCGTAGTGCGCAACTTGCGTACGAGGTCATGAACATTCGGGCAGAGAGCTTCGTAGCACTGGAAATATTATGACAGAGTGGAGTTTTAGTCTACATTGCTCATCAGTAGGTCGTAGAGTTCTCTGTGAAGGAGCTCGTCTAGGAAAGTAATACCAAAGAGGGTTGCTGTGCTCCCATTTGAAAGGCTTGGCTGCCAGTGTCATCACAGGCACTGACATTTTAGCTTTGTCTCTAGGATGGCAACGCGCTGCCTTACTAGAATAATCTGTGATGATTCTGGTATTGCAGATGTCCATAGGGACGCTGAAGACTTGCCATCTGACTGCCAATTCCTGTATTTTTGAGCGCTTGCATTCTAATGTAAGTCTCAATCTGTCAAAAATACCTTTACATTTTTTTATACATTTTTGGTAAGTTTTGACATTGATTGGCGCTGAGATGAGCCGAATAGATTTAGAACGTTTTTAAATTCTGGAATTAGTATTCAGGTGGGCTTCCGGCTTCATTACCGACTAAGAATTTCTTTTAAGTATCATGTACCTTAAGATTACTTTAGAAATCGATTTAAGTTAGTAACTATATTGTTTAATCGCCTGTGACGGCAGATTTGTGGTCGGTCGTGCGAGAGGATTATTATCGATCATTATGTCGATGCGATAACCATTGGCAACCATGTCGATCGGTGGTCTCGATGGCTGATTCATGTAATAAAGGTTTTAGTCGTGTCTTGGGAAGCAATAATTTCGTGGACCTTTAAATAACATGAGCACACCTTTCTGATACACGCTGTGTCATTCATTAACTTATAGTAGGTTACAATTTTGTTCATAATGTCTACATTTTAAATGTTTAACATAGACCAAATCTATGCATAAAGATGTCAGTATTTAGATTAAGAGACACCCACAGAAAGAAACGCCGTGATAAAATTAAATTTAAACATCAACATTTATGTTACTCACACATTTATTTTTACAACATGAACAAGTCTTCAAATTAAAGAGTCACTCGAATATTCGAAACAATATAACAATATACTTGTAAACCACAGAAATACTCCGACACATGTTTCCATGAATTAATAAGAAATAGCCCAAGTTTCGCTGTTCGTCGACAAAGAAGTGGGTCGGGCGGCGCGCCAACTGCAGCGGGTCAACGGCGACGGGTCACTGGGTACACTGCGGATGTTCCTGCTCTGTGGCGGAGTGGCCGTGACGATGAGATGTTCTAGTTAATCCTACTAATATTATAAACGTGATAGTTTGTATGCGTTACGACGCTTTGTATGGATGGATGGATGTTTGTTACTCTTTCACGCAAAAACTACTGAACGGATGTGGATGAAATTTGGCACACAGATGGTTTATAACCAGGATTAACATAGGATACTTTTTATTCCGGTATTCCCAAGGGATCGAAACTTATGCGGGCAGGGGCACTTATGAAACGTCAGAAGTTAGGTGCACGGTTTGGTCGTTTCTTATGGAGAAGAGCCGGCAAAGAAGACAAAGGTTACGCTTTAAAAAAAAACTGACTTTACAAAATTAAAACGGTGTTAAGTAATACTTAGGTATAGTGTGGGCCAATTGTTTATCTGTGGCCCCACCATAATCATTTGCAGGGTTGTTGTGTAGCGGCTCAACTGGGTACACTGCGGCTGTTACTACTCTGTGGCAGAGTGTCCGTGAGATTACTTTAATTGTTGATCTATGGTGCAAACTGGCGCTCGCTACCATAAGCATTTGCAGGGCAAGGGTTGTAACATAATGTACATACTCACAGATCTACATTCATTCTTCCAGGTCAGAACAAGCATTCTGTTACCGTTAGGCGCTGATCTGATTATTCCTCACGACACGTTTTATCCATAATCAGTACACAGACACAGCTCCCAACTTTAACATGAGTCTACGACGATTTAGTGTCATCCAAGGGTTGGTAATTTCGCCCACATTGATGAATATCATTTTTCCTATAAACACTATACTTCTAACACAAAATAACTATATATTTTATTGTATTTTATTAATAATATATTTTATTATGACAGCTTTGACAACGACGTTTAATACGTCGCCATGGCAACGTACCTTTCAGATTCTTACCGGCCTGTATCTTTTTAGCGTAATAGATAATGCAACCTTAAGCAGAATAATCACTGGCCATATTTATTTATTTATTTAAACTTTTCGCACAAAAAGGTACAAAGGCGGACTTAACTTAAGCATTCTCTACCAGTCAACCAAGGGTGGTGAAGAGATTAGATGGCAGGTGCTTTGATTGAGAGGGACAATGATAAAAAAAAACTTAAAACTAGGTACACTAATACATAAATAGGTTATATACACATACATACTATTACTATATTATATACCTACTTATAATATATATATATATATATAAGTATATATATATATACAAAATCAAGGGAGAGAAGTGTTGAGATGACTCTACGCTATTTTTTGAAGATTTGTTTTGAAAATAACTCTGCAATTTCCGCTTAAATGCATACCGACTGCTGGCCGTCCTGATATCAAGAGGAAGCGCATTCCAAAGAAGAATGGACTGAATATGAAAAGAAGAATAAACAAAGTCAGACGTATGAGACGGACAGAGTAAGAGAAGATTATTATCTCAAATTCATATTTTCTACATGATGTTGTTCTACGAGTTTACTTTATAGATCCACGCAATGCAAGGATCAGTTCGAGTTTCGCCTCTAAAGCGAACACTACAAGGAGCCTGATACTCCAGGGCCACCTATCCTGATACTTCAGGGCCACCTATCCCGGGAATACCCAGCGTACCTCTCCGCTCCGGTACCTGACGGACCCTGCCTACGCCTCCGTCCTCCGCCCTCCGAGAAGGGCTCTTATATTTATTGGGCCGCGTCTCACCTGAGGGCCGCCTCACCCGAGGGCCGCCTCACCTGGCGGGCAGACAGCGTCTTCGCCGTGCCTCTCTCCTGCTGCCGTGCTACGCCCTGACCTGCTGCGTGGGCCTTGTCCGTGCCTCTCTCCTGCTGCCGCGCTACGCCCTGACCTGCTGCTTGGGCCTTCTACGGGTGTCCTCCGTGTTGCCACGCACCAGCAGCTGCCCTCGCCTGCGTCTGATCTTACTCCTGCTCTTGCTACTGTACCTGCCCCTGTCGCCAGCACCTGCCTCGCGACTACCTCTTCAGCTCCACCTGGATCTCCGCCTCAGTCTCCTCAACCCATCTATCTCGCATCATCATCCATACACCCCACCTGCACAAACTACACACCACTCTTCAGATCATCTCCATCTTTTACTGTAAATATATCTCTAATTGTTTTCAACGTCCCTTTCTTTGATTTCATTTTACCTTAAAGCTTAGTTTTACTTGTCGCTACACGACAGGGTTTAGTTGATAGTTGAATCGCATAAGGCTCAAAATCGCTTGGCACTTAACTTTTCGTCTAATATTGACCTGGTTTAAGAGTGTAGGTGTGTTAGCGAACCCCAAATATAAGTATAAAGTAAACTAAATTGTCAAAATGCAGCACCCCGCGGTTTCACCCGCATAATCATCCATCCGCATTGTCCATCCTGTGGGAATATCGAGATAAAAATTTATCATCCTATGTGTTATTCTGATGTATAACCTATATTACTGCAAAGTTTATTTATTTATTTAAACTTTTCGCACAAAAAGGTACAAAGGCGGACTTAATGCCTTAGGCATTCTCTACCAGTCAACCAAGGGTGGTGAAGAGATTAGATGGCAGGTGCTTTGATTGAGAGGGACAATGATAAAAAAAACTCTTAAAACTAGGTACACTAATACATAAATAGACATACTATTACTATAATATATGTATATACCTACTTATAATATATATATATGTCGTGGATAGATGGCACCACAGTACAGCGAACAGCGCCATCTAACAATTTGATGGGTAAACGAATAATCATGTGATCGGAAACGCAAGCGAGCCCTACCGCTTGGACACGATCGTCGGTGGAGGGGATGCAGCGAGGACTGGCGGAGAGACCGAGTGTTGCGACAGTCTACAGTGAACAGTCGAGCTCGGACAGTCTTAGCAAACGCTCAGTACTGTACGCACGTGTTTGTTTCCGACGCAAGTATGCGTTTCGGTTGATAATTGCTAGTTTATTAAAGTTACTTTAAATTCAAATTATCTTTTCGTTCGAGTACCCGCTACAGTGCCCACACATACGTAAACTATGTCGGATCGTGAAGAAGACCCAATGTTTCGCATCTCGGCCACCCGGTGATGCGACATCAGAAGCGGGATTGGACCTCAATGACCCACGTGTTCAAAATAAGAACGCTTAAAGTGAAAGTGACTGTTGACATTTGAAAAACAAAGTGCAAACATGCGAACGCTTATTAAATAATCGTGTGGATCTGTTCAAGTTGGAACCAGACTAGCCAGATACGGATGTGCGATTATGGTACATGTTGTTTTGGGCATAGGCTGTATGCAGAAATACCTTTGCCGAGTGACGCGCCAGTTGCGCCTACCGCCATGTTTGAATAAAAAAAAAAGACTAACCGGCGATTGAGTTCGACGTATCCCGTTCCCGTGTTTAGAACACGCGGTAGAAGGCGTGTGCAAACATAACAGTGCACAACAGCGGAGATGTGTTTTGTTGAAAATTCACCGCAAGGTCAACGTGATGTGGCCAGCAGTAAGGCCCTCATAGTAGTAGCATCAACGTGACTATCGCAAATAGCTACCAGTGACGTGGAGTGACTTTAAAAATCGAGCCAAGCAGCCCCGCAGCCGTCAGCGAAGCTCCTCGTGTGCTGCAAGTGAGGGAAGCCAGGATATATCGCAGCCTGGTGCATGAGTAGTGGCAGCTAAGCGGATGGTGGACAATGTGCTGGAAGTCATGAACGGCGAGTAGAAGTCGTACAACTACAGACACATTGAAAAATAAAGATTAACCCACGTGGACATGGAAGGATACTACAGCAGGCCGGTGCTTTTCGAGAGTTCCGCTTCAAGGAAGAGCATTGAGGATAGCCTTGGGCAAGGTATCCAATGCTACCAATTTGGCGTCAAGTTCTGCTGGACCAAAGCAGCGATCAGACAGCATCTGTTTTCGATGTGGCAATACCGGAAATTTTGCTTCGACATATCCAAGAAGCAATTATGGAGGCGCCTGCATGGCGAGGGGCCTAGGCCGTACCGGGCCAGCGCCTGCAGCAGCGGCTAATAGCGAGCGACGCGCTTAAGTTTGCTATGTCAGCAATCCGAGCAGTGTACTGATGAATACTGGGTGAGTCATATCCAGTTTATTGCGATTCTGGTGTCAAAAGATTGTGTTAAGTCAAAGTGTACAAAGTACCCTACAATTTTTATCTGAGATTTTGATTAACAATTTGCGTTTAGAAATCTCATTTCATGTTGTACCGGTTGTGTCTTAAAAATGACAATTTAACTGGCCGTAAGCTATTAGATCAAAGATTTAACGTTAGTATGACATCTGATAGTATTGTTTTGCGTACACAACAGGTTTGGTTGTTAGATTATGTAAAGTTTCAAACGCTTGTTTTCAAGTTAATTTCGATTAAGTGAATACTGATGTTCGGGCAGAATTCGTTCCCAGTTAATTGATCTTTTGTTAGAATACTCGTCTTATTTTTCTGGTGGTATTTCTAGATCCCGTGTTACATGAGGACAGTTGTAAATTCAACTTTTAGTTGGTTGTATTACTGTTAATCGTCGGCCTTATTGGCTTAGTTTAGTGTCGACTGATGACAATGTAACTGATATTAATTTAGACGAGATAATAGAGTACATGACACAGGAATAATGATAAAAAGGCCAATTACGATAGTAATCAATTTGACCAAAGTCAAGTTAGTCTCTAAGTTCTCTTTTAATGATTATGTTTTAAAGGCGCTTGACTCAGCGAACCTTAGAATACTGATTATGTGAGGAGGATAACCGATCACCAAGTAATAATAGTTGAGGATAGTGGTAGTGAAACCACCTCTGATTAAGAATGGCTTGTCTACTCATACTCGAAATTTTAGACCGCACCTCACGTGTAGTAGCACGTGTGGCGATGGGTCTAGAAGGAATCGTTGGTGCGATTTCTGTCTGTGTTGGTGCACAGAGCCCCTCATGTGTTGTAGCATATGTGGCGGCAGATATGTAAAGAATCGTTGGTGCGATTCTGATTCTGTGTTGGTGCACAGATTAAAAATAAAGTTTTAAGAGTTGAGTATACATTGCTTTTGAAATTAATTTCGGTAAATTTGAACGGTTTTGTTTTTGATTTAACTTGTTGATCGGTCGATCCAGGTCTGTGTTGGTGCACAGAGCGCCTCATGTGCAGTGAGTACATGTGGCGATAGGTCTCTTTGTACCGCACCTCATGTGCAGTAGGCACATGTGCCGATGGGTCTACAAGAAATCGTTGGTGCGATTCTTGTCTATGTTGGTGCATAGAGCCCCTCATGTGTTGTAGCAAATGTAACAACTGATCTGTAAAGAATCGTTGGTGCGATTTTGGACTCTGTTTTTTGCACAGATTAAAGTAAATGGTAACTGATTCGTTACAACTATTTTAATTTATTTGGTTCAATTTATTGATCGAACCTTTTCTAATGATTAATGTTGTATGGGGTGCTCTTTGTACGAAACCTTTATAACAAGGTATTGTAAATTATGACGAGAGAAATTAAAGTAAGAATGAGACCCAAGCTACCCTAGTTATTGGGTACTGGCAGGATAGCCGAGCTACCTTAGTTATTGGGTATTGGCAGGATAGCCGAGCTACCTTAGTTATTGGGTATTGGCAGGATAGCCGAGCTACCTTAGTTATTAGGTATTGGCAGGATAGCCGAGCTTGTTTACTCTCTGAGTATATTTGGTCCACAGGTACTACACCCGAGGACGGGTGCTAGTCAGGGATGGCCGTGTCGTGGATAGATGGCACCACAGTACAGCGAACAGCGCCATCTAACAATTTGATGGGTAAACGAATAATCATGTGATCGGAAACGCAAGCGAGCCCTACCGCTTGGACACGATCGTCGGTGGAGGGGATGCAGCGAGGACTGGCGGAGAGACCGAGTGTTGCGACAGTCTACAGTGAACAGTCGAGCTCGGACAGTCTTAGCAAACGCTCAGTACTGTACGCACGTGTTTGTTTCCGACGCAAGTATGCGTTTCGGTTGATAATTGCTAGTTTATTAAAGTTACTTTAAATTCAAATTATCTTTTCGTTCGAGTACCCGCTACAGTGCCCACACATACGTAAACTATATCGGATCGTGAAGAAGACCCAATGTTTCGCATCTCGGCCCCCGGTGATGCGACATATATATATATATATGTATACAAAATCAAGGGAGAGAAGTGTTGAGATGACTCTACGCTATTTTTTTGAAGATTTGTTTTGAAAATAACTGCAATTTTCATCAAAATCCGTGCTGTAGTTTTTGCGTGAAAGAGTAAGGGCGCGTTCACATATACGTACGTTTTTACAGGATCCTTTTTAATGGATCCGTCGCTACTGGAGACAGTATTCACACAGCATTTATAGGATCCTTTTTAACGGATCCGTCGCTACTGGAGACAGTATTCACACAGCATTTATAGGATCCTTTTTAACGGATCCGTCGCTACTGGAGACAGTATTCACACAGCATTTACAGGATCCTTTTTAATGGATCCGTCGCTACTGGAGACAGTATTCACACAGCATTTATAGGATCCTTTTTAACGGATCCGTCGCTACTGGAGACAGTATTCACACAGCATTTATAGGATCCTTTTTAACGGATCCGTCGCTACTGGAGACAGTATTCACACAGCATTTACAGGATCCTTTTTAACGGATCCGTCGCTACTGGAGACAGTATTCACACAGCATTTATAGGATCCTTTTTAACGGATCCGTCGCTACTGGAGATAGTATTCACACAGGACTGATTTTAAGAGATCGGATCAGTATACTGGATCCGAAATACTGTATTATGTGTGAACTGGCTCATACAATACAACTACATACGCTAATAACACATACGTTTAAACGGATTGCTGCTTATTTTGTCGGATCGGTATTTGCTACTGGATCCGGAATACTGTATTATGTGTGAACTCGCTCATACAACTACATACGCTAATAACATACACGTTTTAACGGACCTGTAAAACGGACGTTAAATGTGAACGCGCCCTAACAAACATCAATCCATCCATCCTCACAAACTTTCGCGTTTATAATAATAGGAAGTAGGGTTTTCATTAATTTACCAATTGTAATCTAAATAAATATTTATTTTATTATCCACGGGCTGTCTAATTCCTCGCGGTGCATGCACGAACCTGCGTGCACAGTCCGTGTGCCCGTGCATTCGACACGGTGCACGGCGGTGTCTGTGTAACTGCTCGTGTACGCGTGTTACACGCTACTTGTGCGTGTGTTTGTTTATCTGGCTCGATTGTATGGAACCAATGCAACCATTATCAATTATCGTGTATTGACATAGCTTCCAGTGGTCGGTGCACATAAACCCTGCTGCTACTGTCGTCTAAAGCCGGGTCCAGACGTATGTAACGCGTAATGTAATGTAACACGAATTCTGCGTGTGGACGGCACTACGAGTGTTACATGTAATACTCGTAGTGCTGTCCAAACAGAATTCGCGTTAAGCCGGGTCCAGCCAGACGTGTGCAACGTGTAATGTAATGTATCGTGAAATGTAACACGAATTCTGTGTGTGGACGGCACTACGAGTGTTACATGTAATACTCGTAGTGCCGTCCACACACAGAATTCGCGTTACATTTCACGATAAATTACATTACGCGTTACATACGTCTAGACCCGGCTTAACATTTCACGATACATTACATTACGCGCTACACATGTCTGGACCCAGCTTAAGACGCTGAAATCACCAAAGAGCAGCCAGAATGTCACAGCACTAGTATTTCAGTGGCGACCCGTACACGACGCAACCATTCACTAACTATGGACCACCTCAGTTTTGTTGGCTACTCATTGGTGATTTGAGGAGGAGTAACATGTTTCTTCGTAGACGATACGCCTTCAAGTACAGACGCCAGCACACCAAGCTACTACAATCTGTCAAATTTCTTTGATAAATTTTCAACTTTGTCGCTAGAATATTAAGGTTCAAGGTTGATTGGGAAACTTGTGACAATTTCGGGTAGCTTGACCTGCTGGCGTCTGTACATTTCTGCTGACGACCAATCTCGCCAATCTCTAATCGACCAATCACAGACTAGATAAGAGCAGCAATTTGGATATCAACTTATGTATTTGATTGGTCGATTTTTGCACGTCTCCGCTCCGCTCCGTTGGTCTCCATTTCAGTGGAAACGCACGCTAACCATTGGGTTTGATTGTGAACAAAGCAACAACATCCCTGTCTCCTCGGACAGGAAAAAAACTTAGCGAGGCAAAGTGCTGGTTGTCTTAGCAATTATTAAATGCAGTTATCCATTCACCTTTCATTACGTACCTCAATGGAGCAGCTCATTCAGAAAACTTACCGTACCCACAAGCTGAAATCTAATCATTTATGTAAGTACCTACCGCGTTTCGCCTGAAAGGGGACAGGCCTGGGCAGCTCTGCGATGTGTTTGTCAGACGTTAGGTAATAAATAATAGACATATTACGTGCGTGCGACACGCGAGCCGGCGCTAATGGGCCGACGGCCGCGCCACGGAGGAGGTTGGACATGGAAGGACTATAGTGGACTAAGAGCGCTGTTTGCAGGCAAGCGAAATACCTTTGTTGTTTTAGAGGTATGCGCAACTGCTGAGCGAGGGATCCTAGTATTTTACAATAAGAATGTTTCACTAGCCTGGATGCTGCCGTCTGGGTGTGCTTTTTTCGGAAACCCAGGCTTAACAGAGCCTTTCGTCCGATCCAGCGTGGAGGACATCCACAATGCAGAAAATAAAAGTGTAAAGAACAAACCTTTGCGTAGTTGCATATTCTGACGCTCATCGGAAATACACGCCCTGTTCTGATTACATTTGTATAGACGTGATACCAGCGAGCGCAGCGTTAGCACTCCATTAGTTGACTCCTCCTTATCACAATGTGACACGGACGCGCCGGTCATCGGTAGCACAGACTACGCTGATTTATGAATGTCTCATTAGCTATCGATACACCGAGTTTACATATTTTATTTCTAATTGGATGTTGTAACAGTACGCGCCGCTAATGAGGCATCGAGTTTGTGAGTACGGTGCTCACATACACGGGCGACACGTTGTCAACGGCTGCAGTTGCCCTGCCGCGTGTCGCTCGTGTATGTGAGCACTTATTTGTCACTTAACTCGAAATAGATCTATAATTACGAGCACAGAACAGAAAGAGGCGGCAGCTGCGCGCCGTGACTGTGACGAGAAAGCTTCCACTCCACTCAGCATGACGCTGTGCTGTGGGGAGCCCACAGCACAGCGCTGATCAAAAGTGCGCCCTAATTGCGTAACACACTAATCATAATCTAAATGATTTTGATGTATATTGCTAATCCATTGCTTCATATGTTCGAATTTGTCTGCTCAACAACGTAAATAACGCGATGAATGCTGTTGAGCTGTCACAATGAAAGCCATTGCTACTGTAGTGTGGTACGCGATACCCGCAGATCTGCCTCATGTGCCTGTAATCCTGTACTGCGAATACAGGATCACAGCACGGGAGGGTGTCCTTCAAACCGAAATATAATTACATATTCCAGGCACTTCCCCTAAACGCCTTAGCAAAAGAATTTCATAATATTAATATCCATAATATCGGCGTGACAGGGACATTGGCGGCCACTCGGTGCTGTAGTGGAGGTAATTCGATCGATACCAACAGGGTGTGTTCTGAGTTTAGAGGTGTAGCCGACATGTTTTTACCACTGTACAGTTGAGGGCAAAAATATGTGGAAACCTATTTTCTATCTCGGCTGGATTGTTTCACTGCAAGGCAAGGTGAGAGCAGCGCTGGCCCAGTGGTAACGGCCGCGACTTACGAGCTGTAGGTGGTAGGTTCGAACTAGGGAATGCAAAACCGGCCAAAATGAAAACCCGGTTTTTTTTTCGGGTTTCGTATTAAAAAAACCGGTTTTCGGTGAACCCGGTTTTTTTTTTCTTTGTCTAAGCTTTTTAAAACTACTTGTGAAATTCAGGCCGCCTACATCTTGCATATTTTCAATAATTAAATAAAAACGTATCTATTAAAAATAAATACATAAGTATTCAAAATTTCAATGAAAATGCAGAAATTTGTTTAAGTAAAATGTTTATTTGCTTTTGTGCTTCACCCTAGTAGGTACAATATTAATCAACAGTATTAAAAAGATGAAGTTGAACCTCCAGACCACAAAAGTATTTTATTGCAATACTTGTATTTTGCTTCCGATTTTGATTTCGATTTAAAAAAATGACCCCACACGCTGTTTTTATCCTCAGTTTTTCTGATGTTTTCTACAAAGTCATCCATAGTAATCTGAAAGCGACAAGCAAGAACAATAACTTGATCTGTTTAATTATGAAATTAACAAGAATTATACTGGACTGGGAGAGGACGGAAATTATAATGTTCCAGGCTGATCCAGGCACTTCCTGGGCATACTGTAAAAGTTAGGTAAGGAAACAAAGGCAAATCAGTTTCGTAGGCGATGGGCAGACGGCCTATGCCTATCATTACAAAAACGTTGTTTTATAAATTAACTACTACCTTACCTTCTGCCCGAGACTTCGGCAGCGTAGAATAAGTGGAACATCATTTTTTCGGGATTAAAAGTAGGCTATGTAGGTAGCCTTATAGCCTAGCTATCTCTATTCCAAATTTCATCCAAATCTATCTAGATTCTAGCTGTTTCTGCGTGAAAAAGGAAAAAAACATGCTAACAATCAAACTTTCACAATTATAATATAAAGCATTGTGTGGCACACTGTGTGAATATCTTAACATTTAAAAATAGCAATTTGTACCTAACCTAAGTACATACTATAAATGTCAAATACTTACAAAAATAACTGAATTGCACGACATATTCACTAAACACCTTCACTCAACTATTGAAAACAGTTAAATGTTACCAAATTACTAATGCTACAATAAACAACGTACTTTCCACAAATAAAAAATTTTGAATCTTGTATCTTTTCACTAGCAACCGTTGGCAACGGTTGGTAAAACAAAATGGCTGACACCAAATTCATAGTTTTGACTGACACGTGGTGTTGGGTGTTGCCATTTGAAAACAATAAAAAACTCGAAAAACCGGAAACGTGAAATAAAAAACCGTTCTTTTTAATAATTTCAAATATTCCGAAAAACCGGGTTTTCGGTTTTCGGTGAAACCGGTTTGCATTCCCTAGTTCGAACTCAGACAGGCGCTTTACTTTGTGTGAATTATTTTATCACCACTGCTCTCAAAACGGTGAAGGAAAACATCGTGAGGAAACCGACATGTCCTAGAACCAAAAATTCGAAGACATGTGACATCTACCAACCCGCACTGGGCCCGCGTGGTGGATTACGGCCCACTCCCTCTCACAGAGAGGAGGCGTGTCTAGAGATGTGCCGTTGCCGGCAATATTGCCCGAAGTGGGAATATTGGTGGCAATATTGCCAGCAATATTGCCGGGAGTGGAAATATTTGGGAATATTGCTTAATTATAAGTCAAATTAAGTACGGAACTATGTACAACACTTAAAATTAGCATTTAAATACCATAATCTACATTATATACAATACAATATTGTTTTGGGTAAAATTGCCAATAATGCCAGCATTTTTGGCAATATTCCCGGTATTTTACCGGTAATATTGCCCATGTTGCCGCACACGATAGTGAATTTAAGAAATAACTCATAAATATTAAGATAAGAATTGACGATCGTTGTGTATTGCATAAAAGGCATGAATTCGAATCATTTCTTTTAATGTTGTACTTGTTTTTCATGTAAAATCACATATCAAAAACAACGATTATAGGTATATAATATGGAAATAACAAAGTGTAAATCTTTACAAATCTCTATCAAAACTACAAATAATCCACAAAAATAACATTATTTTAATATTTCAATACACTTATTTCGGTAATCCTTACCTACATAATCAACGTTTAGAGTGTAACAACTTAGGTAGTAGTTTTTATAATCATTTTAAAATCACATCTCTTGTTAATACTTAAATATTTCTAAATCTTAATAATAATCAGTCATTGATAATCACAGCGTTTTGTTTATAATTTATACATAATGTAAAATTAACTAATTAAATTCTTAATTAATCCACAGACAATGGGTCTTCGTCTAATTCTGGTCTGAAATCGTTCAGTGGTTCATCACATATTTGCTTCACGTACAGGCTTCAAACTGTTTAATTTTTTTTTGTGTAAATTTAGTTCAATATTTTCACATTGCTCTCCTAACATAGTATATTTATCTTTATTATTTTCGGTACTGGTAATAAAAGGTGACATAATCTTGCTCCGTGGTCTCATTTTGTCGGTTAGGAACGGACGTTAAAGTGACGTGCGCATTCTCTGAGAGACGCCCAGATACTGTTCTCTTCTCTACCCGGTATCTTAAAGTACTTTTTGCTGTTCTCCCAATCCCGTGCCGTGCATATGCAGCGCGAAAGAGATGGAACATATATTGATGTTTATTCATATTAAATTGTGTGCTATCTTTTTGCACGACACGCGTGTGCGTATTTCAAATATTTTATGATAGATATACTACACAAATATAACTAAACGATGATTACACCTGCAGTAATAATAAAATATATTGGTATTATTTCACAGGCAACATTGGCAATATTGCCAATGCTGCTGGCAATATTGGTATTTTACCGGCAGTGGCAACATTGGGAATATTGCCGGCAGTGGCAATATTGCCACCAGGCACATCACTAGGCGTGTCCCAGTCGATCTCCATGGTCCCAGCAGTGGGAACACAATAGGCTGATTATGCTAAGCCAAGGGCCCCTCTCCTCAGCCGCCGCGGGAGACGCCCCGGGCGTCGGGAGCCGCATGACGACTCCCGGCCACCGTAGGCGCGGGCCGCAGGGCGGAGAGTAATGGGTAGCTCACCGCCCGATCAGGACCAGGCCCGTGCCGGACGGCGCGTATGTGTTCCACGCGCGCCTCAAAGAGATGTCAGCACGAGTGACGGGGCCCGATAGGGCCGAAGCCTGCCAGGGTAGCGGGATCGTCCGAAAGGTTTGCCGCTGCCCTGGAACATAAAGGGCTAAGGAAGGAACACGGGTGGGTTTTAGTCAGTAAGAGTCTGACACTCCCTTCCGCTCCACCCAGAGCGGGAGGGGTCATTTGATGATTTCCCATCCCCAAAAAAAAGGGCCCCTCTCCTCTCCCTTGTCCATGCACGTGTACAGTCAACAGCAAAAGTAGATGATCAAAATCAGAAATTCAATACTAATGAACGGAGTTCGCAGCTATATGGCAGCTGTACTAGTAGTAAATGTTTGGTATAATTTACAATCACATACTTTTGAATCACTTCGCCGCCACACAGTAATGACGCGAACTCCGTTCATTAGTATTGAATTTCTGATTTTGATCATCTACTTTTGCTGTTGACTGTACAATAATTCAAAGCTAATTTCTCTTATTAGGCAAGCTTCAATTGTTGAACTATAATACAGATGCAGTACAACTGACTCAAAATTAAAATTTACAAAATTACGTATTTGTATGTTCAGTTGTGCACACCTCATTTGTTTTGTTCATTAATGCTTTAGCAACAGTCTGTTCATAGTTATTTTACCTCTCAGTTTGCATCTCATAGGGTTGCTGCCATTGACAAGCTGGTCAAATTCACAGAGATCTTTATGATCGTTACAATAAGGTTGCTATTGGGTTGCTGCTGTCAAAGGTAAAATAACTGTGAAAGGACTCTAGAAGAAAACCGACTTTGAATTTCTCAATACATATTGTTGCCCTTGACTGTACACACCGTGTCCGAGCGACCTACAAATTAAAACTACCCTATTGTGTGACCACGCGCATAATAACTTTCGAAGAGGGGAAGTTACACCGAATTCTGGGCGGATAATAGGCTTGTGGTGCCTTCCCCGAATACTCGCATAGTGATGTTCACCATTCATCATCATCACCCGCCCAGCCTTTGCCAGTCTACCCTGATCTGATGAAAGAGAAAGAAAAAAATAAATACAAAATATATCTATAATCACGAGCAGAAAGCAGAAATATTGTGCGGCTGCACGTGCACGCGGACGCACGTCTTGTGACTGTGACAAGTAGGCTTCACTAGCTGATGCTGTGCTGTGGGGACCCGCAGCACAGCGCTGATTTACAGTGCTTACCCGACAAGGATGGAGATGCAGCTGGATACCAGTATTTAACATACAGTGACTGCTTAACTACCCTTCACAACCCAGTTACGGGATAATACAAGACCCCTGGATAAAACTGGTGGTCAAACTTTCGAGCTTCTGACTACTTGTAACGACTTGGGGATTTCTGAACCATTGTCAGTAGTTATTACAATTAAATTCTTTTCAATATTACCATCGCCCATAATACAATTTCTAGGCTGTAACTGCAACTCTTGCGCAACCATCGTACAACCGCGATGTCTCCGGAATTAAATGACCGACTGGTAATCGTTCATCGTTGCCTGTCGGTATACTACTCACTCCTCAACTGTAGGCATGATATGCCTCATGCTTGTTGTAATTTATGTTTAATGCTCATTAGCATGCGTTATAAATTTGAAGCACACGCGTGTAGATTTATATCTAAACTAATATAATAAAGAGAAAAGATTCGACTTTTTGTAGGTATGTATTTTTGTTACGCTTTCACGCTAAAATGGCTGGACGGATTTGGATGAAATTTGGCACATTGGTAGTCCTTGACCTGAATTAGGACATACGATAGTGTTTATCCCGATATTTCCACGGGACTTATGAGAGTGAAACCGCGGGGCGCAGCTAGTGATTAATATTTTTTCAAGGGAATTTGAAATCAATTGATGTTGAATGTGGGTAACTTCCTTTTGACCTACTAAGTTGAAACTTTGATGATAAAAAAAGGCCGTAATCTTGCCACGCGGACACAGTGCGGCGCCGTGGATGTCACGATGTCTTTGAGCTTTTCTACTGACCAGCAGGACCCTTTAGCAGTACCAGGACCTTTTTGTACTGCATCCAGTCTATCTCAGTCGGCTTCTTTGAGGTACATCTAGCTAGGAGACGTTATCAGGCGTTCCATGCAACGCTTGACGGTTCTCGGTCGCCACTTATCACATCAACAATCCACAATGCTATTGTTTCACTAAAGCAGTACTTAGCTAAGCGGCAAAGCGTTGTTGGGGTTTTCTATTAGGAATTTTCAATAACAGCCCGGAGTTTGAGTTTGACAGCTCGAGTATACGCGATTCAGCGTCGCCGACCGACTGGAGCCGAGTACACCCGATTCTACGTCGCCGACCAAGTGGAACCAAGTATACCCGACCGTCCGTACCGACCGTCTGGAGCCGATTCGAGAGTGATGGTTCAGTTTCGTTCACTGTTCAAAAAGAGCTCAAAGTGCGCCAAAAGAAGTTTTTATTTCAAAAAGTACATTGGCTGGTTATACTGGCTGTTGGTCGATACACGAGCGAATGATGACGTCACGGAGTGCTATCAGTCAATAAGGATTCAGTTCCTGATCGGAAGATGTCCAAATGTGTCTGTTTCTGTAAGTTTGTGTCCGTTGGGCTACTTTCATTACACGGTCATTGTCTTCGCTCGAAATGTATGTTGTATGAGCTGTCAAGTTTTTTTTAAATACATTTAGAATACAGAAGGGTTTGTGACTAAGTAATAACAGCCGCTCGGGTCGATCGATCAGGTGAAGCTACGCTTGTAGTGGTTGGCCCGTGGTTGGGTGACCATCTTTACATACCGTGACCCCTAGGTGCTTCTTGGTCCCGGCTGTCATTCGTAAATCTTTGATAGTCGTTACGGGTCGCCAGAAACCTGAAAGTCTGACAACCAGTCTTACCAAAGGGTATTGTATAGCCCAGTAACTGTGTTGTAGAGGTCAGATAGGTAGTCGCTCCATGTAAAAATATTGAATACCAGTATTTCGGCTTCCAGCCTAACCAAGCTGGAAGCCGACCCTAACATAGTTGGGAAAAAGGTTTGGTGGATGACATTCAGAATACAGAGCAGGGGAAGGCCCAAGGAATGATGGGTAGACTGTGTGAAAGATGAGGTGGCTAGGAGGGGGCGACGACTACTAATAGAGAAGTGTGGAAGAAAATGACGTGTTGAGCTGACGCCGAATAAATTGGGATAACGGAGGAGAATGATGATGATGATGACATTACCGGACTATAAAATGTCCCACTGCTGGGACGCCTGCTCTCCGCGAGAGGCAGCGGGCCGTCTCATGGACATCCAAGTGTCGCAAATGTAAGGTCGTCCATTGAATTAAAGAGTTTATCGGCAATCCTGCGACGGTCGACAACTTTTCGAATAAACTTGTTCGAGCAACTATTTTCTTCTGTCTCCTAAACTATAATAGGAATATTCTAATATTTGGTCCTATTCCAACACTATTATAATAGCGATTACTTTATGAACCAATCTCACGGAACCCTAACTGGGCATCGCGCTTTTAAAAAGCTCTTACTTTAAGTGACAGTCAATTTTATACTTTAGCTTTACTAAAACGAGAGTTCTAAATAGATTGTATCCTAATAACTATGCCATGTATCCAATTCTATAGTTTATTTTATAGGAAATAAAGTTAAAATTACAATGCACTTCCTAGGGTTGTCGCGATGTCACGACTTGACACGAAAGGCGAATGAACTGTTGATAGTAATTTGACTAATAGTACAGTCAACCACTCGCAGAAGTGACCCTTGTACTATGAAAACCGCCCTTACTGTTACAAAATAAAGGGGTTATCTAATCAAATTGTTACTATGACGTGTAGTTGACTGTACTGTTAGGCAAATGAATGGGTTGTTGATTTGTAGCTGTTTTGTAGTTTTGTGTGAGGAATTGAAGTTTCTTTGGATTACTTTGGAAAAGGTATCATTAGGGCTGACGGAAGTTGTGACAACCCTCAGTGTGAGTGATGGAATCATTTTTTGATTCGTGGTAGTCGTTTGTGGTCTTTTGTCTGTAAAGCCTGGTTTACACGGTGCGGTTTCATTGCCTGCGGCTTAACATAAGTTGAGGCAACAATAAAGGTTGCACCGCGGGTTTACACGATGCAAGTCATTCGTTGCTTCAATCGGCAAGAAAGTAGCGTTGTGTAAATGAGGCTTTACTTATAAAAACATTTAGATAAGCCAATACTGCCTACTACAGATTTTAAATAAAGTGTCCTAACATTTTGGACTCGCTAGTTCGGGTCGGCACATTCGATTCGGCGGTATTTGTTCAACAACTAAGCTGACCCGAAGCAATTAGAAAGAAAGAAAAAAGTTTATTTGGACACAGTTCGTGAAACACAAAATACAAAATTAATAAAATAAAAAATAATGTTTCAGACAACAATAGTGTGTGCGTCATGGCTGCGCCAAAAAGGTTAATTTCAGCATTACCACATATGTTGCAATTACTACATATGTATATTCTGCTCTCATTCGGCTCGTGCCGATCGGCAAACTCCTTTCGGTATGATCTACCCTCGCTGCATCATGTTCGGCACTGTAATTGTAATACACTTTATCCTCGAGGAGTGGCTCCTCTATCAATTTGTCTGCCCGGCTGTGCCGAATCATGCCGACCCGAACAAGTGTCCATGACATTAGTTTTTGCCGCGCGTATTCGTCACGGTCACGTTGTCGGAATCTTTGAAATGTCACAAATCCTGAATGTGTTAAGGTTCCCGCAGACAGGCGTGACACGAAAATGTTAGGACGATTTCCATGAAGTTTTCATAGAAATTGTTCTACTAGAGTCTTGTCGCGCCGGTCTGTGGTAGCTTTTAAACATACCTTACCTCCTACGCCTTGGTATTGTGGCATTCACAATGCGTTCAGCGGCGCCGGTGTTTCTTTAGTATAAGGCTGCTTTTCCACCAGAGATTTGCTTTGCAGCTAAGCTGCGAGGATGTGAAAGTTAAGCTACAAAACTGTGCGACCGTTTCCACTAATCCTAAGCTGTGTAGCGGAGCGAGTAAAGCGTGCTATGAAGATGCGCCGCCGCGAGGTAGCTGGGCGAGGAAAATGTGCAGCTGGAGCTGTGGGATGCATCGATAGTAGGGAAGGCACGTGGAGTACTTTGCTCTGCACATAGCTACATCACTCGCGCATTCATAGCTCCCATCCATAGCACGCATCCTTTCGTATAAAAACATAGCTTAGTTGAACCCGTTTCCACCAGTGCTATGCTATGTGGACCAATGAATATGATTGGTGGATGTCAAACGCATTCATAGCAATGTAGCGTAACACAGCTCCGGTGGAAAAGCAGCCGTAATTGTAAAGATATGCCTATGAGTCATTCATTGCGGTCCACTTATGACTAGTTATGACCTTCGCTATTTCAATCAGCGATGCGGCCGTATTTTAAATGGTAAGGTTCATTTACTTCGACGTTGTTCACGTTAGGCTGAATGATCGAAATTCGAATACGAGCATTAAGTATACACTCCTGTCAATGAACCTGGCGAAATAGAGAAGTAACATGAAAATGTCACAAACACCTGTCTTTGTGACAATAGTAGCATTATCAGCCTAACACGTCCCCACTGCTGGGACTTAGACTTCCTCTTGGTGAGAGGGATTGGGCCGTAATCCACCACGCGGGCCCAGTGCGGGTTAGCAGATGTCTTGGAATGTTTGGTTCTAGTACATGCCGGTTTCCTCAAGATGTTTTCCTTCACCGTTTTGAGAGCAGTGGTGATGAAATTGTTTACACAAAGTAAAGCGCCTGCGTGAGTTCGAACCCACGCCCTACAATTCGTAAGTCGGGCCGTTACCTTTGGGCGACCACACTCCGTTTTCTTCTTCTCATAATATCCATTCCAAGGCGATGACAAATTCTAGCATTCTTCAAGAAAAGTCTCATAGTGCTCATACGTCTTTTATTCAGCATGTGAAGATCTGCCGACTGCCGACCCATTTGATGACACCACTATACCCTGTCCATTCGGTTAACCGTTTTGTGACAGCTGTCTTAGAACGTACATATTTCAGATTACGTAAAAGTTAACGTTAAAATACGCAATAAAATAAATAATATATAAACTGCCTTATCTTATTGTATTATCTTATTTATGGCTTCTTACAGACATTATAACACCGCACGTGTCACTAGTTCCATCTGTCATAAAACGTTAATTTACATAATGGACAGGCTATCATTTACCGAATCCTCCACAACACACGAATGGGGCGCGCATTAGCATCAAGAGTCAGCACATCAAACAATGTAAATCGTTCAATAAATCTGACGTAGCTACAAACGGGCGACCGCCGCACATAGATCACCGCCGCGCGCCGGCCTGTCACGGCGCGCTCACTTTCGCCTGCCGCCGACCCCGCGCTTCCGCAACTGTACAACGACCCATCTGTACCATCGTTCAGATCATTACACGAAGTTGAATGACAGCGTAGTACTAAACAAAGCATCCCAGGGTTTACATTTATTGACGAAGTTTGATGGCAATCCAATGTGTTCATGGTTGACAACCAGCAAGGTCGCCTTGGTGATTTCTGGTTCCTCATACGTTCGCTTAGCACCCTTATTGCGTGACACATTAGATCAATCTCAATCTGAATAATTTTGAAGGATATTGCTAATCCATTGCTTCATATGTTCGAAAAATTTGTCTGCTCAATATCGTAAATAACGCAATGAATGTTGTTGAACTGTCAATATGAAAGCCATTCCTACTAGTAGTGTGTTACGCAATTACCCCGCAGATCAAGGTCCAAGTTAAGCGTTCAGTGTTTGTTGCGCGTCTATCTAAATGGATAAGCCGCACATGGAGTCAGGTCCCGCTATGGACCGCATGGGCGGACCAACACCTGTCAGGGGGGACAGCATGACATGATCAGTCATGAAAATCAGATTATTCTCGCAAAATGTGCAAAACGATCCACACTCCTGACTACTCCTGACTCATGGTATAAAAAGAGAAGCCGTGAGGTTTTAGCCGGTAGTCCAATAACAACCTTCTGTTCTGTCTCCTCAGATGGCATGAGTGGGGAAATCGTCACGCTACCTTCTCGATACTTGAACATTTCCCCACTCATGCTAATCAAAAAAATCTAAAAGGTGCTGAACGGATTTTTATTGAAGTGGCCACTTGTCATAATCTATAGCTATCTATACTAATAATAAAGCTAAATAGTTTCTTTGTTTGTTTGAACGCGCAAATCTCGGAAAGTACCAGTCGGATTTGAAAAAATCTCTTTGCATTTCATAGCCTCATGTTCTATGTTCTATCTTACGGGTTTGGTTTCCGCACTTAGTCCTTAAGGTGGACCATTGTGCGTGGGCCATGGCGGCCGTCGGTGGTTATTCCAACCAGCCCACCTCTCTCCAGAAGCTTATTAAGTCTCCTGGTCTGTTGAAAACATCTGTGTAAGATCTGAGTGTCCCGAGGGTTTCCGACCTAATCTGGGTGACGCCTGTGCACTCAAAGAGCACATGCGCGACGGTCTCATCAGCCTCCATGCAAGCCCTCCACAGGGGGCTGGTGGGCAGTGTCCCGTGGTGGTCCCCCTTTTCCTGTCCAGGCATAGTAATCTTTTGGTTAGCTTGCCATCTAATGATGGCATGGCTTGGACTGCCTGCAGCCTGGTGACGAGAACCACCAGTTCTCTGCTTGTGTGTGGGTGTGCTTCTGTAGCCACCTGCGTAGTTGATTGAAGGGGATGGGCACGACTGGTTCGTCGGTCCACAGCCTGACGTGCTGGATGCCCTTCTGGCCAGCTCGTCAGCCGCGTCGTTACCTAGTGATCCACTGTGTCCTTTTATCCATTGTAGTGTCACTGTGTTGCGGTTCGATACAGTTACCTGTTCATAGCCCCATATTTGAGGAAAGCTATAAGCTACGCAGTAAAAAGTAAAAAAAAACAATGTCAGAAAGAACGCTTAGCGAAAACGAAGTAATAGCGCGGGCAGGCGATGCGATGCGATGAGGTGGGGCGGGGGAACTAGAAATATCACGCGGACTAAGTCGCGGGCAGAAGCTAGTAATACATAATGTACAAGGAGATGTTATTACATCAGGCGGGGCGTGTGGGCGAGGCACAGTGAGTGTGACAGAAGCTAGTAATACATAATGTACAAGGAGATGTTATTACATCAGGCGGGGCGTGTGGGCGAGGCACAGTGAGTGTGACAGAAGCTAGTAATACATAATGTACAAGGAGATGTTATTACATCAGGCGGGGCGTGTGGGCGAGGCACAGTGAGTGTGACAGAAGCTAGTAATACATAATGTACAAGGAGATGTTATTACATCAGGCGGGGCGTGTGGGCGAGGCACAGTGAGTGTGACAGAAGCTAGTAATACATAATGTACAAGGAGATGTTATTACATCAGGCGGGGCGTGTGGGCGAGGCACAGTGAGTGTGACACAAGTCGCCGTCTATATTAAAATGATAATTAAAGCGTGGTATCTGTGTCGCAACGTTACGTTATCGGGCGATGCGTGTGCGCAGTGCGGCGCTATAAGTAGCTGTAATGTCAAGACAGTGCACTCACCCACACACGCTAGCCGGACTGCAGAAGGACTACTTCGCAATGCAGAACTTTATATAGTTATATCCGCACTGCACTGCACGCTGGAATCGTCTATAAACCTACCTCGATCTGAGTAGGTTTACCTCGCTAAGGCAGCCGCCATGAGTTCGGAGGTTTTAAGACTCCCAGGTTAGCCAAGGCAACCCTTGTCCGGGGTCCATCCATACTATAATCATTTGCAGGGCAAGTCAAAGTGACAGTTAACAGAAGCACTAATTGCACCGCAGATGGTTCAAAATCGATTGATTCTTTTGGTGTAATATTGACGTGCTGTTATCCGTGGGTGCGCGTGGGTGTGTTACGCGGTGGTGTCTGCAGACGACATGAGACCCTCTCTCATGTCGTCTGCAGACACCACCGCGTACGTTACCTTGTAATTGCATTGTCTATGGGCTAGATGGAGTACTGGACCTTCTGTATTTGTTAACCCCCGACGCAAAAACGACTGGGTGTTATTTCAAACGTACTCATATTTGCCACACAGCAAGCTGGCCCGACAAAGACACCTAATAAGACTTTGAAAATGAATCTATGTTGAGCAAACGATCTTCTGAGGCTTGACTAAAGACAATACATGGTCACATTAAAACATCAAGATCGAACACCTACAACGGCCGGAACGATTACTATTTGATGCAAATTGTTGAAACTAAACAGCACAGAGCATCTAAACAGTCTGGTCGGTTTATTGTACGTGCATCCGGTGAGACCGATCGTATCGGATTAGTCTGATCACATTGACATTTCCTCATATGGCAGTCCTTATATGGAGAAAGACTGGTTTGACCAATAAAAAACTGAAAGTTAATAAACAAAAACCGGACTGCGGGAAAAAGATCTAATAAACATGCGCAAACACATGCCACCAAATCGCCGCTACTGCCGCGCGGTGAATGTCAATTTATTGATAGTGTATATATCATTTATATAGTTATACATACATGATCGACACGCGACCTTGCTTTGTGTGCAAGTAATGTTGTCGCTAAGTACTTCCGTACTAGTATGTAATACAAACGTAGACGGCATCACAAATGAGCTTTGCCTTCCACTGCTTGCAAAAACTGAAGCTGACGATGTACTCATATTTTTTGCGATTTTACTCTTGCATGCAAAATTTTCGATCAGCAAAGCAAACTCAAACTCAAACTCAAATCATTTATTTCAATTAAACCCTTTCAGGCACTTTTGAATTGTCAAAATTAAATTGTCGGTCAGTTAGTCAGAAAATTGAAGCTAGTTGCCCATTCCAAAACGTAGATCTCTGTGGAGAAGAACGGGCAAGAAACTCCACGGACACTCTTTTAAATCAAGATATTATTACAAAATCCTGGGTACATTATTTTTATTGCTTCTATATGTGAGAACAATGTAAAAAAAACTAAACAATTTAAAATATAAAATTCAAAAATAAGCCCTGGCAGTTAAGAGATGACCAGTCTCAACCGACGGCGCCCGTTCACGAACATGACGCGTGGATCAGCACCATCCAGCTCAACCATTTCGTAGGGAACCGAATGATCCAACACACGCGCCACCACCAGTGAGACATTTAAGTGAGCATGACATATTCTTAACTGCCGAGCTCTGTCAAGTCAACATCAAAATATCGTAAAAAAAAAGAAACGAATCCATGGTTCTTACATTTACAAAATTTAAAAAAATGCTTCTAAATTATACAAAACTATAGTTTGCAATTTATTTAAATATGAGAAAAAAGAAAAAAATACTACCAATCGGGAAGAGGTATATAATATTGAAGTATATTAAGAATTAAAACTTGAATGAATAAAGTATACATTAAGTTCGTAATGTCAAAAATATTTTAAAAAAATAAAACAAAAAGGGGAAGCATCTCTTCCAAATATTGAAATTGCAATCAACTAGCGTACCCAAGTGCCTGTGGAGCAGGACCAGCATTAAGCCAAGCATTTTTATCAACGATATACTCATCCAATTTATAATATGCTTGTCTACATAGTGTGCGTTTAATGCATGTTTTAAATTTCTTCTCATTTAGTTGAAGAATATCGAGTGGTATTTTATTATAACATTTTACACAGTACCCCATAAAAGAAGTTTTTACTTTAGACAATCTGAAACGCGGTTGATCTAGTTTGTTCCTATTCCTAGTGTTAAAATTATGCCTGTCACTTATCTTACTAAAAAGATGTAGATTTTTCCGAATGTACATAATGTTTTCGTATATATATTGACAAGGAACCGTCATGATGTTAATTTTTTTAAACAGTTCCCTTAGAGATTCGCGTCTGCTGAGATTGTAGATGGCTCTGATAGCCCTCTTTTGCAGGATGAAAATAGACTCAATATCTGCAGCCCGTCCCCACAGCAAAATACCGTAAGACATGATGCTATGGAAGTAACTAAAATAGACCAGTCTCGCGGTATCCACGTCTGTTAATTGACGGATTTTCCAAACAGCGTAAGCGGCTGAACTTAGCCGCCCTGCAAGTGATGTTAGGTGAGGACCCCACTGCAGCTTTGAGTCAAGCGTGATCCCCAAGAAAACCGTATTTTCGACGAATTCAAGTATCTCCCTATTCAATACAACGTGACATTCACTACTTCTAACATTCGGTAAAGCGAATCTAATGCATTTAGTTTTTTTCTCATTTAATACTAAATTATTTACAGTAAACCAATTATGGACCATAAGCATAGCGTTATTTACGTCGTCAAGCTCCTGTGCACGTCTGCTTACTTTAAAAATCAGTGATGTGTCATCAGCAAATAACACCATTTGTGGCCGGGTTTTTAGTAAATGAGGTAAATCATTTATATATACTAAAAATAGGAACGGCCCCAATATTGAGCCCTGCGGTACACCCATTTTGACTTTTAAGCCCAATGAGTTCACACCGTTTATTTGAACTTGCTGAAATCTATCATTTAAATATGATTTTAATAAGCTAAGAGCTAGTTTACCCAGTCCGTAATGCTCAAGTTTCAACAGCAGTGTTTCGTAATTCACGCAGTCAAATGCCTTGGATAGGTCGCAAAAGATGCCTATTGCATCTTGTGCCTCTTCCCATGCGTTAAAGATGTGTTTTAATAAGGCGACACCGGCGTCAGTTGTACAACGTCCTTTGGTGAAACCATACTGTTGATCGTGTAGGATGTTGTTACGATTGAAATGATTGAGCATTTGATTTAACATTACTTTTTCAAACACCTTGCTGAAAACCGGCAAAACCGATACGGGTCTATAATTATTTGTGTCTGTACTGTCCCCAGATTTGAAAAGTGGAATAACTTTACTGAACTTCATTAAATCCGGGAATACCCCTTGATCTACACACAAATAAAATATTAGAGCTAAGTAGGGTGCAATTGTCTCAATAATGGATTGACAAACTTTAGTAGACATGCCCCACAGATCTTCGGTAAGTTTAATCTTAAGTTGCTTAAATGCCTTTATAATGACTATAGGGTTAATATGGTTAAATTTAAATTCCACAGTACAGGCTGAGACATTCGCTCTTAATAATTCTATAGCTAGTGCGGGCGAGGAATTTAAAGTTTCTGTAGTTTTAATTGGGATATTGGTAAAGAAAGTTGTAAATTCCTGAGCAACATCGATGTTATCGTTAATGAGACCGCGGGAAGTGTTAAGTGAGAAATCAGTATTACGTGTTTTGTTCCTGTTCGTTTCATTGTTAATAATCTTCCAAACGGTCTTTATTTTATTGTCTGCTGATTTAATCTTGTTACTAATGAATGAAGCTTTAGCTGCTTTGCAGATATTTTTAAAAGTTTTAGAATACGTAGCAACATACTTATTAAAAGTATCCGTGTTAATATACGGCTTAAGGCCATACAGTTCAAATAACCTGTCCCTACTTTTTCTGATTCCTTTAGTTGCCCAGTCACTGAATAAAAACTTAGGGCAAATAGTTTTAGAGTTCTTCTTAAAATAATGATTGAACTCTGTTTGTACTAATGAAAATAATTCTTTATACAAAATATTACCACTAGTCATACTTAGGCCCTGAGCATTTAACTTGCTATTTAAAGTTATATTAAACTTATTCAAATTACTTGATGTTATTGGTCTAGTTTGAATCTGCACTTTTTGTATCGGTGTGTTGGACTTAAAATAAACGGTTTGACCGCTGTGATCAGAAGGGAGATAATTTACAATGGCCTTCTCTAGATATTCGCAGCAACAGAAAACATTATCAATACATGTAGTAGTAGCCGTAGTTATTCGTGTAGGTTCCAAAAACACATTTGACAGATTGAATGATTTAAAGAGGTTTAATAATCTGTTGCTATTTGAATTGATTTCCAAAATATTAATATTAAAGTCACCACAAATAATTACTGATTTATTACCAGTTGCAAGTTTTGCCATGACATCTTCCATTACTGACTCAAAAATAGAGTAGTTTTGATAGTTTGGAGGTCTGTATACGCACACTATAAAATGCTTATCTAGCTCAACACAGGACAACTCGATGCTATGTTCCACCGATAGTTCCACTATGTCTTTACGAGTCTTATATTTTATAGAATTTTTAATTAAAATTAATGAACCTCCACGCAGCATGGATTTTCGGTTAAAGCAACTGCCCACACTGTAGTTCTCGTAATTAATTAGCATTTCATAATCTTTCAACCAGTGTTCAGTTATACAAATAATATCAAACATTGTTTTTTCTAAAAACAATTCAATTTCTAATAATTTGGAAGAAATACCTTGAATATTTTGATGAAACAATTTCAAGGAATTCTGCTTAGCCCCATTTTTACTCTTAACTAATTGAGTGCTAGAAGATACCTTGTTGGAGGTGAGATTAACGATATTGTTATTGGTACCTTCTGTTGTCTTACTGACTAGTTTAAACTATTGTTGCTAACCACCTTAATATTAGTATTATTACTAATTTTTATGGTGCTAATTACATTAGACTTCGACATACTACTTATGTCTGAGTTAATAATAAAAGCTAATAGCCCTGCTATTTGACGTCTAAAACTAATAGGCAGATACGCTGTATCCCTAGTCGATTTGAATGGCTCAACAAAAGTGTTGGTGTCAAAAAATATGAGTTTGTCACTATAGTGATTAACTAATAAATGTATATGGTTATTTAGCATATGAATATAATAATTTTGCCTACTTGATAAGTGCTCAAAGTATGGGAAAGCACACAATATTATTTTCTGACAATTAATCTTCAAGATTTCAGTGACACTGTCAGTGATGTCATTTATTTTTACCTTAGCACTATTACCTACAAGTACAGATATAATGGCATTAGGATCATATTTATAGCTAGTTATTGATGACATTATCTCTTTGTAGGATTTCCCAGGCATACAATAATTAACAGCAGATTGACTCAGGTTATTACTCATTAATTTACCTAACCCTCTCCCTAAACTATCTGAAAACATAACAGAACAACAACAAACCTTACTAGAAGAAGTGACAGCATAAGGCTCTGTGTGTGCTACTTGACATGAACCTTGTGCAACATGTGGTGTATCTTGATCGGGGACACAGTCCCGAGCTCCTCCAGACTGGGACGGGTCCTCCGTTGCCTCAGGTTGGATAGCCTCAAGGTTGGATTCCCTTTGACAAGAACATTGAGTGGTGCTCAGAGTCATCGGGTCCACTCTACCTGCCTCATCATTACGCATTTCCACCAACTCATTTGCAGCAAGGATGTGTTCCTTAATTTGTTTTTGAGAGCTCACATACTTAATATAATGTAAATGTAGTGACTCTTCAAGTACCTCAACTTCAGACTGTAATCGCTGAGTGTCAATGTGATAAATGTTTTTACTATCTTCTAATTTAATTTCATAGTTTTTTAATTTATTTATTAGAAAAACACGTTCCTTCCTTAGTTTAATATTATTGGAATTGTATTTTTGTTGTTTCCTAAATTTATTACATCTATTTATGATTTTATTTAGTTTTGCATATCTTTTTATTTTATTTTGACTTACTGCATAACTGCTACTATTATATTTTAATATAGAATCTTCAGTAAGGTCTATTGTTATTAAGGAATGAGAGTTGCAATTAGAATTAGTTAATTCAGTATACAAGTTATCAGTTTCCTTAGCCTGAGTACATTCTTTTAGTTTCTGTAACTTAGTGATTCGTACATTTGCATGAATTAATTCCTCTTCTAGGTCCCTAACCTTACACAAAGCCTCCTCATATAAGTTACTGCAGTTATTGAAACCATCCGTGACTAACCGCAGTTTGTCCCGTTCATCAACAATGACCAGGTATCTTTGATGAAGTTCTACTAGCTCCTGTTTTAAGCTTGTATTTTTGTAAACAACCTTCTCGACTTCCTTCTCACTATCCTCTATTTCCTGTAACAGCTGATCACATTTACTGTTTGAAGCCTTAAGGTCTTGAGTGGTTGTTTTCAATTTAAGCTCCAAGTCCTGAGCAGTAGCCTTACGGGTCATCACAGGCATGGTTTCAGGAAAAAGTACTGAAAGTGAAATTAAGGAAACGGTAAGAACCAGTAAAACAGCCAAACAGAATAGGAAAGCTAGAAATGAAAGGAAAAGTTGAAGAAGTTAGTGTAGATTTATAGGTAAAATGAAGTAGGGTGAATCTAATTGAAATGCAACCGATATGATTAGATTAAGTACACAGTTACATTGATTATAATGACTTACGACTTAACTTTTTTTTTTAATGTGGGTAGGATGCCCAGACAGAAAAATCTAGTTTTGCAATTATTGAAAATAACGATAGTTAACGTTATTGTTGTTATGTACAATATAACACTAATAGAATTTCAATATTTTAATAATTCACAATAATAAGTTTCGTTATGATTTACTACAAAGTGACTTAGACCCAGTGCAGGGTGACAAATAAAACAATAATTGGGTTCAATGAATGTGTTACAGAGTTTAAATGACGATTGTGTGCTAATTAAAGATTAAAAGTAAACAATACTCCCCGTTTATATCCGCAGGTTGAACATCAGCTGCACAATCAGCTGTTCGTGAGAGGTTACCGGTAACGGTAGGCAACCAAATACTGTGTTTAACTTTGTAAACTTGCAGGAAAACAATGATCCAGAGTAATTAAGCTGTTATTTTACATTTAGTTAAACTATTACCACTTAAATAGACTTCAAAGCCTTCGTGTTGAAAGATTATGCTATCATTGAAATAGAAACTTCTACCGACTGGTTCACATCGCACATTTGTTTTCAGCGTCAGCTTATGATAGGCACAGTTTCAATTCCAGTTTAATTGTTTTTGCATTATTTTATAAGGGTCCTTCAAAGTCAAAATATTTATTAGTGCGATTTTTGGTAATATAACAGGTCTTACAGATATTTTATGGAAACTCAAAAATCTACCCTTTAGCCCATACACCATTAATTTAACTATATTAGAAATTAAATAAAACATTATATACGATACAAATCAAATAAATTAACAAGTCTTCAAATAGGAATATTACATTATAAATCATAAATACAGGATCAGACACAAGAAATTTTGTCAACAAGAAATTCCTCAATGGTATAATAGCATTTGTCTATTAAAAAAATATTTAGGGTGCGTTTAAATTGAGTCAAGTTTAAATCTTTTATATCACTTGGTAGCTTATTAAAAAATTTTGGAGCCATGCAAAGTATGCTCTTGTACATAAGGGCGGTTTTTGATCTTCTCAGGCGTAATTCATGACGGTATGTTGGTCTTACAGATCGATAACTTTGCTCTGAAGCTTTTTTAAATAAATCACCGGTTTTTTTTTTACGAACAATTCGGTCTCGTAAATGTAAAGACAAGGCAGCGTTAGTATTTGGTTTACTATTTTCTATTGATTTAAGATTGTTTAAAGACCTAATGCACCTCTTTTGTGCTTTAAAGATATCATGCTTTTTGCATGAATTTGGCCAGAAAATGACTCAGTAACGTAGTATGGAGTCTACAATTCTACATACCCATAATACGCGGTTACGACAGCTGCCTGATTTACAATTTTTTTTAAATTTGTGAAGTGCAAAGGCAAACTTGCTTAATTTTTTAATTAGGGTGGATGCATGTTCTTTCCACGTCACTTCCTTACCTAGTATTTATAAGAGACCTCCCTTACCTAGTATTTATAAGGGTCCTTCCTTACCTAGTATTTATAAGGGTCCTTCCTTACCTAGTATTTATAAGGGTCCTTCCTTACCTAGTATTTATAAGGGTCCTTCCTTACCTAGTATTTATAAGGGTCCTTCCTTACCTAGTATTTATAAGGGTCCTTCCTTACCTAGTATTTATAAGGGTCCTTCCTTACCTAGTATTTTTTTTAATGCATGCATATACTTTCACTCCTTGAAATATAGTCGTCGTTGGTAACTTTCTAAAGCAGGCTCAATGTATCATATTGTTATCGCTCGGGTACTGCACCTCGGTTGAACTAGTACTATTAGTTACTCTGTGGTTGAACTCAGGTCCAAAAGTTAGTTTCATGAAGTTCGTTTTTAGGTCTCAAACAAAAATGAGGTCCAGCCGCCAAAATATGGAAACTACGACGTCATGTGAACCCCTAGCCTCCGAGTGCTAGCTTCGTTATTTTGGCTTTAGCTTCGACTGGATTTATGTAAAGCGCTCCGGTCGTAGTAATTAAAGTAACTGCTTCATGAATGCTGACTGTGAAATATTTAAAAAGGATTCGTTATTAAGTTTAGCATTTTTCACTGCTTCGAAGTGTAATTGAGTAAGCTAACATAAAGTCATGGCGATTTATAATTAGTTAGTGATTCACGAATTTCATGCAGTGCTCAAACCAGAAGCAAAAATTCAAAGACATTAACATGTTCACCTCCCCGCAGAGTACGTACGGAGTGGATCAAGGTCCAGTCCACTCCCAGACACACCTGAGTTCCATAGAGACACTGGAAGCTGAGTAGATTTGAATTAAGAATTTGGGATTATTTTCAAGTTATGGAACAACAAACTGAATGGCATATTTAACAAAGTTCAAATTCCATTGCAACCAAAAACTTATTAGGACCGTTTTGGTCAAATGGTCACTCAAAAATCAACTTACAGTATATTTCACTAAAGTAGATAATTGATTAAGTGGCGATGGAATGGGAATTATCTGAGATAATGAACACTGCTATAGGCTGATTACCGATGTGTTATGTTGTTGGTCTTCAAAACGTGTCAAACGTTATACGGACACTCAACGATAATGTCACAAACAACATGATAGACCTTGTGGAACCTGTTCCTTACGCTTGTCATTTGTTTGTCGCAGGGGAGCTGAGCTCGGTGACATCAGTCTGCTGCGGAGGATGCCCAACGTCGAAGTACTAGCGCTCAGGTATGTGTCGACATAATTGTACTGTTACTTTTATACTCGGTTCTTGTAAACAAACACGAACCGTTTTGCTTGCTCATGGTAGCATTTAAAAAAAAAGGAAAAACAACCCTTATAAGATCAGTTCGTTGTCCGTCTGTCAAGACCCTTTTTCTCAGGAACGCGTGGAGTTATCAAGTTGAAATTCAAACATATAAATATCAAATACTCAGGGCTGCAATCCCTTGAAGCAGTGAAAAGTTCAAACTTCTAAGTCAACTCGATCAAAAGATACGGCCGTTTATGTTCCGTTTATGCCGCATATTTTGACACTCGCAAGGGAATCCAAACCCATAGGGTACTTCCCGTTGACCTAGAATCATGCAATTTGGGCAGGAAGCAAGTAAAGGAAAAAATCCGAAAACCGTAAATTTGCACAAAGGACATCAACCACATTGTATGGCGTTTGGGCTTGAACATGAACATAAAAAGATTGCACTATTATTAATTTTATTGAGTGGTTTAGAAGTACAAAGAAAACATATAGATAAGAAGTTTTGTATCAAGTTGGTTAAATTCAATACTACACCTCATTTATGTTCTAATTAAGCAAGCTAGTTCAGCTAAAGAGTGTGCCAAAGATCGAAAAAAAAAGTCAGCACGGTTGGCGCAGTGGTTAAGCGATTGACTGCTGCGCTGCGTGTCGCGGGTTTGATTCCCGGACGGAACAAATATTTGTATGACCTACAAGTAGTTGTTCCGGGTCTGGCGGTTTGTGTATGTGAGTTTAAATGTTTGTAAACGCACCCACAATACAGGAGAAATTCCTAGTGCGGGGCAATGTCTAAAAAAAAAAGGAACAGACATATACCTACATACATTTTTTTTTATATTCCACAATGGGCTTGTACGCTATCTTACACCCACAGGTTGACTGCGAGAGATCTCTGCTAGAGATAAGCTTAACTTCGTAAACTCCGCCCCTAAGATACCCACTGACTATCGTCCTTGTAAAAATGTATTTTTCATTTATGTGCAATAAAGAGTTTTAAACAATGATCGTCCAGAACCTTTAACTAATGATGGATTTTTAGCAAACTCAAATATTCAATTATGTACATAATCATCTCAGAAGTTGGAACTTACCACTTACGGTGCGATCCATTGCAGTATAACTCGCTGCACTTTCATAAGATTAACAATGTGTCTTCTCCTTCCTGTGAGTGATTACAGTACCACAATTTATACAATGTATAGATTCAAAATCAAAAAAATCTAAATCAATACGGAGAAATGTCAGGGTTAACGTTTGAAGCGGGTACTGAGTCCGAGAGTGAGCCGGGGTCGTCGGATAGAAAATCATCAGAATCCATTTTGAACAGCACAAGTCGTCAAAAATAGCTAAAGTCGAAATAATATTCACAATACGATACGAAAAAGAGCGGCAAACGCAAAGCGAATGACATTGACAATTTGAAAATCGAGCGCCAATCGGGTCTGGGTCAGTGTTGCCAGTTCTCTGCACTGTCAGTCGAACACTCGATTTGAAATCGATTCCATCGTGCTGTGCCGTTTTGTTTCTCGGCGTGGGCTTGTGGACAACGAGCAATGGGTAGCTCGCCGCCCGGCTGACCAGTAACTGTCCGGACCGAGCCCAAGTCGTCGACGGCGCGTAGTGTACCACGCGCGCCTCAAAGAGATGTCAGCAAAACCGTAGGAGCCCAGCAGGGCCGATGTTCGCTAGGGCCGCGGGGTATTTCTGAAAAGGAAACCCGTGGCTCTAGAACGAAAAGGGTAACTGAATGCAGAATGACACGTGTGGTTTTAGTCAGTAAAAGTCTGACACGCCCTCCCGCTCCATCCTAGAGCGGGAGAAATAAATGCATGATTTTACCAACTCAAAAAAAAAAAAAAATGTTCAACGTAAACTATATCTTTTTATTTATGTAAGGTTAAGATGATGATGGTGATGCTGATGATGAACCCTCCAACGGCCAGAGCAAAGCTCGGTCTTCCAGGAAAACATTTTAATGTTTCGAAGCTATCGAATCGAAATATCAAAAATATCGATATTATTTTTTCTGTGATTTTATCCTTTAGGCAACCCTAAATCAACGCGCCCCGCACGCCGCGCCGCAACTGTCACCATACAAACACAAATCAATTTAAAATCTTTTTTATTCGTTTTTAATATTATTTATTTTGACACTCCCGAATAGGGACCAATGTTCAGTAAATATTATTACTCAATTATTTATGAATTCCTTTTTTCCCAATACGGTTGTTCACGGTTAGCCCATTTTGGTTGAAGTCCTTTGTACGAAATCCTCGGTGCGCGAGTCGACTTGCACTTTACCGGTTTTTTTATTTGCCAAACTGGGCGTATAAATAGATTCGTAAGCAAATACCTGTTAAAGCTACATCCCCTAAGAGAGGCCATCGCACATGCAAGTAGCTACGACACGATCTGTGGGGTCCTTGCTTTATTATTGGTAAAGATACAAGAGTCTTAATTTTAACTATTAACGGTCCGTTAATTATAGCAATGGGCCATTAGTAATTTTATAAAATTCGTAAGTCCTGGCGTTGATTCATGGAACTTTAACACTCGCTACGGGTAGTCAGAAGTCCGCGAAAGTTTGACAACAAGTCTTAGCAAGGGATATCGTGATACGCAGTACCTAACTGTGTTGTGGAGGTCAGATAGGCATTCGCTCCATGTAAAGTATTGGTATTCAGCTGCATCCGGTTAGACTAGAAGCCGACCCCAAAATACATGAAAAGACTACGAAAATGATGAGTAGTTTTAATAAAAAATTTAAAAAACCCCCGACACAAAATTGTAATAAAAATAGTATGAATGTAAAAAGCCTAAAACAATTAAAAAAAAAAATCTATTGAATAAACAGCCACAAATAGAACAGAAACGGTATAAACGTGAAACCCTATAAAAAGTAGAAAATAACCTTGATAAGTACGTATGAAATTTTTTGATTAAATATTTTCCCATCGGGGGACCGCCTAATTATATAATAATAAATAATGATAATAAATCGTTTATTTATAAAAAGGGAACACGTTTAACATTAACCTTAACAATGAATTTTTTTATTATTTTAATTAAATTTAATTATTTGCAGACAATAAGTAGGTCTTCTGTCTGTGCATAATTGTTGGTTAGTAAATAATTAAGTATATTTTTTTTACAGCTAAATAAGTATAATTTAGTTTATAGATACCTACTTAGTTTTCTATTTAATCTATTGTACAGGAATGGACCTAAGAATGTTATAAATCTTTCTACAAAGACATGTTTTGAGGCTGCATTAGACATGCATACCAGATCATTCCGTCTCTTGTTAGTGTTGTCGGCATTGTAGGCAAGCATGGTGTGCTGTTTTAATACTAAGTGCATAATGAAAAGCTGGCGAACCGTTAGTACATTGCAGGATTTATATAGCAGATCTGTAGGGAAAAAGAAGGGATGGAAGTTTGCTACCTTCAGAATTGCTCTCTGAGCTCTTTCAAGAGGAAGCAAATTAGTTTTTGGTGCGCCACCCCAATTATTAGCCTACCGTTCTGTTAAAGTTTAAAATAGCAGCGGTGGTGGTGGTAAAATGTTGTCCCGACGGGACAACATTTAATCAAAACGTAGGGTCATAATTTCAAGGTTATTTTCTACTTTTTATAGGGTTTCACGTTTATACAGTTTTTGTTCTATTTGTGGCTATTTTTTCAATAGTTTTTTTAATTCTTTTAGGTTTTTTACATTCATACTATTTTTATTATTATTTTGTGTCGGGGGTTTTTTAAAAATTTTATTTAATTTTTTATTTCATGCCTTTTGTAGGGACTCCTTATTATTTAATTTCTTTTATTTTCTTGCGTTTTAAGATTCAGGTAATTTGGTGTTTAATCAGGTTTTTTGTAATTAGCCATTTTGTGGTGGTGGCCATCTTAGATTTGAAATTTATCATAATGTATAGTATTCTACTAGTCAAGCCCTTTCATTTGATACCCATATTGAGGGAGTTGTAAAAAAAATAATGTAATTCGCCATTTTGTGGTGGAGCCATCTTGGATTTGAAATTTATCATAGTGTATAGTATTCTACTAGTCAAGCCCTTTCATTTGATACCCATATTGAGGGAGTTGTGAAAAAATATGTAATCCGCCATTTTGTGGCGGCGGCCATCTTGGACCGATTTTCATCAAACATAGCTAAGAACACTCCCGACTAATTCACCTTTCAAACAAAAAAAAACAAAATCGAAATGCGTCGGTGTTTAAAAAAGGTGCTGATCATTCGAGGCCTAGTTTAAACAAATAGGTTATGATTGTGATTGAGGTCGTCTGTCTGTGATCCAACGACATTAACGTTATCAGTACAAAGGACCTTGTAGAAGTCATTTGTCAAACTTAACAATAGAAACGTATCAATAGCTGAATCAATAGAACTGTTATCGATGTATCTGTTCTTTTCATTTATGAGACAGCTGAAGGACAAGAGCTGGCTAGAACTAGAACATTATATTAGTGTCGGGTCACTTTCACACAAGGACACACGTCTTGGTTTCCACCAAAACGGTACTTATATGTATGCAAAAAAGTCGCGGATACACCTGGTGGTAAGTTATCACCGCCGCCTCATCATCTGCCTGCCTTTTTCCAACTGTATTTGGGTCGGCTTCCAGTCACGTGATTCAGCTGAATATCAGTATTTTACATGGAGCGACTGCCTTTGACCTCCACTACCTGGCTGGAGCTGGGTAATACGATACCCCTCGGCATACTGGTGGTCAGACTTTCGGGCTTCCGACGACCCGTAACGACTGTCAAAAATCTACGAATGACAGCCGGAACCAACAGCTTAACGTGCTTTCCGAAGCACAGTATGTAAAGATGGTCAACAGTCCACAGATCGACCGCGGCAAGTTTAGCTGAACCTGATCGATCGGTCCTTGCGGCTGTTATAACTTGGCGGCAGCTACCATAAGGGGCTAGTCCTTATGCCAGCTGCCGCCTATGGACTGCTATACCGGAGGCAGATGAGTTGCCATTCCGGAGACAAAGCTAAAGTGTGCTTATGATTACACCGGCACCGATGGTCATAATATGTAGAGGGGTTATACTTCCCCGGACGAGCTCCTTCACAAAGTCCTCTATCTATTTCTCTATCCTGTAATATCCCACTGCTGGACAAAAACCTCCTTCTTCCTTGTCCACTCACATCTGTAGAGGACAGATAAGAGTGGACAAGGAAGGAGGCCATTGCGGGCCAGTACTTTCGGTAGGAGTCAAGTTCGTTCCTACTGAAGAGCTCTACTACTACTACTTAATACTGCAACAATGGCAATGACTTTCATTTTGACAATCCAACAACATGCATTGCGTCTTTTACGCTATCGAGCAGACGAAATTTTCAAATATATGAAGAAATGAATTAGCAATGCCCCCCTAAAATCCATCGGATTGTGATTGACAATGTGTTCCGCAATTGTGTTGCTGGTTAGATCATGGTGTGTGTGAACTACAGTCTCTCCTGAATCAAGTTTGTCGAAAGAGGAAAGTTCATCAATTAGCCTTCCTTCCGCCACCATCTACATTGTATGAAGCCTGCCAATTAGTTCCGCGGTCTCACACTCGCGTTGTGTCCCATCGGTCACGCGTCATGTGTCGGTAATAGATGCGAGGCGATTGATTGGACACACCGATTCATGTATCATGTGTGTATGTATGTTGTGAGTTTCATAAATAAATGAATGAACGGAGATTGATAAAAATTGGCATGTTAATTTGTTTCTATCATCACGCTCCTGCCTGTGTGTGCACGTCTTCTTTTTCCATACTTCTTTATTTTTTACTTCGTCATCTCATTTTTGGCCATATCATCTTTCACGCAGTCGATAATTTCTCATCGTCATCTGCCTGCATTTTCCCAACTATGTTAGGGTTGGCTTCCAGTATAACCGGCAGTGTTTCGGTTTGAAGGGTGTGTGTGCTGGTGTGGTTACAGGCATATTAGACATTACACAGCTTTGTCTCTGGAATGGCAAGGCATCTGCAATGTCTCTAGTATTACAGCCGACCTATTCTATAAAATCTCACCGTGAAAACTTACCTAACTACCTAACTTACCGTATCTGCCACTGTTTACATAATATATGTTGCATCGTCTAAACAGTATTTAGACGCTGCAAGTCATTTGTTGCTCCAATGTTATTGTTTGCCACTGGTAAGAAACTTGCATCATGTAAATGCGGCTTTAAGGCTACCGTGAAAGTGGCGGTGAACTGCGTGCCTGTGGGCGATTAACGTCAAGTCTTCAATCAGTTCGCTTTGCCGACTGCCGACGCCGAGTGATCCTTGTGCAAACTCAACAGCACGCACGCGAAGTGAGGAAACACTGTTATTTCATTGAACAAAACGCAAGAAATCTTGTTTTTTTAAACTGTTATTAGATGTTCTGAGTATGAATGTGGATGGCTATAAGAGCAGAGGTACACCAAATATAAGATGTATGGTAAATGAAAAATGATTGATGATGATGAGCCCCGCCCTTACCACTTCCTAGTAGACTGTGTAGATTGGTGTCTGAAATGGTTGTTTGAGGAACGAACCACACAGACTGAGAGGACCTGTCCAGTCAGTGCACGCATTTGTCGGTAATCGTGCAGCTCAACTCAAAACTCGATTCAACGAACAATACCAAAGAAAGGACATTTGGGTAGGCCGCATACATGATCACCTTATACCTATTCTTATTTTTTTTCAAAAACGTTGCCCCCACACTAGGAATTTCTCCTGTATCGTGGGTGCGTTTACAGACATTTAAACTCACATACACAAACCGCCAGACCCGGAACAACTACTTGTAGGTCACACAAATATTTGTTCCGTGCAGGAATCGAACCCGCGACACGCAGTGTCCTATACTGTGCCAATCTCAAACAATTTTCTGTTTATCAAAAGCAGTCGGTCGTGACTTGTCATCTCTTAACTACCAGGGCTTATTTTTAATTTTATATTTTAAATTGTTTCTTTTTTACATTGTTTTTCACATATAGAAGCAATAAGAATAATGTACCCAGGATTTTGTAATAATGTCTTGATTTAAAAGAGTGTCCGTGGAGTTTCTTGCCCGTTCTTCTCCACAGAGATCTACGTTTTGGAATGGGCAACTAGCTTCAACTTTCTGACTAACTGACCGACTATTTAATTTTGACAGTTCAAAAGTGCCTGAAATGGTTTAATTGAAATAAATGATTTGAGTTTGAGTAATATTCATAGTTTCTTGAGTCGGTTCTCACACCGTGGAAGCTATTTTCTATGAATATCAACAGCGATCCATTAGCCATGTGAGCCGTCTAGCAAACTAATTTCCTAAGTAAACAGTAATACTATAACCCTCTGCTAATATTACTTCAACTCACAATTATGTGCAAAAGTTCCACTCTGGCTTGAGCGAAAATAGTATCGTCACTACTTCATCCTGCGGCGTTGCGTAATACACTAGCAATGGCTTTCATTTTGACAGTTCTACGACATTCATCGCGTTATTTACGTTGTCGAGCAGACACATTTTTCGAACTTATGAAGCAATGGATTATCCTTGAAAATTGTTCAGATTGTGATTGAAAGTGTGTTACGCAAGTAGGTTGCTGTCACGTGACGCCGCGCTGTACAGCCTATCGATTCTGTAAAAATATCACCGTGAAAAGTTAGGTGAAGTGAGCTTAGAGTGAGCTGTCAATAGTCTGAATCCTTAGCATTATATAGTTGGAATGACACTCACTCACGGTGAGATGGAAACAGAATGGCTCTCCAGTACTGCGTCCAGCACGACCACACGACCACACGACCACACGACCACACGACCACACGACCACACGACCACACGACCACACGACCACACGACCACACGACCACACGACCACACGACCACACGACCAGGCGACTAGACGACTTCACGACTACTCCTCGCAATGCATTTCCGTACCTTTGTACGGAATAATTACCAATGTTGGAATGTCATCTAGCTAGAATGTCATCCTGACATGGCACACGAGTTTTAGAAGGAGTTCGTTTTTGTCTCACTTTGACTCTAGATTTCTCTAATGCGAGATGTGGGCATTAATTATATTGTAGTTCTAAACAAGTTGCAACCATTTCCGTCATTGAATTTGAATTTACCTTAAATATTCATGACTAGCTGTTGCCCGCGACTTCGTCTGCAATCCAGGATGAAAAGTAGCCTATGTCCTTACAAAGGTCATGATCTATCTGCGTGCCAAATTTCATCCAAATCCGTTCAGCCGTTTTAACGTGAAAGCGTTACAAACAAACAAACTCACGTTCGCATTTATAATATGTATAGTTAGGATACCAAACGATGCTTCTGCCGGTATTTCTTGGCAACAATCGATTACATCAGATCGAATGTTTATCGCAGTCATGTTCCCAGTGTGACATATTATCAATTAGCTTCTATGCATTTACCTGCGTTGTGTAGTTACTTATGTCTGCGCGCCTCAGCGACTAGTGAGTGAGGGTGAGGGGTCATGAGTTCATGACCCGTCTGCTGCCCGGACTGCTCCGCACTCCAGACGTTACCGATACTATCCTATTACGCGTCACTGTCTGCGACGCACGCTGTAATTGCTTCTATAAGTAATCGCTCTCCAATCGGCTTTCATTTTGACAGTTCAACAACATTCATTACGTTATTTACGTGGTTGAGCAGACAAATTTTCCGAACATACGAAGCAATGGATTAGCAATAGCCTTCAAAATGATTCAGATTAAGATTGAAATATGTGTTACGCAATTAGGGTGCGGATTGTTTCCTTCTTGTCTCCTTGTCTGGTGGTGGACAAAGGTCCTGTAATGTGAGAATATATTTTGCATAATCATTACTTCGCGCCAGTACATCTCACTGGTGTCGGCAGAGGTGTACGCAATTACGCATAGTAAATACACAACACATACATTCGCCAGTAATGTTAAGTCGAAGCAAGTTGTTTGAGGTCCCATATAATATAATATAATCGAGAGCGAGCCTGTTACCAGAGCATAACGTAGCATGTTCAGCCTATAATGTTCCCACTGCTGGGACACAGGCCTCCTCTCTGTGCGAGGGAGTGGGACGTAATTCACCACGCCGGTGTCACATTATTTCCAGTTGCAAATTGAATAGAAACTATCTTCAGTGCCAAGTATACATGCTACATAGTACATAGCTTATGTAGGACGTGACAGTTCCTTTCTGAGAGAAATCACTGTGATCCTACAGCATTTCGCGGTAACATCGAATGGTGCGTGCGGTGCGCGCACGCATGTGGTACGTCACGCGTCTGTGCGCGGCGTGGCGGTCGGTGACATCGTCCATCAGTAGGTTGGGGCAGGAAATAATTACAGTACCTGAGCTTTAATGAGACCTGTCTAGTACTCGTATACACTGTCACAGGGGTGGCAGAGGCTACGCTCGTGGCTAACGGCGCTTTGTATTGTACAGTCAACCAGAAAGCCGCATGTGTCGCTTCGCGGATGGGAAACTGTCCATTGCATGTTAATGGCTGTCAAGACCCCTCCATGCCTCGGAAAGCACGCTAAGCCGTTGCTCCTGGCTCTCATTCGTAGATTTTTACAGTCGTTACGGGTAGTCAGAAACCGAAATCTAAAAACAAGTCTTACCAACGGGAATCGTGTTACCCAGTAACTGGGTTGTGGAGGTCAGATAGGCATTTGCTCCATGTAAAATACTGCCAGTGTATTTTGGTAAAATCTCACCGTGAAAACTTAGGTGTAATAAGTTTGAAGCGAGTTGTTAATTGTGTGAATCCTTAGCATCAGGAGGAATGACAAGCTTATATGGAGCTCTTTCACGGAGAGATTTTCACAGAATAGATCGGCTGGTATTCAGCTGCTTTCGGTTAGACTGGGCGTCGACCCCCAACATAGCGGGGGTCGGTACAAGCATAAAATAAAAATGCATAGTGGCGGCGCGTGCTTACCAGAGGCGATAAATGAAATACGTTCCACGCATCAGTGATAAACTGTCCCCTTATCAAATCATTGTTTAAGACAATGCACAATGAACAATATCCGACGGTAATCACAAGTCAAAACAAGCAAGTTTCCGCCATTTCGCGCAGCGCAAGGACGCAGCCAATCAGAGCGTGGCGCGCCGAACGTTGCCCAATCAGGCGCGAGGTGCTAGGACGTTGACTAATCACGTAGACGACCGTTGCACTTTCAAAATTTGAGCACTATAACGAGTTTTTTATTTTATTGTTTTGTAATTAAGGTTCGTATTAGATTGTAGGGATAATGAGTAAGGCTTAGTTTGCAGGATGTGTATGTTTGTTCCAGTGCGTAGCGTCACGGCCTTGCACTGAGAAATGTGCGAGCTGTTAGAACTGAGCCTAGATCGTGTTACACGCGTGTTCGGTAACATTTTGTAAATGTGAATGAGGGTATATTAACTTACAACAGGTTGTAAAATATAAGCCTCGTCTATCGTCGTGGATTCGAACCCAGGCAGGCATAAAGATATTTTGTGCAATTTATTTCATCACCACCGCTTTAGAAACAGTGAAAAAAATATACCTAGGTACTTAGTGGAGATTGAGAAACCGGCTTGTCCTAAAACCAGAAATTCGAAGTCGTATTTTGATACTTATCTCCCCGCATGGTGCCCGCACCGTGGATGACGGCCCGCAGGCCCGCTCCCTCTCACGAGAGGAGGCCGGAGCAGTGGGGACCCTATGGGTGGATTATAATATGGCTATCTGTTCTACTAGTAATGTACCACCATCATCATCCTCATCCACAGCCCGATTCCAGCCACTGCTGACCTCTCCTAGGCCTCTCCTTTCTTGTGCCAATCTCCACGCTCCTGTGCCAGCCTCATCCAGGTTTTATGTACCATCAACTGCCACTGAATTTACTAATCAAAGACATATGTGGCACTCACCACCGTCGCCACACCCCTGTAATGTACCCGTAAATTACAGGCTGTGGCGACAATCATTCCGCCACTGCGAACTACAACTGGCGTATCCTACTGCGCGATATCAGAATGTCAGCCACTGCAGCTGCGGAGAAACCAGACAACACCCATCTAGTCAGAGGATCGTAGCTTTTTAATGGAGAATGAGGAACTTTTCACCCTGGTCCTTATACCTCTAAGTGCTCATATACATAGCGTGCGGCACGCGTCAACGGCAGAGGCAACTGCAACCAGACACATCGCCGCTACACGAGCCGCAACTGCAGCTTTCGTCGACGACACGTCGACGGCTGCAGTTCTCTCTGTTGGCCACTAGTGTATGCTAAGACTATCTGTTCTACGAACGAACGTGCCGCCCACTTTACTAATGACTTCTTTCCGAATGTTCCAGTATAAACAAGATCCGCACTTTGGGCGACTTCGCGGGCTGCCGGCGCCTCCGCGAGCTGTACGTGCGCAAGAACGAGATCAACGACCTCAACGAGATCCGCCACCTGCGGCACCTGCCCGAGCTCACCAGCTTGTGGCTCGATGAGAACCCCTGCACCACACACCCGCAGTACGTATTTTGTTGTTGATGTTCTCCAGGAAGGTCACACATTAGGTCGGGACCGAAATAGCTGGAAATCTGGGGGGAAGGCTTTTAGCCGGCAGGGGGATACCTAATGCAGGCAGACAGTTTCAAGTTTCAAGTTATTTATTTCATAACAAAAATACATTTGTGTCGAAATATTTGCACAGCAGGTACACAAAAGAAAGCAACATAAACAATTAAAATTAATAAGTAACCTCGTTCCTCACCCATTCGAAGTTAGAACGTCTATCCAAATTTAAACCAATTAACTGTATAAACATTAATAGTCATATTGATACAGATTATAGTCCCTAGCAAAATGATACAAAAATACATTTAATGTCGAAATTTTAAGTAAGAATATAAATATAAAAAAATAAAATTATTACAAGTCAAAGAAGAATGGATCAAGATATATATAAGTATTATTTTTAATATTTTTGTCATTACAAAATTCGTCAATGCTATAATAGGCTTTCTTGATTAACAAAGCCCTGAGTTTATTTTTAAACATGTTCACATTCTGAATATTCTTAAATTCTGTTGGTAATTTGTTAAACAGATTGACAGATTGCACGCGTGACGAGTGTTTGACAACATTAAGCTTTGCCTGCAGAAAAGTAGGAAGATCTTTTCTGCGAGTATCTAGTCTGTGTTTTCTTTCATCGTCTGTTTCATACTCATTTAAGTTTTTGTTTAAATGAGTAAGGAGAACTAAAATATAAAGACATGGTACCGTTAAAATTCTAAGCTTAATAAAATACTCCTTACATGATTCTGTCTGGTTTAAACGAAGCATGGTTCGTAATGCTCGCTTTTGTATAGTAAAGGCTGCCTTAATATTATATTTATAGCTGTTCCCCCAAAATTTAATACTATACCTAAGTTTGGATTCAACTAGAGCAAAATAGACGGTACGAAGTTGGGCAATAGACAACATATCCCTCAGAGATCTTATAGCATAACACGCACTACTTATTGTATTCGTTATTGAATTTAGTTCTGGCTTCCAATTTAGTAAAGAGTCAATTTGTACCCCTAAAAATTTTAAACTTTCTACTATATCAATAACCAGAATTTGATGCCAAATAAGCTGATGGACAACCTGGTGGTAAGTGGTTGCCGCCGCCTGCGACCATCTGTAATAACAATGACAAAGCTAGCAGTTTTTAACAATTCCTCGACAGATTTATCATGTTCAAACCTCTTATTAAATGAACAATATTTACATTATGTAAGCTAACTTTTAAAATAATAATACATATGTACATGTGAAAAAACAAGCAAAATAATCATAGGGCATCAAAAAATTCGTCAAAAGGCTGGCAGCATTGCCACGTTGTATGGCGATGCTAATTATTTGGCCAAGAAACAGGCCAGCCCTCTGGTCACGTGAAGAGTCGACTAACCGCTTGGCGATATCTCGAAAAACCAAGTGGGCACTCGGACCCCATGGCCCTAGTGTTTCAACCCCAAACGGCTCGAAGATATAACTCCCAATCAGGCTGGAATATTTTCGCAGTTTGAGGTTTTCTGCACCAGCAGCAGCCGCTCCAGCACAGCCCACCGTGGTAGGAAGATGAGATTGCGCAAGGGTGTCGACACATGTTGCATCCCACACCAAAGGTCTGCCTAGCTTCCAGGGCATTATGGTCATTCCGTCTGGTCTCTTCCCATCGTCGCGTGCCAGGCCGTTGGGTTCTAAAACAGCTGGCACCCCGGCGGTGACAAGAGCACGACGGATGATGTCATTAATGCTGGCGTGCCGTGCTATCCGACCTGCGCTCATACTGCAGGATAGGCCATGGTGTCCGAGGCAGTCGACAGCTTCACCGCACTGACAGCGATGCGGAGCTCCACAAGGAGCACCCAAACGCAAACAGGTAGCGAGCCGGAAGGTGGTGTCACCCAGCATAGTGCCTATGTTGGGTGAAGGGAGTGCTTGAACCCACAGCCCCGACTCCCACTCACCCACAGCCAGCAGGCGGGCACGCTCAGCAGTATTGGTGGACGTATTGATAAGTTTATTCCGTACCAACCTGCAGAGCGGCTCATCCCACTGTCTCTGGGAAGATGGGTTTACGGGCCGATCTGTATCCGGGCAAGCCGCTTTCCAGGCGTTCACCGCGGCAGTCAAGTAAGGCACTTCAGAGTCAACCAGGCAGGGGGCTAAAATTTTCCCGGTCAACTTTTCGGTGCTGTGGACAGAGGACAGGAACGCCGGTAAGCTAATACTGGTAATTTTGCGGACGCCGAGGCCACCAAAACGGATGGGTAGTGTGGCTTGAAGCCACGCTCGGTCGTCCAAGGCCACATTTAAAATGGTTGTTAATGTGCTGCGAATAATATGGTCAATTTTGTCCAACAGATGTGGTTGCTTCCATAAAGGGGAAGAACGTAGAAAATATATAAAATGTGGACCAAAACAACAGTATCTAATTAGGGTGAATGCCGAATGTGAATTAATTTTGGAGAGTCTGACCGAAATGTCGTTGAAATTTTTAATTTTTTCTTCGATGAGAGGTGAAAAACTATTTTCTAAAATTGGGGAACCTAGGAGGTGTAGTGAACTTTTGTCTAAAATTTTGATTTGTGGGGCTATTGCATTAAATTTATCAAGAATCAATTGTCTGTCGATACGTAATGTCTGAAAGGTAAAGTTCACATTTTGAGGGGTTAAGGTCCAAGCCAATGTTCAAACTCATTTTTTCCCATGACTACAATATCATCGAATCAACATAACACATTACATATAGAACCATAGTAAAAATCTGATCTTGGAAAACTTCAGGTGCATTGGTTACACCATAGGGAAGAACTAAATATCTATACAAGTTGGACTGGAAGACCTCAAGGGCTTGTGGTCTCACCGGCACCATGCCTGGACCGTAAGGGCGGCGGTCAGAAAAACGACGGTAGCGGTGTTTGACCTTCCAGTGCCAAATAACACTGTCTTAGGATGTGTGATGGCAGGGCTGTCTTACAAACACCCAGGTTATTTATTTACTTTATTTATTAAATGAATAACCTGGGTGAATGTGTGTATGTTCACAGATACAGAATGACGGTGCTTCGGAACTTGCCCAACTTGGAGAAGTTGGACAACGTGCCCGTGCAGCCCGACGAGGTGCGCTCAAATAAATATCTACCTAAATCTAGTTCTAATTAAGTACTATTGAAAAGTCAGTTGACCCCCACAACCTTCCAAGTTAGGGACAGCCGTATATTTTACTTGTTTTAGACCTTGGAACTGTCCTTGAATCAAGTTGACCGCCTCTCTAAAATGTTGTTGCAAACTCCCAAATTCTTGGGCTGTAACCGCGCTTGGTGGCATACCTCTACCCCCTTTGGGAATTAGACGTGATACTATGTTCTGCCCACCTTGCGGTCTATAAATGTATATAGATTTTCGTTCATAGTGTATTATAAAAGTTGTTATAACACATAGTTACGCAGTTATATGTGTGTGTCAGGTGCAGGAGGCGATGCGGCGCGGCCTGCACATACCTGACTCCGACGATGAAGGCTACCCGCAGACGGTGAGATTTACAATTCATAGCTGATATCTATATTAACTATTATGATAATCATTGCAATTAACCCCCTAGTCGCACAATGAGATACATATTTAATAAATTATCAACACAAAAAAAAAACACGTGTGCCTTTGGGGGACCCCCTCTGGAACGACTGCTTACGCGATACTCGCTTGTTATAGTAGGTATTGTATTTTTAGTATATTAACACAATGTTGTTTGTGTTTCCAGCAAGAGAGCTACGGGCAGTACCGTCGGCAGCGGTCGTGCGAGTCCAGTCCCGAGCGCGAGCCCGAGCAGTACTACCCGCGCCACCCGCCTCGACACGAGGTATGCCTTACATGACACGAGTTACGATTGCCATGTAACTCGTTCCTCGCCAGTGCCAGTTGATAGCCTTAGACTCACAGTATTTTGTGGGACTTTCAACATAACTGGTTGTACTATACACATGGGCTACTCCTTCGGGGATACAGGCGTGGTGTTATGTTGAGCTATGGAATTAATAAAAGCTTGAAACGTCGATTCTTAGTACATTGACATGGCGGTGCACGTCCTCGTCATTGTTTTGTGTTTGATTTCACTGGACTATTTAAAAAAAATATATATTATGTGTATCTATGCATCAGTTTGTGTACATTCATAACAACCAGTTAACAACATACTGAAATTATTTGATAACTTGAGAACGAATGGTTCAAATAACTTTTAATTAATTTATTTGTTACGTAGCTTTTCATAGCTGTGAAATCAATGCGGAATATTCATTATTTAATTATTTATTTGTGAGCACTTACAAATGATACGGACGAGGCGAGACGCTTCAGCCCAGCCAGGGGGTCTACCCCGAAGTAGTATCGGCCGAATGTTCGGCCGTTTCCTGCTACGAAGTTACTATTTGGTTCGGTCGGTTTCGATCCTACACTCCTACACTTTTTCGAATATTGACAATGGTCCCGACCCAACTGAGCTGAGCTGATCCGAACTATTTTCGCATTTTTCAATAATATTCGGTTCGGCCATGTGTCAGTCCGATCCGAACATTCGCACTTTGCACTTCGGAGTAGGTCTCCAGGTTCGCACGAGCGCGTTTTTCCCGCGGCGATTTTTTGCGCGCAAAATCCAACAGTGCGTTTTTTTGTCGCGCTGGGATGCGCTTTGTTGGACTCTCAACACTCGGCTTAACTCCGAGAGCTGAAAATCCAGTGTGCGATAAAATCCCGCCGCGAAATTTTTACGTCCGTGCGTACGTGGGCTTAAGACCATTTGCTTGATATCGTCCTAACTATTATATTATACACGACTCATTTTTAATTACCAGAATAAAATTAAAAATTAATTCAATTGTATTGAGAAAATATAAAGTCCTACAGACCATATTTCGGCGCGAGAGATATTATATAGTGCAGGCGTGTGCGCGATACACAGGTGCACTCCCTCTTCCTTAGGTAAAAGAAAGAAAAACAAAAACTTGAGAGGTGTCAAGGGACACCCGGATGGAACGAAGTTCATAGAAAGACGAAACGAAAATAACTGGCTTGCTTTCTATAAGAGAGAGAGAGAGAGAGAGCGGCTTACAACTCACAAGTTGGACTTAATTTTTTTTGTCTAGCCCCCTTTCGTCACGCGCGATAAGGAACTTCGTTCCAATTTAGAAACATCTTAGTGAAATTCCTAATTTGTCAGTAGACTTGAGCCCACAACCTTGATATGAGAGGCGATGCCTTCACCTCCCCCCTACCCCTCTTTTCTAAATCCTTGACTAAATTGGCTCTTATTTTATTCTGGTAACTAAGAACGAGTCTTGTATGTGTGTGTGTGAACTAACGTCCATTGCGTGCGGACTCAGGGCAGCGACAGTTCCGAGGCGGGCGGCGAGGCGCCGGCCGACGCCGCGGTCGTGCAGGTCAGACCCCTCTCGCCACTACTGCACTTGTAGTTGTACTCTCTCACCCGCACACCTCGTCGTGTTGTTACGCTGGCGGCACTGCTTACAGATTATGCAGGATGGCAGGGACATCGACGCGCAAACCATGGATTCAGTACATCATCATCTGCCTAGCCTTTTCCCAACTATATTGGGGTCGGCTTCCAGTCTAACCGGATGCAGCTAAATACTAGTATTTTACATGGAGCGACTGCCTATCTGACCTCCTCAACCCAGTTACGTCATTGGGTAATACGATACCCCTTGGTAAGACTGTTTGTCAGACTTTCGGGCTTCTGACTACCCGTAACGACTGTCAAAGATCCACGAATGACAGCCGGGACTAACGGCTTAACGTGCTTTCCGAGGCACGGAGAGAGAGACCATGGATTCAGTGCATGATTCTGAAATTCCTGCGTTGAAACTTTTCGTGGGTTATAAAAAAAATTGCTGTTCCATATGAAACAGCCGTTTCTTTTTTTGATAACGACGATCTGATAACCCACGACAACGGTCTACGATAGGGGGTCCAGAGTCACGTGCTGAACGCATGGCAACCGTGTTCGCGTCATGTTCCTGCCGCTCTGTGCAAATACCGCTTATCGTTGATAACTTACCAGATTTGACTTCATTGCGAACCGTATACAACCGAACAATGTTCAGTCGTTTCATTTATTTTACCTCTGATCCTGCATCACTGTCAAAATCAAAATCATCTTTATTCTAGTTGCTATAAGGTTGCCAGTGGGTTACTACTTGGGTTGCCTGCGGAGGTTAAATAACTGTGGAATGACTCTTGTGGGACTGTAGGCAGGTTCCCTCACACTGTGCTCAGTGGGAGGCGACATTCATAAAACATGCGAACATCAGAAGCCGTCACCAGCGGGTAGTTGCGTAACACACTGTCAGTAGCAATGGCTTTCATTTTGACAGTTCAACAATATTCATTGCATTATTTACGTGTTGAGTAGACTAATTTTGCGAACTTATGAAGCAATGGAATAGCAATATGGAGGATGGAGATTGATAGTGTGTCACGCAACTAGGGTGCGGGTCCGCTATCAGTGTACACTCAGAAAGAAATGACTTGTTTAGCATATTGACGTAGTACGTAAATCAACGGTGTTATAAACACTTCATCCGACTGATATAGAACGACAGTTGTGGTTTGAATATACGTACAATTCAAGTTGATAGTCAATTTGCTAAACAATCCGTTTCCCTGACTGTTCAAAACCATAACATATAATAATAACACGTAACTGCACAAATCTGTCATCTGCACCGTCACGTAATTACAGTCAGGAGCACATCATATGTATACAGGGTTACAGGTTAAGTCGACCTAGACCCTTTAAGAGGTTTTAGTTTTCATCATTCCTAGCTGATTTGATTATGAAACACCCCACCCCAAACGTAACCCATATTGAGATATTGGATTTTGATAATTTTTTAAATAAAATGAAGATTTTTTGTATAGTTGTCCTTTTTTTCCCTATTAATAACAATTGGGTATTAAATAATTATATTATTTTTGTGCTGAATAATATTTGAGGGAATTCACGTCACGGATCTTCCGTCGTGTCATTAGTGACTTGCTGGAAGTAACGCATCTTCGGCCAAATGGTTCGGTGTGGGATGTTTGTATGCTTGTGATGTATGGAAATATGCGTTACGCGACGGAACCGGAATCAGTGACATAAATTCCGCCGGATGTGTTTCGGCCCTTAGGCCGCGTTCATACTAAACGTATGGTCGGCCGCCAACTGGAAGTGTCAAGTACCAAATGTGGGTACGGAGAAATTACAGTCAACCAGTTTCTCCATTAATTTGGCGTGAATGCGGCCTTAAAAGGCACTTGCTGATTTGACTAAAAGAGTCAAAAGAGGCATATAGGCTGGTATTAGTTAGTGCGGCGGCATCAGGCACTCAGTTCAATAGTCCGCCCGCAGAGCCCCGCGTCGCCGCGCCGCGCGCCGGCCGCGTCGCCCGACGACGAGCGCTACGAGCACCCCGCCATGACCAACATGACACGCTCGCACTACGACGTGAGTACCATACAAGCTGTTGTTTTGCATCCTCGTCAAATTTCAGGAGGCGGTTATGAAAGATATAAATAATCAAATAAAATTACGATCCATGGTAAATAATTAATACTTATATGTACCTACTCGTTTTTTTAGTTATTAAAGTTTGACAGTATTTCAGAATATACCACTTTCAAAGAACAGAATCGCGTTATGGTATCGTATAAGCGGCCGCGTTTTTATGTGTGCGAATAAGGGCAGTTACAGTGCGGTCTCGGCCGCGTTTTAAAATGCGTGTCCCACACATGCCGGCCGATGTACGAAAATTGGAAAAAAAAAATACCTACTAATTTTATTATTGAGTCGTTTCGAGAATCAGTAGCATGGTTACCTCCTTGAATTTGACGAGGATGCAAAACGACACCTTGTATACCTACTCCAGATTCAATCCAAGCCCAGGTCCGCTCGGGCGTGTTTTTCCCGGGGTGCTTTTTTTCGCGCACTGGATTTTCTACGCACTGCTTAGCGCCGAGCCCGAGAGTTGAAAATCTAACAATGTGTGTTTTGACGCGTGGGGATGCGCTCTGTTGTTCAGGACAAGTATAATAAAAATAACAACTAATGAATAACAAAGTATGTGTTGACTTTGTCTCATATCAGCACAGTACAGTGAGGGAAATACATTCTTTAACAGATTGACACTACATAAAGTCGTTATATAACTTTTTCATTCGACTGATAAGTGATAAGGGTTGTCAGTAAGTGGTGACAATTAAGTTTATAGTCAATTTGCTAATGAATCCGTTTCTCTGATTGACCATTACATAACCGTGCTTTTGCAGTATCATCGTATTCAAAATGACTACGATCACCTAAGTGCTCATACGCACGAGCGACATGCGTGTCGGCGGCAGCCGTCGATGCGTCGGGGACTGTCGTCGACAACATGCCGCTCATGTATTTGAGCACCGTACTCAAATAAACGAGCGGCACGTTGTCGACGGGCGTCGGCGAGTGTCGACGGCTGCAGTTGCCTCTGCCGTTAACGCGTGTCCCTCGTGTGTATTAGCATTCACGATACCGTTGGTCAGTTTCGAACTTTGTCACATTAAACTTGTTCGTTGTCGCGTCACATGTTTGTGCGAGTGAGTGTACGAGTACAGAGTGCGAGTCTGTAACCATCTCACCGTGAACACTTAGGCAAAGTGAGCGTGGAGTGAGCGCTCATTCCAATTAATGCTAAGATTGACACTATTGACAGCTCACTCTAAGCTCACTTCACCTAACTTTTCACGGTGAGATTTTTACAGAATCGATTGACTGGTGTAGTGCAGCTGTGTGTGTTGCAGGCGCGCTCGCCCGACGCCGGCTCGCTGCGGCACTCGCTCTCCACGCACAGCGTCAAGGTACCATCCACATCCACACCCACAGTCCCACACCACATTACACAATTACACTATAAGCGTGGCGCGCTAAGGTAACCCGCGGAACTGTCAGTTTTGTAATACATTCGTACTGATGATTCTAATATTCACATTCTGTAAATACATATTTGCCACGTCCGCGAATAATATTTTGATCAACATACAAGCGTGTAAATTGTAAAAAGTAAACAAATTTGAATTTCGTGGGATACCGTGGTGCTTCCGCTGTCACCACCACACTCGGAGACATCAATTAAATATAATCAATCATTCTTATCTTTACCAATAGCCACGTTTTGGAAACGAAAATGTGATTTAATATTGTTTCCCGCCACATCAAATGTTGCTGCAACACCAGAACATTCTTCGTTGCAGCAACAAGAGTGCAGCAATGTGGCGTGTTCGGTTCCTAATGATGACAAGGCTTTAAAAAAGACTGGGCTGTCACATGCCTTTTCAGGGTTCCGTAGTCAACAAGGAACCCTTATAGTTTTGCCATGTCGTCTGTCTGTCTGTCTGTCTGTCCGCGGTTTAGCTCAAAAACTATTGGTACTAGAAAGTTGTAATTTGGCATGAGTATACACGTTAATGACGCCGAAGTGGTAAAAAAAAAATTTGAAAAAATAACTTTTTCAGGGTACCTCCCCTACATCTAAAGTGGGGATGTTATTTTTTTTTTTTTCGTCTTTCCCATAGTGTGGGATATCGTTGGATAGCTCTTTCAAAAATATAGTTCGTGACTTATCAAGCTTTAAATTACCAATTTTCGTTAGAGTCAAGTGTCCCCCCCTCTACCAACTAAACGGTTGTAGTTAGAAATTCAAATGTCACGGAAGTAGTACCTATATATAACGAAGTTTAAAGGAAAACTATCACACTTAAGTGGGCTTTAGGTACAAATTTACGAGTAATAGTCGACCAATTGTATTAGACTCCAATTTTTCGAACAACTCCATAGAAATGTCGATAGAGTGCGCTAAGCGTCAGTTGTATCGCGCTATTGTTTCATTCCTTAATAAGTTTTATAAAAAAAAAATAACAGTTACTACACCGGCTATGACAAGTCTTATCAAAATCTAAAAAAAAAAAAAGTTAAAACTTTCCGTGCAAAATTGTCGGATCAGGTGAGGATTTGTATAGGAAGTCAAATTAGGTAGGTAGTCATGTTTGGCTTTTAGTTAGAGCATGGTACGAAACTATCAGTCAGCGAATACGACCCGCAATTGGCTGTTATAAAAACTACGGAACCCTACACTGCGCGTGGCCCGACACGCACTTGACCGGTTTTTTTAATTATAATCGTTGGCTGTGTAACTCTGTAGTTGTCACGTAGACTACCAGTACCTACCAACATTGTTTTATTGAAAACATCGTATTGTAATCACTGCTGCTAACATAATTATTGACTAAATAAATAACCAATACAGATACAGGGTCGAATTAATTTAGCTAGCGATACTCCGCAGACGTGGTGCGCATCAATATTTGAACAAGTCGAAATAAAACTGTGTTCCAAAAGTGAGCGGCAAGGAAACATTGTTGAAAGTTCATTCCCTAAAGGTGTTAAATGAGGTAGTTTATCTTTTTTGCCGATGGAACATGCTATCGGGCGCATGCGTTGGCCGCCAGCCGCTCGCGGATGTAGTGGCACGGCTCGTGCGTTGGCCGCCAGCCGCTCGCGGATGTAGTGGCACGGCTCGTGCGTTGGCCGCCAGCCGCTCGCGGATGTAGTGGCACGGCTCGTGCGTTGGCCGCCAGCCGCTCGCGGATGTAGTGGCACGGCTCGTGCGTTGGCCGCCAGCCGCTCGCGGATGTAGTGGCACGGCTCGTGCGTTGGCCGCCAGCCGCTCGCGGATGTAGTGGCACGGCTCGTGCGTTGGCCGCCAGCCGCTCGCGGATGTAGTTGCCCAGCTCGTGCGTTGGCCGCCAGCCGCTCGCGGATGTAGTTGCACGGCTCGTGCGTTGGCCGCCAGCCGCTCGCGGATGTAGTTGCACAGCTCGTGCGTTGGCCGCCAGCCGCTCGCGGATGTAGTTGCACGGCTCGTGCGTGGTTGTGTTGCAGGAGTACTCGTACTCGTCCAACGGCGACTGCCGCTACCCCGCGCCCGCCAGTGGCGTCGCCTCGCCGCCCTACCAGGAGCCCTACTATGAGCGACCCGACAGGTAACGGATCCATAATACCCTCACTTTAAAAACATGACATTTCAAATACTTACTGACTCGGCATCCCAAGGCATTTCAAAATCAAACAGCAGAACATTATTTTCTTGATATCCTTGACATTGTCGTATCCATACGACAATGTCAAGGATATCAAGAAAAAGAAAAGATCGACAAAAGAATGCTCTGTCCGCACAAAAAAGAATTTCATTTTGTGGACAAGAATGTGCATTGGCTCGTTTGGTCTAAACTGATTGTTACAACTGATTAAAACCGTAACAGTGACAAATACGCGTTAACACCAATGACAAACAAGCAGCTGTTCCCAATCATAAGCTCCGAGCCCTTCCCAACTAAATCAAATCAAATCTCTTTATTGCACTATGTTGAGGTCGGCTTCCAGTCTAACCGGATGCAGCTGAATATCAATATTCTACATGGAGCGACTGCTTATCCGACCTCCACAACCCAGTTCTGGGTAACATGATACCCCTTGGTACCCTCGGGACCCGTAAGGACTGTCAAAGATCTACAAATGACAGCCGGGACCAACGGCTTAGCGTGCTTTCCGAGGCACGGAGGGGTCTCGATATGTACTGGATGGTCACCCACACACGGACCGAGCTGTTCCCATTATGGAATGCAATAAATGAATATGAACCCCAGGAGTGACTACACAGACAACGTTTCTGCCGTCTGCATCAAATTGTTACTACTAATTTCCGTGAAAGTGTCACAGCTTATTGTACGGTGTTTTGTCACAGGTCAGAGTCGTACGGACACATGTCGCAGCGCGGCAGCGGCGAGGCGTGGGAGGAGCGAGCGGGCGCGCGACACAACAGCCACGCGAGCGAGCGAGACAGGGACAAGGAGTACCCCTCCGCCGTCATGGCCGAGCACAGGGGCTTCACCAGGAGGCCTGTGGCTAGGGTATGTATACTACAACAGCCACGCGAGCGAGCGAGACAGGGACAAGGAGTACCCCTCCGCCGTCATGGCCGAGCACAGGGGCTTCACCAGGAGGCCTGTGGCTAGGGTATGTATACTACAACAGCCACGCGAGCGAGCGAGACAGGGACAAGGAGTACCCCTCCGCCGTCATGGCCGAGCACAGGGGCTTCACCAGGAGGCCTGTGGCTAGGGTATGTATACTACAACAGCCACGCGAGCGAGCGAGACAGGGACAAGGAGTACCCCTCCGCCGTCATGGCCGAGCACAGGGGCTTCACCAGGAGGCCTGTGGCTAGGGTATGTATACTACAACAGCCACGCGAGCGAGCGAGACAGGGACAAGGAGTACCCCTCCGCCGTCATGGCCGAGCACAGGGGCTTCACCAGGAGGCCTGTGGCTAGGGTATGTATACTACAACAGCCACGCGAGCGAGCGAGACAGGGACAAGGAGTACCCCTCCGCCGTCATGGCCGAGCACAGGGGCTTCACCAGGAGGCCTGTGGCTAGGGTATGTATACTACAACAGCCACGCGAGCGAGCGAGACAGGGACAAGGAGTACCCCTCCGCCGTCATGGCCGAGCACAGGGGCTTCACCAGGAGGCCTGTGGCTAGGGTATGTATACTACAACAGCCACGCGAGCGAGCGAGACAGGGACAAGGAGTACCCCTCCGCCGTCATGGCCGAGCACAGGGGCTTCACCAGGAGGCCTGTGGCTAGGGTATGTATACTACAACAGCCACGCGAGCGAGCGAGACAGGGACAAGGAGTACCCCTCCGCCGTCATGGCCGAGCACAGGGGCTTCACCAGGAGGCCTGTGGCTAGGGTATGTATACTACAACAGCCACGCGAGCGAGCGAGACAGGGACAAGGAGTACCCCTCCGCCGTCATGGCCGAGCACAGGGGCTTCACCAGGAGGCCTGTGGCTAGGGTATGTATACTACAACAGCCACGCGAGCGAGCGAGACAGGGACAAGGAGTACCCCTCCGCCGTCATGGCCGAGCACAGGGGCTTCACCAGGAGGCCTGTGGCTAGGGTATGTATACTACAACAGCCACGCGAGCGAGCGAGACAGGGACAAGGAGTACCCCTCCGCCGTCATGGCCGAGCACAGGGGCTTCACCAGGAGGCCTGTGGCTAGGGTATGTATACTACAACAGCCACGCGAGCGAGCGAGACAGGGACAAGGAGTACCCCTCCGCCGTCATGGCCGAGCACAGGGGCTTCACCAGGAGGCCTGTGGCTAGGGTATGTATACTACAACAGCCACGCGAGCGAGCGAGACAGGGACAAGGAGTACCCCTCCGCCGTCATGGCCGAGCACAGGGGCTTCACCAGGAGGCCTGTGGCTAGGGTATGTATACTTGAACTATCTTTTGGCTTCGTACAGGGCTTTGTTTTTTAATTGTCTATGTTTGTGTCATAATATTTAGTTTGCATTCTTTCTGTGCGAGTCCAAATAAAGTTTTTGTCAGTTTAAACGCGCTGTTGTGTGGTTTCAGAACTCGAACCTGCTGTCTGCGGTGCTGTGCCTGGTGAAGGAGCTGGACTACCCGAGCCTCGAGGTGGCGGAGATGGCCGTCAGGTAACTATCGCTCCGTCGCGTATTCATGCTAACATCGGGTTCATATAAAAGTCTTGCTGACGCCATACGTCGATGCAAAATTAGTTGTCGTATTGCGAAATTTCATTTGCATGTACGCGAATTACGAGTCACAAAATGACGTCCTCCTCGTCGAGCTCACGCTCAGCAGGTGTTGGGTTCAATTTCCCGGCCGGGCATTATTGTTGGGTTTTTCCATTACGAACTTCTCAGTAGCAGCCCGGGGACTGAATGTGTCGTGCGTACGTACAGGGGACTTAAACATAACCGGCGAGATGTGGGTGAACTATAGCTACAGCTCTGCCCAACTGGTCGGCGAGTACAAGCGTGATGTACTGTCGCAGGTGTCGCATGGACGAGCTCGCCAACACTCAGTGACGCAGCGCGGCGCCGCCCGCGCCGCCCCCGCACTGACGTCATCGTCACGACGCGTCACCGAGCGTCACATCTAGTCACAGCGCGCCACTGTACCGCCGCACTACGGACGACAACACGCCGGAACTAAACACGAACAATGAAATTATAGTGACGAGTGTATGTGTGTCGTCATTGAAACGGACTGATAAGTGATCACTTTATATATATATGTTACCGGCAATCTGTATAATCCGGTATTCTATACAATACCTAGGCAATGTATAGAATGCCTGAGGCGTCCAGGCAATGTATGAAATATTATTTATTTTATACTTTGCCTAGGCATTCTATACAGTACCGAATGCGCAGCCGGCAATGTGTGAAAAAGACGAAAGCGGGGAAAGGGAAGACGTGCGAGCAGCCAGTACTATAGAGGAAACTTACATCTGACCAAATTGAAAACAAAATATACGCGTCGAATTGAGAACCTCCCCCTTTATTTTCATCGGTTAAAAATCACATGCACACGATGAACACATCTGATTAATATAGCGGCCGTGTATTTCAAGCAAGACAGTCCTTACGGTGTATAGATGGTTGTTTCTCCCATGGTACTTACATAATATTGATAAATATAGACCAAATCTATTTACTTTACACATTGCCGGTGAACCAGCAGATATTCTATATAATCCCTAGGAAATGTATACATTACCTAGGCAAAGTATGTAACGGACAATAATATTCATAATATTTCATAAATTGCCTGGACGCCTCAGGTATTCTATACATTGCCTAGGTATTGTATAGAATACCTGAATTATACACATTGCCGGTAACATATATATAGATACGTATAGAAGGCTTCACACAACGAGCGCACGCGCACACAGACTCGCTTCACGACCGACATCGCCGTACGTATAGTACGACCAAGTCAAAGGTTCTAATAGAAATCATTATAGGTTACTCCCTAATTGAATTAGCCACATTTTATTAGTGAAACGTCGGTTTCCCGAGGGTACGACAGTCCCGACAGACCCGTCGACTGTAGTCGTACGCTGTACGTGTCTATAGTGCCTGCCTGTTTCCGCTCGTTGTGTTGAGACGACCTTCTTACGTATCTAGTTATTGCCGATTCTATGGGCACAGAGCAGACCGCTCCGACACTCACTAATAACAATACTATAGGATAAGCAAAGCTTTTTTCGGCTTCATTTTGTACACAAAGCGAATTATGGCTGCGGCCGCACTTGTGACATCTCCACCGGTCTGACACCGTGACAAATACGCGTGACTAATAAATTTCAATCTCACCAAGGGGTATTGAGTTAGCCAAGAACTGTGTTGTGGCAGTCAGACGGGCAGTCGATCCATGTTAAATACTGGTATTCAGAAGCAACCGGTTAGACTGGAAGCCGACCCCGATGTAGTTGGGAAAAGGCAGGCAGATGAAATTCCGAGGCCTCATGAGAATGGCTAGTACTGCCACTTTGTTCGGAGTATTGTTCGTTAAAATGTCACAAGTGCGGAGCGCACTGCTTCAGTGATCAATGTTTCAAGACAAACTTGTAAATAATAAACTCAAATCTCATTGAAATGAAATTGTCTATACATTAGTTTAACGTTAGTTAGTGTTTACGACTTTATTTAAACAAAACCAAAGTTCATTATTGTTGGTCAACGACGGCGTCGTTTAGTGAAACGGTTTGGATACTTACAAGGTCAAATTAAATTAGCTAGGGAAACTACAAAAAAGACCTCATTTTCTCAACGAAAACTAATATCCATTATTTTTTGTTTTGAGTCGTTTTTTTTTATTTTTTACTAGCTTACGTTGTGATTATGCTATGTTTAGATTTTGATACTCAGCACGTCTGCGGAGTTTCGCTAGCTAATTTAATTGGACCCTTTAAATCTGTTACGACTGGAAGGTTACACTGCGGACACTTGCCAGTCGCCACGGATCGAATGCTCTATTAATTAACATTTACTGACGTCCATGTTTAATTAGGCTTCATTAACTGAATTTCGTACGAAAATGATGTAGTAGGATTGTTGCAATGCGGCGTGATCTGCACAAATGTACGCCTTTCATACATACAACTTTCAGAAAAAAGTGTGCGCTTCGGGAACCTTCGTGTTTCCGAATTAGCACGAACGCCGTGCTACAGAGTAACCCCTTTTTAACGTAATTTTGTTAACATGGTATACAAGATAGGGGCTGTAGCTAAGTAATAACAACCGCACGGGGCGATCGATCAGGTTAATCTACGGTTGCCGCGGTTGGTACGTGGATGGGTGACCACCATCTCAAGACAAGAATCCTTCGTGTCTCGGAAAGCACGTTAAGCCGTTGCTCCCGACTGTCATTCGTAGATCTTTGGCAGTCGTTACGAGTCGCCAGAAGCTCGAAAATCTGACAAGCAACACGATACCTCTTGGTAGTCCAAGAGGTATCGTGTTCGTGTTACCCAGTCACTGGGTTGTGGAGGTCAGATGGGCGTCGCTCCTTGTAACATACTGGTATTCAGCTGCATCCGGTTAGACTGGAAGCCGACCCCAACATAGTTGAGAAAAGGCAGGCAGATGATGGTGATACGAAATAGGCAAGTACTTGCAAGGCTGTAACAGCTCTGTGTCAGATCTCATCGCCGCGCCTTCGTATTCCCGAAGATAGACGATGATTCCCGAAGCTCATACTTTTCTTTTGAAAGCTGTAATTTTATAATATCTGTGTATTACAGTTTAGGTGCTTAGAAAAACTTCAAAGTCATGAAGTTTTTCTATATTGTACAACAGGAGTGTTCGGTACAAAGTAGTACTAAAAGACTTACACCGTGCATGTAGCGCCTGTGTGTGTACCTACGAGCCTCAGTCAACCGGTACCACTTGCACTACGAAAATCGCCCTTAATACTACGACATAAAGGCACTGTCACTGATAAATTGTTACCACTGATTTGTGGTTGACTGTACGGGACGTTTTGTTGCACACACACAACACACTTCGTAAAACTGCTGTGTAATAGCTATTTAATATGATTTATAAATAATGACAGTTGTGATTTGAATGTATTGACAATTTACATTTGGCAGTCAATTTGCTAAGCAATTCGTTAATCTGACTGTACATAGGTAAAACTCGTGTGTTTTACCTGACTGCCAAGAAGCGTTATATTGTTGTACAATCAGTTGCTATTATGGCACATCGAGTTTTAGAAACAGTTCGTGAAGACAGATGAGTGACAGTCTCTCTCACTCCACGATGCTACAAGGTTCTTTTGGCCAAAATCGGAACTAACGCCGCTATCTTGTTTTGTCAATACAATTTCTGGTCAATTTCACGAATGTTTTCCAACGACACCCTTCTCTCAATGTCACTCCTGAGCCAACAGTTCCTTGTAGCCCTCTATGTGTAATCGTAACGGCCGCGTACTATGCGTATGTATGTGTAAATGTAATGTTTGTATGTTTGTAAATAAGAACGTGTTGTCTGTTCGATGGCGGCGGTGCGGAGCGCTCGCTGGAAATAATTGAATTAATTAAATTAATATGTAATGTACTCGTAATTAATTGTATTGTAATAAATTAACTTGCCGTAAACACTTGTTTTATTCACCTCCTACTGAAAACAGGCGTGATGATATGCATCAAGTTGGGAGTATAACCCTACCACAGACGACAGACTATCCCCAGCATGCGTGGGCTCAGCGCTAGTGAAGCCCGCGCGCGTATGGCAGCATGGCGGGCACAGCGAGACGACAGCTTGCGAGCGACGCGCTGCGGGCCAGCCACGCACGCGGGCGGCGCGCTGCGGGCCAGCCAAACACGCGAGCGACGCGCTACGGGCCAGCCACGCACGCGGGCGGCGCGCTACGGGCCTGCCAAACACGCGGGCGACGCGCTGCGGGCCAGCCACGCACGCGGGCGGCGCGCTGCGGGCCAGCCAAACACGCGGGCGACGCGCTGCGGGCCAGCCAAACACGCGGGCGACGCGCTGCGGGCCAGCCACGCACGCGGGCGGCGCGCTGCGGGCCAGCCAAACACGCGGGCGATGCGCTGCGGGCCAGCCACGCACGCGGGCGACGCGCTGCTGGCCAGCCACACACGCGGACGCAATTAAAAAAAATAAAAAAATTTAAAGACAAGCTTTTAGTATTTTTGATGCGACATTGACTACCGCGTAGTTCGTAGCGCGTAGCACTGTTTTTCCGTTATATGCTTTTACTGCACATAAGCTACCTGTTCATCTTTAGTCCCTGGTTACCATCCAACACCAACGTACTCGTCAAGACGAATCAAACGAGCCCAAATTCGATGGGGTTATGTCGTTTAATTACTGAGTTCCTATGGCCATCTTCCAGCTCCAACATCAGACCCTGGTTACCATCTAGCACCAAAGTACTCGTCAATACGAATCATACGAGCCCAAACTCGATGGGGTTGCGTCGTTTAATTATCGAGTTGCTATGGCCATCTTCCAGCTCCATCATCAGACCCTGGTTACCATCTAGCACCAAAGTTCTCGTCAAGACGAATCATACGAGCCCAAACTCGTTGGGGTTGCGTCGTTTAATTACGGAGTTCTTATGGCCACCTTCCAGCTCCATCATCAGACCCTGGTTACCATCTAGCACCAAAGTACTCGTCTGGACGAATCATACGAGCCCAAACTAGATGGGGTTGTGTCCTTTAATTACCGAGTTCGTATGGCCATCTTCCAGCTCCATCATCAGACCCTGGTTACCATCTAGCACCAAAGTACTCATCAAGACGAATCATACGAATCCAAACTCGGTGGGGTTGTGTCGTTTAATTACCGAGTTCTTATGGCCATCTTCCAGCTCCATCATAAGAGCCCAAACTCGATGGGGTTGTGTCGTTTAACTACAGAGTTCCTATGGCCACCTTCCGGTTTCATCATCAGATCTGCTCTATGTCATAATAATATTGCATTGTCATCCGATTTATACATGCATACAAAATTTCAGCTCAATTGAAAACCGGGAAGTGGATCAAATTTAACTTGCAAGATATGATTAGACAGACAGACAACGGGACAGGTAAAACTAAATAAAAGCTTGTAAAAAGGCCCTCAGTCCGACAAGTGCTAAAAATAAAAGCTTGTAAAAAGGCCCTCAGTCCGACAAGTGCTAAAAATAAAAGCTTGTAAGAAGGCCCTCAGTCCGACAAGTGCTAAAAATAAAAGCTTGTAAGAAGGCCCTCAGTCCGACAAGTGCTAAAAATAAAAGCTTGTAAGAAGGCCCTCAGTCCGAGAAGTGCTAAAAATAAAAGCTTGTAAAAAGGCCCTCAGTCCGACAAGTGCTAAAAATAAAAGCTTGTAAGAAGGCCCTCAGTCCGACAAGTGCTAAAAATAAAAGCTTGTAAGAAGGCCCTCAGTCCGACAAGTGCTAAAAATAAAAGCTTGTAAAAAGGCCCTCAGTCCGACAAGTGCTAAAAATAATAGCTTGTAAGAAGGCCCTCAGTCCGACAAGTGCTAAAAATAAAAGCTTGTAAGAAGGCCCTCAGTCCGACAAGTGCTAAAAATAAAAGCTTGTAAAAAGGCCCTCAGTCCGACAAGTGCTAAAAATAAAAGCTTGTAAGAAGGCCTTCAGTCCGACAAGTGCTATAAATAAAAGCTTGTAAGAAGGCCCTTAGTCCGACAAGTGCTAAAAATATAAAAAAAGATCGGTAGAACTTTGATCAGAGCCACAGTTCAGATCGGATCATGCCGCACAATAAGTGTGACCTGCCGGTCGATTCTGTAAAAATCTCACCGTGAAAACTCAAGTGAAGTGAGCTTGATGTGAGACCAGTAGTGTCAATCCCTAGCATTATTTGGAATGACAGCTCACTCCACGCTCACTTCACCTAAGTTTTCACGGTGAGATGGTTACAGAATCGCACTGCTGGTACTTACAATCTGAAAAAGTTTTCAGCAGTCCGCAAAGAAGATGAACCTCATTCGTTCTTCTTCTTTTCGAACATGGAAAGGCATTTGCTGTCGAATTGACAAGTGTCAGAGTGAACGTTGTCAGTTAGTGGATGTAGAGGACATGCAGTGTTGATGCAGTCCATGGGATCTCGTGCGCGCCCGGGGCCTTCCGCCCACTCTGTGCCCGCGCCGCACCCGCGCACGCGTCCCCACCTCTAGCGCGCACGCAGGTAGGTCAAGTGTTCACAAAGCCAAAAATCGACCAGCAAGCACTCCAATTACATAACACCCTTTCAATCACAATCCGAAGGATTTTAATGGAAAATTTTGAATCCATTGCTTCATGTTTGAAAAACTCGTCGGCTCGTAACGTAAATAACGCAAGGAGTGTTGTTGAACTTCAAATCGAAGGGTATTGCCACTGCAAGTGTGTTACGCAATTACCACGCTGTTCTAGCCATTGGTTCTACCTTCAGATCCGTTTTACTTGAACGAACTAAATAAATATTATATATAGATAGGTAAGTGAAATATTAATTTGTAGGTACCCCCAAAATGTGGTCAGCCTTCACACTGAATTTACAAGAAAATAGTTAAGTATTGTTTTTTCAGAATCCAAAATATATACTTACATTGCTGAACTGTGCAGATATATTAAGCAGACATTTCTGCTAAATGTTAGTATCTCTGGCTTTAGATTCCGATGAGATCTCAGGTGGCTACAGTCAAACATATATAATTAGAACGTCAGGATTGAGGAGCCAAAGAAAATGCGTTCATCTACAAAATTTACTGTGTTTTACTATTTTATTGCTATACTGCAAAAACAAACACAACACCTGCTAAATGATCATTATGTCGAATATATTAATTGATCGCTCACATCCAATAGAAATTCACATCTTCAGTGTAGATTGAGGAGCCATACTAAAAGTATTGTATTTTCTTTCATTTTAGCGCTACAGAAGCTAAATTTTTAGACGGTAATATGCACAATTGCTACTAAATGATACAAAATTTTCAAAAATATTCATCTACTACTTGACGAGTTCCAGGTGGCTCCTCAATTCAGACGTTTAGATTGAGGAGCCACTTTTGTATTAAATATAACTAGTGATATATTTTGCTGCTAAATCTAGAATTCGTGCTGCAAAATCAGCTTTATTGCTGCTAAATAATAGTGAGATCAGCTTTAAAACATAACAAAAAATTAACTTAAAAAATATAACAGAAACCATCCAAATTGAAGAAGTTGAAGAATTCAAATTATTAGGTATTACATTAGACTCTCATTTAAATTGGAAAAAACATGTCGAAAAGACTAAAATAAAACTGTCACAATTTTCATATGGACTTAGTGTACTAAAATTAAATACAAAAACTCACTGTGCCCTCTCTGCATACTACACATATGCCTACGCGTGGCTACGCTACGGTATCATCATATGGGGACACAGTGTAGATGCGAGTGATTTATTTATTGCACAAAAGAAATGTGTGCGAATATTATTCCAAATAAAACGTAGAGACAGCAAACCTCACTTTATAAAAGAAAAAATGTTAACTCTGCCCTCCATTTATATATTAGAAATAGCCACTTTTGTTAAAAATAAATTAAACCTGTTTAATTTTGACAAGAACGAGCGCCGCAAAAACAAGTTAACTCTACCAGCACCTAGACTACAAATGTACAAAAAAAATTAAAAAACCCCCGACTACTTGAAACCCTATAAAAAGAAAAAAATAACCTTGAAATTATGACCCTACGTAAGTACGTATGAAATTTTTTGATTAAATGTTGTCCCGTCGGGGGACCGCTCTAATTATTAGCCTAACGTTCTGTTAAAGTTTAAAATAGTAGCGGTCCCCCGACAGGACAATATTTAATCAAAAAATTTCATACGTACTTACGTAGGGTCATAATTTCAAGGTTATTTTTTTCTTTTTATAGGGTTTCAAGTAGTCGGGGGTTTTTTAAATTTTTAATTTAATTTTTTATTTCATGCTTTTTGTAGAGACTCCTTATTATTTCTTTTCTTTTATTTTCTTGCGTTTTAAGATTCAGGTAATTTGGTATTTAATCAGATTTTTTGTAATTCGCCATTTTGTGGTGGTGGCCATCTTGGATTTGAAATTTGTCATAGTGTATAGTATTCTACTAGTCAAGCCCTTTCATTTGATACCCATATTGAGGGAGTTGTGAAAAAAAAGGTAATTTGTTATTTTGGGGTGGCGGCCATCTTGGATTTAAAATTTATCATAGTGTATAGTATTCTACTAGTCAAGCCCTTTCATTTGATACCCATATTGAGGGAGTTGTGAAAAAATATGTAATCCGCCATTTTGTAGCGGCGGCCATCTTGGACCGATTTTCATCAAACATAGCTAAGAACACTCCCGACAAATTCACCTTTCAAACAAAAAAAAACAAAATTAAAATCGGTTCATCCGTTTGGGAGCTACGATGCCACAGACAGACATACACACACACACACACCCCCACACACACACACACACACCCCCACACAGACACGTCAAACTTATAACACCCCGTCGTTTTTGCGTCGGGGGTTAAAAATAGCCCTGAATACCGAAGCATACAAATATACAACAAATTACCTGAAAATATACGGTCCACGGAAACAACATGTCATTGTGTATTTAAAGCTAGGCTAAAGGCATTGCTCTTAAAAAAATGTTACTACAGTATAAAGGAATTTATGGAAGACAAAATGTTAAAATAGTGTTCAATCTGTGTGTTAATTATAATATATAACCTTTTTATGTACGAAGCTAGATATAAGTTTAAATTATATTATACTTTAATTCTGAGAGTTCCTAATATTAGATAATGGATACCCACTACAATACTGTTATCTTAAATCTCTTTGGTTTTAAGTTATCTTGCTGCGCCCTAACAGGGTCATGTACTCACTAGTTTAAGCCTAGCGTGTAATTATGGTTGTTTACATTGTACATTAAATAAATAATTAATTAACAAATTGATAAAAATGATAAATGTTCAAATAAAATGTAATAATTTTTTGTATTTATATTTAATTGTTAGTGTTAAGTATAATGTAAATTGTAATAATTAGAATTAATATTATAATAAGTATTATGTACAATTTGCAGTGCCCTTACAGGGTATATGTTTTAACACTGTGCCATGAAATTTTAATGCATGCCTACTAACCAGTGTTTTACATGTAGCAAACAAATAAAAAATCTGATGTGGCTCCTCAATCCTTACGGACATAAAAAGAATGGTGTCGAGACTTGTCGTCCGAACCGAAGCTAGGCTAATGACGTGTTTATCGCTTTTATTGCATAGACAAAAGCTCTTTCTGACCGTCGATACGTGTGGTTACTCCCTGATGACGCACCGTCGGATCGTTATTAGGGCCGATTCACACCGGAACGGCAGCGACGCCAGAATGCACCATAATGATGTTCGTGTCACCGCGCCCCCTCATCGGTCACTCTATACCCCCAAGGGGGTTGCCCCACCCATGGGCTAGATAGATAGAAGGACAATTACCGCTATTATCAAGCTAGAACGCAACAGATACAGTCCTTTTGTAGTTATTTAAGCTCTGACTGCAGCAACCCAACAGCAACTTTATTATAGTGAGAATCAAGTTCATTGCGATATCGGCCACGCGCCAAATACTCGTCGTTCAGCTATAATGTGTTGCAGGTAGCAGAGCATGTCGGCGCGCTCGTCGTCCGGCTCGTGGTCCGGCGCCGGCCGCGCGTCGCCCGACATCATCGACCTCGACAAGTTCATGCGCGGCGCCGTGCGCCCGGCGCGGGCCGACGCGCACACGCTGCGCTGGCAAGTCTCTCCACTCGCTAACTTCTACCACAAAGTAATTAGGTACAGAGGCTCGAGTTGCAACGAGCGGAAACGCACACCCAGACATGCTTCATACGTGTAGCGCTGCGGTTATCTTCGTGTTTCCGAATCACGAAGTTCGCGCACAGAGCAGAAGCAGTCTACTAAGTTTTGTACTGTCGCGTTTTAAAATAATAAGAAGTTTTGTCTCGGTCGGTTACTTACTTCTGTTCCGATCTATTTTGTGTCTGTACTCTCTATTTAAGTAAACCTCAGTTTGTTTTTGCGTGTACACGCCTGTTGTTATGTTTTGTGTGATAACTTAGCAGCGGTGACAAGCTGGTGGTGGACGCGGGCGGCGTGGACCGCAAGTCGGCCACGCTGAGCCCGGCTGCGCCCGCGCCGACCGCGCCCGCCGCGCCCGTGCTGCCGCTCACCGCGCCCAGCGACTCCAGCGGCAGTCGGCCGCGCCCGCACGGAAAGCGCTTCTCGCACGACTCTGGCCTGTCCGATACCAGCTACGCCCGCCGCAAGCATCGCCCGCACAGGTTACTGAACGCCTCAGCAGACATGCTACTTTGGGCTTCTATTCTATTCGCAAGTTTAAGATGCTCTTCCGAAGGCGGCCGCAAGCGGTGACGTCGCCCAATCGCAAGCTCAGCGCGAGCGTCTCTACTACTGCAACGCTGCGGTTATAAATCTGAACGCGGCGGCGCAACTTTGGCGGCATTTCTCTTCTACAGTTTGGCGATAGTCATGTGTCTAAAAAAAATGTTTGACGCCCCCAAACTTATTTTTTTAGACAAGTGACTGTCAGGCGGATCACACGAACAGGGCGCGGAAAACTGAGCCAAATTCCCCGAGCTTAGTGACAGCCGCTGACGACACTACTGGTTGGAGAACTGTGGTCGACGTCTGACCACAGCGTCAAACTTGCCAACTACGGAAGCGTTTTCATAGAGTTACATAGAAGCCAGTCGTGGCGCTGGGGTCTGTCATTGAGTGGGCGACGCCGAAGTTGCCGCTAGCGGTTCGCGGCTGCGGTCGCCTTCAGAGTTCGGAAGAGCACCTTGACATTAGCTTGTCTGCCCTCAATTATATTCCTATAGTCCCTTTTAGGAAGCAACAGTTAGATATTTCTTCTCTTTCACAATTAAGGTGAAAGTTTAAACATTTTAATAACGACTTAACGTTTTTTTTTTATTATTTATTATTACAACGAAATCTCCTTTGTGGGAGAACAGTATCTGCATTAGTTAGGTACTTGGAAGCAGCTCCGTGTACCATTTTGAGAATCTAATTGACATACAACATACGTAAATCATTCATTTATTTGCAAACATGGGTAAGAGATATATAGATATTATTGCTTATAATAAAGTTCTTATAAATTTTAATAAATCTTACCATCTCTAATAAATTTTACCGTTTACGTCGCCAAGATTTGATGCACGTCTATTAATTTTAAAAATCAATGAAGTATCGTCAGCAAATAACACCATCTGTGGTTGGGTTTTTAACAAATGGGGTAGATCATTAATATATACTAAAAAGAGGAAAGGACCTTAACATGTAAATATATCAATTGAACATACCAATAGATATAGCATTACCATACCAACCTTAGCTTGAATGCCTTTGTGTTAAAAAGTATTAAAAAAATCTATTCAATTATTTTAAGAAATATAGAAAAACTATATAAAGCTATTAAAATATTTCATGGGACAGTCACGTATACCTGACCAACCAGTAACGATCCTGACGTAGTAAAGTTGTGGGTTACACCGCTTTAGTAAATAAAACACATGTTTTATATTATTAAAGTTAAAGTAAAAGTAAGTTAAAGTTTATAATTTTTAAATCCTCCGACTTATATTGATATGGCACATCATCATCATGTGCATAGCCATTTCCCAACTATGTTGGGGTCGGCTTTCAGTCTAACCGGATGCAGCTGAATACCAGTATTTTACATGGAGCGACTGCCTATCTGACCTCCACACCCCAGTTACTGGGTAATACGATACCCCTATGGTAAGACTGGTTGTCAGACTTTCGGGCTTCTGACTACCCGTAACGACTGTCAAAGATCTACGAATGACAGCCGGGACCAACGGCTTAACGTGCTTTCCGAGGCACATGACACATGACATCATAAAATCAAAATCAACCCACATACTTTACTTAGGCTGTCCTGTCCGTTACTTTTTTAGTCCGGCTCACTCTCGTTACCAGTCATTTGGTAATGGTCCGGACGTAAAGTTGCCACGGCTTCTCTCAGTTACTTAATCATTTACTAAAAATGTTGTTTGATAACTAAATAGCTCTTACTTACCGAAAACCAGAATTAATTTTGCCATGTGAAACTATTTTTGCTTTAATACTAACTTTACATAAACATTTTATAAGCGTGAAGTACTTAACAGTCAATGTGAGGCGAAAACTCCGGAAAAATTCCGTTACCGGTCGAACTCGAGTGTCCACTAGAGGTGTGACTAATATATTCGTAATAGGTACAGGTATCATAATACAAGGCATGTATATTCATATTAGGATATGCGGATATATAATAAAAGAATATGATTCGCGGCCGTAACAAATATGTATTTTCAGAATTATAATCATTAAAGTCATCAACACAACTCTCTAAGATCAAGTAATCCTACTGAATGACTATTTCATGAAATTTTGACATTTTAGGATTATGCTGACATAACAAGTTGCATTACTGATTCTAATGATTATAATTCTGTAAATACATATTTGTTACGGCCGCGAATCCTATTTTAATCAAAGTACAACTTAATACTGACCAGCAAATTGCAAAAAACGTTAGAAAATTTGAAAATCGCGGGCTACCTTGGAGCATCCACCTTAACACATACCAAGGGTACAGAATATAAACTTTAAAATGTTATTAAATACTTGTATTATAATATTATAGAGTTTAACACGGTTGAAAGCTACAAATAGATAACAAAAACTAAAATATGTGGAGTATGTAATAAGAAGCAAATAGCGAAGAAATAGCTTAACATAGGTCATTTATCTAAAAGTAGAGAGACGTAAGATGTCGCATTTCTGGATTTAGTTTTGTTACTTTGTTTTAAATTTCTGTTAATAATTTAAGTAAAAAAAGAAAATTTTAGTCTTTTGGAACTATTCAATAATTACTCGACACTTCTATGTCATAAAAATGTTAGTTATTTGCAACTTGTATGTATGGGACGTCCCCTATGTGGGTTGGTAGGCATTTTGACGAAAATACCCAAGTAGCTGAAGCTTTCGGAAATGCGGCTTACAGCTGTCTGTGCTTTGAATGCCACATATTGTCCTTATGTATTTCTTTTTTGCTTTGAACGCCATTTCTCTTTAGGTGAGGTAAGCCAGGTTATTGTGTCATTTAAGTCATTATTTATGTCATCTTCAAGTCTCATCATTTCCGTTCCTGAATAATACCGTGCTATCGTCCGTAAATAAGATCATAGGATTAGAAATAATTTTAGGCATGTCATTAATATATACAATGAATAATAATGGTGCTAGGGCACCGCCTTGCGGTACCCCGAATAAGCATTTGTGATATTCAGAAGTATATATAATTTCTGTTTTAGTGTAGGGGCAGATTTTCTTTATGCATGTAAATTGTACCCGATTCATTAGGTATGATTTAATAAGTTGAAGGATAAAATCCCTCTGATGCCATATTTTTACAATTTATTCAGGAGTATTTTGTGACTAACATAGTCAAAGGCCTTCGTCATGTCCATAAACAATGCTACAACAGGAGTTCTATTTTCTATATTAATAAGAACGTGTTCAACAAGCGCATTATATGTATAGCGGAATGAATGTTCATATTTTTCTTAAAACCATATTGTTCGCCGATTAAAATTTTGTTGGTTTCTAAAAAGGATATAATACTTTTATGTAGTATTTTTTCAAATATTTTAGGAAATTCCGGAATAAGTGCAATAGGCCTGTAGTTGCTGGGATCTTGCCTGTTACCTTTTTTGAACATTGGTTTAATTGCAGAAATTTTTAGTTTTTTTGGGAATATGCCTTTCTCAATGCAATTATTGATAATGTGACTGAATATGGGTGCGGTAATGAAAGATGTAGCTTTAATCACTTTAGTGGTTATATCGACATATCCGGTGCTATTAGTATTTTTCAGAGATTTTATTATTTCAATAATGTTAGATGGTACCGTGGGTATCATAAATATTGAATTAGAAATGGCATACGTCAGCATATTATGTATTATATATAGAATAATTTATTAATGTCATGGAACTCATTAAATGCATTATTGGGATCAGAGCACATACATATATACATACATCGTGAAACGTTAAATTTTGAAGACATTCTTTGAATTTTCTGGCACTATAGTCGCGTTTGTTAATAAACCAATAGATAACGTGCAAGTTTTCCTGACACGACATTTTAGTAGACACACATCTTCTACCTCTGACATTATGAATAATGTTGTCGATGCAGGTCCCACTGCATAAACGTGTTGGTGATCGAGTACCCAAGATTAGATTATAGCTACGCAGTATATTTTGAAAAGTGGAAGAGGGTTTGCTATTTTTACAAATATCTATATTAAAATCTCCACACAGTATGGTCCCATAGTGAAAGTTGTTCATATTCATGGGTAGAACAGCCTGTGAAAATTTACGCACTGAATAAAAATGTATCCTGTATTAGGTATGGCCCATTTTTTTTCGTGTGTTTTTTATTAGAATGCATGACCCCCCGTTTCCATCATGTCTAGTGTAGCATGTTGCTAGTGAATAATTCGCTATATATAAAACTTGATGGTCACGTCCACAAATACTGTGAGTGTCGCCGCAGACGCGCGGTCGGCGGTGACAACAACGGGGTGCGCGCGCCCCGCACCCCGGCCGCCGGCTCCAACGACTCGCTGCGAGCGTTCCGAGCGGTCTGCGAGCGAGCGCTGCTGGACCAGCAAGCGCAGATCGCTCGCGTCGCTCAGCTGTGCGAGCGCCTGTCCGAGCGCCCCCCGCCCCGCCGCAGGTCGGACCGCTCCGCCACGGACACCAGCGACGTCAGCTCCAGCAGCCGCAGCACGCGCGACCAGCGCCGCAAGGACAAACATCGGGTAACCAAGGCCCTAGTTAATGTAGCTACTCTCTCTGCAAGTTTGCACTCTGCACTTCCAAATACCGCAGAGTTTCAGGATCACTACGAAATGTACGGGAAACGTTCTTAGCAGTTAGTGGCTGTTCTAGTACGCTAACCATGGATATAGGAAAGACATTTCTGTGACTCTAACCTCTTTTTTTGTTGGTCTGAGCTCTAACCTTAGTTTGGCTAGAAGAGTTATGATTCTCATACGAAACGCATCGACTGGCAACGTCTAAGAACGCACGTCTAGCTGACAGTACCATTTTTCTAAAATCTGTGTTGCAATTACAAATGAAGGACAGTCTCCAGTCTCCTATGAACGTTTTCCTGTAGCTACAACGTTCAGTTTCTTAACAATCCACCTATATCTTATAGATGGATTGTTGAGTCGGCAGGACTTGTGAAGAGTTATTGCGCGACTCTACAATCCACCTATATGTAAAGAGGTTCAACGTTGTTCACAGCTCACTCTTCACAATTTAATTTTACGATATGTAACACCTTTGTATACCATGTTTTATGCAAATAAATAAATAATGTTAAGTATTTTCCAAAATTTTCCAAAAGGTTTTTTTGCAAAATTCGGTTGATGGGTTCAGTATGTGGTGTAGATTGCTAACTTGCAGAGTATTTACATCAAATAGGCCGCTAGTTTCATAGTGACTCTTTTGTATGTATCTATACTCCATTTATAATAGCATTAGAAAAAAGAGGCTCGTAGAAGCAGGAATGCAAAACATTTTATTTCATAGTTATGATAAAACAATTTTAAGGGAGATGCTTAAATTCTAATTTTCTAGCGTTTTTTACAATTTGCAGGTCAGTGTAAGGTTGTATCTTAATAAAAATAATATGATGCGCAACAATAAGAAATATGTAGGCAATAATACAATTTTAACCTTAAAAATCATCAATACATCCCTTTAAATTAGAATTGCTCCGAATTCGTCTGATTTCGCGGGCTACTGCAGCGCGTCCACCTTAATTAAAATAAAATTCGGTAGAATTATAGTGAAACGAATAACGTTCCAAGTATTGTTCATCTCTGCTTCTTTTAGGTTTTTAGCATTGACACTGTAATTTTAAATTGGAGTTATATAGTATAAATAAATGAAAGCCACATAATTTCATAAGATAAATAGTTAAAATGGTTACAATTAAGTGTGACAGCTGCTGTAAAAATAGATCATAATAAATTCGGCGTCTATCATAATGTAACAATGTTTATTGTATTTTTGTTACAAAGTGTGCATTAAAAATAACCTTTTTTAACTTCTTTCTAATGCTATAAATAAGTGGTTACATCTGTAATATCAGAGGTGTCGCAAATGCGTTGCTACCCCAGGGACAAGGCTGGTGTTTGCGCATGGCAATAGCGGTCATTACCAGTGAGTCAATGACTAGCAACAACGGCAGTAGGAGGTTCCCCGGACCGGCCCGGACGAGCTCCTTCACAGAGAGGTTTACTAACGAAAGCTCCACGAAACTCTTTGCAGACAGACGAGTGCAAGACGTACAAGATAATCATGAACAAGCTGGACGAGCTGAACCGGCTGTTCGCGGCGCGTGCGCGCTCGCCACCCCCCGCAGCGCGCTCGCCGCCGCCGCCCGCGCCGCGCCGCCTGCCCGTCAGCTCGGGCTCCGTGTCCGTGTCCGACAAACTGGTCGCCACCGAGCCCGAAGGCGCCGAGCGCCCGCGCGACCTACAGATCGCGCTCAACGCCGTCACGGTAACTTACTAAAAAAACTAATAAACCAAACGAATGTAACGTACTAATGTTCTAAACTGTTGCCTACTTAGAATAGATAGAAAAAAAAAATGCGATCGTTGCGAAGCATGTGTGGTGTGACGATAGGCTGAAGAATAATGTGACAGGCAACGTAGATGTAGTAATAAAATTTAAAAAAAAAAACGACCGCTCTAATTATGTACCTAACGTTCTGTTAAAGTTTAAAATAGTAACGGTCCCCCGACGCGACAACATTTAATCATAAAATTTCACATGGGGTCATAATTTCAAGGATTTTTTTCGTTTTTTTGTATGGTTTCACGTTTATACTTTTTTTGTTATACTTACTTACTATTTTTATTATTGGTTCGGGGGTTTTTAAATTTTTATTTTCATGCTTTTTGTAGGCACTACTTAATTTTTTATTTTATTTCTTTTATTTTCTTGAGTTTTAAGAAACAGGTAATTTGGTGTTTAATCAGGTTTTTTGTTATTCGCCATTTTGAGGTGGCGGCCATCTTGGATTTGAAATTTATCATAGTGTGTATTCTACTAGTCAAGCCCTTTCATTTGATAGGTACTCATGTCGAGGGAGTTGTGAAAAAATATGTAATCCGCCATATTCACCTTTTAATAAAAAAAAAACCAAAATCAAAATCGGTTTATCCGTTCGGGAGAGCCTACCGTGCCACAGACACCCCCTCCCCCCCCCACACACACACACAGAGACACGTCAAACTGATAACACCCCGTCGTTTTTACGTCGGGGGTTAAAAAGTAACGATAATAATACGACGGGGTTAAAAGGATTAAGTACTAATAGTGACCAAATCATATATGTATAGTAAGTTACTTGCATAGACATTTCTACACGCCTCCTTGCCATTTTTCCTGTTTTTAAATGTAAAAACAGGAAAAATGGCAAGGAGGCGTGTCTGGGTCGTCGCGGCATGCCCGAAATGACCATGCACTAGGCAAATGGCGAACTAGTGCGCTTGCGACCGTGATCGTGAAAAAATATACGAATGCCGTGTTGTTCAGTGGTTTCTTGTAAAAACCGAAGCCAAAACCAAAACTTTGTAAATCGTGGAATCACTTACCATGTACAAAATATAAGTATTTTTCTATATTTGTCGGACGCTGTTACATTTTCGACGAACTCAAATTTAGGTATCTAAAGTCGCACACAGCAACAAAACACGTACGCACACATTGAGTCCTCGATTTTATACATCACATATAATCTTGGTCCTTGATATTATTTTTTTATTTTATTGAAATTGATTCCGGAAGATTACCTGGATCTTTGAAAATGCATTTGGTAACTGTTACTATTAGTATCGTCATCAAGAAAACGAAAATACAAAACCAAAGACACCGACTTCCGAAATCAAAGTTATTTTTCACTTCGTGGTGATTTTTTTTTTTTTGGAAGTCTGTTTTATTTTTTGTGAGAAAGTTTTTATCACTGTTTCGGTTTTAGCAGGAAAACAGATGTCAACACCCAATATGGAGTACCAACCAAAACTAAAAGGAAAAAAACTGTCCTGTGTCGTAAAAAAAAAAAAACAATAGATACCGACACCGACTTCCGAAAAGAAAATTTATTTTCATTTTGTAAAGCACGCTATGTGAAATAAGTAGATACTTAAAATAAAACAATTTCCGTTCATAAGGATTAAAAACGACTATCGATATTGCTATTACATGGAACATATAAAATATTATTATCTAAAATTTTACGAGTATTACATAGTGAGCTAATGAGTTATGACATACTAGTCTGGGCATTTAGTTAAAATTTTTGGTAAAATAAATCTCCACTCCCGAATGATCTTCTTTGTGACTGTGGTGTAGGCTCAGCATTTTTGATGAAAATTAAAACACACGGAAGTAGTAAAAATCTATAATATATTTAATAAAGGCCTGTTACAAAAGTACACCAACTTAATGCTATGTTTGTAGATTTTTTTGGTCTATATCCAAATTTCCGAATACGGGGCATCTAAAAAAATAAAGATAAATATATTAACAAAATAACCTACATAAAAACTAAATGCTACACTTGGTGGCAGAGCTCACAAAGTACAAATTACAAAGTTCCGCCGCCAAGGCCTGTCTTTTTTGTCAAACGCTATTTGTGACATCTACCATGCCATATTTATGAAATTGACACCCATGACGAAAAGTGGCCAAGTTTTTGTCGGTGCCATCTTGGATTTTGGTTTTGACCCCGTATTCGTTATTAGCTACCCCAAAAACCATGAAAATGACACCTATGACGAAAAGATGTCTAATTTTCGTAGGCGCCATCTTGGATTTTGGTTTTGACCCTATATCCGTTATTAGCGACCCCAAATACCATAAAAATGAGACCCATGACGAAAAGATGTCTAATTTTCGTAGGCGCCATCTTGGATTTTGGTTTTGACCCTATATCCGTTATTAGCGACCCCAAATACCATAAAAATGAGACCCATGACGAAAAGTTGTAAAATTTTTATCGGCGCCATCTTGGATTTTGGTTTTGACCCCATTTTCGATATTAGCAACCCCAAAAACCATGAAATGACCACTTTTTGTCATAGTCTTGGTTTTGACCGCACATTGGTCATACATACATAACTACATACAAACCGGTTAAAATCATAACTCTCCTCCCGCCCATCCACTTCCAGACCTCACCGCCGACAGGTTGACCTTAGCCATCCAAATCCTAACCTTACTAAGAGCTCCTTAAACCCATCCATTTCTCAACCTTGTCCACAGCTGCTTAACCCCACCCATCCAAATCCCGATCTTACACAACCTAATAATATTTTTTTATACTTACAAAATAAAAATAATTTAAGTATGAAACTCGTACTTACTTTTATTTCAGTCCAAAAGTATCAACTCCTTCCGATCACGATAACCAACGACGGTACTCACACAACAATATTTTTCTATTACTTTTATCGTATTTATTTTTTGCGAGAGAGCGATATACCCGTCCTTCCATGAGCGCTTCTGAGCGCGGAATGATGAACCGTGAGTGCAAAATGTATGAAGAAGTCTGCAAGTGTTTTTATTTTAGCTAATAATTGAAAAATATATTGATTTATATACAAAATAATTAGCTAAATCTATAAAGGACTATATATACCGCAATTTATTATAATTTTGAAGATAAAATATGCTGTAAATTTACCTAAACTGGTACCTATTCGGACACCTATTTTTTAAATTTTCTGCGATTATTGAGTAGGGAAAAACGTATTTGTGCGAAAATTTTGTATGACGTCATACAATTTTTGTGATGCCAATGTGGAGATGAGTATATTACCTTTAAATTAAGACTATGATATGTTAACATTTGTGATTGCTTATACGTTAAAATGGTACCTGAAAAGCACTGTTATTTGTAGAAAAATGTAAAAGCGTCCTTAAAATCATGAAAAACAACAAATTGTAAAATGATTCTTGCTTTTACTATGTTAATTTGGTTTTCAAATATCGCAACGACTGTACTATTTTCGCAGTAAATAATAGGGGTTAAAGTATGAAATTGCCGTTTTATTGTCATAGGTACCAACAATATTGACTCATTTGCGTCAAATCAATAAAAGAAAAAAATATGAGATTGAAACTTGTGTTGCCTTGTTGAATCGATACAAAAATTAAGGAATATTGGATCGAATTGTGACATGTGATGAAAAGTGGATTCTTTACGATAACCGTAAGCGAAAAATGCAATGGCTGACCCCAGGTCAAACGCCGCAACAGTGTCCTAAAGCAAAGCTTACTATAAAAAGGTAATGGTAACTGTTTGGTGGTCTCAGCATGGTGTTATTATTCTAATACATTGCTCCTTAACCACTGCCTAAGTATGTCGTAGGTCACTAAGTGACTAGACAAGCAATGTGAAAAATCACAAAACGATACTTTATTTATGCGGTGCACCGAATGGTGCGGCCGCTGCTGGTTGCGGCCAGCTAGTGACGTGGCTGTGCAGATCCACTAACGTAGGCTATCGACAACAATGTAGATTAGGTACCCAACGAATATAATGTATAGTTAATTTTACAATTTGTTTTAACCCAGTTGGAAGACCTAAAAAGATGACGTTTAAATCCAGTTGGAAGACCCTTGAGATGTAATAAGTACTTTACCAGTTGTCAGGGATTTACTAGTTGTCAGGATTGGTAATAAAAGAGACATTCGGATTATCTTATATTTTAGGAGCTGGTACCTATATACAATCTAGAACCACACATAGGTGTAGGATAACAGAACTATAATAAACTATATTGACCAATCACAGATGAGCGGTCGCTATCTATAAATACCGCGCGTCGCGCCACGAAGTTAGTTGTATGCCCGCGCGCACAGCGCGCGGTAGTTGATGCTTGCTGCTACAGTACCTATAATGTTAGAAATGTTTATTTCCTCATTTTTTTTTGCTAATTTTTTTTTTTTATTTATAATATAATATTTTCTGGACATATCGTTTTTTATTCATTTTATTTTCAGAACCCCAATTTTTTTTTAGTACAATAATAAATGGGAGAATCGATAACTTTTCGATTTAGTCAATCACTAGCGTATATCTATACTAATATTATAAAGAGGTAATTGTTTGTAAGTTTGTAAGTTTGTATGTAGGGGGTAATCTCCGGAAGTAATGAACCAATTTTAAAAATTGTTTTAATGGTAGAAAGCTACATTATTCGTGAGTGCTATAGGCTATAAACTATAAAGATATCATGCATATTAGCCGAACTACCTCAATTTTTGTCTAGCCAGGCGGAAAAAAATAGCTCTTACAACAGAGTTATTTGCATGCGCTGCTTTGACAGTTGTATATAATTGAAAACAATGTATAGCAAACTGGTCCACTTTGAATAGTTCTACAAAAAAGTCCGCGACACCGTATTTCTATCTTTTATATTTTAGCAGATATAGTAGCTTTTATGTGTTAAAAAAAGTATTTTTCGACGTAATTACCTTCGGATGATTTTTTAAACAACAAAATATTAAAGCTTATCGAAAAAAATATTATTTTGATCACAAGAACACCATAGAGATACGATTTGCCCAAAACAGTATGTCAATTGGTTAAATAGTTTCGAAGATAATATAAAATTACTAAATCGCAAAATGCCGCCGTCCATTCACGAACCGCATTAGAACATGCTTTGTACGGGCGTTTTATCCATTTACCCATAGATGGCGTTGTGCAATTACGTCATTTTTCTGAATCGTGGTGTAAAGATTCCGCGGATTAATGACCTCTCCAGTTATTATTAAATTTAACTTTCGTCGTTAGGTAGGTGTGTTGTACGCGGTTGGTTGGATGTCGTTGTTGGTCTTCAAAATTGTTTTGGTTGCTCGGTTTCTTAAAACACAAACACTACTTCGTTCTCATTCTTCGAGTTCGAAGCTGTGGTATTTCTGTTTTTGGGATATCGGACAGTTTCAGCGATTGTTTATCATGCCTAAAAGGAAATCACAACTTTCCCGTCAGACATCCCAGACAAGAGCAGCTCGAGTACGCCGTACCCGTACGGAAGAGTCTGCACTTGAAAATCATCAGCGCCTCTCGAGGAATAGAGAAAATATTTCGCAAGCACGCGGTGGGGAATCTAGCTCCGAGCGTTCACAGCGGCTTGCTAACCAAAGCTGGAGAACATCGCAGGTCCGTGCTCGGGAATCTAGCGCTGAACGTGCGCAGCGCAGCATGTCTCTGCAACAAGGGTTAGGGAGTCTAGCGCTGAGCGCTCGCAGCGGCTCGCTAGCCAAAGCGCGAGAACATCGCAGGCCCGTGCTCTGGAATCTAGCGCTGAACGTGCGCAGCGTCTCAATGATTTAAAGCAGCATTTCTCTGCAACAAGGGATAGGGAGTCTAGCGCTGAGCGCTCGCAGCGGCTCGCTAGCCAAAGCGCGAGAACATCGCAGGTCCGTGCTCGGGAATCTAGCGCTGAACGTGCGCAGCGCAGCATGTCTCTGCAATAAGGGTTAGGGAGTCTAGCGCTGAGCGCTCGCAGCGGCTAGCTAGCCAAAGCGCGAGAACATTGCAGGCCCGTGCTCGGGAATCTAGCGCTGAACGTGCGCAGCGTCTCAATGATTTAAAGCAGCATGTCTCTGCAACAAGGGATAGGGAGTCTAGCGCTGAGCGCTCGCAGCGGCTCGCTAGCCAAAGCGCGAGAACATCGCAGGTCCGTGCTCGGGAATCTAGCGCTGAACGTGCGCAGCGCAGCATGTCTCTGCAACAAGGGTTAGGGAGTCTAGCGCTGAGCGCTCGCAGCGGCTCGCTAGCCAAAGCGCGAGAACATCGCAGGCCCGTGCTCGGGAATCTAGCGCTGACCGTGCGCAGCGTCTCAATGATTTAAGGCAGCATGTCTCAGCAACAAGGGATAGGGAGACTAGCGCTGAGCGCTCGCAGCGGCTCGCTAACCAAAGAGTGAGAACATCGCAGGCCCGTGCTCGGGAATCTAGCGCTGAACATGCGCAACGCCTAGCAACAGAAAGACAGCGGGCAGTTACAGTCAGAGCACGATAGCACTCAATACTAACCGAACCACACTCATAACTTCATCACAAGTTAAAATGTTTACCGCCCAACGAAGTGGGCGCGGGTCAGCTATGTAAAATAAATGGCTTTTGCACAGCACAACGATAGCGGCAGATGTTTTTGTGTGAGTAAGTTGTATGGTGCATAGTAAATGCACGCTACGTTTGATGAGTTAGTTTATAATTGACTGTGTAGTACGTTCTGATTTATGAATTGCAAGTGTGTGCGCGACTTTGTGTCTATTGCTTTTACTGAACTACATGTGTAGTAGTGGCGCGGTAGTGGGATCGTCTTAACGACATGGAGTTCAGATACATTTTCAACTACAGGGCATATCTCCTATCCTATATCAATGGTTACTTGCTTCGATGGGTTTGGTCATGTTGAGAGGATGAAAGGCAATTAATAATAGTAGATTATTAACCAACAGGATAAAGCAGTGTCTTAGTCTTGGGTGCCCTCGCAAATCCCTCGCTACACTCAGGACTCGTCTTAAATCCCTCGCTTCGCTCGTGATTTAAGTTTTTAACACCCTCGCTACGCTCGGGAGTAAACCTCGAGTCCTTCGTTACGCTCGCGATTTAAGTTCACCCAAGACTAAGACAGCTTTATCAAATTATCACCGAGGAAAATACTCTACTTTTCGTACCATTTGCGAAAAAATTAACACAATAATAATATGAGATAAGCATTTATTAAACACTAGCTTCTGCCCGCGGCTTCGCCCGCGTGGATGTCGGAAATTATCCCACGGGAACGTGCTAACAGGATAAAATGTATGTGCTTCCCCAGGATGCCATCTATCTCGCGGGCCCTTTGTGGCTAATTACAATAGAAAACCAATTGTGTCTCATTAGTGGTGATTAAGAGGGTACCTATATGATATCCTTACCTAAGTACCTACATAATAAAAAAAAAAACTCAATAACAGAAAATAAAATACCTACCTACCTAAATAAACCTATTTCTGATGATAACTAAACTCAATAAATAAGCAAAATCCCTAAAAACTAATATCTATACGAATGACTAAACTTACCTAACAGTATTATAAAATAACCTACGGTCACTACGTACACTATCAAATATACTACCTATACTTTAAAATTAAAATCTATACCTACGACTTATAAAAATAAACCTAAATAACTCTAAAAACTAATAGAATTAAAAAAGGTCGCACTGAAAAACACGGTTTAGAATTGCAAGTAGCAGTTAAAATAAGAACGAACGCTCGCCAATCAACACGTCCGTTCAAATCAAAGTTCAAAAAATATCCTTATATACGGTAGCGATCCGTGGCGGCCGCGCGCCACGCGTGTGCTGCGAACGGTGCAAGCCAAATTCAACCTTCAGCACTACATTTAGAGCATAACTTTAGTGAACTCCACTGCGGGTAACGTAACCTACGACAAACTTATTATTTGCGGTTGGTACAGTAATCGGGTCTAGGGATCGAACCGCAAAATTAAGTTTGTTTTTTATTGTATATACTTTTCCGGGATAAGAAGTACCCAGTGTGGTGCCCAGGATATTAAAGAATAATTATACCAAGTTTCATCGTAATCGAACCGGTAGTTTTTGCGTGATGCCTGAACAAACAGACAGACAGACAGACAGACAAAAATTTTTTTAATCACATTTTTGGGTTCGGTGTCGGTCTAGTAACACCCCCTGCCATTTATTTTTTTGATATTTTCAATGTACAGAATTTTCACTTCTACAGATTTATTATAAGTATAGATAATGACAATTAAAAGTAAAAGTTAACATTCGAAACATTGGTTCAATTATTGACAGAGAGAGTTACATTTTTGTTTGGTACATTTATTGTTGATGAGTTGGTTTGAGTATTTCTCTGTTCTTGCGTCTGAGGAACTTGGCAAATTCCTAGACTAATATTTTGCTGTCGGAAAAGCAAAGGCATCAAGCTCATACGGCCTCGTCCGTTTTCGTAATTTTATTTAATAATCATAACTGCATAATAAATGCGTAGGTATTCCTTTTTCAAAAAGATGTATAATGCTTTATTTATACAAACTCAATGGTGTAAACACATGTAGTTCAGTATAAATTTCGGTAAGTATTCCAAATTTAAATCACATTCTCCCCCTAGAGGATGAATGAAATTCAGTTTTTACAATTTTCTTTCCCTGTTTTTAACAGATTAAAAATGACTATTGTTATGTTCGCTTTTTGTGGCATAGAATGTCACTTTTTTCAGCAAGTGGTATGAAAAAGTATTTACAAGGCGGATGTGAGTGGAAGCGCCGGGAGGGGACGTCCTGGGAGGACATTAGAGACATTGGTGATGTTCTTCAACCGGTCAGGTGCGTAGAGCTCGCAGACGGCTTGCGTGTATGACCAGCACCCTAATTTCGTAACACACTTTCAATCATAATCCGAACGATTTTGCAGGAAATAACTAACCCGCCGGCCGTAGTCTGCACTTTTCTAGACTGTTGTCAGAGGTATAGCTTGTGTGGTGCAAATGTGTCTAAATAATAACCCGTTGTCTGTGCAGATACGCGGCGACTCGACGTACGGAGCGTGCGGGTCGTGCGGGGCCGGGGCGCGCGCGCTGGGCGGGGCGGGGGGCTCGTGCGGCGCGGGCGGCAGCTCGCGGCTGGCGGGGCTGCGCGCCGTCACCAACACCTGCGCGCTGGACATCCCGCCGCGTGAAGCCCTGCCCCGACACAACATTGCCACCGAGAGGTACCCACTCCTTATGTTATTGATAAACAAGCCATGGCCCGCCTGATGATAACTGGTCACACTGGTCACCGCCGTCTATCGACATGTGGTGACATCTACACCGCCACACTCGAAGTACGACCTGTGACGTATCCTACATCGGGCAAGCGAAGTTTACCACGCAATCTATATATTATAATCTAGAGAAACCGGAGAACATGCGTCGGGCGCATCAGACACAACACCCGTCTGTTAGGAGGATGGAGGATGGAGGATGAGTAACTTTGCACCCTGTTCCCCATATGTCTAGAGTGATCTAGAGGCATAGGCAATACCAGAGGCACCGCAGATGCGGTGCTATCTTCAACTAGCTACAACTTTTTGACTAACTGACCGACTATTTAATTTTGACAATTTAAAAGTGCCTGTAAATGGTTTAATTGAAATAGATGATTTGAGTTGGAAACATGCTGGTCCTGCTCCATAGAACAATCTCTAGAGTCTAGACAAAATCAAACTGATTGCTAATGTAATTGTATAATGTATTCATTTTTTTCCCTGACATTGATTTACATTCTGTAATTACTTAAAGTCACACCCGGACCTAAGTTATTTATGAAAATTGTCTACTTTTGGAATGTTAGTAAATATGTGAGCACCATGTATCTACCACATAGTTAATTTATATGTCATGGTTTCATTAATCCATTTTAATTCTTTTACCTATTGTGGTATAGTAATTTTATTTCTAGGTGCATCGTCTTCACATATAATTATATAATTAATGCATGCAAAATATTGTAAAACATTTTAAAAGAGTAACGGTGGAGTTTCTTGCCCATTCTTCTCCATACGAAAACTACCTTTTGGAAGGGGCGACTAGAAGAATCAATTTTATTTTTGACGTTCAAAAGTGCCTTTTATGTGCGTATTTAAAATAAATGATTTGACTATGACTTTGAGTTTATCTCAGTGACAAAGCTGTAATGTCTCATGTGCTTGTAATACACCGGCACTCTTACCCTTCACACAGCGCAGCTGGACGGTGCGCATATGTGTGGTGGTAGCACTTCCCCGGACGAGCTCCCTCACAAAGAGCTCTGCTACTGTTTACCTTTAGATCGCATTCGCAGGGAATACGAGAGTAACTTTTGATTGATGCTGTAGTGTGGTGCAGTGCGCGAGCCGCGCGGGCACGGGCACCAGCGGCGGCGACCCGCGCTGCGGGTTCGACCTCGACGACCCCGTGCATGTGAGTGCGACACCATAGTATAAAGAGCCAAGTAGGCTATCTCCGGTCCAATCCGCGATATAATTGTCTACTGTCTCAGGGTTATCACTTTTAGCTAAACTTTAATCCAGTGCCTATAAATTGGCAAGGGTCGGGAAGTTGTATTTTTTACTTGTATTGTCTGGGTACAGGGTTTGTGAGGTCGGTTTTACCTAAACGATGATAAAACCTTTCACGATGAAAGAAAGAGCGACGGGCCAGCAAACAGGGGTGATGAGCACTAGTAAACGGTAGGTTACTGATAGTACTGTCACCAATTCATTACCTAGTTTAAAGCCCGGCCCTTGCCAAAGATAAACACATCTCTGAATAACTAATTCAGTGATCATTAGTCAATAAATTTTAACAATGGTTTTCCTAACAAATACAGAAATGTATTCAAGATTCAGAGCAGTATTATTTATAAAAAAAGGGATTTAGTAAACCGGCACATTTTTCATTCATTTAGCGGTGCCGAAAAGCCGTGACGCACGAACCTCGTACGGTGTTAGCCCCGACTGGCACACTGAGAAACGGATCGAGATTTTAGATACTTTGGCGCACACATACAAGCCGCGCGCGGTGCGTTTGTATGAAGATAACCTACTTCCCTCTTTATACTATGGCGACACACTGCTATTCATCCATCGTCCAGTGCGAGTGTGCTGCTCCTGAACAGACTGTGTCCCGTCTGCTAGTGTCCCAAATGTCCGTTCACCTGCATCCTTGACGATCTGAACTATGCCTCTGACGCCGCAATTAACAAACAGTATAAGCAACATAGATGTAGGTAAGTACCGTCAAGACGAAAGACTTCTGTTATACTCTTGAGTCCTCGGCAACACACATGAGCCTTTGCAGCTTCCAATAGCTCTTCAAACTGTGCATTCTGAAAGTTTGCAACGCTGCGATAAGCTGTCAAATATTTCGCTGTTTTCATTGATTAATTTAAAAAAAAAATGAACTGGTGAAATATCGCTCTGTTTTACAATAAAATATTTAAATAGCTGCGCCCCGCGGTTTCACCCGCACAAGTCTCGATCCCTTCGGAATATTGGGATAAAAAGTATCCATGTCCCAACCCTGCCCAAGTAGCATTGCAAGCTGTATACAAGCTGTATTTAAGTTGGTTTTTATACTAGAAGCTGTATATTCAGGCTGTATATGTATAGGCTGTTTAAGCGCTTATACAATCCTTTTAAGTAAAAAAGGGCCCATATTATACAGCTTTTTGCGTTAGTAGAGCTGTATAGTCGCTGTAGAAGCAATAGAGAAGCTATACAATAGCTGTATTAAAGCTGTTATTCGGTGTACAAGAAACCATTATACTACAGATATTGTCTTATAATTATTTTGTAAAGAAAAGTGTTCTAAATAGGTTTTTGAAGAGGATTACAAAAGAATAAAAATAAAACAAAACTATTTTCGATGACATTATGCATGTAGTAGAAACGTTCTAATAATGGCGCCACTATTATTTAATATTTATTACTAGAAGTAAAAGATAACCGTAGATTTGTATATCTGATGGTGTTATTTGGTGAATTGAAAATGCAAATTAAATTTATTGTGAACCTGTGTATGTTTTCCTTCAAAATATTCACGCGCCAGCAAAATAATCGAGCTGATATAAAGAAAAATACTATAGACGGTAAGTAAATGTTTGTTTTTAAGGTTAGAATAAAAAGATAATTTTAAAGTATGTAATAGATATAAGGGCACAGTGATCATTATTCAAGCTGATTACCACGATGCGGCTTTAGGTGTTGTAAAAAATTCCTTTAATTATACTTTAAATTTTGTTTTTAAACATTCGAAAATGACGACAATTAGCTAAGCAGCCTAAACGGTATTTGGAGAGTATTATAGTCTCACAAGCATTAGGTTGCTTAGCTTGGGACTAGATGGCGCTGTGTAAAATGTCCAGGGATATTATTATTATTTATTATTATTATAGTCTGAATAGCTGTACTAAGTAAGTTATGGATTACATTGTACAGCTATTGGCTTTTAATCAGCTTCATAATAGAATATTTTTATTACTTAGGCTGTATATCAGTTCTCTATGTATAACTTATAATGCTCTTTAGAGTTACTTAAAGAAATGAAAAACCCTGAGCTCAAAATTACTTTGATCCGTTCCTCACTTTATCAATAATATTTTATTAAAAACGCACTTGTGATTTGGCAGTATAGTTCTCCTACACACAAGCCTAATGTTTATGTACTCAGGTAAAAAAGTTGAAAATTTTTTCCAAAAATTGTTAATTTAAACTAAAATTTATGTTAACTTGCTATATCACTGTTTGATTTACTCGCAATCGAAGTGAAAAGCAGAGTTTATAACTCTTTCATATAAAACACATTGTTTTGTATGAACATTATTATACCTAAGTAAACTTATTGTAAAGTATTATTAGTGTATTGTGTATATTACATCTGTTTTACTTTATTTTCAGGAAAATATGCCGTTTAAAATCATAGAAACGTCTTGAAAAATTCTGTGAAGAGGAAACTCAGTAAGAATGAAAGAGCAACTAAAATGATGAGAACCAAAAAGTTGCGCATAAAAAAAAATATAGCTGAAAATGATTCAGATCAGGGAAATCGAGACACCGATCAAAATAAAATAGATAGGATATGAAAAAGGTAAAATCGACGAAAACGCCACAAGTGAAAAAGAAATTATTGAAGAAGAGGAGGAGGAATCTCTTTGTTTGTTTTACAATAATGAACATTTATAGGGTGATCTTTTCAAATGGTTAATTTACTTTTTAAACCTTTCATAGACAAACACTTAATAATCATGTTAATTTGATTGTCCAATGTCCTTAAGTCACAACGTTTATGTAAATGTTATTTGTTGTTAAATTTTGTTTATCCGAGCTAGTTAGTATCAAGAGAAACACGTAATCTCGTGGCTGTGATTGTCCTGGAGACAAAAAAATCTATTGTTGTTTTTGTAGCCTTCCTAGTCATTTAAGAGGAGAATCTTCCACCTCTGAAGTGGAGACTAGGAAGAGTCATCGCCGTACATCCAGGTACTGATGGAATTGTCCGGGTAGGTAGATATCAAGACCTCTTCTGGAGTCATCCGGAGGGCCTTCAACAGGATATGTCCATTACCAGAATCGAAGTCTGGTTGAAAGCTCGACTTTCAACGCCCGGGGAATGTTGGATCGCCTACGAAATTGATCATAGCTTTAAGTGTTCCGTCCTACCTAAACTATGTATTATGTTTTTCGTGTCACTTTTACTTGTTATTAAAAACTCATACACGTTACATGTGCCTGTTGCCTTTTTATTTAAATCACACTAATTTCCGCACATAATGAAAAAACGTCATCATCAGGTTCCGAAGGTTGTACTAAATGTACACATTTGACATAACTGTTATGATCATTATTATCACTGTTTAATGTTTTTGCTACGGAACCTTCTTCGTTGGACGTCGATGGAATTGACGCTTGACTGTAGGTTGTCCGATTTATTAATGATTCTCTTGCTTCCTCAATAAATGATGGTTCACTATCATAACTGTAATTTGGTTGATAATTTGTAATATTCAAATATTCCCTTTCAATCCTCCTCTTGACTGCACCAGATCTTTTTCTTTTTTTCCACATATTGCATTTCTTTAAAATGAAAACATTAATTTTATTCGTCATGCAATCAAGCGACTGTGTCAGTAATACAGACTAAAACTGTACTATAGCTGTCATTTATTTTTTTAGTTTTAAAACACCCTCATAGACAAGTCATAAAACCACTGTATTTACAATAGTGTATGTACAATTATGCCATAAAAATAAGTTTGAGAACGGAGTTTGCATACACCATTGTACAGAAACAAGTATCAAGTGATACTGTAATAACACTTAGAGCTGTTATAAGTAAGTGATCACATGTAAAATACAGCCTGTATACAGCTTTAACGATGAAACCAGATTGAAGTGTCACATAATACTTAAAGTTGTATAGTAGAGTTTTAATATTCTGTTTAAGCACCCCAAGCTTACGCAGATCCCTCAATAAAGATTTTATACAGTTTGAACGGTATAATAACTCATAAATCACTGTTACAAAGACAAAATCATTTTATGACACTCTTGTACGTCCCTAAAAGAACTCTAAGTTCTAAATAGGCTGGCATATTCATGTTGAAAACGCTTGCGTGCTGCTTGGGTGGTCGTGGTCTACCTATATACCAAGTTTCATCCAAATCCGATCAGTTTAAGCGTGAAAGCCTAACAAACATACTCACTTTCGCACTTATATGTATAATACTAACTGCGCCCCGCGCGCGGTTTCACCCGCATAAGTTTCGATCCCGTGGGAATATCGGGATAAAAAGTATACTGTGTTATTCCTGGTTATAAACTATCTGTGTGCCAAATTTCATCCAAATCCATTCACTACTTTTGCGTGAAAGAGTAACAAACATCCATCCATCCATCCATACAAACTGTCGCATTTATAATATTAGGGGATCAAGTATGAAATTGCCGATTTGTACTGAAAAATTGAAATTCGTTTTTTTTTAATGTTAATGTAACATGTTATTTCATCAAAATAATTACCATTATTATCTATACATTGCTGCTAAATAATAGGAAGGTCATTTATGCGCGGTAGAACTCTCGTGATCTAGATTCAACAAACTGTGTGAAAACATTTTGTACTGCCTCCTGAGAAGAAAACTTTTTATTACGTAGAAAATTGTCCAAATCACGAAAAAAATGGTAGTCCGTTGGAGCAAGGTCTATCGAATACGGAGGGTGACGAATGGTTTCTAATTGCAGTTCCTGTAGAGTTAAAACGGTTTCTCGTGCTGTATGAGGTCTCGCGTTATCATGGAGCCATAATGGTGAAGATCGATTCATGAGCCGGGGATGTTTCATTGCTAGATTTGCTATCATTCTTCGGAGTTCGGCACAGTAGACATCTGCTGTTATTGCTTGATCAGATCGGACAAAACTATAGTGAATAACACCATGCTGAGACCACCAAACAGTTACCATTACCTTTTTATTGGTAAGCTTTGCTTTAGGACACTGTTGGGGCGTTTGACCTGGGGTCAGAGCCATTGCATTTTTCGCTTACGGTTATCGTAAAGAATCCACTTTTCAAAACATGTCACAATTCGATCCAATATTCCTTCATTTCTGTATCGATTCAACAAGGCAACACAATTTTCAACACACCACACCACCAATTTCTCATATTTTTTTATTTTATTAATTTGACGCAAATAAGTCAATATTGTTGGTGAGGTAACGTTAAAACCATGCCGCTAATTCCTGGGTAGTTTGGCTCGGATCGGCTTCCACCATCTCCTTCAATTCATTGTTATACACCTGTGTGGGCGGCGGTCTACCACGTGGTTCGTTCTTCAAATCAAAGTTTCCATCACGACAGCGTTTAAACCAAAATCGCACGGTGCGTTCATTAGCAGTCCCCTCTCCAAACGCAAAATTGATATTGCGAGCTGTTTCCGCCGCGTTAGTTCCGCGTCAGAACTCGTATTCAAAAATAACTTGAATTTTCGAAGTATCCATCTTTCTTGTCTAAGCTGAATAAAAACAACAACTGAAAGTCGATAATCGAATGTTGCACATTTTTTAAAAGAAGAACTTCATAGGTAGGTACCGTGTGAAAAAAGTTTCACTCAAAAATCTCAAACCATGAAGGTTCTATGTCAATTCGAAGTACCTATTACAATAAAACGGCAATTTCATACTTTAACCCCTATTATTACTAGGATAGGATTAGTAGGATAGGATTATATTGGCATAGTTAGGATTAGGATGAATTGCTATTATACTAGTGGATTACCTAGGTGTTGTAACAGTATCAAGATATAAGAAAAACATTTGAAAGGTTCCAAGTGCTTTTTTACAACTAAAACGAAATATTCTAGATCACAATATTAGCAGAGCGATACTTATTTCATAATTGCATTAATCAAAACAGCGAAATAGTTGACAGTTATGTGCTACGTTGACAACTTTTAGAGTGCGTCCTCTTAAGTTGTAACTACTCGAGCGGTCTCAAATTGCGCTTTACGTATGCGTTAGTAACTCAAACAGATGCCTCAAGTTCCCTGGCGATAGCGCATGTATCAAACCTTGTGGCGCACGCAATTACGCACGCACTTTCTTGCACCCTGAAAATATAATGGCGCGTTAGATGAACCGTATGTTGAAAGCGCATCAGTGTAGTTATCCTTAATCCTTATAGGTACGAAACTGAATCGATATGATACGTTTACAATCACGAACAGTCTCCTACGAACGTTTACCGGTAGCTACAACGGTTGAGGCCCTTACTGCCCCGTCTCATATATCTACCTGTATAATTAATGTTTCAGTTGTACTCGCAAGCGAAACGGTTGCAAGCGATGTCGGCGACGACGCGGCGTGCTCGCAGCGTGGAGCCCACCGCGCGGCGCTTCGATCGCTTCGAGCTCTTCGAGCCCGACGAGCGTTCGCAGCGGTCGAAACTCTCGCAGCGAGCACACTCGCACACGCGCGCTCGCGCCGAGCGGCCGCGCGAGCCGTCGCTCTGCTCGCTCTGCCGCGGCTACTGGCGCTCGATCACGCAGTACCTTGCCGCGCAAATCTTCTGCTGCCCCGTTGCCGCCGTGCGCTGATGTGTGATTGTTTTAATGATGTTGTTTCAAATATATCATACTTCTGAACTAACTCGCCATATTATTTTATTACACTTGTGGCGGCATCTACATCGCCACATGCGAACTACGCACCACGCTGACGTCACGCAAAATCCTGCATCGCGCAAGCAGAGTTTACACCGCGCGTCTAGTAAATACACTACGTTCCGACATCAATCTTTGGGCAGCAGCCCACCAGACACAACACCCGTCTGGTCGAAGGAATCCTCCCTTTTCTATGGAGGATGAGTGAACTTTACACCCTGTTCCTCATACCTCTATACACTAAATGTCGCAATCATACACGTTAGTGATTGAGTATTTTTAAGGTACGTTATTCTAGGTGCGGCACTCGGTAGTAAGGGCCGGATCACATCTGGTTCAATTTACGTCGAAAGTGTTGTGTTAAATGTCCAACCGAAAGCACGGTAATATTATCTATACAGTATTCCAACTTCATGTGCATTTGGATTGAGTGATCTTTTTTTATTTCGTAACAAAATGTGATTGTACATTTAGTCAAAAATAGTCAAAACTCATAGTCCAAAGTAAAAAATTTGTTACTCTCAAGGGTCTTCAGTTATTGCCGAAAATGTGGATCACTCAATTCAGACATTTTGCAAAAACGGCTATGAGCTAAATCTCAACAAAAACTTACTCTACTGACTAAATTTATATCTTAAAAATTTGTAAAGAATTTGTCACAACATTATTTAAGCCCATCAAGGCATTTAAAGCTTCTTCCAGGTATCTTTGGACAGTATCATTGGATCACTCAGTACAGACACCATTTTGTCTGAGAGATCTTTGTAATAAGGTTTCGGATGACTTTTTCTATAGATCTATTGTTTATTCTAAAATGTACATATTCCGAATATATTTGTACAATAAATATCATAACACAAATACTTTTTGTTAAAAATTTATGAGTTAACTCAATGTTTCTAAATTTACAGAACTGAGTGATCCATAAGAATACTTAGAGGTAACTTACCTGTTTCGTATTGATTTACACCAACTACGATTAATTTTTGTACAAATTTTTGACTAAAGTTTTACATAAAAATAATTTACATATGCAGCTTAATTTACGAGATATTACATTTTTAATTTTATTGTTAGAGAAAAGTGCAGTAGGGTGACCATATAATATGAGATCATCGGAAATATAACTGATACAGTAAGTACCCACCTGTTCATATAATCGTCAGTTGTAATATCTATTAATGTAACCAGGACTTAACTTGACCTTACAGGAGAGGCAAAAAAACTAAATTCTATTCACAAAAAGAGTGCTAACTTTTTGTGTTTTCATCCTATTGCAATGCTGATTAGAGCATTTTTCTCTTAAAATGTTGGTATCTGAAAGAAACCATAATGAAACCTACTATTGTATTTTCAAAGATGACATGGTGGTTACGTTATTTTTTTTTAAATATCGTGTTACTTTAACGTAATTTATAGAATATACAATCTAGTTTAACGTATATCACACAGTTTTCAAGGCGTGGACATACGTTGTGATAGGTTGATTGCAGGAGTTACTTCACTTGTAATAAGGTCTAATTAAGAATAAACTCTATCTTTTAATTAATTCAAGGAAAAGCTTCTTCGTTATGAATGCAACAGTTGCAGTGATAGAAACATAGTTTAATTGACAAATGAAATGATGAAAATTAAAAAAAATCGGAAATAAATAAATAATAAAGTTTACTTTTTAATAGTCTTTAATGTACGCCACATAGTTACACAAATATAATTAACAATACACATAAATCCAAAGTTATTAGATGATTAGTTAAAAATCAAAATCAAATTAATCTTCTTATAATAACGATGCTTATTAAAATAAAGGTAGAGTATTGACTACTTGAGTTTTTTGTAAAAAAATATATTTTACCTGCACGAGCAACACTTGAATTTGACTGTAAGTAAAACGATGTCTTTTTTTACAGCCAAATATTGGCAACAACTGGGATATGTATTGTTTGTTCATCTGAATCAGAAAGAAAAATTATTAAAAGGCTTCATTATGGTTTGTTTCAGATAACAACATTTTAAGAGAAAAATGCTCTTAACAGCATTGCAATAGGATGAATACACAAAAAGTTACCACTCGTTTTGTGAATAGAATTTAGTTTTTTTGCCTCTCCTGTAAAGTCAAGTTAAGTCCTAGTTACTTTAATTGATATTACAACTGACGACTATATAGGTGGGTACTTACTGTATCAGTTATATTTCCGATGATCTCATATTATATGGTCACCCTACTGCACTTTTCTCTAACAATAAAATGAAAAATGTAATATCTCGTAAATTAAGCTGTATACAGGAATATTTTTTAAGCAATGCGCAAAAAATTTTTGGTGGTTCAGTATCAGTAATAGAACACATTTCCATTATTTGTTCAAAACTTTTTTATATTTTTTTATCCGACTTTAAATCAGCAAAATATGGACACTATCTATTCGTAATAATATCAATGAACGCGGGCGCTGTGCGGCTTACGAGTGATGTTGCACTTCCGGGCGGCAGGGTGGCGCCAGGCGGCGGCGGCCGGCCGGGCGCTCGACAGTCTGCTCAAGGCATGCGCTTGCGCTGTCGTTACGTCGCGTCTAGTCGCGTACTCGTGTGTCGTACATACTTACGATGTCAGATTTTAGTAACCGCGAGTTCTATGTGATGGTGCGGGTCTATTTATTATGTGGTGAAAGCCTACGAGCAGCTCGCAGAATGTATGCTAGGGGGTAAGGGGTAAGGACCCCACGGTCCCTAATGAAAGGACCATTTTAGCAGCCACTCAGAGGCTGCTTGATCACGGTCAGTTCAGGACCCCAAATCACGCACTAGGGTCTGGCAGACCTCGACTGGCGGTAAATGTAAGTATTAAGTTTTTAAAAGTGCCTTAATTTAATTGATTATAATGCGTTATTTTCTGCATTTTGATGGTCCTAAGCCCATGAAAGTATGAAGGAAAAATTGGAATTACTCTTCAAATAACTTCAGATCACGGCCTAATCTTAAAAAAGTCTAATTCGAACCTGATAAAATCAGCGATCAGTACATTGTATGTAACCCACGTAAATATCTATCTACCCACGCCTATGCACGACGAACGACCGAGCGCTGCCGCGCCGGGCAGCGCGTAGTGGCCAGAAAATCAATTTCAAAATAGACATCTTTCGTTAGCGATAACTTTATTTTTTTGTACTAAGACTTATCAAAATAAAAAATAGGTGTTTAATAAAACTCATTTAAGTTTAATTTGTCAAAGTTTGCGCACTGAATAAAAATTATTCCTGTATGTAAATTATTTTTATGTAAAACTTTAGTCAAAAATTTGTACAAAAATTAATCGTAGTTTGTGTAAATCAATACGAAACAGGTTAGTTACCTCTAAGTATTCTTATGGATCACTCAGTTCAGCAAATTTAAAAACATTGAGTTACTCATAAATTTTTAACAAAAGGTATTTGTGTTATGATATTTATTGTACAAATATATTCGGAATATGTACATTTTAGGATAAACAATAGATCTATAGAAAAAGTCATCCGAAACCTTATTACAAAGATCTCTCAGACAAAATGGTGTCTGTACTGAGTGATCCAATGATACTGTCCAAAGATACCCGAAAGAAGCTTTAAATGCCTTGATGGGCTTAAAAAAGGTTGTGACAAATTCTTTACAAATTTTTAAGATATAAATTTAGTCAGTAGAGTAAGTTTTTGTTGAGATTTAGCTCATAGTCGTTTTTGCAAAATGTCTGAATTGTGTGATCCACATTTTCGGCAATAACTGAAGACCCTTGAGAGTGACAAATTTTTTACTTTGGGCTATGAGTTTTGACTATTTTTGACTAAATGTACAATCACATTTTGTCACGAAATAAAAAAAGATCACTCAATCCAAATGCACATTCCAACTTCATACAAACGGACGAAGCGCGAGCTATACCTACGCGCCTCGATCTTCGGTATGCGCTCGACATGCAGGCAGTCGCGACTGTGCCGCAGTGACGAACGGACGGTGTGTTGTTTTTTTAACAATAACCGCGCGATGTTTTCACTAAAAATAAGTTCAAGTACATATTTAATATGACGAGTAGGATATATTGTGCTGTTTTTGGTTGCATGAATTCGTCAATAACGCATCCAGAGATAACTTTTTTTAAATTACCTGGAAACTACTACTAACTACTGGAAAAAAGGTAAGACTATAATAGTAGATTATTAACCAAGGGGATAAAGCAGTGTCTTCTGTCGCGGGTGACGATTTAAATCGCGAGCGTAACGAAGGACTTAAGGTTCACTCCCGAGCGTAGCGAGGGTGTTAAAAACTTAAATCACGAGCGAAGCGAGGGATTTAAGACGAGTCCTGAGTGTAGCGAGGGATTGAAGTTCACCCAAGACTAAGACAGCTTTATCACCGAGGAAAATACTCTACTTTTCGTATCATTTGCGAAAAAATTAACACAATAATAATATGAGATAAACATTTATTAATAATATTGACAATTAAAAGTAAAAGTATTCGAAACAGTGGTCCAATTATTGATAGAGAGAGTTACATTTTTGTTTGGTACATTTATTGTTGATGAGTTGATTTGAGTATTTCTCTGTTCTTGCGTCTGAGGAACTTGGCAAATTCCTAGCCTAATATTTTTTTGTCGGAAAAGCAAAGGCATCAAGCTCATACGGCCTCGTCGGTTTTCGTAATTTTATTTAATAATCATGACTGCATAACAAATGCATATTCCTTTTTCAGAAAGATGTATAATACTTTATATACAAACTCAATGGTGTAAACACAGATGTAGTTCAGTATAAATTTCGGTAAGTATTCCAAATTTAAATCACATTCTCCCCCTAGAGGATGAATGAAATTCAGTACAATTTTCTTTCCCTGTTTTTAACAGATTAAAAATGACTATTATTAGTCATTTTATTTATTATTAATAAATGTTTATCTCATATTATTATTGTGTTAATTTTTTCGCAAATGATACGAAAAGTAGAGTATTTTCCTCGGTGATAAAGCTGTCTTAGTCTTGGGTGAACTTCAATCCCTCGCTACACTCAGGACTCGTCTTAAATCCCTCGCTTCGCTCGTGATTTAAGTTTTTAACACCCTCGCTACGCTCGGGAGTGAACCTTAAGTCCTTCGTTACGCTCGCGATTTAAATCGTCACCCGCGACAGAAGACACTGCTTTATCCCCTTGGTTAATAATCTACTATTTCATACCACTTGCTCAAAAAAGTGACATTCTATGCCACAAAAAGCGAACATAACAATAGTCATTTTTAATCTGTTAAAAACAGGGAAAGAAAATTGTACTGAATTTCATTCATCCTCTAGGGGGAGAATGTGATTTAAATTTGGAATACTTAAGTTATGACTATTAAATAAAATTACGAAAACCGACGAGGCCGTATGAGCTTGATCAGTGATGCCAGATTGGGGGGAATCCCCCCAAATTTGGGGGTTTTTTTATAGTTATGGGGGGAGAATTGGGGGGACAATATTTTTGGGGGGATATTTGGAGAGAGAAAACTGGGTGTGGAGGGACTAGGGGGATTTTTATTAGGGTTCCGTAGTCAACTAGGAACCGTTATAGTTTCGCCATGTCTGTCTGTCCGTCCGTCTGTCCGTCCTCGCTTAATCTCTGTGACCGTTGACACTAGAAAGCTGAAATTTGGTACCAATATGTATATTAATCACGCCGACAAAGTAGTAAAATAAAAATTGGAAAAAAATGTTTTATTAGGGTAGCCCCTCTATATAATAATAATAATATTTATTCAAAAAATTATAAGGCATTAAGGCATTATATGTAAAGTGGGAAGTGATTTTTTTTTTAATTTCAACCCTAACGTGTGATATATTGTTGGAAAGGTATTTAAAAATGAATAGGGGTTTACTAAAATCATTTTTTGATAATGTCAATAATTTCGGAAATAATCGCTCCAAAAGTAATAAACAATGTGTCCCCCCCCTCTAACTTTTGAACCATAAGTTTAACCATAAAAAATCTGAAAAGTAGAACTTTATAAGGACTTTCTAGGAAAATCATTTTGAACTTGATGGAAACAACAGTTTTTGTACAAAAAAGACAAAAAGTTGTACAAAATAATTTCTGGACTAAGTTTGTAGTATAATCGTATATGTAAGCATTTTTTTTAACTTCGTTTACATATTTTATTATCCTGAACGTATCTTTTTCCAAACAAAAAAAGAATTATTAAAATCGGTTCTCGCAATCCAAAATTACCACCGAAAACTTCTGGCACGTCTATGTATTAATTAGTAACCCAATTCCCCGAGAGATGGCGCTGTAAAATAGACAACATTTTCTCGAACTTTTCATGTGTGATTGGAATCTATAACTCTTTTTTTAGTTATCACCATCCTTTGTGAGCCCGTTTTTAGTGTTCCGTAATTATTAGAGATCCGTAACAAATAGCTTTTTTTAAGTTGGGTTACCACTATGTTCGCGCTCCAGCAGTGCTCCGCGCTCCTGCAACTACTCCAATGGATACGTCACGAGCACTTCTACATGCGCTCCCCTTTGTGTTCGCGCTAAAAACCGTCACGAGTCGGAGCGCCTGCCGCACGGAGCGTGCAACATTGCACGCTCCGTGTTCGCGCACGTACCCAATACCGGGTGCAGTTGCAGGAGCGCGGAGCGCTGCTGGAGCGCGAACATATATTGTGACGGACGGGAAACTACGGAACCCTACACTGAGCGTGGCCCGACAAAAAGCACACATCATCTATCTATACTTATAATAAATCTGTAGAAGTGAAAATTCTGTACATTGAAAATATAAAAAAAATAAATAGTGTTACTAGACCGACACCGAACCCAAAAATGTGATTAAAAAAATTTTTGTCTGTCTGTCTGTCTGTCTGTTTGTTCAGGCATCACGCAAAAACTACCGGTTCGATTACGATGAAACTTGGTATAATTATTCTTTAATATCCTGGGCACAACACTGGGTACTTTTTATCCCGGAAAAGTATATACAATAAAAAACAAACTTAATTTTGCGGTTCGATCCCTAGACCCGATTACTGTACCAACCGCAAATAATAAGTTTGTCGTAGGTTACGTCACAGTATCTTAGCCGTGTGCAGTGTCCCTAAGTTATGCTCTAAATGTAGTGCTGAAGGTTGAATTTGGCTTGCACCGTTCGCAGCACACGCGTGGCGCGCGGCCGCGCGCGCATTACGTTAGTACTTATCCTTACCTATGGCATTACATTTTTTGAACTTTGATTTGAACGGACGTGTCGAGTGGCAAGCGTTCGTTCTTATTCTTATTTTAACTGCTACGTGCAATTCTAAACCGTGCTTTTCAGTGCGACCTTTTTATTCCTTTTAGTTTTTAGAGTTATTTAGGTTTATTTTTATAAGTCGTAGGGATAGATTTTAATTTTAAAGTATAGGTAGGTAGTATATTTGATAGTGTACGTAGTGACCGTAGGTTATTTTATAATACGGTTAGGTAAGATTAGTCATTCGTATAGATATTAGTTTTTAGGGATTTTGCTTATTTATTGAGTTTTGATTAGTTATCATCAGAAATAGGTTTATTTAGGTAGGTAGGTATTTTATTTTCTGTTATTGAGTTTTTTTTTTTTAATTAGGTATGTACTTAGGTAAAGATATCATATAGGTACCCTCTTAATCACCACTAATGAGACACAATTGGTTTTCTATTGTAATTAGCCACAAAGGGCCCGCGAGATACCTAGATGGAATCCTCGGGAAGCACATACATTTTATCCTGTTAGCACGTTCCCGTGGGATAATTTCCGACATCCACGCGGGCGAAGCCGCGGGCAGAAGCTAGTACGAAAATAAAATGCTGCGCACGATGATAGCCGAGTGACTAAAGTTGCAGCGCCCCCTCGCCCCGCGCATCGTTCGTGTCCGCGTCTGCGACTTTACGTCTCGTGCGGTCGGTTGCTCGCTTGGTTTGGTCGGACAAACAGGTTTTTATGGTCAATCGCTATTATCGTCTGCTAAAACGTAGTGATTAAAATATTGGTCTTGGTCTTTGCGCCTTGGCGTTTGAAGATAATGGCACCATCAAAAGAAAAACGGACATGTTAGCAAATTGGCATTAGAAATTTTGTCGTTGCCTTTTTCTAACGCAGTTGTGGAAAGAGCTTTCTCTCAAGTAGCTATTATTAAAAACAAACTTCGAAACAGATTGGCCATTCACACTACCGAATCCATCTTGAGAATAAGATATACATTGCTAGAAGGATGTGTTCAATTTAAACCCAGTTGAAAGATGCTAAACAGTTTTAATTCAGAAAAAATGTACGGAACTGCAAACGACGCGGGTGAAGAGGCTGATTCAGTAATGGAAGCTATTGCTAAAATAGTATAAAATTGTATCTTTCATTAATAATAATAAAAAAAAATGTTATAAATAAATAAAATTGACAAAAAACAATATTTTGTCATTTGTGGGGTTTTTTTTTCAAAACCTGAATTTTTAGGGCGATTTCGGGGAAGGTTTGGGGAAAACGCGAGACGGTCATCTGGCAACACTGAGCTTGATGCCTTTGCTTTTCCGACAAAAAATATTAGTCTAGGAATTTGCCGCGTTTTTGTTTCCTTCAAATACATAAACGTTAAGTTTATTTTTTCGCAAATGGTACGAAAAGTAGAGTATTTTCCTCGGTGATAAAGCTGTCTTAGTCTTGGGTGAACTTAAATCCCTCACTGCACTCAGGACTCGTCTTAAATCCCTCGCTTCGCTCGTGATTTAGGTTTTTAACACCCTCGCTACGCCCGGGAGTAAACCTCGAGTCCTTCGTTACGCTCGCGATTTAAATCGTCACCCGCGACAGAAGACACTGCTTTATCCCCTTGGTTAATAATCTACTATTACTTACTAGTAGCTAGGTACATCATGTGTGTCTTTTTAATGGATAAGTATTTCCTTTTATCTCCAGAAAAAAACGATGTTTGGATTAATAAATAAAGTGAATAGAGTAAAGTGATTGACATGAGTGAAATAGGTAGTTATAGGCGGTTCATGAATCATGATCAGTGATAGGAATAGGTAGTGCCTATTTGCCTAAACTTCGAAGAACAGAGACATGAAACGGAGACTGCCTTAGGACTAAATTTTTTCAGTTAGTAGTTCACTATTAAAACTGATTGTCCTAAATGTTATACTTCAAAGGTTAATTTGTACTTTGATTTGAGTTAAAATTGCATCCCTCAACGTCAGTAAAATAAATATGACATAGATAGATAAACATAAATTTGTAACTTAAGTTTTTTCCGTGTGTACATTTTGTTTCATGCTTTGGAAAGCATGATCATATTTAAAAAATAATACCTATAAATATACATATATTTGTTACAACATTATTCTGTGTTTTATTTTTACTTTAGAGCCCATAGAGGATAAGTTATTAGTATGGAGTTATAAATTATAAATGTTATGTCTAGTCGCAAACTTTAGGTAAATATAGACGAATTACTTATTCCAAATAACATATATTTTTAATGTATTTAAAAGTGTTGTCCCGAATTTCCGGACAGATGTCCCGCAAAAAATGTAGTCCTAAGGAAGTCTCCGTTTCTTGTCTCTGTTCTTCGAAGTTTAGGCAAATAGGCACTACCTATTCCTATCACTGATCATGATACGGTAGGTAAGTACGCTTGTGTTAAAACCTCCGGGCATGTGTGTTTTGTTTTGTTAGTTTGTTTATTTCAAAGTAATTTTAATTCGGTCGCAAATTTATAAGACCGATTTGTTATTCAAACATAAACATGGTTTTTTAATTAAATTTACCAATCAAAAAACAACATGCATTTTTTTTTTATTGAACACTTCCTATTCAATTCACAAAGTATTTTATTTGTTTACTTGTATAAAAAAGTATAATTATTTACAATCACAAAACTAAATAATAATAATAATATCCCTGGACATTTCACACAGCGCCATCTAGTCCCAAGCTAAACAACCTAATGCTTGTGTTATGGTAACAAGATGGCTGATAAACTACTTATATACATTTTTTTTTGTAAATACATACATATTATAGATAGAAAAACACCCAGACTCGGAACAAATACATGTAGGTCATACAAATATTTGTTCCGTGCGGGAATCGAACCCGCGACACGCAGCGCAGCAATCAACCACTGCGCCAACCGTGCCGTAAATAGAAACACAGAGAGGCAAATTTAATTAAAATGCTGGAGGCGGGCAGCCCTGTCGCATGTTTACGTACCGCGCGGCTGTAGGAATTTATTTCCAAGATGCGGCCGAGTTACAATACTGTATAGATAGATAATATTACCGTCAATGATATTCGATTACCGTGCCGAAAGCGTCTGTCGCGCGAATAATAATAATATAATATCCCTGGACATTTCACACAGCGCCATCTAGTCCCAAGCTAAGCAACCTAATGCTTGTGTTATGGTAACAAGATGGCTGATAAACTACTTATATACATTTCTTTTTTTGTAAATACATACATATTATAGATAGAAAAACACCCAGACTCGGAACAAATACATGTAGGTCTTACAAATATTTGTTCTGTGCGGGAATCGAACCCGCGACACGCAGCGCAGCAGTCAATCGCTTAACCACTGCGCCAACCGTGCCGTCAATACGCTATCGATTACATGACGCTATACGTGACTTGATTGATCGCGCGAGTTTGTCATATGCCTATAAACGAGCTCGACGATCGTGAACTAGCGCGACCGATCACGTTGGTTAGGACACGGGGTTACGTTTCCTGCATAGGTACAGTGCCGTGTATGATTTAGGTTTAGGGGTAGTGAAAACAACCCAATTCAATTCCCTCAAGCAGATTCAGATTTTCCCAAACTGACCCTAAAGCCCCATTTACACGGTGCAAGTTTATTGCCTGTGGCATGGCATACCATAACATTGACACCAATTGACTGGCACTGTCTAAACAACCTGGCTCAAGTGTACCTACAACAACAACAACAGTCCCATCTCAACTCATTCGACATACCTGTATAAAATGTGACGCTTTGTACGGTTAACAACGGAGATAAGTAACCAGGGTCGTCGGATATAGTTGAAGTTTAGTAAGAAACCCATAGATGTTTTCAAATAAAATTTAATTTAGTTAATAGAAAACAAATAGTTAATTTATCAAATTAAACATTCAAAAACATCCATCGGTTTCAAAGCAACCAGCGTCGACGGATATAGTTAGTAAACTTCAACTATACCCGACGACGCTGGTTCAAAATCAAAATCAGCACTTTTCGAACGTAAAAATTACAAAAGACAGTCTCTCAAAAACACCCGCCCTTCGCCACTTCCTAGTGCTATAACTGGGAAGAAGTGGCGCAACAAACTCCCCAGCAGCACAGCTGTCTGTTCAGTTAGAATATACTTGATTGTATGCACTACTAGGTGTTAAAGTGGATGCTCCAAGGTAGCCCGCGAAATTCAAATTTTCTTACGTTTTTTGCAATTTGCTGGTCAATAGGTACTAAGTTGTAAGTACGTTGATTAAAATATGATTCGCGGCCGTAACAAATATGTATTTACAGAATTATAATCATTAGAATCAGTAATAGTTAGCATAATCCTAAAATGTTAAGATTTCATAAAATATTGTATAATATTCATTCGGTAGGATTACTTGATCTTAGAGAGTTATGTTGATGACTTTAATGATTATAATTCTGTAAATAGGGAGGCTTTACGTATCTATGCACAATGCGGCGGTTGATGCATCCTCCACAAAGTTCTCAGCGACATCTGACAGAAGAGCTCTCTGGCCGCAAACACACGTCATCAAAAAGAGAAATAGTTGACAGAACAGAACAAAAGAAAATTTCGGCCATGACACAATCAAAATTACTGGTGAAAATAAAGAAATAAAATATGAGTGCAATCATCAACACAATGTAGTGAGCTGACCGCACCAGTCTGGGAAACACTCACAAACATGAAATATTCACGCGCTGGCATCTGGTGGCTGCTCTGTCTACTGCTACAGGTGGGGGAGCCAGCGCGCCAGCGGGCCCGCGCTCGTGCCTGGGGCACGCTCGCGTCACAATGACGAGCTAGAATCCAGCTTATGCGTGGCACTTGACATGACGCACAGTGTTTATTTATGGCTTACGATCCTTGGAAACATATGAAACACCGCAGTTTCGATAAAACTCAAGTCTTCCGCACGGTTTGAAACGTATTAACAATGTGTATCAAGTTTTGATCTACAACATAAGTGAACGCTTGTGATGTGACTTGTGTGTCCGCTACAGTTTATTACAAAGTTTTCTGTGCTCTTCCATTTGTCATATGTTCATAACTTTCTAGTCAATTCATATTAGGCAGGCGTTTTTCAGTGGCGTGGGTTTCAGCCGCCCGGGACTGGAAACGCATGTCCGATAATCCACCCTTAACCTAGCTGGATCAACTGAATTGATAGGCTTAGGGTGGATTCTCGGACATGCGTTTCCGCATATCCACCTTAGGGTGGGGTTTTTCGGGGTGCATAAACGGAATCACCCCCCGAGATGTGCGCAAAATTCACGCCTCCTTATTTACGAATGGATAAAACTATTGTCAGAGCAGCACTCACGGGCGGCCTTACATTAGCAAGTATGGGCGTCGGCCAAAGATTAAAATCATTAGATTTTTCTATAATTTTTCAATATAATAATAAATTATTAGGTATAACGTTTATTACGCCATTTTTATAATAATTTCAAATAAAAATTGCGTTTCCATGACAGTCGTGACAAGTTACTACTGTCATTGTGTATCAAAACGAGCATGACCATATTTCGGCGCGGAATCTAACGATCTAAAGAAAGTTGATCTAGGCCATCATCATCCACAGCTCGACATCACCCACTGCTGGGCATAGATCTCCCTAAACCTTCCCTTTCCTTTTCTAAAGATAAGTCATTTTGTTAGTTGTTTTTATGGTAACTAATGATGTTTGAAAATAAATGTGTCAGGTCGTCGGCGCTCTCGCCTGCGGTAAGAAGAAAACGTGTCGGCCGCCGCGCTGCCCAGGCGGCTGCAAGCCCAAGTATTGGTAGCGCGGATGTGGACACGCGCACTACTGCACGGAGCTAAGCAAAATATTATGGTGAGTTATACGCTGCCCGGCGGCTGCAAGCCCAATATTGGGAGCGCGGATTTGGACACGCGCACTACTGCACGGAGCTAAGCAAAATATTATGGTGAGTTATACGCTGCCCGGCGGCTGCAAGCCCAATATTGGGAGCGCGGATTTGGACACGCGCACTACTGCACGGAGCTAAGCAAAATATTATGGTGAGTTATACGCTGCCCCGGCGCGGCGGCTGCAAGAGCGGAAGTACCGGTAGCGCAGATGTGGACACACGCACTACTGCACGGAGCTAAGCAAAATATTATGGTGAGTTATACGCTGCCCGGCGGCTGCAAGCCCAATATTGGGAGCGCGGATTTGGACACGCGCACTACTGCACGGAGCTAAGCAAAATATTATGGTGAGTTATACGCTGCCCCGGCGCGGCGGCTGCAAGAGCGGAAGTACCGGTAGCGCAGATGTGGACACACGCACTACTGCACGGAGCTAAGCAAAATATTATGGTGAGTTATACGCTGCCCCGGCGCGGCGGCTGCAAGAGCGGAAGTACCGGTAGCGCAGATGTGGACACACGCACTACTGCACGGAGCTAAGCAAAATATTATGGTGAGTTATACGCTGCCCCGGCGCGGCGGCTGCAAGAGCGGAAGTACCGGTAGCGCAGATGTGGACACACGCACTACTGCGCGGAGCTAAGGAAAATATTATGGTGAGTTATACGCTGCCCCGGCGCGGCGGCTGCAAGAGCGGAAGTACCGGCAGCGCAGATGTGGACACACGCACTACTGCACGGAGCTAAGCAAAATGTTATGGTGAGTCATGCGCTGCCCCGGCGGCTGTAAGAGCCCAAGTACCGGTAGCGCAGATGTATACACGCACTGCTGCACGGAGCTCACGCGCTCACGCTCTCGTGGGACCCTACACAGCATCAAATTAAATTACTTAGTTATCGAAATTCGCAGACGTGATGGGTATTGATGGTTTAGATATCGATACCCATATCGGACCTTGTTTATTGCGCGATTACCTACTCTAGGCACATGCGGTTACTATTTTTCTACCCAGAAACATCGATGACATACATAAGTACCTCCTGCAGTCCGTTCAGTTTTTATTACCTCTGAATTTATTTATATCGGAGTAATTTTTATTCCTGTAAGCATAAGGTTGCTGCTATAATAACTGAACGGTTTTTCGTATAAAATGCGTGGTCTGTGCCAGTGGTACGAGTGGGCAGCGTCGCTGTGGTGGTGGGCGCTGTGCCTGGGTTTGAGCGCGCTGGGGGCGTGCGGCTGCAAGAAGAAGACCATCTGCCGCCCGCCGCCCGGCGGCAAGCCAGGCTGCGGCGGCGGCAGGTGACATGCCACGCCACGCGACCTCTACACAAGTATGTTGATCATGCTCTCTACTGCTTGCCGCACCGCAACGTGTTGAGTCGTGGGCGCCCCGCGCAACGCGAGATACGAATATGAACATTACCTACTCGTAGGAGTTGGTTCCTATTAGTATGATACCGCATTTGCACAATCGTGTTCGCCATTCGCCTCGTCATTCGACGATCATTCGACGATCATTCGATGAAACATTCGTATACGAGTGCCGTCGCGAACTACTGTTCACACATTCGCGGTGTGAATAATTTTGACATTCGTGCACGAACATGGAGGACGTGAAAATAATTGCGGCAAATTCTTCTTTAATTTTAAGTTGCTGACTGGCAACAGGGTACCTATTTGACTTAAAAAAAAAAAAAAAATTTAATCCGTCACGTCAGTTAGATTATCGAAAAATATGGACACGTATTTTTTCTCTTGTCAATCAAACAAAAAATGACAAACATAAAGCGCGTCCAAATTTGGTTTGTGACATCACTTGCTTGCAAAAGTGTCGCAAGCAAGTGACGTCACGCGGAACTTTAACGGGCGATAAGTCATATAAATTGACAAAAGAAAAAATACGGGTTCAATATTTTTTTTGATAATCTAACTGACGGGCTAATTAGATTTTTTTAGGAAAATAGAGCCTATCCCATACTAGTTGATATACGGTTCTATGCATCGTTTGTCTTTTGTCTATTTTTATGATTGCGATGTTTTGGGTTCCAAATGAGCGCTTCCTTTTGATAAATATAAAGATAAACAATCAATAAAGATAGGTATTTAAGTAATTATACCTAATCATTGTTGTAGTATTAAAAAAAAATATAATTATAATTATTGTAAGTACTAGTTTATTGTAACTTTTTGTAAGGGACAGGGACTGCTACTCCTTATACAGGTTATTCTATAACCTAGCTAGGAAAGCTGAACATGAGCTGAACTTCACCCACCAGATTGTGTTTGACATGGTACCTACATACAAACTTATATGAATAACTTTATGTATGCCTCATGTACTACAATCTCCTTTTTATGAAATAAAAATTTATTAATAAGTATTATAAAGTTCTAGGAATTCTAAAATTCGCACTTCACTCCATTTTGTCTACACGTCCTGCTGGGTCGGGCGCTTAGTAGCTGTCAACTGAATGCATGTCAGGCGAATGTTTATTTGTGTAAGCAGTTCGTGTTATAATCTATGTTCGTGTTCGCCATTCGTGCCCTTTGACTCGCGTCCGAAAAACCGCTCCCAACGCGATCGCGCGAATCGCGAGGCGAGGCACGAGGGGAATAGCGAGCGCACTGTTTACATATGCGTGTTCGTTATTCGCCTCGCGATTCGATACGAATGTGTAAATGCGGCATGAAACGCAATGATATTCTAGTAATATCATTGATGAAACGCTTGTAAGAGTATAAGGTTCATATTTTTATGAAAAGCTTACCTTATCTATTCGAATGTTGAAATACAAAAGCACACAAGAAATTTTAATGACACCAGAGAAAATAGAAGCCTAGACGGCTACCAGTTTGTCGACGCCTGAAATATAATATATGTATCAGACAAACACTTGTGTGCGTTACCCTAGCAAAATGTTGTGCATTTGTGAGGCGATACCATAGCAAATAATTAGTGTAGGTATAGAGGAGCTATTTATTTACCTACTAATAGCAAAATTTGTGTGAATTGTAGTTTTATAGTTATTTGTGAAGAACTTTTGCTGGAGTAACGTTTGAAACGTTATATATTACCTATCCTGGCTGGCAAAATTGATTTTTCAAAAATTCGTTCAGATTGGAAGCAAATGCGTGCGTTACCCTGGCAAGATGTTGTGCATTTGAGAGGTGAGACCATAACAAATAATTAGTGTATCATGAGGGGCAATTTGTTTACTAATAGCAAAATTTGTGTGATATGGTTCTTGAGTTATTTAAGATTTTGCTGCGGTAACGTTTTGGGATTTCCCAGATCTCGAAAACGGCTCAACACAGAAGATTGAAAAAAAAAAAAACCGGCCAAGTGCGAGTCGGACTTGCCCATGAAGGGTCCCGTTACGTTACGATTTATGACGTATTAAAAAAAAACTACTCACTAGATCTCGTTCAAACCAATTTTCGGTGGAAGTTTATATGGTAATGTACATCATATATTTTTTTTAGTTTTATCATTCTCTTATTTTAGAAGTTACAGGGGGGGGGACACACATTTTACCACTTTGGAAGTGTCTCTCGCGCAAACTATTCAGTTTAGAAAAAAATGATATTAGAAACCTCAATATCATTTTTGAAGACCTATCCATAGATACCCCACACGTATGGGATTGATGAAAAAAAAAAATTTTGAGTTTCAGTTCTAAGTATGGGGACCCCCAAAATTTATTGTTTTTTTTCTATTTTTGTGTGAAAATCTTAATGCGGTTCACAGAATACATCTACTTACCAAGTTTCAACAGTATAGCTCTTATAGTTTCGGAAAAAAGCGGCTGTGACATACGGACGGACAGACAGACAGACAGACAGACATGACGAATCCATAAGGGTTCCGTTGCCATTTGGCTACGGAACCCTAACAATACCAATAAGAGACCTTAATTTGTTTAAACATTAGTTTTTGATTTGATTGTCGTAAACCAAAGGAATTAAATGGTTTCAAAAATCAGATCAAAACGAATTTGCAAGTAAACCAAAACACTTATAACCAAATAAACAGCAGTAAAAAATACCCATGGTATACACTTAGAACGTCAATAATATTAAATTTTCTATCTTTACACGATAAGAAAAAAAACAATTTGATTAATTTTATACTGGTCGTACTCTATCGATGAAATACGCAGTTCCCAAAACATTAAGAAACGTGGCAACTTAAGTATGTAAGTATGCACTTCTTATCCTGAAGCACAGGTTCAACCTAGTTCAGGCAAATTAGCAACTGTGCGCTATTTTTAATTGTTAAGGTATTAAATGTATTCCCATTTTATAAATAAACGATTATTATTTTGCCAGGGTAACGCACACCAAACACTGCTTGAGCATTTTATAAGGCTGTTGCTGCAGGGTTTTGTAGAGACTGGCAATTTTGACGTGTGACTATTTTCCAACATTTATTTACACATTGTCAACATAATTATGGTACTCGTATTCTTGCAAATAAATACTATAGCTTTTCCATTCTGTATAACACTGATTTCTTATTCAGGGAAACAAGTGATATGCTGGCACCGACCCCCCGCATCCCTGTCTATTCCTGCCGAGTGCTCCCACGAGCATTTGGACCTTTGTCGTGATATTTTTATAATAGGTATATATTGCTTTACAAAATAGTAAATAAAAAAACAAACTGCAAACTTTTATACTTTTTTTTTTATTATTTTTCTTAAAAATAGGCTCCTTACACAACTACATAGCATCAGTAGTTTCTGAAACAAAAGAACATGGTGTTAGAATCATATTCAAGATTCTTATTACACAAACTACACATTTCCCTTTATTAATAAAATCATTGCTTAAGGGGATGTGCTAGGGTAGCGGGATTGTCCGAAAGGGTTACTGCTGCCCTGGAACATAAAGGGCTAAGGAAGGAACACGGGTGGGTTTTAGTCAGTAAGAGTCTGACACTCCCTTCTGCTCCACCCAGAGCGGGAGGGGTCATTCGATGATTTCCCATCCTCAAAAAAAAAAAAAAAGGGAATGTGCTAGGAAGCCTGCGAAATGTGTCAGGTTGTATGTTGAAAAAATATGATTCGCGAGCATAATAAGACAAGTATGTGTTTACACTCAGAATCAAAATCATCAATACAACCCTCTAGCACACTCTAGGCTCATATAATCCTACTGAATAACTATTTCATGAAATTTCCACCATTGTAAATAAATAAACATTGATGAACCCCTAAACTGCTAAGATGGTAAGTGGCCACTGCTGTCTATACACGGGTCGAGCGATCAGGTTAAGCTACACTTGCCGCGGTCGGTCGATGGATGGGTGACCATCTTAACATACCGAGACCTTGAAAAGCATGTTAAGCTATTGGTCTCAGCTGTCATTTTTGGATCTTCGGCAGTCATAACAGGTTGTCAGTCAGAAGCCTGAAAGTCTGACCACCTGTCTTTCCAAAGGGTATTGTATTACTCAGTAACTGGGTTGTGAAAGTCAGATGGGAAGTCACTCCATGTGTCTGGTTAGACTGGAAGGCGACCCCCGACATAGTTGGAAAAAGTTTGGGAGATGAATGTGCCTCATATGCAAAACTACACCGGGACAGCAATGTTGCTGGTAGCCGAATTAGGTAAAGTTGTAGTTTCCCCGACAAGCTCTTCACAAACAGTTCAATAGTCTACCCGTAACCCACAGGAACCATGCAGTGTTCTATTGGTATTATTATGATTGTATAATACTAACCAGTAGTACCAGGACTAGAGAGGGTTTGGTTTACTTTCCAAAGAATACAATTATACAATCACTCACTTAGTCAAGATGCCATCTTTCTTGGTGAGCCTCACAATGCAGTCATCGGACTCCCCCATGCGTCTGATGGCACCGCACACCACGTACATCTTGGACGACTCGGCGGCACGACCGGTGGCCGGATCAACGTCTGCAATCACTAGCTGCACAGACGCATGGTCCTTGGCGTGGATCAGACGGTTGCTGGCCGAGCTAGAACAGGATAGTGATACATAAGAATATATGGTTACATATCTTTCAGTGTAAATAGTATGTTGATTTTTTATCAAAATATCTCTGAGAAGACTTTCAGGTTCAGTAGGTACTATCTAAAGTTGTATTTTTTGTAAATATGCGTGAAGTGGGTTTGTGTATGTAAATAATAAATCATTCTAATTCCTGATCAAGTATGAAAGATATTGTGTGCCTTCTAGGATATGGACTGGAGTCACAATGAGTAATAGCTATTATAGTTAAATTTGAACTAATCAATGCCTCGAGATCATAGGCAAATCATACACTGCACATAGTACTGAGTGGTATTAGAATGTATGGTCCTAGTCGAAGGGTATGGAACATAATCGTAACTTTAATATTAACATTATTAGAACACACTGAATAAATAACGAATATTGTGTCCAAGACCGCGTGCGGTTTGCTCTCAACGCAATGTGGTCAACAAAGTCAGATAACCTCAAACGCCACTCACCACTTCCTCGGGCAGTACAAGTCAACGAATTCACCAGCGTCGTTCTGCATATTGAATGTCTGAAACACAAACGCTTACGTAACCACAAGCTCAATAATTGTTTAAAATCACTATTATATTATAAGAAATTGAATTATTCACCTACTAGGCACACTAGTCACGGAAATGACAGAAGCGTAAAAGAAAGAAAGGAACAAAGATGGCACCTTAAGTTTACACAATCGTGAATACTAGTCTTTTGAGAAACCGGATTTAGTTTAAAATAATGTTTTTTTTAAAGAGGGTTGTGATTAAAAAGTCTCCTTTTTTATTTTACGTTTTTGTTTGCGACACGTACTGTTTAACATCAGAATAGAGTGCGCGCAAAATAAGTTAGAGCGCGGCCGAAATCGGAACTGATCTTTCGACACCATGTTGACGTTTATGTCAGTTGTTTATCAGGTATTCGATTCCAAAGTAAATCAAAGTGCTGGCAGGGACATTAACTTTACACCAATCGAAAAAAAAACAAAAATCGCAATTCATCCTGGGCAATTAATGAGAACAACACCATTTGTTGCTCAGAGGAGAAACTCACTTTAACGGAACCAGACGAAGTCAAAGAGTATAGGGTAGGACGAAGTCTTTCGATCGACAGAATAAGGTACTTTCACTATTGCTCCCTAGCAAAACAACTTTGTAGCTGCAATACATAAACATACATCGACAATGTAGCGCTTAGGTAGTGTAAGGCAATAATACTCCAGATGCACGACGAAAGTATATTTAAAAGTAAACGAGGAAGTATATTAAGAAAAAAAAACAAAAATCGCAATTCATCCTGGGCAATTAATGAGAACAACACCATTTGTTGCTCAGAGGAGAAACTCACTTTAACGGAACCAGACGAAGTCAAAGAGTATAGGGTAGGACGAAGTCTTTCGATCGACAGAATAAGGTACTTTCACTATTGCTCCCTAGCAAAACAACTTTGTAGCTGCAATACATAAACATACATCGACAATGTAGCGCTTAGGTAGTGTAAGGCAATAATACTCCAGATGCACGACGAAAGTATATTTAAAAGTAAACGAGGAAGTATATTAAGAGCTTTCTCGAGTTTCAAGTTGCGACGCCAGGGCTTCGCCCCCTGGCCGCAGATAGCCATATGGTGGCCCGATAATTCGGACCCCTCGCTATATGGGCTCAATAGGCTCCTGTTACTGTTTGACGCGCGTGTGTTGCGCGCGTCTGTGTGAGTGAATGCTATGTGTTTTTCAGTAGGCGCGCCGCGACGCCGACTCACAGCGCCGCTTTCTTCACGACACTTCGGCGGTCTATCCCCGCCAGATGAGACCCCCAGTTACCTAGGGAGGCCCGGCGGGGGACAACCAGCGACAGAGGTGCCGACTCGATGCTCCTACAGGATATAGGTGTGTTGCTCCCGCCCGTCCCGTTTCCAGAGCTAGCCAGTTACGTTCCGAGCTAAGGAGCAGTCGTGTGTGTGTGGGCGGTATTGTGTTGAGTAACACCGCCCAGTGTCTACGTGTATCGCGGCCCGCGCTGCACCTACACGTGTGAGTCGGGCGTCTGTATAGTAATGGATGTCTGTGCTCGCTGCGTAACGTGCCTATATTAACTTAGCACGCGCTACGCAACGAATGTATGAATAATGTTCGTGGAGTTCAGTTGAGTCTAGTGAGCCGCGTGTAACCTGGATGCGGCTCACTAGAGGCGTCAGTCCGGTGTTGTGGGGTCATCGTCCTCTACCAAGTCGCTTGGGGCAAGGGTTTCGCGTAATTTATTTTTAACTTTTTAGTTCATTTTATTAATAAATAATAAATGCTTGTTTTTAAAAAAGGTTTTTTTTCTTTAATTTTATTTTTAACTTTTTAGTATTTTGAATTCGAGATTTACTACGACATAGTTCGTAGCGCGTAGCAGCGATTTTCCGTTATGTAGTCCGTCGTAGTACGTTCACATAAAATGTGCTGCTTTGAGCACTTATAGTTTATGTATATTATTTATATTTAAATATCTCATTTCTTTATATTTGTAGTAGGGTAAATAAAAGAATGTTTGAATTAGTTATGTAATCACTAGTTAGTTATTTGTAACGTTTCTCATTTAATCCATTTCTTTTAATGCATCAACATTACAAGGTTTCTTCGAAGTCAACTTGGAGCAGTCAAGTTCTTCGATTCGAAGACCTGCTAAAGACCTAACTCAGCTTAAAGCCATGTGGCGAACCAAACCAATTGTCTGTAGTTCCCACTGTTAGATGTAGGAGACAACACTCTACTGTGGCTAGAGGGGGTTGTCTATGGTATCTACTAGTTAGCCAGAAGCTCAGAATTTGAATAGAGGTCTAAGAACTGTGTATTACTCCACTTTAAGTTAATTAATAACACCGCTGTTTATCTTATGTTGATTACGTGCATTCCACCGCTATCGCTTGTTATGTGTTGATACAAATACACGTCTGTACAACTGGACCGAGTTTCATTTGAAATAAATAAGGCGCCACAACGCGCCTAAATTGGTGACCCCGACGATAGAAGAACTTATCAGTGATAAAAGAATAATTGGAATCCAGTATTGTGAAGCGCAACGAGCTCACACTCACACCGGGCAGCGGGTTTCTTCGTGAACAAGTCCAAGTCGGTACCTACTGGCCGCCATTACGCGAAGTTACCCACGAAAATCAAGGAGTATTTGAACTTTTGTGCTATTAGTGCATTGACCAACGAGATAGTGTTCGACTGTGGATACTTTCTGTGCCAAATTACACCGTGTTTGAACCTTACCCACCTGAAACAAGAACAATTTAGCTAATTCCGTGATAGCAGCGCCATTTTTTCTTCTGCGGATTTTAAGTAAACTTCAAAGTTAACGCGCGAAGTTTGACATAACCTGACTCTCCACTGACACACATCTCCTGTCATCACTATCTACAAACGTCAAACGTAAACCGGCTGCGTTCCAGTGAAACTAGAAACGTAAAGGTGCGTTCCGTACCCAATAGTGTGACAACAGAAGCCTGTAAGTTATATTTTTTTTTCTCAACTCTGCATGGATGGACATTCGTACAACCTACCCATAGATTATACAGTCTATTATTTATTGGTATAGATAAGCCACTCTGCGTCCAAGGCCAATACTAATTTTTCCCCACGACCCAGAGATGGCGTTAAGGAGCATGCTAGCTTCCATACGCATCCAATAGATGGCGCTCTATAGTAGGCTATACTACTTTTAAAATAAAATTTTAAGTTTATGCGCTAAGAAATAATAACTTGATTTAGAATACTTTTTGATCACGAGTGTAGATCAAAAAATATTCTAAATCAAGGTATTACTTCTTAACGCTGAATTGCCTCTAAAAGAAAAACAGAAAACGTATTTTTCAAAATTTATTTCTTAACTCTTTTTTCTCCTATTACAATATTCAAATGCTTGCAATTTAACAAGGTCATTCCTATCAAAACTCGAAATCTTTCCATTTAATAATCTATTTACCCCGAGACACCAACTGTGTACAATCAATTTTATAGCGAGATCACAAATAAATTTAACTAAATCACCGCCCCTAAGGCTACCCACTGACCTCACATTTATGTCTATTACATGTAATAATATGAAAATCACATGCACAATCAATAAAAAAACGAATTTTATTAATCAAAAATTTTGATTGAGGATTATCACGGAGGCATGCAACAATCATATTTCATTCATTAAAGTTATAAAATTATTGTTTGGATGAAATAATGATTTCTTTGTATAATCAACTTCATAATTAAACGAATCTAAATCAATTTCTGATCTACACAAATCATTTAAACAAATATTACAATTCTTGAAAATTTTAGACTTACATTTTTTAATCACATATCCCGTAACATATTTTTTTGATTCGGCGTGCACTAAAGAATCATTAATTTTAATTTCATTCATTACATGAAGCAAAGAATCAACCTTACATGCAAAATCAGAGCTTTCAGAATCATGACGATTGGTTAAAATCAAGTGTGATAATGATTGCATACATGAATTATAATCTTCTTCACAATTTGCACCTGCAGAATGGGGTGAATTAAAATTATTAATAATCAACGTTTTAAATGCATTCATAAATTGATTACAAACAGGATTAACATTTCTAACTCCATTACTTCTAATACTACTGAAGAAATTTTCTAGAGGATCTTGATTAAAGTTTCAAGTTACTAAATTAACAACATTGTGATTTAATAATAAATACTGCCACATTTCTCTGAAAGTCTTAATATTGTGGATCCAATTTCTAATTGAAGGAATCGACTCATATTTTATCTGATCAATGTTATTTCTACGATAAATTGATTTAAACTTGATTGATTCTAAAATTGGGAGTAAATCAGCCCACAGTTGGAAGTGAGGGGAATTCCTTTTCACACAGCATTTATATATTTTTGAATCACCTTGATAGGAATGACCATTGAAAGAATCAAATAATTTATCAAATATTAACAAAAAATCAGCTGTATCTTGACACTCCTGTGGCAAAACTCCATGTCCTGAAAAAAAAAATACAATTATGTTCTATAAGATTTATTTTTGTCATAAGAAATTTTCAGATACAGCTGAAAGAGTCTTCCTCATGTCTCATCTTAGCCACTGCACTCAGTAATTTGATCAAAAACTACTTAAGTTGGTCTACCAGGTTTTTATTTTTCTAATTCAAGCAATTTCACATGTCCTTAAATATTATATCCTCCGGAGTCCCTGTGGTCATTATATCGGACAAATTGCTGAATTAAATAAAATGTAATAAAAGAACACCAGCCAAATGTTTAGTATGAATTATTCTAAAGGAAATCTATTCACACTTACTTGATAAAAATCTCATTGCAGAAGACACTCTTTGACTAAATACCTGAGCGGCTAATTTAACTTTCATTTTTTTTATTTTGTCCTTATCAATATGTCTCTCAGTTAATTTATTTACGAGACGAATTTCATCTTCGCCTACGTCCACAGCCATTAACATTTTTAAGTGTTCCCATTTTGCCCACTTCTCCACCCCATTTTGTGTAAATTTAGCATCTTTAGTCAAAAGATTATTTCTTACACCTTTAAGTAGATGGGGTGAATCAAATAATGGGAACACTTTAACGTTGTTTACCTCAAAACTTGTTTTATATTCCATAGGCTTCTGTTCAATGGCATATTTTTCTGCTGTTTCTTTTAATAAATCTTTTATGGTGGAAGTATTTGATGAACATTGATCACATATTGTGGCAACAATTCGCAGCCCTGTGTTGTTTAATTCTTCTATAATTTTTACTAAAAGTTCTTTTAAAACACTTTTTTTTGTGCTGTTTTGGCAAAATGTAAAAGAAATGGGTTGTTTTGTTTTGGATTTAATACCTTTAATCATAAAAACTAGCGCATGATCTGCAATATTATTGTTTTTATTAATGCCATTGTCTTCGAAGCCTATGATTTCATTTTGGGAAGCGTTATATACGAGACCAGGCGACAAAGACACTTCATCAAATAATAAATTGACGAGCTTTTTCTGTTCTGGCATGCGCCGAACCACATTTTTCAAATTTTCTAATATTTCTTTATTAATGCCTGGTCTCATCCTAAATGCCCCAAGTATTTTTTTGTAAACAACGTTTTGAAGGTAACACAAACATTTTTTGTAAAAGTTTATAGGCTTTTGGACTCTGCTTCATAATTGTTAAGGACATAATTTTTTCTTCAGTAGTGTAGCGTCTCCCTCGTGGTTTCTTTTTCCACCTCATTTGCATTTTCATGAAAGTTTGTGCCGCATCAGGTAGTTTTTCAATATATTTCAAAATTTTTTTGGATGTAGCAATTTTTTTAGCTACGCGTATTTTTCTTGATTGCGATTTGCATTTCGCCCGTAGTTTATGTAGCTTCTCGTTTAGCCTTACAATGGCCTTGTCCATGGGTTTGAAACAACATTTTCTCTTAGGGTCTGTAATAAAAAATAATCCAGTTGTATCCAATGTTTACTACCTACAATCCTACTTCCTACTTATCCTACTAATATTACAAATGGAAAGTTTGTGAGGATGGATGTTATTATTATTTATCTGTGTGTTACGCACTCAAGCTTAAACTACTGAACCAATTTAAATGAAATTTGGTACAGTGATAGTCTAGAGCCAGAGAAAGGTCATAGGCTACTTTTTAATGTGAATAAAAATGCTGCCAAAGGTCACTATTCCACGCGGACGAATCCGCGGGCACAGCTAGGACAATGTAAAAATAATTACTCACGTGGAGGTACTGTGCGCGTTGAATTCGAGGAATCATCAACGGCTGTTGTCGGTGGTCTCTCTTCATTTGGCAGTGCAGTTGATGTCGAAGCTCCTTCTCCACCAAAAGCTGTAAATATATATGAGAAAATTGATTTAATTAAAAAATAATTACATATCACATGTAGTACAGACGTTATTAGAATACATAATTGCCAGTAGTGAAAACCAAGTGGGGAGATTGTTACACTGCCAAATAGTTATTCAACAAATAGAGAACATAAAATCTTAAACTGTATATATGAAATTATTTAAACAGTTTAAGATAACTTAAAAATTTTATGGTTGTGTGGTGTGGGTATATCATTATCACGTCTGTACGTGTACCGTTCCAACATTTCATTAGTTATGTTTTGCTCCCACTGCGGGCACAGCTAGGACAATCTAAAAATAATTACTCACATGGAGGTACTGTGCGCGTTGAATTCGAGGAATCATCAACGGCTGTTGTTGGTGGTCTCTCTTCATTTGGCAGTGCAGTTGATGTCGAAGCTCCTTGTCCACCGAAAGCTGTAAATTTAAATGAGAAAATTGATTTAATTTATACAATAATTACATATCACATGTAGTACAGACATTATTAGAATACATAATTGCCAGTAGTGAAAACCAAGTGGGGAGATTGTTACACTGCCAAATAGTTATTCAACAAATAGAGAACATAAAATCTTAAAAAATATCTTAATTTGTATATATGAAATTATTTAAACAGTTTAAGATAACTTGAAGATTTTATGTTTGTTTGGTGTGCAGTTAACAATAATAATAGCACATATTTATATTTAAATAATTATGTATGTACTTACAAAATATATTCAACGTCGGTACTGCATTTTTGGTCAAGCGATGACTTTCTGACTTGTGAAGGATTCACTCAAATAGGAACATTAATTTTCAGGTCCCCTACACCGTTACCCTAAATGGGATTATCCACATACAGACAAATTTGAGCAATGGAAGTCCATACTCAGTCCAGCAACTTCAGCACGAGGCAATGAATATATTTATAATAATGTTCGGTTATGCTACAGGCACTTAGGTTAGGTTAGGTTTTTTTTTTTTTTTTTTTTTTTTTTTTTTTTTTTTTTTTTTTTTTTTTTTTTTTTTTTTTTTTTTTTTTTTGGCAGGAGTGGGAAATCCTCATGGACGCCCAGACTGCCTCACTTATGAACCAGTCTGGGCAGTGCCGGACTCTCGGACTCTTACCGGCTAAAACCCACTCCTGCCCTTGCTGAGTGTCCCTCTGACGTAATCAGAGCCCTTTTTGTTCCCATGGGTCGTTATTCTTATCCGTCATTCAATTCTTATTCTTGGCCAGTCCCGTAGGGAAGTAGTTTCTGGAAGCAGTCGTTGCCTCACTTTGTCTGCTTTGCCTTTTGTTGCTGATGTGAAGGTGGTTTTGGTATCTAACATTTTATATATCCTGTCTTTTTGTCTAATTTTTCTACATTTCTTTGTTATTTTTGATTCCTATTTAATTTACCTGACTAATTTCAATTATATTTATATTTTAACCTTTAATCTATTCTATAATTATGCTATGACTATTCTAATATATAAACAATATATTATATAGACATAATAGTTAATATACTAAATACTTATTTTTACTTTTTGTTATATAAATTTTTATAATTGATCTTTTATTTAATGTCTTAATATGTTTAGTTTCAGACAGTTCTGGTGAATTCGCAGCTGCTACTCGAACCCCAGTTTCAACCTCAACGAGCTCGTCGAACCGCAACGGTAAGGTAGGTTTATCTTTAAGACCAGCTTTCAATTGGGCCAGTTTCTTATGAAGTTGGCTCCAATTTGCTACTTCCAAGTGAAAAACAAAACTACCACCGCTGCGGTTCCCATTTCCAGAGAGCCCCGACTCCACCTCAACAATACGCCACCGACAGGCGCGCCAGTGCGTCCCACTTGCTGCGCACCGGGCACTCTCCGTCGAAGGCGTTGTGGTCGGCCTTTTCTAGTTTGGCCGACAGGCAGTTGCGGCAACGCGGCGCCTCTGCTGCCATGCGTGACGGACAGTCAGCCCGTAGGTGAGGGTCGCCGCAGTGGATGCAGAGGTCAGCGGGCTGCGTGCACAATTTCCGGCTGTGGCCAAAACACAGACAGCGAGTGCACTGCACCAGTGGCGACTGATCCAGCACTCGCACTCGCTGCAGGTCGATGTGCACACGACCCGCCGTCGTCAGTCTCTGCCACACAGTGGGGGACACCTGCAGGACGACGTGGCACATGTGGGGGTTCCTCGTCCTTCTACGGTACTTCACCCCCAACCTCACGTCATCCGCAGGAATGTCCCCGACCAGGTGGGTGTTCTGCCTCTGCAAGGACTGGAGGATCTCGGCATCCGTGTGGCAGGAGAGGACGTCCCTGATAATGACAAGAGGGTCCTTGTTCTTGACCTCTTCTACCACAAGGTTGCCTGTCCTCCGAATCCTCTCCGTTACCCTCACCATCTCCTCCTTGGTCTTGAACCCGACCACTACCTTCTGGTCCCTCGCTTTGCGCAGCCGTTCCACCCTAGTGCCCTCATTCCTGGCGTCGACCGCCGTCCTGAGCTTCTCGAGAACCTCTTCACCGGTAAGTAAGTAAGTAAGTAAATTTTATTTGTTTAAACATGGTGTACATGGTGCGCATGCAGGTTATTAATAGGATAGAGAAAAGTTCTAACATGTTCAGCCGCATATCGTGGCGTACAAATTGGTAGAAAGAGATGGTGCATAAACCGTGATAATATTCATCAAAATTACATTTCGTCATTATTCTTTAAAGATTAGGTATAATTACAATTCAATAAGCATTTTTTTAGATACAATTCAAATGTCTAAGTAAAAATTAAATAAATTGGTCAATAAAAATATACATAAATAACTGTCACTAAAAATTTCAATTCCAAATAACAATTTATGATTACAATAATATGTCAAAAATATAACATTGTCATTTCAAAAACGAAGAAAATTGTCCTCTTTCATAAACTCTGCTATACTGTAATAAGCTCTTTCATTTAGTAAACTCTTCAATTTACTTTTAAGAGCAGATATATTTAATGTTTTCCATGATTTGGGCAATTTATTAAAAATGGTCGGAGCCATGCAAAAGATGCTCTTACGCATAAGAGCTGTTTTAGCGCCGTGAACACAGAGTTTGAAATTATCACGTCTATTCCTAGGGAAAGCATCACATAAACGCTGAAATAAATGAAAATTGGATTTAATGAACATTACCGTTTCCAGGATATATAATGAGGGCAATGTCAATATTTTACGTTCTATGAAATAAGATTTACAACTGTCCGTTGTTTGCAGTCTAAACATCGATCTGATGCACCTTTTCTGTGCCCGAAACGCTATTTCACTGTCCGTGCTATTCCCCCAAAAGATGACTCCATATCTAAGAATTGATTCGGCTAATCCGTAGTAAGCAGTAATTAGCGCATCTGTGTTGAGAACCACAGCAAGCTGTTTAAGAGCGTAGGCTGCACTACTCAATTTTTTACTAAGTGCCTCTATTTGAGGTTTCCAATTCAATTTAGAATCTATTATTAGTCCCAGAAATTTTGTTGTGTCAGCTTCATTGATATTAATATTATTAAATTGAATATTAAGATTGTTGATTGTTTGTGTACGTTGTCTAAAGTGCATTAGGTTGGTCTTTTTTAAATTAATTATTAAATTATTATCATTTAACCAATTTATATTAGTGAATTATTAATGTCATGTTCATATGTGTTTATGTCATTACAAGCTATTGTCAAAGTGCAATCGTCAGCAAAAAGTGTCATCGGATTTTCAGTTATTTTAGGCAAGTCATTTATATACAAAGTGAACAACTGAGGCCCCAATACACTGCCTTGAGGTACTCCGTATATAACTTCGCGTTCTTCTGATCTTGAAGTTTCTTCACGTTTACTTTTTTTATTTATTTTAGTGATTTCTGTAACTTGTTTACGGTTATGAAGATACGATTTAATTAATTCTAAAACGTTGCCTCTAACACCATAGGCTTCAAGTTTCTCTTCCAGGGAATTATAATGGACGCAGTCAAAGGCCTGTGTCATGTCGCAGAATAAGGCACAAACTGGTGTTCTCTTATCTACATTTAACATGACATTATTTAAAAACTCATAAATAGCCAAATTTATACTTTTATTTTTTCGAAATCCCTTTTGTTCGTCACATAAGATATTATATTTTTCTAAATAGGTATTCATTTCACCATATATGTATTTTTCGAACACCTTAGACAGAACCGGTATAAGCGCGATCGGTCTGTAATTAATCATTAATTCGTGATTATCTTTCTTATATAGCGGTTTCACTATAGACTTCTTTAATGCGTCAGGAAATATGCCTGCACTTATGCAAAGATTAATAATGAAACACAAATGAGTACATATTTCAAATGCAACTGCTTTCAATATTTTTGTGGCAATACCATCGTAGCCAACGCTGTTCGTGTTTTTTAGCTTCATAATAATATTTAGTATGTCATAGGGCGTAGACGGTGCCATAAACATAGATTTTGCTCTGCCAAGAATTAATGACGTTTAGTTTGTACCCGCGTTAATTGTTGGTTGTATTTTATCTATAAAATAATTATTGAATGTATTGGCAATGTCCTTTGGGTGTGTGATGTCTTTACTTTGAAACTTGATGCAAGAAATTGAGTTTTTCGGGGCATTGTATTTACTCTTATTAATTATTTGCCACGTAGTCTTAGATTTGTTATTAGAAGTTTTAATATTGTAATTGTTTTGTGCTTTCTGAGTTAGATTCATAATTCTTTTGAGCAATTTTGAATATCTTTTGAATTTATCTCTATTAGATTGACTTGGTTTTAACCTATATTGCCATAGAAGCTTCCGTTTGTTTTTACTACACAACTTTATCCCACGTGATACCCACGTAGGATTTTTAGTGGTCTTAATGGTAATCATTTTGCTGGGGAAACATAATTCGTAAAATAATTGGAACGTTTCAATAAAACAGTTGTAGGCTGCATTAGGATCGTCCATCTCATACACATCTGAGAAGGATAGACTACTTAAACAATTCTTGAATTTTTCTATATTTACCTGACTGTAGTCTCGTATACTTTTGCGATAGTACTTAAGAACATCCTTTTTTTTAACGGGACACTTTAACAGTTGTGCTGTGTGATCGGAAAGCGCGTACTCCAATACTTCTGATGTACAACGACGCTTGTTAAAATTATGAGCAAAATTATCTAAGCATGTTTGGCTCGCAGCCCGAGTAGGTTGTCTCAAAGCAAGTTGTAAATTAAAATTTAAAAGAATACACTCGAGTTCGGCTGACAGTCTACTTCTCTTCAAAATGTCAATGTTGTAATCACCAGCTAAAACTATATTCTTACATCGTTGTTTGGATAAATATTTTAAAAGAGTTTCCAGTTTATCAAAAAACTCATTGGCATTATTGGCGTTAGGTACTCTATAAATACACACAATTATAATGTTATAATCCGTCAACTTAACCGCACAACACTCGAATATACTTTGCGAGGACATGTTTGCTACATTGTTCAATCCTTTCCATTGAATACCATGCTTAATAAGTATACATGCACCGCCTCGCTTACTTGTTTGTCTACTATAACAAGCAGCTAAACTATAATTAGGTAAGTGTAGCTGATTCTCACAGCCAGCCATCATAAAATGCTCTGAAATGCATATGACATCTACATCAACATTTCGTTCTGAAAGTTCACATAAACATACTGAGAGAGCGTCTGATTTGTTAACGAGACCGGCAATGTTCTGATGTAATATACATAAATATTTAGTCAAGAAAAAAAGTGTCCTTATTTGTCAAATTATTATCAATGGTTATGTCAATTTTTTCACATAAACTATTATTATATTGTGTGTCTTGATCATTCACAGATGATACAATAACCGAGTGAAGAGGCTCCCGGATGTTCTGCTTCGGGCCGGCGGCGATCTCCGCGAATGATGGGCCTTGGCCTGCAACATAGCGAGGGACCAGCTGGAGTTGCTCCGACAGAGCCTGGGTGTGCTGTTTGCACTCCTGCAGGGCCAGTTTGTGCGAGTGAAGGCCTTCCATAAGGCTCTTCATCAGCTCTGTCGGAGGTTCCGTGGACGGGTTTAGAGACGCGGGCTCCGGTGCGACTGTCTGCACGACTGCAGGAGCGACCGCAAGTGCAACCGCAGGTGCTGGCGCGATGGGAGTCCTGCTCCGCTCCGACTCCTTTACCAGCTCGTAGAGCCGGTTTATCGCGTCGAGGACCCCAGTCTTTATTTCCGTTTTGAGGTTTCGAGAGTTGCCCAAATGAAGCTTAGCTTTATTCAGGCAAGCTCTCGCCTCCGCTGTGAGACTGGGGTACCTCGACTCCAGTCTGGTTCCCTCGGCCTCCGGTTTGTTTGGCGCAACCGGTGTGGTGTCACGTCTTTGTGTGGCCAGGGACTTGGCCTGGGGCTCAGCTTTCCCGGCCTCCCACTCCCCAATGCTCCGCCTCACACTGGGAAGCGAGAGTCCAGTCCTCGCTGGCGAACGCGGTGAACCGCTGGAACCTGGCGAGCCTGCGTTCTTCTTTGCTGGTGTGCGGAACATAGCTGTGGCCCTAGTGAAGGTGAGGTTCATGAATGATTTCCGTTCAGAGGGCACTGGCAATATTGCTGTGTCCCTGTAAAGGGGGGAACACAGACAATAAAATACGAATTTAAAATCAAATACAATTAAAAATGAATAAAGTTAAAATAAATAATAAATTTCAATAATTTAGAACATTAAATGATGACACAGAGTAATAAATACAGATTTAAAATTAAAGTACAATTTAAAATAAATGAGGATAAAATAAAATAATAAATAACAATGAATTAGAATATTAAAATTAGAATAATAAATATTGCTATATCCCTGTAAAGGGGGGATCAGCAACAAGTAAACTTATAAATAAGACGAGCCCTGTAAACAGGAGTCGGTCAAGTAGATTAAAATTACTAAAATTATACTAAAATTACACTAAAACTCCTTAAAAGGTGCTAACTATTATGAAGACAAATATAATAACAAAAGGGTAACTAAATCGCACAAAAGATTTTTGCCGAAAACCCCACGTCTACCTTCCTATAGACCAGAGGGCGGGTGGGTGGGCGCAATTTTTGTGAGCTATGCGTACGTGCGAGGTGTCAAAAGACGCGTCTCCGCGCGGGCTAGCTAACTATGGGGTTTGTGGAATTATTCCCGAACAAAAATCGGGAATTTTGCTGAAAAAACCTGTTTTACGGCCAAAATTTTTGTGAAAACCTCGAATAACACCACCAAAACGGGACTCGAGTTTGCGGAACGCGCACGGGAGTCCAGGTAAGGCGGGTAAGTATCTATTTAAATTACTAAAAACTGGGAATAGTCTGGAATTTTGAAGAAAAATTTAGAATAGTGTTCCTTAAAAGGAGTTTTGATGAAATTTTTACAAGTCAAAAACGAAAAAGTGTTTTTCGCGAAATAGTCAATTATCCCGAGTGGGAACGTTTCAGGGAGCAAGGGAAAGATTTAATTTGCTGAAAACAGCTTGAAATTGCGTCACCGGGATGCAAAGTTATATCCGCGGGGGGTCGGTTAGGTTAGGTTTTTTTTTTTTTATTTTTTTTTTATTAATGATAAGGAGTGGGAAATCCTCATGGACGCCCAGACTGCCTCACTTATGAGCCAGTCTGGGCAGTGCCGGACTCTTACCGGCTAAAACCCACTCCTGCCCTTGCTCAGTGTCCCTCTGACATAATCAGAGCCCTGTTTAGACTAAGTTTTGTTTGTCTTGTCCGTCTTTTAGTTCATTTTTTATTGTGTGTTGTTTAAATTCAGGTGTTTTTAACAACTAGCATTATTTCCGTATATCTATTTATCTTACTATCCTATGTCATAGTAATAATTACTGTTTTTTATTTCTTGTTTGAGTATATCTACTTAATTCCTATAATATTTATATCTTAAATTTAATCTATACAATACTTTTTATCAATAATTAAAATAATAAATAATAATAATAATAATTTTGGTATAATTTCAATTTAATTTGTTAAAACTTTAATCTATTTTATACTTATGCTATTTTAATATATTTCCAATATATTATATACACATAATGTTTCTTATCCTAAATGTAATGTAATGTACTTGCTATTATTTCTTATTCTAACTACTAATTTTCTATTTTTATTCACAGATAGTTCTGGCGAACTCACCGCTGCTACTCGAACGTCGGACCACAACGGTAAGGTAAGATTAATATTTTTTGTATTACATATTATTGTGTTATTTTTATTACTGTACAATTTAATTAGTGCTAAAACAATTTGATACCTAAATTTATAATTATTTTTTGATCTGGGTTTTAATTGTGCCAGTTTCTCATGAAACCGGCTGCAATTTGCTAATTTGGTACTTTTCCTAGGTCTTATGACTTTATTAATTGTTTTTTCTGGTTTCTGTTTAAATTGTCCAAAAACAATACCGCTGTGTTTACCACTTCCGAAGAGCTTTGACACCACCTTAGCAATATGCCACCGACAGGCGCGCCAGTGCGTCCCACTTGCCGCGCACTGGGCACTCGCTGTCGAAGGCATTGTGGTCAATCCTGTCCATCCGTGCTGACCGGCAGTTGTGGCACCGCGGCGCTTCCGCTGCCATGCGTGAAGGACAGTCAGCCCGCAGATGGGGGTCACCGCAGTGGGTGCAGAGGTCGGCGGGCTGCGTGCACATTTTTCGGCTGTGGCCGAAGGACAGACAGCGAGTGCACTGCACCAGTGGTGATTGATCCAGCACCCGCACCCGCTGTAGGTCGATATGCACGCGACCCGCCGTCGTTAGCCTCTGCCACACAGTAGGGGACACCTGCAGGACGACGTGGCACATGTGGGGGTTTCTCGTCCTTCGACGGTACTTCACCCCCAACCTCACATCATCCGCAGGAATGTCCCCGACCAGGTGGGTGTTTTGCTGCTTCAAGGAGAGGAGGATCTCGGCATCCGTGTGGCAGGAGAGGACGTCCCTGATAATAACAAGAGGGTCCTTGTTCTTGGCCTCCTCTACCACAAGATTGCCTGTCCTCCTAATCCTTTCGGTGACCCTCACCATCTCCTCCTTGGTCTTGAACCCGACCACTACCTTCTGGTCCCTCGCTTTGCGCAGCCGTTCCACCCTAGTGCCCTCATTCCTGGCGTCGACCGCCGTCCTGAGCTTCTCGAGAACCTCTTCACCGGTGTCTTGATCATTCACAGATGATACAATAACCGAGTGAAGAGGTTCCCGGATGCTCTGCTTCGGGCCGGCGGCGATCTCCGCGAATGATGGGCCCTGGCCTGCAACATAGCGAGGGACCAGCTGGAGTTGCTCCGACAGAGCCTGGGTGTGCTGTTTGCACTCCTGCAGGGCCAGTTTGTGCGAGTGGAGGCCTTCCATAAGGCTCTTCATCAGCTCTGTCGGAGGTTCCGTGGACGGGTTTAGAGGCGCGGGCTCCGGTGCGACTGTCTGCACGACTGCAGGAGCGACCGCAGGTGCGACCGCAGGTGCTGGCGCGATAAGAGTCCTGCTCCGCTCAGACTCCTTCACCAGTTCGTAGAGCCGGTTAATTGCGTCAAGGACCCCAGTCTTTATTTCTGTCTTCAGGTTTCGAGAGTTGCCCAAATGAAGCTTAGCTTTATTTAGGCAAGCTCTCGCCTCTGCTGTAAGACTGGGGTACCTCGACTCCGGCCTGGTTCCTCCGGTCTCCGGATTGATTGGCGCAGGTGAAGTGGTGGTCCGCTTTGGGATGGCCAGGGACTTGACCTGGAGTTCGGGTTTTCCGGCCTCCCATTCTCCGATGCTTCGCCTCACGCTAGGAAGCGAGGGTCCAGCCTTCTCGGTCGAGCATGGTGAGCCCCTGGTGACCAGCATGCCCGCATCTGTCTTGGCCGGTGTGCGGAACATAGCGGTGGCCTTCGTAAAAGTGAGGTTCATATGAAGCTCCGGTCAGAGGGCACTGGTAATGTTGCTGTGTCCCTGTAAAGGGGGGAACACAGACAATAAAATACAAAATTAAAATTAAAATTCAGTTAAAAATATAAATCAAGATAAATTATAATAATAAATTTTAATAAATTAGAGTATTAAATTAGAATATTGCTGTATCCCTGTAAAGGGGGGATCAGCAACAAATAAAACTTATAAATAAGACGACCCCTGTAAACAGGAGTCGGTCAATTAAATAAAAATAATTAAAATTATACTAAAAATTCTACTAAAACTCCTTAAAAGGTGCTAACTATTATGAAGACAAATATAATAACAAAAGGGTAACTAAATCGCACAAAAGATTTTTGCCGAAAACCCCACGTCTACCTTCCTATAGACCAGAGGGCGGGTGGGTGGGCGCAATTTTTGTGAGCTAGGCGCACGTGTGAGGTGTCAAAAGACGCGTCTCCGCGCGGGCTAGCGAGCTGTGCAGTTTCTGGAATTTATCCAGAACAAAAATCGGGAATTTTGCTGAAAAAACCTGTTTTACGGCCAAAATGTATGTGGAAAACACGAATAACACTACCAAAACGGGACTCGAGTTCGCGGAACGCGCACGGGAGTCCAGGTAAGGCAGGTAAGTATCTATTGAAATTACTAAAAATAGGGAATAATCTGGAATTTTGAAGAAAAATTTAAAAAAGTGTTCCTTAAAGGGAGTTTTTTTAATGAAATTTTTGCAAGTCAAAAAACGAAAAAGTGTTTTTCGCGTAAATGTCAATTATCCCTAGTGGGAACGTTTCAGGGAGCTCAGAAAATATTTAATTTGCTGAAAACAGCTTGAAATTGCGTCACCGGGAAGCAAAGATATATGGGTTAGGTTAGGTTAGGTTAGGTTAGGTTAGGTTAGGTTAGGTTCCCCCCCCCCACCCCCCCGGTGGGTTCCCCCCCCCGGTGGGTTCCCCCCCCCGGTGGGTTCCCCCCCCCGGTGGGTTCCCGCATTGTCGAGGCGGGGGGGCTCAGTAGCCGTGGCGAGCTGGGCCACGGTGAAGCTAAGAGGAACCCCAGCGGGGGCCGCTCGTCAAGGCTTTGCGGCTTAGCCAATGACGTAGCGGCCGTAGGGTAGGTTGCGGTGCCGCTTGGGCGACATCGCAGCCTACCTGAGGCGGGCCGCGGTGTCCCCCGTGAGGGAGACATCGCGGCTGAGGATTGGAGGCCGCGGCGGGAGAGGAGTGTCGGTGTTTCGTTGCCGCTCTCCCTACCTTCCGCGGCCTTGACGGGGCCGCCACCGTTCGATGGCGGACGCGGTGGGGCCGCAGGGGAAGAGGAGTGTCGGTGTGTCGTTGCCGCTCTCCCTATCCTCTGCGGCCGTAGCTCCCCCAACGTGGGGGGCATGCGGGGCCCGCCTTTCAGGCGGGCGTGGAGGCCAGCAGGCAACGGGTGCGGGGGCACCGTTGCCTGTTTTGCACAGGCCTCCACCTTGTGGGACGGGAATGGCCAGGTGTTCTCGGCCATTCCCGTAGCCCCCCAACCTGGGGGGCATGTGGGGCCCGCCATACCATCTTGGCGGGCATGCGCCGGGAGGGCTGTGGAAGTAAAGGCTATGCCGGTTTCCCATGGCCCTCCCAACACGGCGACGCGGGAACACCGCTGAGTTTTAGTGGGTATACTGTCATTCCGACAGGGAGTCCCACATACCCCGTCTCGTCCCCCGGGAGGCGGGGATGCACAAAGCATTTCTCAGCGACAAAAAAAAAAAAAAAAGGTTAGGTTCCCCCCCGGTGGGTTCCCGCATTGTCGAGGCGGGGGGGCTCAGTAGCCGTGGCGAGCTGGGCCACGGTGAAGCTAAGAGGAACCCCAGCGGGGGCCGCTCGTCAAGGCTTTGCGGCTTAGCCAATGACGTAGCGGCCGTAGGGTAGGTTGCGGTGCCGCTTGGGCGACATCGCAGCCTACCTGAGGCGGGCCGCGGTGTCCCCCGTGAGGGAGACATCGCGGCTGAGGATTGGAGGCCGCGGCGGGAGAGGAGTGTCGGTGTTTCGTTGCCGCTCTCCCTACCTTCCGCGGCCTTGACGGGGCCGCCACCGTTCGATGGCGGACGCGGTGGGGCCGCAGGGGAAGAGGAGTGTCGGTGTGTCGTTGCCGCTCTCCCTATCCTCTGCGGCCGTAGCTCCCCCAACGTGGGGGGCATGCGGGGCCCGCCTTTCAGGCGGGCGTGGAGGCCAGCAGGCAACGGGTGCGGGGGCACCGTTGCCTGTTTTGCACAGGCCTCCACCTTGTGGGACGGGAATGGCCAGGTGTTCTCGGCCATTCCCGTAGCCCCCCAACCTGGGGGGCATGTGGGGCCCGCCATACCATCTTGGCGGGCATGCGCCGGGAGGGCTGTGGAAGTAAAGGCTATGCCGGTTTCCCATGGCCCTCCCATCACGGCGACGCGGGAACACCGCTGAGTTTTAGTGGGTATACTGTCATTCCGACAGGGAGTCCCACATACCCCGTCTCGTCCCCCGGGAGGCGGGGATGCACAAAGCATTTCTCAGCGACAAAAAAAAAAAAAAAAGGTTAGGTTCCCCCCCGGTGGGTTCCCGCATTGTCGAGGCGGGGGGGCTCAGTAGCCGTGGCGAGCTGGGCCACGGTGAAGCTAAGAGGAACCCCAGCGGGGGCCGCTCGTCAAGGCTTTGCGGCTTAGCCAATGACGTAGCGGCCGTAGGGTAGGTTGCGGTGCCGCTTGGGCGACATCGCAGCCTACCTGAGGCGGGCCGCGGTGTCCCCCGTGAGGGAGACATCGCGGCTGAGGATTGGAGGCCGCGGCGGGAGAGGAGTGTCGGTGTTTCGTTGCCGCTCTCCCTACCTTCCGCGGCCTTGACGGGGCCGCCACCGTTCGATGGCGGACGCGGTGGGGCCGCAGGGGAAGAGGAGTGTCGGTGTGTCGTTGCCGCTCTCCCTATCCTCTGCGGCCGTAGCTCCCCCAACGTGGGGGGCATGCGGGGCCCGCCTTTCAGGCGGGGGTGGAGGCCAGCAGGCAACGGGTGCGGGGGCACCGTTGCCTGTTTTGCACAGGCCTCCACCTTGTGGGACGGGAATGGCCAGGTGTTCTCGGCCATTCCCGTAGCCCCCCAACCTGGGGGGCATGTGGGGCCCGCCATACCATCTTGGCGGGCATGCGTCGGGAGGGCTGTGGAAGTAAAGGCTATGCCGGTTTCCCATGGCCCTCCCATCACGGCGACGCGGGAACACCGCTGAGTTTTAGTGGGTATACTGTCATTCCGACAGGGAGTCCCACATACCCCGTCTCGTCCCCCGGGAGGCGGGGATGCATAAAGCATTTCTCAGCGACAAAAAAAAAAAAAAAAAAAAAAAAAAAAAAAGGTTAGGTTAGGTTCCCCCCCGGTGGGTTCCCGCATTGTCGAGGCGGGGGGGCTCAGTAGCCGTGGCGAGCTGGGCCACGGTGAAGCTAAGAGGAACCCCAGCGGGGGCCGCTCGTCCGGGCTGTGCGGTTTAGCCCGACGTAGCGGCCCACGGGTAGGTTGCGGTGCCGCTTGCAAGACATCGCGACCTACCTGAGGCGGGCCGCGATGTCCCCCGTGAGGGAGACATTGCGGCTGAGGATAGAGGCCGCGGCGGGAGAGGTTCTCCCTTCCTTCCGCGGCCTTGACGGGGCCGCCACCGTGAGATGGCGGACGCGGCGGGGCCGCAGGGGAAGAGGAGTGTCGGTGTTTCGTTGCCGCTCTCCCTATCCTCTGCGGCCGTAGCTCCCCCAACCTGGGGGGGCATGCGGGGCCCGCCTTTCAGGCGGGCGTGGAGGCCAGCAGGCAACGGGTGCGGGGGCACCGTTGCCTGTTTTGCACAGGCCTCCACCTTGTGGGACGGGAATGGCCAGGTGTTCTCGGCCATTCCCGTAGCCCCCCAACCTGGGGGGCATGTGGGGCCCGCCATACCATCTTGGCGGGCATGCGTCGGGAGGGCTGTGGATGTAAAGGCTATGCCGGATTCCCATGGCCCTCCCATCACGGCGACATGTATATTTAAAAAAAAAAAATAGGTTAGGTTAGGTTCCCCCCCGGTGGGTTCCCGCATTGTCGAGGCGGGGGGGCTCAGTAGCCGTGGCGAGCTGGGCCACGGTGAAGCTAAGAGGAACCCCAGCGGGGGGCCGCTCGTCCGGGCTGTGCGGTTTAGCCCGACGTAGCGGCCCACGGGTAGGTTGCGGTGCCGCGACATCGCGACCTACCTGAGGCGGGCCGCGATGTCCCCCGTGAGGGAGACATTGCGGCTGAGGACAGAGGCCGCGGCGGGAGGGGCTCTCCCTTCCTTCCGCGGCCTTGACGGGGCCGCCACCGTTAGATGGTGGACGCGGTGGGGCCGCAGGGGAAGAGGAGTGTCGGTGTTTCGTTGCCGCTCTCCCTATCCTCTGCGGCCGTAGCTCCCCCAACCTGGGGGGGCATGCGGGGCCCGCCTTTCAGGCGGGCGTGGAGGCCAGCAGGCAACGGGTGCGGGGGCTCCGTTGCCTGTTTTGCACAGGCCTCCACCTTGTGGGACGGGAATGGCCAGGTGTTCTCGGCCATTCCCGTAGCCCCCCAACCTGGGGGGCATGAGGGGCCCGCCATACCATCTTGGCGGGCATGCGCCGGGAGGGCTGTGGATGTAAAGGCTATGCCGGATTCCCATGGCCCTCCCATCACGGCGACGCGGGAACACCGCTGAGTTTTAGTGGGTATACTGTCATTCCGACAGGGAGTCCCACATACCCCGTCTCGTCCCCCGGGAGGCGGGGATGCATAAAGCATTTCTCAGCGACAAAAAAAAAAAAAAAAAAAAAAAAAAAAAAAAAAGGTTAGGTTAGGTTAGGTTAGGCGTGTGCCGCCAGTGGCCGTCCCGCGGACCACCGGATGACGGGCAGGAGCTGCAAGCCCCCCGTGCGAAAGGGCATAGTGTCGGCGCAGGTTCGCCCTGTTGCCACCACCGCCGCCGCCGTCGCCGCCGCCGCTGCAGTTCCAGCGGCGGTAGCTGAGGAGGAGGGTGCAATGTCGGAATAATGCCTTCCGACTACAGCATCCTCCAGGCGAACGCCAACCACTGCAAAGCGGCCCAGGACCTGGTAGTGCAGGTCATGGCCGAGTGGTTGGTGAACGTAGTGGTGGTCGCCGAGCCCTACTCGGTCCCCAGGAGCTGGCTGGGTGACGAGGACGACTCGGTGGCACTAGCGGCGCGGTCTTCCACGGACTCCCCTCCCCTCTCGCTATTAGAGAGAGGACCGGGATACGTGGCCGCCGCGTGGGGAGACATAGCCCTTGTGGGGGTATATTTCTCCCCAAACCGCCCACTCCAGGACTTTGAGAATTTTCTCGGAGTCCTGGCCGCCGTGGTCGGCAGGGCGGTTCCGCGTCAGGTCTCCGTACTGGGAGACCTGAATGCCAAGTCGGTGAGCTGGGGCAACCCGGCCACCGACGCACGCGGGCGGGCGGTGGAGTTGTGGGCAGCTTCCTCTGGACTCTCCCTCTTGAACAGAGGAAGCGTCCAGACATGCGTGCGGCGTCGGGGTGGCTCAATAGTGGACGTCACTTTCGCCACCCCGGCGTTAGCCGCGCGCGTGCTGAACTGGCGGGTGGACCTGGTGGAGACCATGTCGGACCACCGCTACGTGCGGTTTGACATCTCCACCAGGGGAGCAGGAGCGATGCGGCCCATCTCGGGGCGATCACCGTTCCCGCGGTGGGCTCTCACCCGCCTGGACAGGGAGGCAGCGGCGGAGGCGGCGTTCATCCAGGACTGGCTTTCGCCACCTACCGCCGGCCTGGATGAGGACACCGCAGCGGGGCAGCTGAGGGAGTGTCTGACTGAGGTATGCAACTCTAGCATGCCTCGGTCTCGCCGACCACCACCCAAACGCGCCGTGTACTGGTGGTCGGCGGAGCTGGCGGGGCTTCGAGCAGCTTGTGTGGGGGCAAGGAGGGCCTACACGCGGAGTCGGCGGCGGCGTCGACGGGACCGGGCCGACGAGGACCACCTCTACGACGTATACGTGGAGGCAAAACAGGTCCTCGATCGGGCCATCGCCGCCGCCAAAGACTCGGCGAGAGCCGAGCTGCTGGAGGGTCTCGACAACGACCCCTTCGGGAGACCATACAAGGCTGCGCGCAATAAATTGCGCCCCTTTGGTCCCCCGGTTGCCGAGACCCTGGAGCCCTCATTTCTGGACGGGGTGGTTCAGTCCCTGTTCCCGGGCAGGGACAACTTCACCCCGCCAGTGATGTGCGGAGCCCCGCCAGACGAGGAGGAAGAGGAGGCTCCCCCTCCTGTCACGGAGTCGGAACTTGGCGCGGCGATTCTTCGTATCCGCGCCAAGAAGACGGCTCCAGGCCCCGACGGCGTCCCAGCAAGAGTGGTAGCGATAGCTGCCACTCGTATGGAGGAAAGGTTTCGGGACCTCTTCAGCGCATGCCTTGCGACTGGGAGGTTCCCGAAACCTTGGAAGGAGGGGCAGTTGTGCCTTCTCCGCAAAGAGGGTCGCCCAGCGGATTCCCCCTCGGCATACCGGCCCATCGTTCTACTCGATGAGGTCGGCAAAATGTTCGAGGGGATAATCGCGGCTCGCCTGAAGGGCCACCTGCGGGACATCGGGCCGGACTTGTCGGACGCTCAGTTCGGTTTTCGGGCTGAGCGTTCGACGGTGGACGCGCTGGCCTGGCTTAAGGGCCAGGCGAAGGATGCGATGGAGGCGGGGGACGGATTGTTGGCGGTGTCATTCGACATAGCCAACGCCTTCAACTCCGTTCCTCACTCCACCATCCTTGAGGCGCTCCGGTTCCACGGAGTGCCTCGATACATGCGCAGTCTGCTGGCCAGCTACCTGGAGGATCGGGCGATCCTGCTGGTAGACAGGACTGGCCAAGTCCGGCGGTACGCCGTCGAAGCCGGCGTTCCACAGGGGTCAGTCATAGGACCTCTCCTCTGGAACGTCGGCTACGATTGGCTCCTGCGGGGAACTCTCCTCCGAGGCACGAGTGTCGTCTGCTACGCGGACGACACTCTCCTCACCGCCCGGGGGGAGAGTTTCAGGGAGGCGGCCAACTTGGCCTCAGCAGGCGGATCCTTGGTCGCGGCGAGGATCCGCCGACTAGGTTTGAAGGTGGCGCTGCACAAGACCGAAGCCGTGTTTTTCCACGGACCTCGGCAGCGCCCCCCACCTGACGCCCACATCTTTGTGGAGGGCGTCAGAATCGAGGTCAAGGCCCAGATGAAATATCTGGGCCTTGTGATCGACAGCAGGTGGCGTTTCGGCCCGCATTTTAGCGGGCTGTCTTCGCGCCTGCTGAAGACGGCGGGGGCGCTATCATGGTTGCTCCCCAACTTGGGGGGGCCCAGCGCACGATGCCGGCAACTTTACGCCGGCATCCTGAAGAGCATGGCCCTCTACGGGGCCCCTATTTGGGAGGACGCCCTCCAACGGCGGGAGAACGCCGCCGCCTTGCGGGCACCCCAGAGGGCCATAGCCCAGCGGGTAGCGCGGGCCTACCGCACGGTAGGCTTTGCGGCAGCGTGCGCTCTGGCCAGCACCCCTCCTTGGGAACTCGAGGCGTGGGTGCTCGCCAGAGTGTACGATTGGACGGCGGGGCGGAGAGCGAGAGGAGAACGCACCGCCCCGGAAGAGCGGGAGGCCGTCCGGCGGGAGGCGAGGGACGCCATCGTCCTCCATTGGACGGGGGACCTCGCCACCGCAGCCTTTGGCCGCCGAACCCTCGACGCGCTTGGGCCGGTCCTGCGAGACTGGCTCGAGCGGTCGCACGGGTTCCTCTCGTTCCGTCTGGTGCAGGTGCTGTCCGGACACGGTTGTTTCGGATCGTACCTGCACCGGATCGGGCGGGAGGAGACGCCGTCGTGCCACGGCTGTGGCGCGGCGGAGGACACGGCGCAGCACACCCTCGAGGTGTGCCCGTCGTGGTCCGAGCCGCGCCGCAGTCTCATGGCGGCGATCGGACCGGACCTCTCACTGCCCGGTTTGGTAAACGCCATGCTGGGGGATGAGGGGTCCTGGGCGGCAGTCGCCTCCTTCTGCGAACACGTCATGTCCCAGAAGGAGGCGGCGGAGCGCGCGCGGGAGGACGATCCTCACGCGGCGCTGCTCCGAAGGCGGAGGAGGGGTCGGAGAAGACGTCAGTTTGACGGACATCTCCGACTCCTCCCAGGTGGAGGCCAGCAGGCAACGGGTGCGGGGGCACCCTTGCCTGCATCGCACAGGCCTCCACCAGTGTCGGACGGGAATGGCCAGGTGTTCCCGGCCATTCCCGTAGCCCCCCAGCCCGGGGGGCATGCGGGGCCCGCCAGCTAGGCGGGCATGCGCCGGGAGGGTTGTGGAAGTAAAGGCTGGGCCGGTTTCCCACGACCCTCCCATCACGGCGACGCGGGAACACCGCTGAGGTTAGGTTAGGTTCCCCCCCGGTGGGTTCCCGCATTGTCGAGGCGGGGGGGCTCAGTAGCCGTGGCTGGCTGGACCACGGTGAAGCGAAGAGGAACCCCAGCGGGGGCCGCTCGTCCGGGCTGTGCGGTTTAGCCCGACGTAGCGGCCCACGGGTAGGTTGCGGTGCCGCGACATCGCGACCTACCTGAGGCGGGCCGCGATGTCCCCCGTGAGGGAGACATTGCGGCTGAGGATAGAGGCCGCGGCGGGAGAGGCTCTCCCTCCTTCCGCGGCCTTGACGGGGCCGCCACCGTATGATGGCGGACGCGGCGGGGCCGCAGGGGAAGAGGAGTGTCGGTGTTTCGTTGCCGCTCTCCCTATCCTCTGCGGCCGTAGCTCCCCCAACGCGGGGGGCATGCGGGGCCCGCCTTTCAGGCGGGCGTGGAGGCCAGCAGGCAACGGGTGCGGGGGCACCGTTGCCTGTTTTGCACAGGCCTCCACCTTGTGGGACGGGAATGGCCAGGTGTTCTCGGCCATTCCCGTAGCCCCCCAACCTGGGGGGCATGTGGGGCCCGCCATACCATCTTGGCGGGCGTGCGCCGGGAGGGCTGTGGATGTAAAGGCTATGCCGGATTCCCATGGCCCTCCCATCACGGCGACGCGGGAACACCGCTGAGTTTTAGTGGGTATACTGTCATTCCGACAGGGAGTCCCACATACCCCGTCTCGTCCCCCGGGAGGCGGGGATGCATAAAGCATTTCTCAGCGACAAAAAAAAAAAAAAAAAAAAAGGTTAGGTTAGGTTCCCCCCCGGTGGGTTCCCGCATTGTCGAGGCGGGGGGGCTCAGTAGCCGTGGCGAGCTGGGCCACGGTGAAGCTAAGAGGAACCCCAGCGGGGGCCGCTCGTCAAGGCTTTGCGGCTTAGCCAATGACGTAGCGGCCGTAGGGTAGGTTGCGGTGCCGCTTGGGCGACATCGCAGCCTACCTGAGGCGGGCCGCGGTGTCCCCCGTGAGGGAGACATCGCGGCTGAGGATTGGAGGCCGCGGCGGGAGAGGAGTGTCGGTGTTTCGTTGCCGCTCTCCCTACCTTCCGCGGCCTTGACGGGGCCGCCACCGTTCGATGGCGGACGCGGTGGGGCCGCAGGGGAAGAGGAGTGTCGGTGTGTCGTTGCCGCTCTCCCTATCCTCTGCGGCCGTAGCTCCCCCAACCTGGGGGAGCATGCGGGGCCCGCCTTTTAGGCGGGCGTGGAGGCCAGCAGGCAGCGGGTGCGGGGGCACCGTTGCCTGTTTTGCACAGGCCTCCACCAGTGTGGGACGGGAATGGCCAGGTGTTCCCGGCCATTCCCGTAGCCCCCCAACCTGGGGGGCATGTGGGGCCCGCCATACCATCTTGGCGGGCGTGCGCCGGGAGGGCTGTGGAAGTAAAGGCTATGCCGGTTTCCCATGGCCCTCCCACTACGGCGATGTAGGAACACCGCTGAGTTTTAGTGGGTATACTGTCAATCCGACAGGGAGTCCCACATACCCCGTCTCGTCCCCCGGGAGGCGGGGATGCATAAAGCATTTCTCAGCGACAAAAAAAAAAAAAAAAAAAAAAAAAAAAAGGTTAGGTTAGGTTGGGGGATCCCCCACAGTGCATACTTCCTCGCAGTATCCCCCGGGCAACGTCGTGTCTGACCACCGTAACGGAGTGGCAGACCGGCGGCTAAAGTGCGCTGTGATTCGTTGATTTTAGTGCGGACGTCGACGAATATGTCTAAAAAACCAATGCGGGACGCCTCTGGGCGTTTTGCCAATTTTAACCACCCCAATTTTCCCAATCCCAATCCCAATTTTAACCCAAATTTTAACCCGAATCGCTCCTCCCAGGGCGATTCAAACGGCCCTTCTCAGGGCCAACCCAACGGCCCTTCTCAGGGCCAATCCAACGGCCCTTCTCAGGGCCACGTCGGTGACGCTTCGGCGTCGGACGCTGACCGCGCACCGTCTGCAGCCAGCTTGGCTGGTGGGGTAGACGAGTTTTCGGACTCCGACCAATCCAGCATGGACACGTCGGCGGCCGAGAATGACCGCCTCAGGCGGAAGAGGGCTTACTACCTAAGGCAAGGGTCCGAGGGCTCCTCGGAGTCGGCCGGAGGGGAGAAGGGAGGGAAGAAGTCGAAGTCCAAAAGGGCTTCGACTTCTAAAACGGCGGATACCCACGATGTGGGCTTGCTGGACGCCGAGCGCCAGCTTAATCTGGCCAAAAAGGCGCAGCTCCAGCAAGACCTGGAGGAGAGGGTCGCTGCGAAGGAGCGCCAGGCGCAAACCGCCAGGGCGAGGGCTGGCTATGGGGCATCTAGTGTCCTGTATGCTGACCACTCCCTGGCGGAACTGGAGCGCATGGCGCAGGAGGACAGAGAGGAGGTCCTGGAGGTCGCCTCAAAGTCCTCCAACCTGAAAGGGACCTTCCAGAAGGCCCTCAAATGCCGGGCCGCCAGCCTGCACAGCATTGTGCTAGAGCTGCTGAATCGGACGGCCACAGACGAGACGCGGCAGCTGCAGGCGAAGGTGGATCGCCTGCAGGCGGAGGTCAGCCAGCTGCACCTGAAGCTGGCTGAGGCCACGGCTCGGCCTGCCCAACCTACCCCAGGTCCGGTGGTAGGAGGCTCGTCCTTCCCTTCCAACCTTGAGGAGATCCTCCGCAAGGTTGTGATGGAGGAGAGGGCCTTCACCAGAGCCTGCTTAGCGGGCATTGAGGACCGGCTCCTGCCGGAAAAGCGGCTCCGACCGCCGCTAGCGGCGGATAAGCCGCCACAGAAGGAGCCGGAACCTGCGCCTGCAGCAGGCCCGGCAGCGGGTGCGCAACCCCAGGCCCCCAAGCCCTCCAAGGGCAAAGGCAAGGGCAAGAGGACGAAGGCGGATCCTCAAACTCCCACCACAAGCGCGGAGGGAGCAGCTGGGTCGTCTGCAAATCCACCAGCAGCGGCACCAGCAGCGGCACCAGCAGCGGACGCCCTCCTTCCCTCCACCACCCCGTCCAACCAGTCATGGACGGAAGTGGTCAAGAGAGGGAAGAAGAAGGGAGGGGCCAAGTCAGCCCCGAAGCCCGCTGCGACTGCTCCTGCAGCCAAAGGGGCTCCCGCCAGCGGGAGGAAGCTGGTTCCTCCCAAAACCGCGGCCGTCGTGGTGACCCTCACCCCGGCGGCCGTGGAGCGGGGAGAGACGTACGAGTCCGTTCTAAGACGGGCTCGTACCAATGCTGATCCCTCCCAGCTGGGGATCAGCAGCATTAGGTGCCGCCGCACCCTAACCGGGGCTCGAATTTTCGAGTTCTCGGGGGAAAAGCGCGGCACCAATGCGGACCTCTTCGCAACGAAGTTGCAAGAGGTCATAGCGGACAGTGCGACGGTCGTCAAGCCCGTCAAGACCGCAGCCTTGGAAGTGACCGATCTGGACGACTCGGTCACCAAGGAGGATGTGGTGGCGGCCGTCGCGGCGGCTGGAGGCTGCGACGCTGGCGCGGTAAAGGGGGGAGCCATCCGGCTCGGCCGCCGCGGCATGGGCATCATCCGTGTCGAGTGCCCAGTCGCCGCGGCTGCGGCCGTCCTTGCTGCGACCAATGGACGGCTGCTCGTAGGGCTCAGCTCGGCTGTGGTCCGGGCACTTGAGGACCAGCCTACGCGGTGCTTCAAGTGCTTCGCGTTTGGCCACACCCGAGCCACGTGTCCCTCCAAGTCCGACTGGGGAGACGTCTGCTACCAGTGCGGGCAGGAGGGACACAGGAGTGCCACTTGCCGCGCCACCACGCCACACTGCAAGGCGTGTGCCGCCAGTGGCCGTCCCGCGGACCACCGGATGACGGGCAGGAGCTGCAAGCCCCCCGTGCGAAAGGGCATAGTGCCGGCGCAGGTTCGCCCTGTTGCCACCACCGCCACCGCCGTCGCCGCCGCTGCAGTTCCAGCGGCGGTAGCTGAGGAGGGGGGTGCAATGTCGGAATAATGCTTTCCGACTACAGCATCCTCCAGGCGAACGCCAACCACTGCAAAGCGGCCCAGGACCTGGTAGTGCAGGTCATGGCCGAGTGGTTGGTGAACGTAGCGGTGGTCGCCGAGCCCTACTCGGTCCCCAGCAGCTGGCTGGGTGACGAGGACGACTCGGTGGCACTAGCGGCGCGGTCTTCCACGGACTCCCCTCCCCTCTCGCTATTAGAGAGAGGACCGGGATACGTGGCCGCCGCGTGGGGAGACATAGCCCTTGTGGGGGTATATTTCTCCCCAAACCGCCCACTCCAGGACTTTGAGAATTTTCTCGGAGTCCTGGCCGCCGTGGTCGGCAGGGCGGTTCCGCGTCAGGTCTCCGTACTGGGAGACCTGAATGCCAAGTCGGTGAGCTGGGGCAACCCGGCCACCGACACACGCGGGCGGGCGGTGGAGTTGTGGGCAGCCTCCTCTGGACTCTCCCTCTTGAACAGAGGAAGCGTCCAGACATGCGTGCGGCGTCGGGGTGGCTCAATAGTGGACGTCACTTTCGCCACCCCGGCGTTAGCCGCGCGCGTGCTGAACTGGCGGGTGGACCTGGTGGAGACCATGTCGGACCACCGCTACGTGCGGTTTGACATCTCCACCAGGGGAGCAGGAGCGATGCGGCCCATCTCGGGGCGATCACCGTTCCCGCGGTGGGCTCTCACCCGCCTGGACAGGGAGGCAGCGGCGGAGGCGGCGTTCATCCAGGACTGGCTTTCGCCGCCTACCGCCGGCCTGGATGTGGACACCGCAGCGGGGCAGCTGAGGGAGTGTCTGACCGAGGTATGCAACTCTAGCATGCCTCGGTCTCGCCGACCACCACCCAAACGCGCCGTGTACTGGTGGTCGGCGGAGCTGGCGGGGCTTCGAGCAGCTTGCGTGGAGGCAAGGAGGGCCTACACGCGGAGTCGGCGGCGGCGTCGACGGGACCGGGCCGACGAGGACCACCTCTACGGCGTATACGTGGAGGCAAAACAGGTCCTCGATCGGGCCATCGCCGCCGCCAAAGACTCGGCGAGAGCCGAGCTGCTGGAGGGTCTCGACAACGACCCATACGGGAGACCATACAAGGCTGCACGCAACAAATTGCGCCCCTTTGGTCTCCCGGTTGCCGAGACCCTGGAGCCCTCATTTCTGGACGGGGTGGTTCAGTCCCTGTTCCCGGGCAGGGACAACTTCACCCCGCCAGTGATGTGTGGAGCCCCGCTGGCAGACGAGGAGGAAGAGGAGCCCCCTCCTGTCACGGAGTCGGAACTTGGCGCGGCGATCCTCCGTATCCGCGCCAAGAAGACGGCTCCAGGCCCCGACGGCGTCCCCGCGAGAGTGGCGGCGATTGCTGCCACTCAAATGGAGGACAGGTTTCGGGACCTCTTCAGCGCATGTCTTGCGTCTGGGAGGTTCCCGAAACCGTGGAAGGAGGGGCAGTTGTGCCTCCTCCGCAAGGAGGGCCGCCCAGCGGATTCCCCCTCGGCATACCGGCCCATCGTTCTACTCGATGAGGTCGGCAAAATGTTTGAGGGGATAATGGCGGCTCGCCTGAAGGGCCACCTGCGGGACATCGGGCCGGACTTGTCGGACGCTCAGTTTGGTTTTCGGGCTGAGCGTTCGACGGTGGACGCGCTGGCCTGGCTTAAGGGCCAGGCGAAGGATGCGATGGAGGCGGGGGACGGATTGTTGGCGGTGTCATTCGACATAGCCAACGCCTTCAACTCCGTTCCTCACTCCACCATCCTAGAGGCGCTCCGATTCCACGGAGTGCCTCGATACCTGCGCAGTCTACTGGCCAGCTACCTGGAGGATCGGGCGATCCTCCTCGTAGATAGGACTGGCCAAGTCCGGCGGTACGCAGTCGAAGCCGGCGTTCCACAGGGGTCAGTCATAGGACCTCTCCTCTGGAACGTCGGCTACGATTGGCTCTTGCGGGGAACTCTCCTCCGAGGCACGAGCGTCGTCTGCTACGCGGACGACACTCTCCTCACCGCCCGGGGGGGGAGTTTCAGGGAGGCGGCCAACTTGGCCTCGGCGGGCGGATCTTTGGTCGCAGCGAGGATCCGCCGCCTAGGTCTGAAGGTGGCGCTGCACAAGACCGAGGCCGTGTTCTTCCACGGACCTCGGCAGCGCCCCCCACCTGACGCCCACATCTTTGTGGAGGGCGTCAGAATCGAGGTCAAGGCCCAGATGAAATATCTGGGCCTTGTGATCGACAGCAGGTGGCGTTTCGGCCCGCATTTTAGCGGGCTGTCTTCGCGCCTGCTGAAGACGGCGGGGGCGCTCTCGTGGCTGCTCCCCAACTTGGGGGGGCCCAGCGCACGATGCCGGCAACTCTACGCCGGCATCCTCAAGAGTATGGCCCTCTACGGGGCCCCTATTTGGGAGGACGCCCTCCAACGGCGGGAGAACGCCGCCGCCTTGCGGGCACCGCAGAGGGCCATAGCCCAGCGGGTAGCGCGGGCCTACCGCACGGTGGGCTTTGCGGCAGCGTGTGCTCTGGCCAGCACCCCTCCTTGGGAACTCGAGGCGTGGGTGCTCGCCAGAGTGTACGAATGGACGGCGGGGCGGAGAGCGAGAGGAGAACGCACCGCCCCGGAAGAGAGGGAGGCCGTCCGGCGGGAGGCGAGGGACGCCATCGTCCTCCATTGGACGGGGGACCTCGCCACCGCAGCCTTTGGCCGCCGAACCCTCGACGCGCTTGGGCCGGTCCTGCGAGACTGGCTCGAGCGGTCGCACGGGTTCCTCTCGTTCCGTCTGGTGCAGGTGCTGTCCGGACACGGTTGTTTCGGATCATACCTGCACCGGATCGGACGGGAGGAGACGCCGTCGTGCCACGGCTGTGGCGCGGCAGAGGACACGGCGCAGCACACCCTCGAGGTGTGCCCGTCGTGGTCCGAGCCGCGCCGCAGTCTCATGGCGGCGATCGGACCGGACCTCTCGCTCCCCGGTGTGGTAAACGCCATGCTGGGGGATGAGGGGTCCTGGGCGGCAGTCGCCTCCTTCTGCGAACACGTCATGTCCCAGAAGGAGGCGGCGGAGCGCGCGCGGGAGGACGATCCTCACGCGGCGCTGCTCCGAAGGCGGAGGAGGGGTCGGAGAAGACGTCAGTTTGACGGACATCTCCGACTCCTCCCAGGTGGAGGCCAGCAGGCAACGGGTGCGGGGGCACCCTTGCCTGCATCGCACAGGCCTCCACCAGTGTCGGACGGGAATGGCCAGGTGTTCCCGGCCATTCCCGTAGCCCCCCAGCCCGGGGGGCATGCGGGGCCCGCCAGCTAGGCGGGCATGCGCCGGGAGGGTTGTGGAAGTAAAGGCTGAGCCGGTTTCCCATGACCCTCCCATCACGGCGACGCGGGAACACCGCTGAGTTTTAGTGGGTATACTGTCATTCCGACAGGGAGTCCCACATACCCCGTCTCGTCCCCCGGGAGGCGGGGATGCATAAAGCATTTCTCAGCGACAAAAAAAAAAAAAAAAAAAAGGTTCCCCCCGGTGGGTTCCCGCATTGTCGAGGCGGGGGGGCTCAGTAGCCGTGGCGAGCTGGGCCACGGTGAAGCTAAGAGGAACCCCAGCGGGGGCCGCTCGTCCGGGCTGTGCGGTTTAGCCCGACGTAGCGGCCCACGGGTAGGTTGCGGTGCCGCGACATCGCGACCTACCTGAGGCGGGCCGCGATGTCCCCCGTGAGGGAGACATTGCGGCTGAGGACAGAGGCCGCGGCGGGAGGGGCTCTCCCTTCCTTCCGCGGCCTTGACGGGGCCGCCACCGTTAGATGGCGGACGCGGTGGGGCCGCAGGGGAAGAGGAGTGTCGGTGTGTCGTTGCCGCTCTCCCTATCCTCTGCGGCCGTAGCTCCCCCAACGTGGGGGGCATGCGGGGCCCGCCTGTTAGGCGGGCGTGGAGGCCAGCAGGCAACGGGCGCGGGGGCTCCGTTGCCTGTTTTGCACAGGCCTCCACCTTGTGGGACGGGAATGGCCAGGTGTTCTCGGCCATTCCCGTAGCCCCCCAAACTGGGGGGCATGTGGAGCCCGCCATACCATCTTGGCGGGCATGCGCCGGGAGGGCTGTGGATGTAAAGGCTATGCCGGATTCCCATGGCCCTCCCATCACGGCGACGCGGGAACACCGCTGAGTTTTAGTGGGTATACTGTCATTCCGACAGGGAGTCCCACATACCCCGTCTCGTCCCCCGGGAGGCGGGGATGCATAAAGCATTTCTCAGCGACAAAAAAAAACAAAAAAAAAAAAAAAAAAAAAAAAAAAAGGTTAGGTTAGGTTCCCCCCCGGTGGGTTCCCGCATTGTCGAGGCGGGGGGGCTCAGTAGCCGTGGCGAGCTGGGCCACGGTGAAGCTAAGAGGAACCCCAGCGGGGGCCGCTCGTCCGGGCTGTGCGGTTTAGCCCGACGTAGCGGCCCACGGGTGGGTTGCGGTGCCACTTGCGCGACATCGTGACCTACCTGAGGCGGGCCGCGATGTCCCCCGTGAGGGAGACATTGCGGCTGAGGATAGAGGCCGCGGCGGGAGAGGCTCTCCCTCCTTCCGCGGCCTTGACGGGGCCGCCACCGTATGATGGCGGACGCGGCGGGGCCGCAGGGGAAGAGGAGTGTCGGTGTTTCGTTGCCGCTCTCCCTATCCTCTGCGGCCGTAGCTCCCCCAACGCGGGGGGCATGCGGGGCCTGCCTGTAAGGCGGGCGTGGAGGCCAGCAGGCAACGGGTGCGGGGGCTCCGTTGCCTGTTTTGCACAGGCCTCCACCTTGTGGGACGGGAATGGCCAGGTGTTCTCGGCCATTCCCGTGGCCCCCCAACCTGGGGGGCATGTGGGGCCCGCCATACCATCTTGGCGGGCATGCGCCGGGAGGGCTGTGGATGTAAAGGCTATGCCGGATTCCCATGGCCCTCCCATCACGGCGACGCGGGAACACCGCTGAGTTTTAGTGGGTATACTGTCATTCGGACAGGGAGTCCCACATACCCCGTCTCGTCCCCCACGAGACGGGCATGCATAAAGCATTTCTCAGCGAGAAAAAAAAAAAAAAAAAAAAAAAAAAAAGGTTAGGTTAGGTTAGGTTCCCCCCCGGTCCCCCCCGGTGGGTTCCCGCATTGTCGAGGCGGGGGGGCTCAGTAGCCGTGGCGAGCTGGGCCACGGTGAAGCTAAGAGGAACCCCAGCGGGGGCCGCTCGTCAAGGCTTTGCGGCTTAGCCAATGACGTAGCGGCCGTAGGGTAGGTTGCGGTGCCGCTTGGGTGACATCGCAGCCTACCTGAGGCGGGCCGCGGTGTCCCCCGTGAGGGAGACATCGCGGCTGAGGATTAGAGGCCGCGGCGGGAGAGGAGTGTCGGTGTTTCGTTGCCGCTCTCCCTACCTTCCGCGGCCTTGACGGGGCCGCCACCGTTCGATGGCGGACGCGGTGGGGCCGCAGGGGAAGAGGAGTGTCGGTGTTTCGTTGCCGCTCTCCCTATCCTCTGCGGCCGTAGCTCCCCCAACCAGGGGGGGCATGCGGGGCCCGCCTTTTAGGCGGGCGTGGAGGCCAGCAGGCAACGGGTGCGGGGGCTCCGTTGCCTGTTTTGCACAGGCTTCCACCTTGTGGGACGGGAATGGCCAGGTGTTCTCGGCCATTCCCGTAGCCCCCCAACCTGGGGGGCATGTGGGGCCCGCCATACCATCTTGGCGGGCATGCGTCGGGAGGGCTGTGGATGTAAAGGCTATGCCGGATTCCCATGGCCCTCCCATCACGGCGACGCGGGAACACCGCTGAGTTTTAGTGGGTATACTGTCATTCCGGCAGGGAGTCCCACATACCCCGTCTCGTCCCCCGGGAGGCGGGGATGCATAAAGCATTTCTCAGCGACAAAAAAAAAAAAAAAAAAAGGTTCCCCCCCGGTGGGTTCCCGCATTGTCGAGGCGGGGGGCTCAGTAGCCGTGGCGAGCTGGGCCACGGTGAAGCTAAGAGGAACCCCAGCGGGGGCCGCTCGTCAAGGCTTTGCGGCTTAGCCAATGACGTAGCGGCCGTAGGGTAGGTTGCGGTGCCGCTTGGGCGACATCGCAGCCTACCTGAGGCGGGCCGCGGTGTCCCCCGTGAGGGAGACATCGCGGCTGAGGATTGGAGGCCGCGGCGGGAGAGGAGTGTCGGTGTTTCGTTGCCGCTCTCCCTACCTTCCGCGGCCTTGACGGGGCCGCCACCGTTCGATGGCGGACGCGGTGGGGCCGCAGGGGAAGAGGAGTGTCGGTGTGTCGTTGCCGCTCTCCCTATCCTCTGCGGCCGTAGCTCCCCCAACGTGGGGGGCATGCGGGGCCCGCCTTTCAGGCGGGCGTGGAGGCCAGCAGGCAACGGGTGCGGGGGCACCGTTGCCTGTTTTGCACAGGCCTCCACCTTGTGGGACGGGAATGGCCAGGTGTTCTCGGCCATTCCCGTAGCCCCCCAACCTGGGGGGCATGTGGGGCCCGCCATACCATCTTGGCGGGCATGCGTCGGGAGGGCTGTGGAAGTAAAGGCTATGCCGGTTTCCCATGGCCCTCCCATCACGGCGACGCGGGAACACCGCTGAGTTTTAGTGGGTATACTGTCATTCCGACAGGGAGTCCCACATACCCCGTCTCGTCCCCCGGGAGGCGGGGATGCATAAAGCATTTCTCAGCGACAAAAAAAAAAAAAAAAAAAAAAAAAAAGGTTAGGTTAGGTTAGGTTAGGTTAGGTTAGGTTCCCCCCCGGTGGGTTCCCGCATTGTCGAGGCGGGGGGGCTCAGTAGCCGTGGCGAGCTGGGCCACGGTGAAGCTAAGAGGAACCCCAGCGGGGGGCCGCTCGTCCGGGCTGTGCGGTTTAGCCCGACGTAGCGGCCCACGGGTAGGTTGCGGTGCCGCGACATCGCGACCTACCTGAGGCGGGCCGCGATGTCCCCCGTGAGGGAGACATTGCGGCTGAGGACAGAGGCCGCGGCGGGAGGGGCTCTCCCTTCCTTCCGCGGCCTTGACGGGGCCGCCACCGTTAGATGGTGGACGCGGTGGGGCCGCAGGGGAAGAGGAGTGTCGGTGTTTCGTTGCCGCTCTCCCTATCCTCTGCGGCCGTAGCTCCCCCAACCTGGGGGGGCATGCGGGGCCCGCCTTTCAGGCGGGCGTGGAGGCCAGCAGGCAACGGGTGCGGGGGCTCCGTTGCCTGTTTTGCACAGGCCTCCACCTTGTGGGACGGGAATGGCCAGGTGTTCTCGGCCATTCCCGTAGCCCCCCAACCTGGGGGGCATGAGGGGCCCGCCATACCATCTTGGCGGGCATGCGCCGGGAGGGCTGTGGATGTAAAGGCTATGCCGGATTCCCATGGCCCTCCCATCACGGCGACGCGGGAACACCGCTGAGTTTTAGTGGGTATACTGTCATTCCGACAGGGAGTCCCACATACCCCGTCTCGTCCCCCGGGAGGCGGGGATGCATAAAGCATTTCTCAGCGACAAAAAAAAAAAAAAAAAAGGTTAGGTTAGGTTCCCCCCCGGTGGGTTCCCGCATTGTCGAGGCGGGGGGGCTCAGTAGCCGTGGCGAGCTGGGCCACGGTGAAGCTAAGAGGAACCCCAGCGGGGGCCGCTCGTCAAGGCTTTGCGGCTTAGCCAGTGACGTAGCGGCCGTAGGGTAGGTTGCGGTGCCGCTTGGGCGACATCGCAGCCTACCTGAGGCGGGCCGCGGTGTCCCCCGTGAGGGAGACATCGCGGCTGAGGATTGGAGGCCGCGGCGGGAGAGGAGTGTCGGTGTTTCGTTGCCGCTCTCCCTACCTTCCGCGGCCTTGACGGGGCCGCCACCGTTCGATGGTGGACGCGGTGGGGCCGCAGGGGAAGAGGAGTGTCGGTGTGTCGTTGCCGCTCTCCCTATCCTCTGCGGCCGTAGCTCCCCCAACGTGGGGGGCATGCGGGGCCCGCCTTTCAGGCGGGCGTGGAGGCCAGCAGGCAACGGGTGCGGGGGCACCGTTGCCTGTTTTGCACAGGCCTCCACCTTGTGGGACGGGAATGGCCAGGTGTTCTCGGCCATTCCCGTAGCCCCCCACCCTGGGGGGCATGTGGGGCCCGCCATACCATCTTGGCGGGCATGCGTCGGGAGGGCTGTGGAAGTAAAGGCTATGCCGGTTTCCCATGGCCCTCCCATCACGGCGACGCGGGAACACCGCTGAGTTTTAGTGGGTATACTGTCATTCCGACAGGGAGTCCCACATACCCCGTCTCGTCCCCCGGGAGGCGGGGATGCATAAAGCATTTCTCAGCGACAAAAAAAAAAAAAAAAAAAAAAAAAAAAAAAAAAAAAAAAAAAAAAAAAAAAAAAAAAGGTTAGGTTAGGTTCCCCCCCCCGGTGGGTTCCCGCATTGTCGAGGCGGGGGGGCTCAGTAGCCGTGGCGAGCTGGGCCACGGTGAAGCTAAGAGGAACCCCAGCGGGGGCCGCTCGTCCGGGCTGTGCGGTTTAGCCCGACGTAGCGGCCCACAGGTAGGTTGCGGTGCCGCGACATCGCGACCTACCTGAGGCGGGCCGCGATGTCCCCCGTGAGGGAGACATTGCGGCTGAGGATAGAGGCCGCGGCGGGAGGGGCTCTCCCTTCCTTCCGCGGCCTTGACGGGGCCGCCACCGTTCGATGGCGGACGCGGTGGGGCCGCAGGGGAAGAGGAGTGTCGGTGTTTCGTTGCCGCTCTCCCTATCCTCTGCGGCCGTAGCTCCCCCAACGCGGGGGGCATGCGGGGCCCGCCTTTTAGGCGGGCGTGGAGGCCAGCAGGCAACGGGTGCGGGGGCTCCGTTGCCTGTTTTGCACAGGCCTCCACCTTGTGGGACGGGAATGGCCAGGTGTTCTCGGCCATTCCCGTAGCCCCCCAACCTGGGGGGCATGTGGGGCTCGTCATACCATCTTGGCGGGCATGCGCCGGGAGGGTTGTGGAAGTAAAGGCTGAGCCGGTTTCCCATGACCCTCCCATCACGGCGACGCGGGAACACCGCTGAGTTTTAGTGGGTATACTGTCATTCCGACAGGGAGTCCCACATACCCCGTCTCGTCCCCCGGGAGGCGGGGATGCATAAAGCATTTCTCAGCGACAAAAAAAAAAAAAAAAAGGTTAGGTTAGGTTCCCCCCCGGTGGGTTCCCGCATTGTCGAGGCGGGGGGGCTCAGTAGCCGTGGCGAGCTGGGCCACGGTGAAGCTAAGAGGAACCCCAGCGGGGGCCGCTCGTCAAGGCTTTGCGGCTTAGCCAATGACGTAGCGGCCGTAGGGTAGGTTGCGGTGCCACTTGGGCGACATCGCAGCCTACCTGAGGCGGGCCGCGGTGTCCCCCGTGAGGGAGACATCGCGGCTGAGGATTGGAGGCCGCGGCGGGAGAGGAGTGTCGGTGTTTCGTTGCCGCTCTCCCTACCTTCCGCGGCCTTGACGGGGCCGCCACCGTTCGATGGCGGACGCGGTGGGGCCGCAGGGGAAGAGGAGTGTCGGTGTGTCGTTGCCGCTCTCCCTATCCTCTGCGGCCGTAGCTCCCCCAACGTGGGGGGCATGCGGGGCCCGCCTTTCAGGCGGGCGTGGAGGCCAGCAGGCAACGGGTGCGGGGGCACCGTTGCCTGTTTTGCACAGGCCTCCACCTTGTGGGACGGGAATGGCCAGGTGTTCTCGGTCATTCCCGTAGCCCCCCAACCTGGGGGGCATGTGGGGCCCGCCATACCATCTTGGCGGGCATGCGTCGGGAGGGCTGTGGAAGTAAAGGCTATGCCGGTTTCCCATGGCCCTCCCATCACGGCGACGCGGGAACACCGCTGAGTTTTAGTGGGTATACTGTCATTCCGACAGGGAGTCCCACATACCCCGTCTCGTCCCCCGGGAGGCGGGGATGCATAAAGCATTTCTCAGCGACAAAAAAAAAAAAAAAAAAGGTTAGGTTAGGTTCCCCCCCCCCCCCCTCCCCCCGGTGGGTTCCCGCATTGTCGAGGCGGGGGGGCTCAGTAGCCGTGGCGAGCTGGGCCACGGTGAAGCTAAGAGGAACCCCAGCGGGGGCCGCTCGTCCGGGCTGTGCGGTTAGCCCGACGTAGCGGCCCACGGGTAGGTTGCGGTGCCGCGACATCGCGACCTACCTGAGGCGGGCCGCGATGTCCCCCGTGAGGGAGACATTGCGGCTGAGGACAGAGGCCGCGGCGGGAGGGGCTCTCCCTTCCTTCCGCGGCCTTGACGGGGCCGCCACCGTTCGATGGCGGACGCGGTGGGGCCGCAGGGGAAGAGGAGTGTCGGTGTGTCGTTGCCGCTCTCCCTATCCTCTGCGGCCGTAGCTCCCCCAAGCTGGGGGGGCATGCGGGGCCTGCCTTTTAGGCGGGCGTGGAGGCCAGCAGGCAGCGGGTGCGGGGGCACCGTTGCCTGTTTTGCACAGGCCTCCACCAGTGTGGGACGGGAATGGCCAGGTGTTCCCGGCCATTCCCGTAGCCCCCCAACCTGGGGGGCATGTGGGGCCCGCCATACCATCTTGGCGGGCATGCGCCGGGAGGGCTGTGGATGTAAAGGCTATGCCGGATTCCCATGGCCCTCCCATCACGGCGACGCGGGAACACCGCTGAGTTTTAGTGGGTATACTGTCATTCCGGCAGGGAGTCCCACATACCCCGTCTCGTCCCCCGGGAGGCGGGGATGCATAAAGCATTTCTCAGCGACAAAAAAAAAAAAAAAAAAAAGGTTCCCCCCCCCCCCCCCCGGTGGGTTCCCGCATTGTCGAGGCGGGGGGGCTCAGTAGCCGTGGTATGGGGGTACCACGGTGAAGCTAAGAGGAACCCCAGCGGGGGCCGCTCGTCAAGGCTTTGCGGCTTAGCCAATGACGTAGCGGCCGTAGGGTAGGTTGCGGTGCCGCTTGGGCGACATCGCAGCCTACCTGAGGCGGGCCGCGGTGTCCCCCGTGAGGGAGACATCGCGGCTGAGGATTGGAGGCCGCGGCGGGAGAGGAGTGTCGGTGTTTCGTTGCCGCTCTCCCTACCTTCCGCGGCCTTGACGGGGCCGCCACCGTTAGATGGCGGACGCGGTGGGGCCGCAGGGGAAGAGGAGTGTCGGTGTTTCGTTGCCGCTCTCCCTATCCTCTGCGGCCGTAGCTCCCCCAACCTGGGGGGGCATGCGGGGCCCGCCTTTTAGGCGGGCGTGGAGGCCAGCAGGCAACGGGTACGGGGGCTCCGTTGCCTGTTTTGCACAGGCCTCCACCTTGTGGGACGGGAATGGCCAGGTGTTCTCGGCCATTCCCGTAGCCCCCCAACCTGGGGGGCATGTGGGGCCCGCCATACCATCTTGGCGGGCATGCGTCGGGAGGGCTGTGGATGTAAAGGCTATGCCGGATTCCCATGGCCCTCCCATCACGTCGACGCGGGAACACCGCTGAGTTTTAGTGGGTATACTGTCATTCCGGCAGGGAGTCCCACATACCCCGTCTCGTCCCCCGGGAGGCGGGGATGCATAAAGCATTTCTCAGCGACAAAAAAAAAAAAAAAAAAAAAAAGGTTAGGTTGGGGGATCCCCCACAGCGCATACTTCCACGTAGTATCCCCTGGGCAACGTCGTGTCTGACCACCGTAACGGAGTGGCAGACCGGCGGCTAAAGTGTGCTGTGACTCGTTGACATTAGTGCGGTCGTCTGCGAGAATGTCTAAGAAACCGATGCGGGACGCCTCTGGGCGTTTTGCCAGTTTTAACAATGATTTTAACCCTGTACATAATCCCGATTTTAATGATTTTAACCCTAGTTTTAGCTCGAATCGCTCCTCCCAGGGCGATTCAAACGGCCCTTCTCAGGGCCAACCCAACGGCCCTTCTCAGGGCCAATCCAACGGCCCTTCTCAGGGCCACGTCGGTGACGCTTCGGCGTCGGACGCTGACCGCGCACCGTCTGCAGCCAGCTTGGCTGGTGGGGTAGACGAGTTTTCGGACTCCGACCAATCCAGCATGGACACGTCGGCGGCCGAGAATGACCGCCTCAGGCGGAAGAGGGCTTACTACCTAAGGCAAGGGTCCGAGGGCTCCTCGGAGTCGGCCGGAAGTAAGGGAGGGAAGAAGTCGAAGTCCAAAAGGGCTTCGACTTCTGAAGCGGCAGATACCCACGATGTGGGCTTGCTGGACGCCGAGCGCCAGCTAAATCTGGCTAAGAGGGCGCAGCTCCAGCAAGACCTGGAGGATAGGGTCGCTGCGAAGGAGCGCCAGACGCAAACCGCCAGGTCGAGGGCTGGCTATGGGGCATCAAGTGTCCTATATGCTGACCACTCCCTGGCGGAACTGGAGCGCATGGCGCAGGAGGATAAAGAGGAGGTCCTGGAGGTCGCCTCAAAATCCTCCAACTTGAAGGGGACCTTCCAAAAGGCCCTCAAATGCCGGGCCGCCAGTCTACACGGCATCGTCGGAGAGCTAATGAAGCGGACGGCCACGGACGAGACGCGGCAACTGCAGGCGAAGGTGGATCGCCTGCAGGCGGAGGTCAGCCAGCTACACCTGAAGCTGGCTGAGGCCACGGCTCGGCCTGCCCAACCTGCCCCAGGTCCGGTGGTAGGAGGCTCTTCCTCCCCTTCCAACCTTGAGGAGATCATCCGAAAGGTTGTCATGGAGGAGAGAGCCTTCACCAGAGCCTGCTTCGCAGGCATAGAGGACCGGCTCCTGCCGGAAAAGCGGCTCCGCCCGCCGCTAGCGGCGGATAAGCCAACGCAGCGGGAGCCGGAACCTGCACCTGTAGCAGGCCCGGCAGCGGGTGCGCAGCCCCAGGCCCCCAAGTCCTCCAAGGGCAAAGGCAAGGGCAAGAGGACCAAGGCGGCTCCTCAAACCCCCACCACGAGCGCGGAGGGAGTAGCTGAGTCGTCCACTCCAGCAGCGCCCCAGAACCTGCAGGAAGAAGATGCCCTTCTTCCCTCCACCACCCCGTCCAACCAGTCGTGGACGGAAGTGGTCAAGAGAGGGAAGAAGAAGGGAGGGGCCAAGTCGGCCCCCAAGCCCGCTACGACTGCTCCTGCAGCCAAAGGGGCTCCCGCCGGCGGGAGGAAGCTGGTTCCTCCCAAAACCGCGGCCGTCGTGGTGACCCTCACCCCGGCGGCCGTGGAGCGGGGAGAGACGTACGAGTCCGTTCTAAGACGGGCTCGTACCAATGCTGATCCCTCCCAGCTGGGGATCAGCAGCATTAGGTGCCGCCGCACCCTAACCGGGGCTCGAATTTTCGAGTTCTCGGGGGAGAAGCGCGGCACCAATGCGGACCTCTTCGCAACGAAGTTGCAAGAGGTCATCGCGGACAGTGCGACGGTCGTCAAGCCCGTCAAGACCGCAGCCTTGGAGGTGACCGATCTGGACGATTCGGTCACCAAGGAGGATGTGGTGGCGGCCGTCGCGGCGGCTGGAGGCTGCAACGCTGGCGCGGTGAAGGGGGGAGCCATCCGGCTCGGCCGCCGCGGCATGGGCATCATCCGTGTCGAGTGCCCAGTCGCCGCGGCTGCGGCCGTCCTTGCTGCGACCAATGGACGGCTGCTCGTGGGGCTCAGCTCGGCTGTGGTCCGGGCACTTGAAGACCAGCCTACGCGCTGCTTCAAGTGCTTCGCGTTTGGCCACACCCGAGCAACGTGTCCCTCCAAGTCCGACTGGGGAGACACCTGCTACCAGTGCGGGCAGGAGGGACACAGGAGTGCCACTTGCCGCGCCACCACGCCACACTGCAAGGCGTGTGCCGCCAGTGGCCGTCCCGCGGACCACCGGATGACGGGCAGGAGCTGCAAGCCCCCCGTGCGAAAGGGCATAGTGCCGGCGCAGGTTCGCCCTGTTGCCACCACCGCCACCGCCGTCGCCGCCGCTGCAGTTCCAGCGGCGGTAGCTGAGGAGGGGGGTGCAATGTCGGAATAATGCTTTCCGACTACAGCATCCTCCAGGCGAACGCCAACCACTGCAAAGCGGCCCAGGACCTGGTAGTGCAGGTCATGGCCGAGTGGTTGGTGAACGTAGCGGTGGTCGCCGAGCCTTACTCGATCCCCAGCAGCTGGCTGGGTGACGAGGACGACTCGGTGGCACTAGCGGCGCGGTCTTCCACGGACTCCCCTCCCCTCTCGCTATTAGAGAGAGGACCGGGATACGTGGCCGCCGCGTGGGGAGACATAGCCCTTGTGGGGGTATATTTCTCCCCAAACCGCCCACTCCAGGACTTTGAGAATTATCTCGGAGTCCTGGCCGCCGTGGTCGGCAGGGCGGTTCCGCGTCAGGTCTCCGTACTGGGAGACCTGAATGCCAAGTCGGTGAGCTGGGGCAACCCGGCCACCGACGCACGCGGGCGGGCGGTGGAGTTGTGGGCAGCCTCCTCTGGACTCTCCCTCTTGAACAGAGGAAGCGTCCAGACATGCGTGCGGCGTCAGGGTGGCTCAATAGTGGACGTCACTTTCGCCACCCCGGCGTTAGCCGCGCGCGTGCTGAACTGGCGGGTGGACTTGGTGGAGACCATGTCGGACCACCGCTACGTGCGGTTCGACATCTCCACCAGTGGCCCAGGAGCGATGCGGCCCATCTCGGGGCGATCACCGTTCCCGCGGTGGGCTCTCACCCGCCTGGACAGGGAGGCAGCGGCGGAGGCGGCGTTCATCCAGGACTGGCTTTCGCCGCCTACCGCCGGCCTGGATGTGGACACCGCAGCGGGGCAGCTTCGGGAGTGTCTGACCGAGGTATGCAACTCTAGCATGCCTCGGTCTCGCCGACCACCACCCAAACGCGCCGTGTACTGGTGGTCGGCGGAGCTGGCGGGGCTCCGAGCAGCATGCGTGGAGGCAAGGAGGGCCTACACGCGGAGTCGGCGGCGGCGTCGACGGGACCGGGCCGACGAGGACCACCTCTACGACATATACGTGGAGGCAAAACAGGTCCTCGATCGGGCCATCGCCGCTGCCAAAGACTCGGCGAGAGCCGAGCTGCTGGAGGGTCTCGACAACGACCCCTTCGGGAGACCATACAAGGCTGCGCGCAATAAATTGCGCCCCTTTGGTCCCCCGGTTGCCGAGACCCTGGAGCCCTCATTTCTGGACTGGGTGGTTCAGTCCCTGTTCCCGGGCAGGGACAACTTCACCCCGCCAGTAATGTGTGGAGCCCCGCCAGACGAGGAGGAAGAGGAGGCCCCCCCTCCTGTCACGGAGTCGGAACTTGGCGCGGCGGTTCTTCGTATCCGCGCCAAGAAGACGGCTCCAGGCCTCGACGGCGTCCCCGCGAGAGTGGTGGCGATCGCTGCCACTCAAATGGAGGACAGGTTTCGGGACCTCTTCAGCGCATGTCTTGCGTCTGGGAGGTTCCCGAAACCGTGGAAGGAGGGGCAGTTGTGCCTCCTCCGCAAAGACGGTCGCCCAGCGGATTCCCCCTCGGCATACCGGCCCATCGTTCTACTTGATGAGGTCGGCAAAATGTTCGAGGGGATAATCGCGGCTCGCCTGAAGGGCCACCTGCGGGACATCGGGCCGGACTTGTCGGACACTCAGTTCGGTTTTCGGGCTGAGCGTTCGACGGTGGACGCGCTGGCCTGGCTTAAGGGCCAGGCGAAGGATGCGATGGAGGCGGGGGACGGATTGTTGGCGGTGTCATTCGACATAGCCAACGCCTTCAACTCCGTTCCTCACTCCACCATCCTTGAGGCGCTCCGGTTCCACGGAGTGCCTCGATACATGCGCAGTCTGCTGGCCAGCTACCTGGAGGATCGGGCGATCCTGCTGGTAGACAGGACTGGCCAAGTCCGGCGGTACGCCGTCGAAGCCGGCGTTCCACAGGGGTCAGTCATAGGACCTCTCCTCTGGAACGTCGGCTACGATTGGCTCCTGCGGGGAACTCTCCTCCGAGGCACGAGTGTCGTCTGCTACGCGGACGACACTCTCCTCACCGCCCGGGGGGGGAGTTTCAGGGAGGCGGCCAACTTGGCCTCGGCGGGCGGATCTTTGGTCGCGGCGAGGATCCGCCGCCTAGGTCTGAAGGTGGCGCTGCACAAGACCGAGGCCGTTTTCTTCCACGGACCTCGGCAGCGCCCCCCACCTGACGCCCACATCTTCGTGGAGGGCGTCAGAATCGAGGTCAAGGCCCAGATGAAATATCTGGGCCTTGTGATCGACAGCAGGTGGCGCTTCGGCCCGCATTTTAGCGGGCTGTCGTCGCGCCTGCTGAAGACGGCGGGGGCGCTCTCGTGGCTGCTCCCCAACTTGGGGGGGCCCAGCGCACGATGCCGGCAACTCTACGCCGGCATCCTCAAGAGTATGGCCCTCTACGGGGCCCCTATTTGGGAGGACGCCCTCCAACGGCGGGAGAACGCCGCCGCCTTGCGGGCACCGCAGAGGGCCATAGCCCAGCGGGTAGCGCGGGCCTACCGCACGGTGGGCTTTGCGGCAGCGTGTGCTCTGGCCAGCACCCCTCCTTGGGAACTCGAGGCGTGGGTGCTCACCAGAGTGTACGAATGGACGGCGGGGCGGAGAGCGAGAGGAGAACGCACCGCCCCGGAAGAGAGGGAGGCCGTCCGGCGGGAGGCGAGGGACGCCATCGTCCTCCATTGGACGGGGGACCTCGCCACCGCAGCCTTTGGCCGCCGAACCCTCGACGCGCTTGGGCCGGTCCTGCGAGACTGGCTCGAGCGGTCGCACGGGTTCCTCTCGTTTCGTCTGGTGCAGGTGCTGTCCGGACACGGTTGTTTCGGATCGTACCTGCACCGGATCGGACGGGAGGAGACGCCGTCGTGCCACGGCTGTGGCGCGGCGGAGGACACGGCGCAGCACACCCTCGAGGTGTGCCCGTCGTGGTCCGAGCCGCGCCGCAGTCTCATGGCGGCGATCGGACCGGACCTCTCGCTCCCCGGTGTGGTAAACGCCATGCTGGGGGATGAGGGGTCCTGGGCGGCAGTCGCCTCCTTCTGCGAACACGTCATGTCCCAGAAGGAGGCGGCGGAGCGCGCGCGGGAGGATGATCCTCACGCGGCGCTGCTCCGAAGGCGGAGGAGGGGTCGGAGAAGACGTCAGTTTGACGGACATCTCCGACTCCTCCCAGGTGGAGGCCAGCAGGCAACGGGAGCGGGGGCACCATTGCCTGCATCGCACAGGCCTCCACCAGTGTCGGACGGGAATGGCCAGGTGTTCCCGGCCATTCCCGTAGCCCCCCAACCCGGGGGGCATGCGGGGCCCGCCAGCTAGGCGGGCATGCGCCGGGAGGGTTGTGGAAGTAAAGGCTGAGCCGGTTTCCCATGACCCTCCCATCACGGCGACGCGGGAACACCGCTGAGTTTTAGTGGGTATACTGTCAGTCGGACAGGGAGTCCCACATACCCCGTCTCGTCCCCCACGAGACGGGCATGCATAAAGCATTTCTCAGCGAGAAAAAAAAAAAAAAAAAAAAAGGTTAGGTTAGGTTCCCCCCCGGTGGGTTCCCGCATTGTCGAGGCGGGGGGGCTCAGTAGCCGTGGCGAGCTGGGCCACGGTGAAGCTAAGAGGAACCCCAGCGGGGGCCGCTCGTCAAGGCTTTGCGGCTTAGCCAATGACGTAGCGGCCGTAGGGTAGGTTGCGGTGCCGCTTGGGCGACATCGCAGCCTACCTGAGGCGGGCCGCGGTGTCCCCCGTGAGGGAGACATCGCGGCTGAGGATTGGAGGCCGCGGCGGGAGAGGAGTGTCGGTGTTTCGTTGCCGCTCTCCCTACCTTCCGCGGCCTTGACGGGGCCGCCACCGTTCGATGGCGGACGCGGTGGGGCCGCAGGGGAAGAGGAGTGTCGGTGTGTCGTTGCCGCTCTCCCTATCCTCTGCGGCCGTAGCTCCCCCAACGTGGGGGGCATGCGGGGCCCGCCTTTCAGGCGGGCGTGGAGGCCAGCAGGCAACGGGTGCGGGGGCACCGTTGCCTGTTTTGCACAGGCCTCCACCTTGTGGGACGGGAATGGCCAGGTGTTCTCGGCCATTCCCGTAGCCCCCCAACCTGGGGGGCATGTGGGGCCCGCCATACCATCTTGGCGGGCATGCGTCGGGAGGGCTGTGGATGTAAAGGCTATGCCGGATTCCCATGGCCCTCCCATCACGGCGACGCGGGAACACCGCTGAGTTTTAGTGGGTATACTGTCATTCCGACAGGGAGTCCCACATACCCCGTCTCGTCCCCCGGGAGACGGGGATGCATAAAGCATTTCTCAGCGACAAAAAAAAAAAAAAAAAAAAAAAAAAAAAAAAAAAAAAAAAAAAAAAAAAAAAAAGGTTAGGTTAGGTTAGGTTGGGGGATCCCCCACAGCGCATACTTCCACGTAGTATCCCCTGGGCAACGTCGTGTCTGACCACCGTAACGGAGTGGCAGACCGGCGGCTAAAGTGCGTTGTGAATTCGTAGATATCAAAGCGGTCATCTACGAACGATGTCGAAGAAACCTTTGCGGGACGCCTCAGGGCGCTTTGCTTGTTTTAACCCGAATTTTAATCCTGTTTTAAACCCTAATTTTAACCCTGTTTTTAATGCTTTTAACCCCAATTTTAAACCGAATCGCTCCTCCCAGGGCGATTCAAACGGCCCTTCTCAGGGCCAACCCAACGGCCCTTCTCAGGGCCAATCCAACGGCCCTTCTCAGGGCCACGCCGATGACGCTCAGGCGTCGGAAGCTGACCGCGCACCGTCTGCGGCTAGCTTGTTTGGTTGGGCAGACGAGATTTCGGATTCCGACGATACCAACCTGGAATCGTCGGTGTCCGAAATTGACCGCTGCAATCGAAAGAGGGCCTATCTACGGCAAGAGTCCGAGGGCTCCTCGGAGTCGGCCGGAGATAAGGGAGGAAAGAAGTCGAAGTCTAAAAAGGCTTCGACTTCTCAAAAGGCTGACACCCACAATGTGGGCTTGGTGGACGCGGAGCGCCAGCTTAACCTGGCTAAGAGGGCGCAATTGCAGCAGGACCTGGAGGAGAGGGTCGCTGCCAAGGAGCGCCAGACGCAAACCGCCAGGTCGAGGGCTGGCTATGGGGCATCCAGTGTCCTGTACGCTGACCTCTCCCTGGCGGAACTGGAGCGCATGGCGCAGGAGGACAGGGAGGAGGTCCTGGAGGTCGCCTCCAAGTCCTCCAACCTAAAGGGGACCTTCCAGAAGGCCCTCAAATGCCGGGCTGCCAGCTTGCACGGCATTGTTGCAGAGCTGGTAAAGCGGACGGCCACGGACGAGACGCGGCAACTGCAGGCGAAGGTAGATCGCCTGCAGGCGGAGGTTAGCCAGCTACACCTGAAGCTGGCTGAGGCCACGGCTCGGCCTGCTAAACCCGCCCCAGGTCCGGTGGCAGGAGGCTCCTCCTCCCCTTCCAACCTTGAGGAAATCCTCCGAAAGGTTGTCATGGAGGAGAGGGCCTTCACCAGAGCCTGCTTCGCAGGCATTGAGGACCGGCTCCTGCCGGAAAAGCGGCTCCGCCCGCCGCTAGCGGCGGATAAGCCGCCACAGAAGGAGCCGGAACCTGCGCCTGTTGCGGGCCCGGCAGCGGGTGCGCAGCCCCAGGCCCCCAAGCCCTCCAAGGGCAAAGGTAAGGGCAAGAGGACGAAGGCGGCTCCTCAAACCCCCACCACAAGCGCGGAGAGAGCAGCTGGGTCGTCTGCCACTACAGCAGCCACCCAGAAGTCGCAGGAGGAAGACGCCCTCCTTCCCTCCACCACCCCGTCCAACCAGTCGTGGACGGAAGTGGTCAAGAGAGGGAAAGGCAAGGGAGGGCAAAAGTCGGCCCCTAAGCCCGCTGCGACTGCTCCTGCAGCCAAACGGGCTCCAGCCGGCGGGAGGAAGCTGGTTCCTCCCAAAACCGCGGCCGTCGTGGTGACTCTCACCCCGGAGGCCGCGGAGCGGGGCGAAACGTACGAGTCCGTCCTTAGACGGGCTCGTACCAATGCTGATCCCTCCCAGCTGGGGATCAGCAACATTAAGTGCCGCCGAACCCTAACCGGGGCTCGAATTTTCGAGTTCTCGGGGGAACAGCGCGGCACTAATGCGGACCTCTTCGCAACTAAGTTGCGAGAGGTCATCGCGGACGTGGCGACGGTCGTGATGCCCGTCAAGACCGCAGCCTTGGAGGTGACCGATCTGGACGTTTCGGTCACCAAGGAGGAGGTGGTGGCGGCCGTCGCGGCGGCTGGAGGCTGCGACGCTGGCGCGGTGAAGGGGGGAGCCATCGGGCTTGGCCGCCGCGGTATGGGCATCATGCGTGTCGAGTGCCCAGTCGCCGCGGCTGCGGCCGTCCTTGCTGCGACCAAGGGACGGCTGCTCGTGGGGCTCAGCTCGGCTGTGGTCCGGGCACTTGAGGACCAGCCTACGCGGTGCTTCAAGTGCTTCGCGTTTGGCCACACCCGAGCCACGTGTCCCTCCAAGTCCGACTGGGGAGACACCTGCTACCAGTGCGGGCAGGAGGGACACAGGAGTGCCACTTGCCGCGCCACCACGCCACACTGCAAGGCGTGTGCCGCCAGTGGCCGCCCTGCGGACCACAGGATGACGGGCAGAAGCTGCAAGCCCCCCGTGCGAAAGGGCATAGTGCCGGCGCAGGTTCGCCCTGTTGCCACCACCGCCGCCGCCGTCGTCGCCGCTGCAACTCCAGCGGCGGTAGCTGAGGAGGAGGGTGCGATGTCGGAATAATGCTTTCCGACTACAGCATCCTCCAGGCGAACGCCAACCACTGCAAAGCGGCCCAGGACCTGGTAGTGCAGGTCATGGCCGAGTGGTTGGTGAACGTAGCGGTGGTCGCCGAGCCTTACTCGATCCCCAGCAGCTGGCTGGGCGACGAGGACGACTCGGTGGCACTAGCGGCGCGGTCTTCCACGGACTCCCCTCCCCTCTCGCTATTAGAGAGAGGACCGGGATACGTGGCCGCCGCGTGGGGAGATATAGCCCTTGTGGGGGTATATTTCTCCCCAAACCGCCCACTCCAGGACTTTGAGAATTATCTCGGAGTCCTGGCCGCCGTGGTCGGCAGGGCGGTTCCGCGTCAGGTCTCCGTACTGGGAGACCTGAATGCCAAGTCGGTGAGCTGGGGCAACCCGGCCACCGACGCACGCGGGCGGGCGGTGGAGTTGTGGGCAGCCTCCTCTGGACTCTCCCTCTTGAACAGAGGAAGCGTCCAGACATGCGTGCGGCGTCAGGGTGGCTCAATAGTGGACGTCACTTTCGCCACCCCTGCGTTAGCCGCGCGCGTGCTGAACTGGCGGGTGGACCTGGTGGAGACCATGTCGGACCACCGCTACGTGCGGTTCGACATCTCCACCAGGGGCCCAGGAGTGATGCGGCCCATCTCGGGGCGATCACCGTTCCCGCGGTGGGCTCTCACCCGCCTGGACAGGGAGGCAGCGGCGGAGGCGGCGTTCATCCAGGACTGGCTTTCGCCGCCTACCGCCGGCCTGGATGTGGACACCGCAGCGGGGCAGCTGAGGGAGTGTCTGACCGAGGTATGCAACTCTAGCATGCCTCGGTCTCGCCGACCACCACCCAAACGCGCCGTGTACTGGTGGTCGGCGGAGCTGGCGGGGCTCCGAGCAGCTTGCGTGGAGGCAAGGAGGGCCTACACGCGGAGTTGGCGGCGGCGTCGAAGGGACCGGGCCGACGAGGACCACCTCTACGATGTGTACGTGGAGGCAAAACAGGTCCTCGATCGGGCCATCGCTGCCGCCAAAGACTCTGCGAGAGCCGAGCTGCTGGAGGGTCTCGACAACGACCCCTACGGGAGACCATACAAGGCTGCGCGCAATAAATTGCGCCCCTTTGGTCCCCCGGTTGCCGAGACCCTAGAGCCCTCATTTCTGGACGGGGTGGTTCAGTCCCTGTTCCCGGGCAGGGACAACTTCACCCCGCCAGTGATGTGTGGAGCCCCGCTAGCAGACGAGGAAGAAGAGGAGCCCCCTCCTGTCACGGAGTCGGAACTTGGCGCGGCGGTCCTCCGTATCCGCGCCAAGAAGACGGCTCCAGGCCCCGACGGTGTCCCAGCAAGAGTGGTAGCAATCGCTGCCACTCGAATGGAGGAAAGGTTTCGGGACCTCTTCAGCGCATGCCTTGCGACTGGGAGGTTCCCGAAACCTTGGAAGGAAGGGCAGCTGTGCCTCCTCCGCAAGGAGGGCCGCCCAGCAGACTCCCCCTCGGCATACCGGCCCATCGTCTTGCTCGATGAGGTCGGAAAAATGTTCGAGGGGATAATGGCGGCTCGCCTGAAGGGCCACCTGCGGGACATCGGGCCGGACTTATCGGACGCTCAGTTTGGTTTTCGGGCTGAGCGTTCGACGGTGGACGCGCTGGCCTGGCTTAAGGGCCAGGCGAAGGATGCGATGGAGGCGGGGGACGGATTGTTGGCGGTGTCATTCGACATAGCCAACGCCTTCAACTCCGTTCCTCACTCCACCATCCTAGAGGCGCTCCGATTCCACGGAGTGCCTCGATACCTGCGCAGTCTACTGGCCAGCTACCTGGAGGACCGGGCGATCCTCCTCGTAGATAGGACTGGCCAAGTCCGGCGGTACGCAGTCGAAGCCGGCGTTCCACAGGGGTCAGTCATAGGACCTCTCCTCTGGAACGTCGGCTACGATTGGCTTTTGCGGGGAACTCTCCTCCGAGGCACGAGCGTCGTCTGCTACGCGGACGACACTCTCCTCACCGCCCGGGGGGGGAGTTTCAGGGAGGCGGCCAACTTGGCCTCGGCGGGCGGATCCTTGGTCGCAGCGAGGATCCGCCGCCTAGGTCTGAAGGTGGCGCTGCACAAGACCGAGGCCGTTTTCTTCCACGGACCTCGGCAGCGCCCCCCACCTGACGCCCACATCTTTGTGGAGGGCGTCAGAATCGAGGTCAAGGCCCAGATGAAATATCTGGGCCTTGTGATCGACAGCAGGTGGCGTTTCGGCCCGCATTTTAGCGGGCTGTCGTCGCGTCTGCTGAAGACGGCGGGGGCGCTATCATGGCTGCTCCCTAACTTGGGGGGGCCCAGCGCACGATGCCGGCAACTCTACGCCGGCATCCTCAAGAGTATGGCCCTCTACGGGGCACCTATTTGGGAGGACGCCCTCCAACGGCGGGAGAACGCCGCCGCCTTGCGGGCACCGCAGAGGGCCATAGCCCAGCGGGTAGCGCGGGCCTACCGCACGGTAGGCTTTGCGGCAGCGTGCGCTCTGGCCAGCACCCCTCCTTGGGAACTCGAGGCGTGGGTGCTCGCCAGAGTGTACGAATGGACGGCGGGGCGGAGAGCGAGAGGAGAACGCACCGCCCCGGAAGAGCGGGAGGCCGTCCGGCGGGAGGCGAGGGACGCCATCGTTCTCCATTGGACGGGGGACCTCGCCACCGCAGCCTTTGGCCGCCGAACCCTCGACGCGCTTGGGCCGGTCCTGCGAGACTGGCTCGAGCGGTCGCACGGGTTCCTCTCGTTTCGTCTGGTGCAGGTGCTGTCCGGACACGGTTGTTTCGGATCGTACCTGCATCGGATCGGACGGGAGGAGACGCCGTCGTGCCACGGCTGTGGCACGGCGGAGGACACGGCGCAGCACACCCTCGAGGTGTGCCCGTCGTGGTCCGAGCCGCGCCGCAGTCTCATGGCGGCGATCGGACCGGACCTCTCGCTCCCCGGTGTGGTAAACGCCATGCTGGGGGATGAGGGGTCCTGGGCGGCAGTCGCCTCCTTCTGCGAACACGTCATGTCCCAGAAGGAGGCGGCGGAGCGCGCGCGGGAGGACGATCCTCACGCGGCGCTGCTCCGAAGGCGGAGGAGGGGTCGGAGAAGACGTCAGTTTGACGGACATCTCCGACTCCTCCCAGGTGGAGGCCAGCAGGCAACGGGTGCGGGGGCACCCTTGCCTGCATCGCACAGGGCTCCACCAGTGTCGGACGGGAATGGCCAGGTGTTCCCGGCCATTCCCGTAGCCCCCCAGCCCGGGGGGCATGCGGGGCCCGCCAGCTAGGCGGGCATGCGCCGGGAGGGTTGTGGAAGTAAAGGCTGAGCCGGTTTCCCATGACCCTCCCATCACGGCGACGCGGGAACACCGCTGAGTTTTAGTGGGTATACTGTCATTCGGACAGGGAGTCCCACATACCCCGTCTCGTCCCCCACGAGTCGGGCATGCATAAAGCATTTCTCAGCGAGAAAAAAAAAAAAAAAAAGGTTAGGTTAGGTTCCCCCCCGGTGGGTTCCCGCATTGTCGAGGCGGGGGGGCTCAGTAGCCGTGGCGAGCTGGGCCACGGTGAAGCTAAGAGGAACCCCAGCGGGGGCCGCTCGTCAAGGCTTTGCGGCTTAGCCAATGACGTAGCGGCCGTAGGGTAGGTTGCGGTGCCGCTTGGGCGACATCGCAGCCTACCTGAGGCGGGCCGCGGTGTCCCCCGTGAGGGAGACATCGCGGCTGAGGATTGGAGGCCGCGGCGGGAGAGGAGTGTCGGTGTTTCGTTGCCGCTCTCCCTACCTTCCGCGGCCTTGACGGGGCCGCCACCGTTCGATGGCGGACGCGGTGGGGCCGCAGGGGAAGAGGAGTGTCGGTGTGTCGTTGCCGCTCTCCCTATCCTCTGCGGCCGTAGCTCCCCCAACGTGGGGGGCATGCGGGGCCCGCCTTTCAGGCGGGCGTGGAGGCCAGCAGGCAACGGGTGCGGGGGCACCGTTGCCTGTTTTGCACAGGCCTCCACCTTGTGGGACGGGAATGGCCAGGTGTTCTCGGCCATTCCCGTAGCCCCCCAACCTGGGGGGCATGTGGGGCCCGCCATACCATCTTGGCGGGCATGCGCCGGGAGGGCTGTGGAAGTAAAGGCTATGCCGGTTTCCCATGGCCCTCCCAACACGGCGACGCGGGAACACCGCTGAGTTTTAGTGGGTATACTGTCATTCCGACAGGGAGTCCCACATACCCCGTCTCGTCCCCCGGGAGGCGGGGATGCACAAAGCATTGCAAAAAAAAAAAAAAAAAAAAAAAAAAAAAAAAGGTTAGGTTAGGTTAGGTTCCCCACCGAAGTGATCCCCACGTTGTCGTCGTGGTGGGGCTTGCGTGTCCCGATCCTGGATCTCGCCTTGAGGTTCAGGTGAGGGACATTACCAAGAGGGACACAGGGAGGGGTCGCTCCTGCTCCGTCGGTCATCGACCAAGCAAGGACGCGGCCTCTGCCGCTGAGGTGCAGGCGCACCGAAGCGGCGTTCGTTTGTCTCCTCGTTCATCGAGGAACAAACCTTTCGGCGGGTCCGCTGAGTCGGGTTGGCCGGACAGCGGACGGAGGCATGTCTAATGCCGCCGCCGGGGGCTTGGCTTAACCGCCTGGCCCAGAGGAAGGACACCTCTAAGATAAAAAACCACCCAATCCCAAGTTTCGGGAGCGCGGCGAGGGGATGAATGGCCGTTGGGAATACGGTCGTTAGCGCTCCCACCTGTTGGTACCTCCCGCCCCCAACAGTATATAGGGCTACGTTTTGAAGGGCATGGAGCCACTGCCCGCGAAGGACCCCAATAATTGCTTCCATTCTCGTGGGAATCAAATGGATAAAAAATTAAAACCAAAATTAAACGACGTCGAAGGAGAGAAAGTGCCTCGTGTACTTCTGGAGAGGATTGGAGATGTGCTGTCGGACTCGGACTCTGCATCGAGTCTGATGACCGTCGCAAGCGCTGCGAGTACAAGCTCAAAGCGCCCGGGCAAACGCCCTCGAAGCGGTACGGACTCGGGGTCGGATTCGGCCCTGAGTGATACTTCGGTACCGGCTGCCAAGGTCGGTGCCAAAAAAGGCGGGAGAGGTAGGCCGGTGTCGACGGGCAAGTACGTTGGCATCGGCTTATCCAGGCGCGAGGTTGCGGCTGCCAAGAAGGCTGCAGCCGACGCCGACAAACAAATTGAGGATGAGCGGCAGATTGCGGCTCTGACAAAAAAGGTGACGGAAGGGAGGGTCAACCGCCTGTCGGAGTCGTCTTCTGTTGCCTCCGATATGGTCGTCGAGGCGGAAGACTTACCTGCCTCCGCCCTCAACCAAAGAATGGTTCACGCTGTGGCTGCCATCAAGAGGGTACAAAAAGTGTCGAAGGGCCTCAGTGGCGTAAGCCAGAAGGCACTCAAAGAGGCTACGGCCTCGATACTGGAGAGTGCCGAGGTGCTTCTCAGCCGCACCACCAACGAAGAGGCGACCTTATTAAGGGCTCAAAATGCCAAGCTGGCGGCCCAAATGGCGGAACTCCGCAAGGAGTATGACGAGCTCAAGGCGGAGATGGCGTCCTTCCGCCGTGAGCACCTCCGGAAGGAGCTGGGCTTGCCACAGCCGCAGCAGCAGCAGCCACAGCAGCAGCCTATACAGCAGCAGACGCCACCAGACGAGTCGGAGTTGGCTCGCCTTGTCCGTCAGGAGTTGGCGAGTTTCAAAGCCCGATTCTCGGTGTTAGAGGGGAAGATCTTACGCCCTCCCCTAGCTACAGACCAACGCAGCGCACCGACGTCATCTTATGCGGCCAAAGCCGCAGTGCCTTGTGCCAAAGAACAGACACAAGCGGCTGCTACTAATATAACGGAGAAGACACCCCCAACAACCTTGTCTCAAGATAAGGCGAATGGGAAGAAGGAGAAAAAGAAGAAGAACAAAAAGAAGACGAACAGTCCGGGTGCAGCGGCTGCCTCTACAGCGCCGCCAACACAATCTTCAAATCAGCGCGACCCTAAATCCGCCTCTTCACAACAGGAGGCGGAATGGACAACTGCGGGTGCCAAACAAAATAACAAAAAGGCGCGCCGCAAGGCCAGGCAACAGGCCCAGAAAATAAAGACGGATGCCCAAGCACAGGCTGCAAGGCTCCGTGCCCCTCGATCAACAGCTGTAGTTCTGACACTGCAGCCAGGCGCGGAGGAGCGGGGAGTAACATATGCCGGGATCCTTTCAAAGGCGAAAGCCGAAATTTCATTGAACGATCTCGGCATAACGGGCCTCCGGTGCAAGCCTACGGCTACCGGAGCCCGACTACTGGAAATCTCGGGGGCTTCAAGTGCCCCCAAGGCAGACGCCCTTGCCGAAAAACTAAGGGCGTCTCTCGGAAGTGACGACGTCAGAGTGTCCAGGCCCACTAAGTGTGCAGATTTGCGAATCTCGGGTTTGGACGACTCAGTGATGAGTGATGAGGTCGCCGCCGCCATCTCGAAGGCCGGCAACTGCCCGCCAGAACAAGTAAAGGCGGGCACAATTCGTAGGGGTGTCTCTGGCCTCGGGACAGTATTAGTAAGTTGTCCCGTAGCGGCGGCCAACAAACTTAAGGAGGGCAGAAGACTGCTGATAGGATGGGTCTCGGCGCAGGTGACGCTATTGACGCCCAAGCCCTTGCGGTGCTATCGCTGTCTCGAGCCGGGACACGTGGGTGTACGGTGCACCGCGGGAGTCGACCGCAGCCAACTGTGCTTTCGCTGCGGTCAGCCCGGTCATAAAGCTGGCTCTTGCACAGCCGCGCCGCACTGCGTACTCTGTGCGGCATACGGCAAGCCAGCTGAACACTGGACCGGGACTAAGACCTGCGCCAGGCCCACAAAGAAGAAATCTGGGACCAGGACACAGCCGATTCATTCGCCGGCCTCTCAGGATACACCAATAGAGGCAACCGGTTCCTCGCAACCGGCTCACCCACCGGTTGCGGCAGCAGATCCGCCAGGGACTGGGGAGGAGACATTAATGGATACCCAATAATGGCCCCAGGTCATCTATGTTTCCTCCAGGCTAACATAAACCACTGCGCCAGAGCTCAGGATCTCTTGCTCCAAAGCATGGCGCAGTGGACAATCGATGTGGCAATCGTCGCCGAGCCGTATTTCGTGCCGCCCAGGGATGACTGGGTGTGCGACACTAACGGTTCGGTGGCGCTTATAAGAAGGTCTGCCGTGGACACTCCGCTCTTTGAGGCCGTCACCCGGGGGCGGGGCTATGTCGCGGCAGTTTGTGGTGATATTATGGTCGCGGGGGTGTATTTCGCCCCCAGTCTATCTCTCGCCGACCTCGAGGAGGTCATTTCGGATTTGGGCACGGTCGTCAGTCGTAGTCGTCCTCGTCCCGTTCTCGTCTTGGGGGACTTCAACGCCAAGTCTGCGGCATGGTGTTCCCCGACAACTGATGTGCGGGGCGAGTTGGTGGAGGAGTGGGCGGTCGAGCAGGGCCTGCTTCTTCTGAACCGAGGTTGCGTGCAGACATGCGTGCGACAGTGGGGCGGGTCAATAGTGGACCTCACGTTCGCTAGCCCCGCTCTCGCGCGCCGTGTCCATGGCTGGCACGTAGTGGAGGACGTGGAGACGCTGTCTGATCACAGATATATCCGATTCAGTGTCTCCACCCAGACCTCGGTCGGGCCGGCCCAAGCAGCCCCGGTGGGCGGTGGAGACGGTCCGCGTTGGGCAGTGAAGCGGCTGGACAGGGAGGCTCTCCTGGAGGCCTCTATCGTGCAGGCCTGGTTGGATGCTCCCGACAGGCCTGTCAACATCGACGAGGAGGCGGAGTGGTTCCGGGAGAGCATGTCGCAAATCTGCGACGCTGCGATGCCCCGAGTCCGGCCGGTACCATCCAGGCGCCAGGTGTACTGGTGGTCGCAGCTGATTGCGCATTTGCGCATCGTCTGCGTTGAGAGGCGACGCCAGTATGCCAGGTACCGAAGAAGACGCCGCCGCTCTCCGTCAGCGGTGGCCATCGAGGCGGAACTATACGAGAGCTACAGGGAGGCGAAGAGCGCTCTCCAATTAGCCATCGTGCGGGCCAAGTCATCGGCCCGCGAAGAACTGCTGGAGACTCTGGACCGAGATCCGTGGGGACGCCCCTACCGTATGGTGAGGGGCAAGATGCGCCAGTGGGCCCCCCCACTGTCCCGGAGTCTTCAGCCGCAGTTACTGGAGGACGTGGTGAGCGCTCTCTTTCCCTTACGCCCAGAGCATACACCACCTGCTATGGTTCCGCCTTGGAATGTGCCCAACACGGAAGACGACGACGACGACGTGCCCGAAGTGACCCGGGTAGAGTTGAGAGTGGCGGTTTCTCGCATAAAAAACACCGCTCCAGGGCCCGACGGCATTCCAGGCCGTGCATGGGTCTTGGCCTTAAGGGCTCTCGGGCCCCGACTAGAAGGACTCTTAAGCGCATGTTTGGAGCGAGGCCAGCTTCCACGCCGGTGGAAGACCGGAAAGCTGGTCCTGCTAAAGAAGGAGGGGCGCCCCGCAGACTCACCGTCTGCCTACCGGCCTATTGTGCTTCTGGACGAGGTGTGTAAGATCTTCGAGCGAATCATCGCCGACCGCCTCGTCCGGCACATGACCAACGAGGGGCCGGACCTAGCGGACAACCAATTTGGTTTCCGTCAGGGGCGCTCCACAGTGGACGCGATCATGCGCGTGAGAGTCCTGGCGGAGGAGGCAGTCGCCCGGGGTGAGGTGGTCTTGGCGGTGTCGCTCGACATCGCCAACGCATTCAACACCTTGCCCTGGAATACCATCAGAGAGGCACTCCGGTATCACGGGGTGCCAGGATACCTCCGCCGCATTATCGGGGCCTATTTGTCGGAAAGATCAGTAGTTTACCCGGGTCGTGAAGGATGGGGTAGGCGAGAGATGTCGTGCGGCGTTCCGCAGGGGTCGGTATTGGGGCCACTCCTGTGGAACATAGGGTACGACTGGGCTCTGCGCGGTGCTCTTCTCCACGGAGTCGGCGTGACATGCTACGCCGACGACACGCTAGTAACAGCACGTGGAAAGACATACCGGCAGGCAGCCATACTGGCGACAGCCGGGGTCGCGCATGTCGTGGGTAGGATCCGGAGGTTGGGCCTGGAGGTGGCTTTGCACAAATCCGAGGCCCTCTGTTTTCACGGGCCGAGGAATAAGCCACCTCCGGGTTCAAACATCGTGGTAGGAGGGGTCTCCATAGCTGTTGAGTCGACGATGAAGTACTTAGGACTCGTCCTCGACAGTCGGTGGAGCTTCGGGCCGCACTTCCAGCGGCTCGCACCCCGTTTGTTGGGCGCCGCTTCAGCGCTCTCGCGCTTGCTGCCCAACTTGGGGGGCCCAAATACCTCCTGCCGGAGGCTCTACACAGGGGTCGTACGGTCCATGGCGCTTTACGCCGCGCCAGTGTGGGCGGATGCCCTGACGGCCCGTAACATCGCCTTGCTACGAAGGCCGCAAAGAGCGATGGCCGTCAGGGTAATAAGGGGATACCGTACGATCTCCTTCGAGGCGGCGAGCCTCCTAGCCGGATCCCCGCCGTGGGACCTAGAGGCGGGACTCCTCGCGTCACTCTATACATGGCGCGAGGAAGCGGTGGGACGGGGCGAGCGCCTGGCGCCTCGACAAGTTGAGGCGCACAGGGCAGAGCTCCGCCAGGTCCTAGTGGCGGAATGGGAGCAGCGACTTGCGCGACCCACGGCAGGGCACGCCGCGATAGCGGCGGTAAGACCCTTGATGAAGGAGTGGCTGGAGAGACGCCACGGTGCCCTCAGCTTCCGGCTGACGCAGGTGCTTACCGGACATGGGTGTTTCGGAAAGTACTTGTGTCGGATAGGTCGGGAGCCGACGCCCGAATGTCACCACTGTGACAGCTGCCGCGAGGACACGGCGCTGCACACGTTGGAGGAGTGCCCAGCTTGGGCAGTACAGCGCCGTGACTTGGTCGCGGCAGTCGAGGCTGCGGGTGACCTCTCGCTCTCGCTTCCGGCCATCATTTCATGCATGGTCGGGAGCGAGAGCGGCTGGACAGCCGTCGCCTCCTTTTGTGAGGACGTAATGTCGGCAAAGGAGGCGGCGGAAAGGGAGAGAGAAGCTGTTACCTCTCTCCCGGCCCGCAGCAGACGCACCGGGCGTCGCAGGGTGGCGGACGATCTCCGGCCACCATAGGGCGCGGCCTGCGGGCGACAGACTAGGGGCGTCTGTCGCCCGATCAGTAATAGGCCTCGAGGCGGCGGCGTAGTGTTCCGCGCGCGCCTCTTAAGTGGAGTTCCTGCGGCCACTGGGTGACGGCCGCAGAGGGTGACGGGGCCCGCCTACAAACATCTGGTGGGCCAATACCTGCCGGGGGCGCGGATGAATGCGCGAGCGATACCCGTACCTCCGGCAATAGGTACAGGAAGGGAACACCGGGGTGGTTTTTAGCCGGTAAGAGTCCGGCATGCCCCTCTGCCTACCCCAGGGCGGAGGATGTCCATGAGGATTTTCCCCCCGAGAACAAAAAAAAAAAAAAAAAAAAAGGTTAGGTTAGGTTAGGTTAGGTTTTTTTTTTTTTTTTTTTTTTAATGTTAATTCTATTACCGCGGACATGGGCGTCTGCGCCTTTGTTTACATAGTTTTATTATTTATAGATTTTACATTTTAATTTTTCACGTTAACAGTGCTCCTACGTCGGACACGTTATTTTATTGTTACTTAACTAACTTAAGTCTACGTGAGTCCATCTTTTTTTTTTTTTTTTTTTTTTTTATTGTTATTATTATATCCACATGTTATCGTTTTTTTTTTTTTTTTTTTTTTTGTTTTGGTTTGATTTTCTATTTAAAGTACTACATTATACATTTTAAATCTTAGTCTAAGTATAAGTGCATGCAGAGAAACAACATGGCAGGACGAGCCGACCAGCCCCGATTGACGGCATCCGTTCACGGATATGACTTACATATTCGCATTGTTCAGTTCAACCATTTTGTAGGGAACCCAACGACCGGACATGCAACGCCACCATCGACAGGACAGTTACGTGAGTATGACAGACTCGCACTGCCATGCAGTTTTACAATGAAATTTTTTTTTTTTTTTTACAGGTTACAGGTTGGGTTCGGTTTGTTTAGGATTGGGTTAGGAGTTTGGATTAGGACTTGTTAGGTGGTGTTCAGATGTTATGTGGGTCTGCTGACCAGGGACTTCGCTAGCCTGAGCAAAGCTTCCATAACGACTACGTCTCGATGCTGCATGGCCGTCTTCAAGTTGTACTCGACGACCGTCTTAGTTGGCGCATCCATCGCTCTCTTTGCAAAGCGGCCCGTGGCGTCGTCGGCGTCGTCGGAGTAATAGACGCAACTGGCTGTATGCCTCGACACCGCCACTACCGCGTGGGAGATGCTGTCGTGAATTTGGAGCCTCCTGGACTTTGTGTTGATGATGATTACGCTATCGTAGGTCAACCCCTGAGCCTCGTGTATGGTTAACATGCGCGACCCTTCGCCGGACCCATATCCCTGGCTCATAAGAGAAGCTTTCTCCTCCTGCGTATGAACAAGGAACAGGGTGTTTTGGGCAGTGCTTGGTATTTGCGCTCCTGTGTAACCTTTCACCTTCAGGGAATGGACCTGCGACAGCGACGACTTGGAGGAGTATATACCGGAGTATATCTCGCTCAGTGCAAACGCCACGTCCATCGGATTGCGGTGCGTGCAAAGCAGCTCCTGTGTGATGCCAGCCACCAGGTTTGGACGGGTATACCTTAACTCGAATAGGTTCTCTCTGTCCAAGAATGGAAGCTGGTTTACGTCTCCGATGAGGACAATCTCGCTTGCTCCAGACAACTTTACTGCCATGACTATGGCCCCAAAATGGTTCATAAGAGCCTCGTCTACGGTGAGACGGTAGCATTTCTCTTGTTGCTTGAACCCGTTGGCTAAGATTGAGGCCATAGTGCGCACCTTTGTCTTTACTCGGTCTCCTAAGCGGTGCACAAGCTTCTCCCTGAGATCTTTGGCAGCCTCGGTCGTCGTGGTGGCTACGACGTCCTTCTCCTCATCGAAGTGCTTCACCACCCAGGTTGTCTTGCCGCAACCCGGAACTCCGTTTACCCACCTGATATTGGGTACCGCCCAATTTTCCTGCGATGCTGGGATGTCTGAACTCCCCAAAATGGACTGTGCCATTTCAAGGATCTTATCGTCCAGCATGATCTTGGTACATTTGACGGTAACCACTATCGGGTCGTCATTAGGTGCTCTGAACTTGATTTTGCCCGAGCGCTCCGTTTCCTCCTCATCCAGGGCCACGAACCCGCTCTCCGCGCTGAAAGCTGCCATGTACGACCCCGTCATTTCCCCTTTGATGACTTGAGATCTGACGTTGTCGTACACTGCTGCCCCTGCTTCCTCGAGCAGTACCTTTAGCAGTCCTTCTGAGTCTCTCTGGAAGGTCTGCAGGATCTTCCTGCATGTCATGAGATTGACCTCTCTGGTCGCTCTCACGATTGCTACGTACTCGAGGAAAGCGCTCTTCACGTGGTCCGTGGTGTCCGAGTTCACTGCGAGGGTCGGCGGGCTGACCTGCCCTTTGTCGGCTCTTGTTGGTGTGGGCTTCTGCTGTGTAGGTTCTTTTGGCCGTTTTCTGAAGAACCTTTCCACTGCTGCTTCCTGCTTTTGAGATGGGTTAGGTTTTTTTTTTTTTTTTTTTTTTGTTTTGGCAGGAGTGGGAAATCCTCATGGACGCCCAGACTGCCTCACTAATGAGCCAATCTGGGCAGTGCCGGACTCTTACCGGCTAAAACCCACTCCTGCCCTTGCTCAGTGTCCCTCTGACGTAATCAGAGCCCTTGTTATTCTGATGGGTTCTTATCTGTCTTCTTATAACTATATTTGGCCAGTCCCGTTATAGGAAGTAGGGGGTTCCTGGAATCAGTCTTCGCCGCACTTTATCTGCTTTTCCTAGTTTTACTTGAGTAAAAAATGGTTTCAGCATCTAACATTTTATATATCATATATCGAATTGTCTTATTTTCTATATATCTTAACTATTTTTGTTTCATTTTTTTTGACTAGATTAATAATTAAAAACAGTAATAATAAATAATAATAATATTTGTATAATTCAATTGTATTCCTATTTAAAATCTTATCTATTACATACTTATGCTATTAAATATATACGCAATATATTATATACACATAATATCTCTATACTAAAACTTTTATTTCCTATCAATATTTCTTTACAATTTATTTCTTTTAAAATCCTAATCTTATTATTTTTGGTTTCAGACAATTCTGGTGATATCGCAGCTGCTACTCGAACCCCAGTTTCAACCTCAACGAGCTCGTCGGACCGCGACGGTAAGGTAGGTTTGTTTTGAAGACCAGCTTTCAATTGGGCCAGTTTCTTATGAAGTTGGCTCCAATTTGCTACTTCCAAGTTAAATTTAAAACTACCACCGCCGCGGCTCTCACTTCCAGGGAGCCCCGACTCCACCTCAACAATACGCCACCGACAGGCGCGCCAGTGCGTCCCACTTGCTTCGCACCGGGCACTCTCCGTCGAAGGCGTTGTGGTCGGCCTTTTCCAGTTTGGCCGACAGGCAGTTGCGGCAACGCGGCGCCTCTGCTGCCATGCGTGACGGACAGTCAGCCCGCAGGTGGGGGTCGCCGCAGTGGATGCAGAGGTCAGCGGGCTGCGTGCACAATTTCCGGCTGTGGCCAAAACACAGACAGCGAGTGCACTGCACCAGTGGCGACTGATCCAGCACTCGCACTCGCTGCAGGTCGATGTGCACACGACCCGCCGTCGTCAGCCTCTGCCACACAGTGGGGGACACCTGCAGGACGACGTGGCACATGTGGGGGTTCCTCGTCCTTCTACGGTACTTCACCCCCAACCTCACGTCATCCGCAGGAATGTCCCCGACCAGGTGGGTGTTCTGCCTCTGCAAGGACTGGAGGATCTCGGCATCCGTGTGGCAGGAGAGGACGTCCCTGATGATGACAAGCGGGTCCTTGTATTTGGCCTCTTCTACCACAAGATTGCCCGTCCTCCTAATCCTCTCGGTGACCCTCACCATCTCCTCCTTGGTCTTAAACCCGACCACTACCTTCTGGTCCCTCGCTTTGCGCAGCCGCTCTACCCTAGTGCCCTCATTTCTGGCATCGACCGCCGTCCTGAGCTTCTCGAGAACCTCTTCACCGGTGTCTTGATCATTCACAGATGATACAATAACCGAGTGAAGAGGTTCCCGGATGTTCTGCTTCGGTCCGGCGGCGATCTCCGCGAATGATGGGCCTTGGCCTGCGGCGTAGCGAGGGGCCAGCTGGAGTTGCTCCGACAGAGCCTGGGTGTACTGCTTGCACTCTTGTAGGACCAGTTTGTGCGCTTGAAGGCCTTCGACAAGGCTCTTCATCAGCTCTGTCGGAGGTTCCGTGGACGGGTTAAGAGGCGCGGGCTCCGGTGCGACTGCCCGCACGACCGCAGGCGCGACAGCCGGGGCGACCGCCGGTGCTGGCGCGATGGGAGTCTTACTCCGCTCCGACTCCTTTACCAGCTCGTAGAGCCGGTTTATCGCGTCGAGGACCCCAGTCTTTATTTCCGTTTTGAGGTTTCGAGAGTTGCCCAAATGAAGCTTAGCTTTATTTAGGCAAGCTCTCGCCTCCGCGGTGAGACTGGGGTACCTCGACTCCGGTCTGGTTCCCTCGGCCTCCGGGCTTTTTGGCACATTCGGTGTGTTGACATGCTTTGGTATGGCCAGGGACTTAGCCTGGGGCTCAGCTTTCCCGGCCTCCCACTCCCCAATGCTTCGCCTCACATTGGGCAGCGAGTGTCCAACCTCCTCTGTCGAACGTGGAGAGCCGCTGGAGCCTGGCGAGCATGCGTTTTTCTTTGCCGGTGTGCGGAACATGGCGGTGGCCTTCGTAAAAGTAAGATTCATAAAATCGGGTCAGAGGGCACTGGCGTTGTTGCTGTATCCCTGTAAAGGGGGGATGCAGTCAGTAAAATATTAATCAATATAAAACGAATAATTTAATAAATAGTTAAAATCATAAATAAATAGTCAGGATGGTTAAAATCGACAAAAATTAAAAATGCAGAATTAAAATTTAAAAAAAAAAAAACAATTAAAATAAATCAAGATAAATTAAATGATAAATTTGAATAAATTACAATATTAAATTAGAATATTGCTGTATCCCTGTAAAGGGGGGATCAGCAACAAATAAAACTTATAAATAAGACGACCCCTGTAAACAGAAGTCGGTCAATTAAATAAAAGTGATTAAAATTATACTAAAAATTCTACTAAAACTCCTTAAAAGGTGCTAACTATTATGAAAACAAATATAATTACAAAAGGGAAACTAAATCGCACAAAAAATTTTTGGCGAAAGCCCCACGTCTACCTTCCTATAGACCAGAGGGCGGGTGGGTGGGCAAAATTTTTGTGAGCTAGGCGCACGTGCGAGGTGTCAAAAGACGCGTCTCCGCGCGGGCTAGCTGACTATGGGGTTTGTGGAATTATTCCCGAACAAAAATCGGGAATTTTACTGAAAAAACCTGTTTTACGGCCAAAATTTTAGTGAAAACCTCGAATAACACCACCAAAACGGGACTCGAGTTCGCGGAACGCGCACGGGAGTCCAGGTAAGGCGGGTAAGTATCTATTTAAATTACTAAAAACTGGGAATAATCTGGAATTTTGAAGAAAAATTTAGAATAGTCTTCCTTAAAGGGAGTTTTTGTGAAATTTTTACAAGTCAAAAACGAAAAAGTGTTTTTCGCGAAATAGTCAATTATCCCGAGTGGGAACGTTTCAGGGAGCAAGGGAAAGATTTAATTTGCTGAAAACAGCTTGAAATTGCGTCACCGGGATGCAAAGTTATATCGATCGAGATGGGTTAGGTTAGGTTTTTTTTTTTTTTTTTTTTTTTTTTTTTTTTTTTTTTTTTTTTTTTTTTTTTTTTTTTTTTGTTTTGGCAGGAGTGGGAAATCCTCATGGACGCCCAGACTACCTCACTAGTGAGCCAGTCTGGGCAGTGCCGGACTCTTACCGGCTAAAACCCACTCCTGCCTTTGCCCAGTGTCCCTCTGACATGATCAGAGCCCTTATTCTGCAAATTTTATTGTTTGCTACTAAATTTTTGTTTTATACTTATTTAAAATATCCTTACATCATCCTACGAGTATTTAAGCTAATAACAATCTAATAATATATTATCTCTAAGTGGACCTTATAACTATTACTTACTAACCGAAACTGTACCGTTTACTTAATGCTAAAAACAAAATAAGAACTAAAATTTTACTAAGCTAAAGAACAAACTAATGTAATTTTAAAACTATTCTAATTATTATGATACTCAACTATATTATTATTATATATATTTAATATCACATATTACTTAAACTATTTCTTTTTATTACTATTTTCGCTATTTTTACACAATATTCTAAAAAGGCTTCTCTTTGTTTTCCCTTTATTAGACCAGGTAAGTTTCGGGGGTCCAGTGTGACGGCGAGTTTCTGCTCTATGTCGTGCCGTGTTCTTGCGGTGATCGGACACTCCAGCAGTATGTGCAAGACGGTCTCATCCACGCCGGGCTCACAGGCGCACGATGGGTTCTCTTTACACTTGAAACGTTTCAAGTATGCAGAGAATCCACCGTGCCCCGTCAGAATTTGCGTGGTTATGCTCGTGGGAGCCATCTTGCGCACCACGCTGTACGCCTCCACCGCGTCAGGGAAGAAAGATTTCGTGCCCGACGCCGTGTCACCCAACCCATACCTCCCGTTCCATTCGTCAAGCGTTTCCGACCGGATTTTTCGCTTGACGAATGATACGGGACACAGATCGTAGTCCGGCTTCTTCTTCGACCCCAGGGCGGCTTCCTTCGCGAGCTGGTCGGCTCTCTCGTTTCCCTCCAACCCCGCGTGGGCCTTGATCCAGAACAAGGAGACACTCTTGTTCTGGAGCTTACAGCGTCGTAAGGTGTCTCTTGTTTCCACGGCCAAGGGGTGGGGGGAACTTACATTGATCACCGACTGAAGAGCCGCCATAGAGTCGCTGAAGATGCCGAACGTTGTCTCACTGCGCTTGAGCGCCTCCCCTGCCGCTCTTTGCAGAGCCAGGAGTTCAGCCTGATAGACGGTGCAGTAGGACGGCAAAGCAAGCTTGAGGGCCTTTGTTTCGGTGGTGTTATTCCACAAGGATAACGCCGCTCCGACTTTGCCCTCAATCTTGCTGCCGTCGGTGAAGATTCGCACAGCAAAATTGCTGTGATTACGGTATTGTTCCTCGTCTACCAGGCTTCCAAACTCCAGACTCATTTGTTCCGCGGGGTGCGGGGCCTCCAGCGCTGGGGCCATCCGTTCCACTTCCCGGTCTCCTAGTGCGGGCTGGGGTTCTCCCCTCTTAGCTCCGTAGAGCGCGGCCGCTTCCCGGATACGGAGGTCGAGCGGGAGTATCCCAGCCAGAACTAGTGCCGAGTTTAGAGAGACCGTGCGATAGGCTCTGCACAGCTTCTGAGCGAATCCTCTCTGGACGATGTTGAGCTGCTTCCTAATCCCCAACTTATTTGCAGCTGGTGCCCATGCACTGGCGGCGTACAGCACAGTCGGTTCCACTGCTGCAGTATATATGGCCCTTATGACTTCCGGGTGCAGACCCCAACTGACCCGGGCTGCTCTAGCCAGCTGCTTGTATATAGCTATCGCCTTTTTACAGACGACAGCTATATGTTTATTGAAGGTCAGTTTGGAGTCTATGACCAGCCCTAATATTTTAACATCTTGGGACATTCCAATGTCGATCCCCCCCATGCTCAGGCGCGGCGTGTCATACTTAAGCCTCCGCGTTAGCACCATCGCACAGGTTTTGTGCGGCGCGAATTTCAGCCGATTTCTGACACCCCACGCCCGAACATGTTCGAGAGCGGCATTGGCTTGTCCCTCGATTTTTTGTGCTGTGTCCCCGTCAAATACCAACACCACATCGTCGGCAAATGCCTGGCAGTAGTCGCCCCTACTCTCCAGCTCTTTCAGGAGCGGGTCAAGCAGCAAATTCCAGAGAATGGGCCCTCCTATAGATCCCTGGACGCAACCTTTGCTGGTTTGCCTTCTGCTCTCCTCCCCAGCATACCTCACGGTGACCACCCTGTCACTGAGGTAGCTACTGACTACCCGTCTCAGATTCACAGGACAGTTTTCCTCAGCCAATCGCACTTTGATAGCAGGCCACCACGCGCTGTCGAAGGCTCCCTCAATATCCAGTGACACGAGCGTGACGATCTTCTTCTGTGCCAGCTTTCCTCGGATGTACTGCACGAGGGTAACGAGGGAGTCTTCGGTGCTTCTTTGGGGCATAAAGCCGAATTGGCGAGTACTAATCCTGGGTAGCAGGTAGAATTTGAGACGAGCAACCAGCATCTTCTCGTACACTTTCCCAAGGACAGGCAAGAGCCCAATCGGCCTGTACGACTTTGGTACGGTGTACGAGTCTTTGCCCGGCTTTCTGAGCACAACCACCGTAGCTTCCTTCCAGGTCTTCGGGAAGTGGTGGTGCGCCAGGCATTTGTTCAACAGTGCCAGGAAGTAGTCGGGGTTACATTTTATGGCCTGAGAGCAGATGTCGGCCGTGAAGCCGTCGGCTCCCGGGGCCTTTTTAGGGTTGAACGACATCATGGACCGGTCAAGCTCGCTATGGGTAAACGGTGGGTCATGTCGTTCATCATGGCTCCACGCGTTTATCGTCTCTGCCAGTTGTCGGGTTTGGCGATGATCCATGTTGTCGTCTTCCTCTCGGTCCTCGGGGTAGAACGTCTCAGCCAACAGCCTCACAGAGCCCCTTGCGTCCAGAGTCTCCCCATCTATCTGCAGCGGCAGGTCCTCCTCTCTCTTCGCAATCCTTCCCATTACCCTGTAAATCCCTTCCCAAACCCCTTCTCTGTCCTGCTTCCCGCAAAACTCCTTCCAACTCTCTGTTTGAGCCTTCGTCACCGCTTCCTCGTACTCCCTCTTTGCTTCCAGGTACAGGCTAACAACCATCGCTCTTCGGACCGGCGCTGCGTTCCTGACTCTGGTTTTCCTGGTGGCGACCAGCCTCTTCATCTCCGCGAGTTCCTCGGACCACCACGGCATGGTGAGTGTTTCTGTGTTGTGTTTGTGTGGTATTGTGTCTCTGCATGTGTCGGTTATGGCTTGTGTGTATGTGTTTATTGTTGTGTCTAGTTGATCTATGGTGTGTGTATTTGACAAATCCACTAGGGTTAACTTTTTGTCCAGCATAACCTGGGACAGTTTCGCATGAAACTGCCTCCAGTTTGCTTTTCTGGTGTTGTACACCCTAGTGGAATTTTTTGCGGGCTAGGCGCACGTGCGAGGTGTCAAAAGACGCGTCTCCGCGCGGGCTAGCTAACTATGTAGTTTCTGGAGTTATTCCCGAACAAAAATCGGGAATTTTGCTGGAAAAACGTGTTTTTAGGCCAAAATGTGTGTGAAAACCTCGAATAACACTACCAAAACGGGACTCGAGTTCGCGGAACGCGCACGGGAGTCCAGGTAAGGTAGGTAAGTATCTATTAAAATTACTAAAAATGGGGAATAGTCTGGAATTTTGAAGAAAAATTTAGAATAGTGTTCCTTAAAGGGAGTTTTAGTGAAATTTTTGCAAGTCAAAAACGAAAAAGTGTTTTTCGCGAAATTGTCAATTATCCCTAGTGGGAACGTTTCAGGGAGCTTTAGATAGAATTAATTTGCTGAAAACAGCTTGAAATTGCGTCACCGGGAAGCAAAGTTATATAGATTTGATCAAAAACAGGACTCCCTAAGGTGGATTTCGTCAATTTGTATTATGTATGAAATGCAAAAATTTCTAGAATTTTTAGTGTTATATGTGGGCTAGGCGCACGGGCGAGGTGTCAAAAGACGCGTCTCCGCGCGGGCTAGCTAACTATGTAGTTTCTGGAGTTATTCCCGAACAAAAATCGGGAATTTTGCTGGAAAAACGTGTTTTTAGGCCAAAATGTGTGTGAAAACCTCGAATAACACTACCAAAACGGGACTCGAGTTCGCGGAACGCGCACGGGAGTCCAGGTAAGGCAGGTAAGTATCTATTAAAATTACTAAAAATGGGGAATAGTCTGGAATTTTGAAGAAAAATTTAGAATAGTGTTCCTTAAAGGGAGTTTTAGTGAAATTTTTGCAAGTCAAAAACGAAAAAGTGTTTTTCGCGAAATTGTCAATTATCCCTAGTGGGAACGTTTCAGGGAGCTTTAGATAGAATTAATTTGCTGAAAACAGCTTGAAATTGCGTCACCGGGAAGCAAAGTTATATAGATTTGATCAAAAACAGGACTCCCTAAGGTGGATTTCGTCAATTTGTATTATGTATGAAATGCAAAAATTTCTAGAATTTTTAGTGTTATATGTGGGCTAGGCGCACGGGCGAGGTGTCAAAAGACGCGTCTCCGCGCGGGCTAGCTAACTATGTAGTTTCTGGAGTTATTCCCGAACAAAAATCGGGAATTTTGCTGGAAAAACGTGTTTTTAGGCCAAAATGTGTGTGAAAACCTCGAATAACACTACCAAAACGGGACTCGAGTTCGCGGAACGCGCACGGGAGTCCAGGTAAGGCAGGTAAGTATCTATTAAAATTACTAAAAATGGGGAATAGTCTGGAATTTTGAAGAAAAATTTAGAATAGTGTTCCTTAAAGGGAGTTTTAGTGAAATTTTTGCAAGTCAAAAACGAAAAAGTGTTTTTCGCGAAATTGTCAATTATCCCTAGTGGGAACGTTTCAGGGAGCTTTAGATAGAATTAATTTGCTGAAAACAGCTTGAAATTGCGTCACCGGGAAGCAAAGTTATATAGATTTGATCAAAAACAGGACTCCCTAAGGTGGATTTCGTCAATTTGTATTATGTATGAAATGCAAAAATTTCTAGAATTTTTAGTGTTATATGTGGGCTAGGCGCACGGGCGAGGTGTCAAAAGACGCGTCTCCGCGCGGGCTAGCTAACTATGTAGTTTCTGGAGTTATTCCCGAACAAAAATCGGGAATTTTGCTGGAAAAACGTGTTTTTAGGCCAAAATGTGTGTGAAAACCTCGAATAACACTACCAAAACGGGACTCGAGTTCGCGGAACGCGCACGGGAGTCCAGGTAAGGCAGGTAAGTATCTATTAAAATTACTAAAAATGGGGAATAGTCTGGAATTTTGAAGAAAAATTTAGAATAGTGTTCCTTAAAGGGAGTTTTAGTGAAATTTTTGCAAGTCAAAAACGAAAAAGTGTTTTTCGCGAAATTGTCAATTATCCCTAGTGGGAACGTTTCAGGGAGCTTTAGATAGAATTAATTTGCTGAAAACAGCTTGAAATTGCGTCACCGGGAAGCAAAGTTATATAGATTTGATCAAAAACAGGACTCCCTAAGGTGGATTTCGTCAATTTGTATTATGTATGAAATGCAAAAATTTCTAGAATTTTTAGTGTTATATGTGGGCTAGGCGCACGGGCGAGGTGTCAAAAGACGCGTCTCCGCGCGGGCTAGCTAACTATGTAGTTTCTGGAGTTATTCCCGAACAAAAATCGGGAATTTTGCTGGAAAAACGTGTTTTTAGGCCAAAATGTGTGTGAAAACCTCGAATAACACTACCAAAACGGGACTCGAGTTCGCGGAACGCGCACGGGAGTCCAGGTAAGGCAGGTAAGTATCTATTAAAATTACTAAAAATGGGGAATAGTCTGGAATTTTGAAGAAAAATTTAGAATAGTGTTCCTTAAAGGGAGTTTTAGTGAAATTTTTGCAAGTCAAAAACGAAAAAGTGTTTTTCGCGAAATTGTCAATTATCCCTAGTGGGAACGTTTCAGGGAGCTTTAGATAGAATTAATTTGCTGAAAACAGCTTGAAATTGCGTCACCGGGAAGCAAAGTTATATAGATTTGATCAAAAACAGGACTCCCTAAGGTGGAGTTCGTCAATTTGTATTATGTATGAAATGCAAAAATTTCTAGAATTTTTAGTGTTATATGTGGGCTAGGCGCACGGGCGAGGTGTCAAAAGACGCGTCTCCGCGCGGGCTAGCTAACTATGTAGTTTCTGGAGTTATTCCCGAACAAAAATCGGGAATTTTGCTGGAAAAACGTGTTTTTAGGCCAAAATGTGTGTGAAAACCTCGAATAACACTACCAAAACGGGACTCGAGTTCGCGGAACGCGCACGGGAGTCCAGGTAAGGCAGGTAAGTATCTATTAAAATTACTAAAAATGGGGAATAGTCTGGAATTTTGAAGAAAAATTTAGAATAGTGTTCCTTAAAGGGAGTTTTAGTGAAATTTTTGCAAGTCAAAAACGAAAAAGTGTTTTTCGCGAAATTGTCAATTATCCCTAGTGGGAACGTTTCAGGGAGCTTTAGATAGAATTAATTTGCTGAAAACAGCTTGAAATTGCGTCACCGGGAAGCAAAGTTATATAGATTTGATCAAAAACAGGACTCCCTAAGGTGGATTTCGTCAATTTGTATTATGTATGAAATGCAAAAATTTCTAGAATTTTTAGTGTTATATGTGGGCTAGGCGCACGGGCGAGGTGTCAAAAGACGCGTCTCCGCGCGGGCTAGCTAACTATGTAGTTTCTGGAGTTATTCCCGAACAAAAATCGGGAATTTTGCTGGAAAAACGTGTTTTTAGGCCAAAATGTGTGTGAAAACCTCGAATAACACTACCAAAACGGGACTCGAGTTCGCGGAACGCGCACGGGAGTCCAGGTAAGGCAGGTAAGTATCTATTAAAATTACTAAAAATGGGGAATAGTCTGGAATTTTGAAGAAAAATTTAGAATAGTGTTCCTTAAAGGGAGTTTTAGTGAAATTTTTGCAAGTCAAAAACGAAAAAGTGTTTTTCGCGAAATTGTCAATTATCCCTAGTGGGAACGTTTCAGGGAGCTTTAGATAGAATTAATTTGCTGAAAACAGCTTGAAATTGCGTCACGGGTTAGGTTAGGTTAGGTTAGGTTTTTTTTTTTTTTTTTTTTTTTTTTTTTTTTTTTTTTTTTTTTTTTTTTTTTTTTTGTTTTGGCAGGAGTGGGAAATCCTCATGGACGCCCAGACTGCCTCACTAATGAGCCAGTCTGGGCAGTGCCGGACTCTTACCGGCTAAAACCCACTCCTGCCCTTGCTCAGTGTCCCTCTGACATAATCAGAGCCCTTTTTATTCCATTGGGTTGTGATTCTTATACGTCTTTTGTTACATATTTGGCCAGTCCCGTAGTGGGAAGTAGGGATTCCTGGAAGCAGTCTTTGCCTCACTTTATCTGCTTTGCCTAGGTTTACTTGTGTAAAGTGGTTTTAACATTTAACATTATGTATGTCTTATATCTAACTGTCGTATTTTTTGTATTTCTATTTCATTTTCGACTATATCCATAATTAAATGACAATAATAAATAACAATAATAAATCGTAATAACAATAACATTAGTATAATTCAATTATATTTATATTTAAAAACCTTAATCTATTCTATACTTATGCTATCCTAATATATACACAATATATTACATACACATAAGATTTCATACAATAAAACTTTCATTTCCTATCATATAATTACTAAGAATTGTATTTCCATTTAAAAACCTAATATTATTATTTTTATTTACACATAGTTCTGGCGAATTCGCATGAAACCTTATTTTAACCTCCACGAGCTCGTCGAACCACAGCGGTAAGGTAGGTTTGCTTTCAAAACTAGCTTTTAATTGGGCCAATTTCACACGAATTTGGCACCAATTTGCTACCACCAATTTGTGAAAGACAAAACTACCACCGCTGTGGTTCCCACTTCCAGGGAGCTTTGACTCCACCTTAGCAGTACGCCACCGACAGGCGTGCCAATGCGTCCCACTTCACTCGCACTGGGCACTCCCTGTCGAAGGCGTCATGCTCGGTCTTCGTCTGTTTCGCCATGAGGCAGTTGTGGCACCTCGGCGCTTCCGCTGCCAGCCGGGACGGGCAGTCAGCGCGCAAGTGGGGGTCGCCGCAGTGGATGCAGAGGTCGGCGGGCTCCGTGCACAGTTTTCGACTGTGGCCGAAGCGCAGGCAGCGAGTGCACTGCACCAGTGGCGACTGGTCTTGCACTCGCACTCGCTGCAAGTCGATGTGCACGCGACCCGCCATAGTCAGCCTTTGCCACACCATGGGGGACACCTGCAGGATGACGTGGCAGGTGTGGGGGTTCCTCGTCCTACGACGGTACTTCACCCCCAACCTCAAGTCCTCCGCAGGTATGTCCCCGAGCAGGTGGGCGTTCTGGCGTTGCAGAGCCTGTGTGACCTCCACATCCGTGTGGCAGGAGAGAACATCCATAATGATAAGGAGCGGGTCCTTATTCTTGACCTCCTCTACCACCAGGTTCCCCGCTCTCCTTATTCTCTCCGCCACCCTGGTCAGCTCCTCCCTGGTCTTAAACCCGACCACTACCTTCTGGTCCCTCGCTTTTCGCAGCCGCTCCACTCTAGTGCCCTCTTTTCTGGCATCGACCGCCGTCCTAAGCTTCTCAAGAACCTCTTCACCGGTGTCCTGATCATTCACAGATGATACTATAACCGAGTGAAGAGGTTCCTGGATAGTCTGCTTCGGGCCGGCGGCGATCTCCGCGAAAGTTGGGCCTTGGCCTGCGACATAGCGAGGGACCAGCTGGAGTTGCTCCGACAGAGCTCGTGTGTGCTGTTTGCACTCCTCCAACGCCTGGTTGTGCTGTTGGAGGTTCGCCATCAGCTGCTTCACGAGCTCTGTCGGTGCTTCCGTGGACGGGTTCAGTGGCGCGGGTGTCGGTGCGACTGTAGGCATGACTGCCGGTTCGACTGCGGGTGCGACCACAGGTGCTGGCACTATGGGAGTCTTGCTCCGCTCCGCTTCCTTCACCAGCTCATATAGCCGGTTAATCGCGTCGAGGACCCCAGTCTTTATTTCCGTTTTGAGGTTCCGAGAGTTGCCCAAATGAAGCTTAGCTTTATTTAGGCAAGCTCTCGCCTCCGCTGTGAGACTGGGGTACCTCGACTCCGGTCTGGTTCCGTCGGCCTCCGGATTTTTTGGCACCAGCGGTGAGGTGGCACGCTTTGGTATAGCCAGGGACTTGGCCTGGGGCTCCAATTTCCCGGCCTCCCACTCCCCAATGCTTCGCCTCACACTGGGAAGCGAGAGTCCAGTCCTGGCTGGTGAAAGCGGTGAGCCGCTGGAACCTGGCGAGCCTGCGTTTTTCTTGGCCGGTGTGCGGAACATAGCGGTGGCCTTGGTGAAGGTAAGGTTCATAGGCTCCGGTCAGAGGGCACTGGCGATATTGCTGTGTCCCTGTAAAGGGGGGAACACAGACAATAAAATACAGAATTAAAATTAAAATTCAGTTAAAAATATAAATCAAGATAAATATAATAATAAATTTCAATAAATTAGAATATTAAATTAGAATATTGCTGTATCCCTGTAAAGGGGGGATCAGCATCAAAATTTTTGTGGGCTAGGCGCACGTGCGAGGTGTCAAAAGACGCGTCTCCGCGCGGGCTAGCTAACTATGGGGTTTGTGGAATTATTCCCGAACAAAAATCGGGAATTTTACTGAAAAAACCTGTTTTACGGCCAAAATTTTAGTGAAAACCTCGAATAACACCACCAAAACGGGACTCGAGTTCGCGGAACGCGCACGGGAGTCCAGGTAAGGCGGGTAAGTATCTATTTAAATTACTAAAAACTGGGAATAATCTGGAATTTTGAAGAAAAAATTTAGAATAGTCTTCCTTAGAGGGAGTTTTTGTGAAATTTTTACAAGTCAAAAACGAAAAAGTGTTTTTCGCGAAATAGTCAATTATCCCGAGTGGGAACGTTTCAGGGAGCAAGGGAAAGATTTAATTTGCTGAAAACAGCTTGAAATTGCGTCACCGGGATGCAAAGTTATGTTGATTTGATCAAAATCAAGTATCCCTTAGGTAGATTTCGTCGATTTGTAGTATATATGAAATGCAAAAATTTCTGGAATTTTTGATGTTATATGTGGGCTAGGCGCACGGGCGAGGTGTCAAAAGACGCGTCTCCGCGCGGGCTAGCTAACTATGGGGTTTGTGGAATTATTCCCGAACAAAAATCGGGAATTTTACTGAAAAAACCTGTTTTACGGCCAAAATTTTAGTGAAAACCTCGAATAACACCACCAAAACGGGACTCGAGTTCGCGGAACGCGCACGGGAGTCCAGGTAAGGCGGGTAAGTATCTATTTAAATTACTAAAAACTGGGAATAATCTGGAATTTTGAAGAAAAAATTTAGAATAGTCTTCCTTAGAGGGAGTTTTTGTGAAATTTTTACAAGTCAAAAACGAAAAAGTGTTTTTCGCGAAATAGTCAATTATCCCGAGTGGGAACGTTTCAGGGAGCAAGGGAAAGATTTAATTTGCTGAAAACAGCTTGAAATTGCGTCACCGGGATGCAAAGTTATGTTGATTTGATCAAAATCAAGTATCCCTTAGGTAGATTTCGTCGATTTGTAGTATATATGAAATGCAAAAATTTCTGGAATTTTTGATGTTATATGTGGGCTAGGCGCACGGGCGAGGTGTCAAAAGACGCGTCTCCGCGCGGGCTAGCTAACTATGGGGTTTGTGGAATTATTCCCGAACAAAAATCGGGAATTTTACTGAAAAAACCTGTTTTACGGCCAAAATTTTAGTGAAAACCTCGAATAACACCACCAAAACGGGACTCGAGTTCGCGGAACGCGCACGGGAGTCCAGGTAAGGCGGGTAAGTATCTATTTAAATTACTAAAAACTGGGAATAATCTGGAATTTTGAAGAAAAAATTTAGAATAGTCTTCCTTAGAGGGAGTTTTTGTGAAATTTTTACAAGTCAAAAACGAAAAAGTGTTTTTCGCGAAATAGTCAATTATCCCGAGTGGGAACGTTTCAGGGAGCAAGGGAAAGATTTAATTTGCTGAAAACAGCTTGAAATTGCGTCACCGGGATGCAAAGTTATGTTGATTTGATCAAAATCAAGTATCCCTTAGGTAGATTTCGTCGATTTGTAGTATATATGAAATGCAAAAATTTCTGGAATTTTTGATGTTATATGTGGGCTAGGCGCACGGGCGAGGTGTCAAAAGACGCGTCTCCGCGCGGGCTAGCTAACTATGGGGTTTGTGGAATTATTCCCGAACAAAAATCGGGAATTTTACTGAAAAAACCTGTTTTACGGCCAAAATTTTAGTGAAAACCTCGAATAACACCACCAAAACGGGACTCGAGTTCGCGGAACGCGCACGGGAGTCCAGGTAAGGCGGGTAAGTATCTATTTAAATTACTAAAAACTGGGAATAATCTGGAATTTTGAAGAAAAAATTTAGAATAGTCTTCCTTAGAGGGAGTTTTTGTGAAATTTTTACAAGTCAAAAACGAAAAAGTGTTTTTCGCGAAATAGTCAATTATCCCGAGTGGGAACGTTTCAGGGAGCAAGGGAAAGATTTAATTTGCTGAAAACAGCTTGAAATTGCGTCACCGGGATGCAAAGTTATGTTGATTTGATCAAAATCAAGTATCCCTTAGGTAGATTTCGTCGATTTGTAGTATATATGAAATGCAAAAATTTCTGGAATTTTTGATGTTATATGTGGGCTAGGCGCACGGGCGAGGTGTCAAAAGACGCGTCTCCGCGCGGGCTAGCTAACTATGGGGTTTGTGGAATTATTCCCGAACAAAAATCGGGAATTTTACTGAAAAAACCTGTTTTACGGCCAAAATTTTAGTGAAAACCTCGAATAACACCACCAAAACGGGACTCGAGTTCGCGGAACGCGCACGGGAGTCCAGGTAAGGCGGGTAAGTATCTATTTAAATTACTAAAAACTGGGAATAATCTGGAATTTTGAAGAAAAAATTTAGAATAGTCTTCCTTAGAGGGAGTTTTTGTGAAATTTTTACAAGTCAAAAACGAAAAAGTGTTTTTCGCGAAATAGTCAATTATCCCGAGTGGGAACGTTTCAGGGAGCAAGGGAAAGATTTAATTTGCTGAAAACAGCTTGAAATTGCGTCACCGGGATGCAAAGTTATGTTGATTTGATCAAAATCAAGTATCCCTTAGGTAGATTTCGTCGATTTGTAGTATATATGAAATGCAAAAATTTCTGGAATTTTTGATGTTATATGTGGGCTAGGCGCACGGGCGAGGTGTCAAAAGACGCGTCTCCGCGCGGGCTAGCTAACTATGGGGTTTGTGGAATTATTCCCGAACAAAAATCGGGAATTTTACTGAAAAAACCTGTTTTACGGCCAAAATTTTAGTGAAAACCTCGAATAACACCACCAAAACGGGACTCGAGTTCGCGGAACGCGCACGGGAGTCCAGGTAAGGCGGGTAAGTATCTATTTAAATTACTAAAAACTGGGAATAATCTGGAATTTTGAAGAAAAAATTTAGAATAGTCTTCCTTAGAGGGAGTTTTTGTGAAATTTTTACAAGTCAAAAACGAAAAAGTGTTTTTCGCGAAATAGTCAATTATCCCGAGTGGGAACGTTTCAGGGAGCAAGGGAAAGATTTAATTTGCTGAAAACAGCTTGAAATTGCGTCACCGGGATGCAAAGTTATGTTGATTTGATCAAAATCAAGTATCCCTTAGGTAGATTTCGTCGATTTGTAGTATATATGAAATGCAAAAATTTCTGGAATTTTTGATGTTATATGTGGGCTAGGCGCACGGGCGAGGTGTCAAAAGACGCGTCTCCGCGCGGGCTAGCTAACTATGGGGTTTGTGGAATTATTCCCGAACAAAAATCGGGAATTTTACTGAAAAAACCTGTTTTACGGCCAAAATTTTAGTGAAAACCTCGAATAACACCACCAAAACGGGACTCGAGTTCGCGGAACGCGCACGGGAGTCCAGGTAAGGCGGGTAAGTATCTATTTAAATTACTAAAAACTGGGAATAATCTGGAATTTTGAAGAAAAAATTTAGAATAGTCTTCCTTAGAGGGAGTTTTTGTGAAATTTTTACAAGTCAAAAACGAAAAAGTGTTTTTCGCGAAATAGTCAATTATCCCGAGTGGGAACGTTTCAGGGAGCAAGGGAAAGATTTAATTTGCTGAAAACAGCTTGAAATTGCGTCACCGGGATGCAAAGTTATGTTGATTTGATCAAAATCAAGTATCCCTTAGGTAGATTTCGTCGATTTGTAGTATATATGAAATGCAAAAATTTCTGGAATTTTTGATGTTATATGTGGGCTAGGCGCACGGGCGAGGTGTCAAAAGACGCGTCTCCGCGCGGGCTAGCTAACTATGGGGTTTGTGGAATTATTCCCGAACAAAAATCGGGAATTTTACTGAAAAAACCTGTTTTACGGCCAAAATTTTAGTGAAAACCTCGAATAACACCACCAAAACGGGACTCGAGTTCGCGGAACGCGCACGGGAGTCCAGGTAAGGCGGGTAAGTATCTATTTAAATTACTAAAAACTGGGAATAATCTGGAATTTTGAAGAAAAAATTTAGAATAGTCTTCCTTAGAGGGAGTTTTTGTGAAATTTTTACAAGTCAAAAACGAAAAAGTGTTTTTCGCGAAATAGTCAATTATCCCGAGTGGGAACGTTTCAGGGAGCAAGGGAAAGATTTAATTTGCTGAAAACAGCTTGAAATTGCGTCACCGGGATGCAAAGTTATGTTGATTTGATCAAAATCAAGTATCCCTTAGGTAGATTTCGTCGATTTGTAGTATATATGAAATGCAAAAATTTCTGGAATTTTTGATGTTATATGTGGGCTAGGCGCACGGGCGAGGTGTCAAAAGACGCGTCTCCGCGCGGGCTAGCTAACTATGGGGTTTGTGGAATTATTCCCGAACAAAAATCGGGAATTTTACTGAAAAAACCTGTTTTACGGCCAAAATTTTAGTGAAAACCTCGAATAACACCACCAAAACGGGACTCGAGTTCGCGGAACGCGCACGGGAGTCCAGGTAAGGCGGGTAAGTATCTATTTAAATTACTAAAAACTGGGAATAATCTGGAATTTTGAAGAAAAAATTTAGAATAGTCTTCCTTAGAGGGAGTTTTTGTGAAATTTTTACAAGTCAAAAACGAAAAAGTGTTTTTCGCGAAATAGTCAATTATCCCGAGTGGGAACGTTTCAGGGAGCAAGGGAAAGATTTAATTTGCTGAAAACAGCTTGAAATTGCGTCACCGGGATGCAAAGTTATGTTGATTTGATCAAAATCAAGTATCCCTTAGGTAGATTTCGTCGATTTGTAGTATATATGAAATGCAAAAATTTCTGGAATTTTTGATGTTATATGTGGGCTAGGCGCACGGGCGAGGTGTCAAAAGACGCGTCTCCGCGCGGGCTAGCTAACTATGGGGTTTGTGGAATTATTCCCGAACAAAAATCGGGAATTTTACTGAAAAAACCTGTTTTACGGCCAAAATTTTAGTGAAAACCTCGAATAACACCACCAAAACGGGACTCGAGTTCGCGGAACGCGCACGGGAGTCCAGGTAAGGCGGGTAAGTATCTATTTAAATTACTAAAAACTGGGAATAATCTGGAATTTTGAAGAAAAAATTTAGAATAGTCTTCCTTAGAGGGAGTTTTTGTGAAATTTTTACAAGTCAAAAACGAAAAAGTGTTTTTCGCGAAATAGTCAATTATCCCGAGTGGGAACGTTTCAGGGAGCAAGGGAAAGATTTAATTTGCTGAAAACAGCTTGAAATTGCGTCACCGGGATGCAAAGTTATGTTGATTTGATCAAAATCAAGTATCCCTTAGGTAGATTTCGTCGATTTGTAGTATATATGAAATGCAAAAATTTCTGGAATTTTTGATGTTATATGTGGGCTAGGCGCACGGGCGAGGTGTCAAAAGACGCGTCTCCGCGCGGGCTAGCTAACTATGGGGTTTGTGGAATTATTCCCGAACAAAAATCGGGAATTTTACTGAAAAAACCTGTTTTACGGCCAAAATTTTAGTGAAAACCTCGAATAACACCACCAAAACGGGACTCGAGTTCGCGGAACGCGCACGGGAGTCCAGGTAAGGCGGGTAAGTATCTATTTAAATTACTAAAAACTGGGAATAATCTGGAATTTTGAAGAAAAAATTTAGAATAGTCTTCCTTAGAGGGAGTTTTTGTGAAATTTTTACAAGTCAAAAACGAAAAAGTGTTTTTCGCGAAATAGTCAATTATCCCGAGTGGGAACGTTTCAGGGAGCAAGGGAAAGATTTAATTTGCTGAAAACAGCTTGAAATTGCGTCACCGGGATGCAAAGTTATGTTGATTTGATCAAAATCAAGTATCCCTTAGGTAGATTTCGTCGATTTGTAGTATATATGAAATGCAAAAATTTCTGGAATTTTTGATGTTATATGTGGGCTAGGCGCACGGGCGAGGTGTCAAAAGACGCGTCTCCGCGCGGGCTAGCTAACTATGGGGTTTGTGGAATTATTCCCGAACAAAAATCGGGAATTTTACTGAAAAAACCTGTTTTACGGCCAAAATTTTAGTGAAAACCTCGAATAACACCACCAAAACGGGACTCGAGTTCGCGGAACGCGCACGGGAGTCCAGGTAAGGCGGGTAAGTATCTATTTAAATTACTAAAAACTGGGAATAATCTGGAATTTTGAAGAAAAAATTTAGAATAGTCTTCCTTAGAGGGAGTTTTTGTGAAATTTTTACAAGTCAAAAACGAAAAAGTGTTTTTCGCGAAATAGTCAATTATCCCGAGTGGGAACGTTTCAGGGAGCAAGGGAAAGATTTAATTTGCTGAAAACAGCTTGAAATTGCGTCACCGGGATGCAAAGTTATGTTGATTTGATCAAAATCAAGTATCCCTTAGGTAGATTTCGTCGATTTGTAGTATATATGAAATGCAAAAATTTCTGGAATTTTTGATGTTATATGTGGGCTAGGCGCACGGGCGAGGTGTCAAAAGACGCGTCTCCGCGCGGGCTAGCTAACTATGGGGTTTGTGGAATTATTCCCGAACAAAAATCGGGAATTTTACTGAAAAAACCTGTTTTACGGCCAAAATTTTAGTGAAAACCTCGAATAACACCACCAAAACGGGACTCGAGTTCGCGGAACGCGCACGGGAGTCCAGGTAAGGCGGGTAAGTATCTATTTAAATTACTAAAAACTGGGAATAATCTGGAATTTTGAAGAAAAAATTTAGAATAGTCTTCCTTAGAGGGAGTTTTTGTGAAATTTTTACAAGTCAAAAACGAAAAAGTGTTTTTCGCGAAATAGTCAATTATCCCGAGTGGGAACGTTTCAGGGAGCAAGGGAAAGATTTAATTTGCTGAAAACAGCTTGAAATTGCGTCACCGGGATGCAAAGTTATGTTGATTTGATCAAAATCAAGTATCCCTTAGGTAGATTTCGTCGATTTGTAGTATATATGAAATGCAAAAATTTCTGGAATTTTTGATGTTATATGTGGGCTAGGCGCACGGGCGAGGTGTCAAAAGACGCGTCTCCGCGCGGGCTAGCTAACTATGGGGTTTGTGGAATTATTCCCGAACAAAAATCGGGAATTTTACTGAAAAAACCTGTTTTACGGCCAAAATTTTAGTGAAAACCTCGAATAACACCACCAAAACGGGACTCGAGTTCGCGGAACGCGCACGGGAGTCCAGGTAAGGCGGGTAAGTATCTATTTAAATTACTAAAAACTGGGAATAATCTGGAATTTTGAAGAAAAAATTTAGAATAGTCTTCCTTAGAGGGAGTTTTTGTGAAATTTTTACAAGTCAAAAACGAAAAAGTGTTTTTCGCGAAATAGTCAATTATCCCGAGTGGGAACGTTTCAGGGAGCAAGGGAAAGATTTAATTTGCTGAAAACAGCTTGAAATTGCGTCACCGGGATGCAAAGTTATGTTGATTTGATCAAAATCAAGTATCCCTTAGGTAGATTTCGTCGATTTGTAGTATATATGAAATGCAAAAATTTCTGGAATTTTTGATGTTATATGTGGGCTAGGCGCACGGGCGAGGTGTCAAAAGACGCGTCTCCGCGCGGGCTAGCTAACTATGGGGTTTGTGGAATTATTCCCGAACAAAAATCGGGAATTTTACTGAAAAAACCTGTTTTACGGCCAAAATTTTAGTGAAAACCTCGAATAACACCACCAAAACGGGACTCGAGTTCGCGGAACGCGCACGGGAGTCCAGGTAAGGCGGGTAAGTATCTATTTAAATTACTAAAAACTGGGAATAATCTGGAATTTTGAAGAAAAAATTTAGAATAGTCTTCCTTAGAGGGAGTTTTTGTGAAATTTTTACAAGTCAAAAACGAAAAAGTGTTTTTCGCGAAATAGTCAATTATCCCGAGTGGGAACGTTTCAGGGAGCAAGGGAAAGATTTAATTTGCTGAAAACAGCTTGAAATTGCGTCACCGGGATGCAAAGTTATGTTGATTTGATCAAAATCAAGTATCCCTTAGGTAGATTTCGTCGATTTGTAGTATATATGAAATGCAAAAATTTCTGGAATTTTTGATGTTATATGTGGGCTAGGCGCACGGGCGAGGTGTCAAAAGACGCGTCTCCGCGCGGGCTAGCTAACTATGGGGTTTGTGGAATTATTCCCGAACAAAAATCGGGAATTTTACTGAAAAAACCTGTTTTACGGCCAAAATTTTAGTGAAAACCTCGAATAACACCACCAAAACGGGACTCGAGTTCGCGGAACGCGCACGGGAGTCCAGGTAAGGCGGGTAAGTATCTATTTAAATTACTAAAAACTGGGAATAATCTGGAATTTTGAAGAAAAAATTTAGAATAGTCTTCCTTAGAGGGAGTTTTTGTGAAATTTTTACAAGTCAAAAACGAAAAAGTGTTTTTCGCGAAATAGTCAATTATCCCGAGTGGGAACGTTTCAGGGAGCAAGGGAAAGATTTAATTTGCTGAAAACAGCTTGAAATTGCGTCACCGGGATGCAAAGTTATGTTGATTTGATCAAAATCAAGTATCCCTTAGGTAGATTTCGTCGATTTGTAGTATATATGAAATGCAAAAATTTCTGGAATTTTTGATGTTATATGTGGGCTAGGCGCACGGGCGAGGTGTCAAAAGACGCGTCTCCGCGCGGGCTAGCTAACTATGGGGTTTGTGGAATTATTCCCGAACAAAAATCGGGAATTTTACTGAAAAAACCTGTTTTACGGCCAAAATTTTAGTGAAAACCTCGAATAACACCACCAAAACGGGACTCGAGTTCGCGGAACGCGCACAGGAGTCCAGGTAAGGCGGGTAAGTATCTATTTAAATTACTAAAAACTGGGAATAATCTGGAATTTTGAAGAAAAAATTTAGAATAGTCTTCCTTAGAGGGAGTTTTTGTGAAATTTTTACAAGTCAAAAACGAAAAAGTGTTTTTCGCGAAATAGTCAATTATCCCGAGTGGGAACGTTTCAGGGAGCAAGGGAAAGATTTAATTTGCTGAAAACAGCTTGAAATTGCGTCACCGGGATGCAAAGTTATGTTGGGTTAGGTTAGGTTAGGTTAGGTTAGGTTAGGTTAGGTTAGGTTTTTTTTTTTTTTTTTTTTTTTTTTGTTTTGGCAGGAGTGGGAAATCCTCATGGACGCCCAGACTGCCCCACTTATGAGCCAGTCTGGGCAGTGCCGGACTCTTACCGGCTAAAACCCACTCCTGCCCTTGCTCAGTGTCCCTCTGACGTAATCAGAGCCCTTGTTTTTCCATTGGGATCTTGTCTGTCTTTCAATTTCTTTATTTGTCCAGTCCCGTAATAGGAAGAAGGGGTTCCTGGAATCAGTCTTCGCCTCTCTTTATCTACTTTGCCTTGTTATAGTTGACCTTGTTATGTATTTTCCTATATCTGTCTTATTTTTTCTATGTTTCTTTACTATTTTTGACTATATCATAAATTAAAACAATAATAATAAATAATAAAAAATAATAATATTAGCATAATTCAATTTATATTTCTATTTACAATTTAATCTATTATATACTTATGCTATTAAAATATACTCAATATATTCTATACACATACTATTTCTTATACTAAAAACTTACTTTTATTTCTTATCAATATTTCTTTACAATTTATTTTATTTAAAATCCTAATATTATTATTTCTATTTACAGACAGTTCTGGTGAACTCGTAGCTGCTATTCGAACCCTAGTTTCAACCTCAACGAGCTCGTCGGACCGCAACGGTAAGGTAAGTTTGTTTTTAAGACCAGCTTTCAATTGGGCCAGTTTCTCATGAAGTTGGCTCCAATTTGCTACTTCCAAGTGAAACTCAAAACTACCACCGCTGCGGCTCTCACTACCGGGGAGCTTTGACTCCACCTTAGCAGTACGCCACCGACAGGCGTGCCAATGCGTCCCACTTCACTCGCACTGGGCACTCTCTGTCGAAGGCGTCATGCTCGGCGTTCGTCAGTTTCGCCAACAGGCAGTTGTGGCACCTCGGCGCTTCCGCTGCCAGCCGGGACGGGCAGTCAGCTCGCAAGTGGGGGTCGCCGCAGTGGATGCAGAGGTCGGCGGGCTGCGTGCACAGTTTTCGACTGTGGCCAAAGCGCAGGCAGCGAGTGCACTGCACCAGTGGCGACTGGTCCTGCACTCGCACTCGCTGCAGGTCGATGTGCACGCGACCCGCCACAGTCAGCCTCTGCCACACCGTAGGGGACACCTGCAGGATGACGTGGCAGGTGTGGGGGTTCCTCGTCCTACGACGGTACTTCACCCCCAACCTCAAATCCTCCGCAGGTATGTCCCCGAGCAGGTGGGCGTTCTGGCGTTTCAGAGCCTGTGTGACCTCCACATCCGTGTGGCAGGAGAGAACGTCCATAATGATGAGGAGCGGGTCCTTATTCTTGACCTCCTCTACCACTAGGTTCCCCGCTCTCCTTATTCTCTCGGTTAGGTTAGGTTAGGTTAGGTTAGGTTAGGTTAGGTTAGGTTAGGTTAGGTTAGGTTAGGTTAGGTTAGGTTAGGTTAGGTTAGGTTAGGTTAGGTTAGGTTAGGTTCCCCCCCGGTGGGTTCCCGCATTGTCGAGGCGGGGGGGCTCAGTAGCCGTGGCGAGCTGGGCCACGGTGAAGCTAAGAGGAACCCCAGCGGGGGCCGCTCGTCCGGGCTGTGCGGTTTAGCCCGACGTAGCGGCCGTAGGGTAGGTTGCGGTGCCGCTTGGGCGACATCGCAGCCTACCTGAGGCGGGCCGCGGTGTCCCCCGTGAGGGAGACATCGCGGCTGAGGATTGGAGGCCGCGGCGGGAGAGGAGTGTCGGTGTTTCGTTGCCGCTCTCCCTACCTTCCGCGGCCTTGACGGGGCCGCCACCGTTCGATGGCGGACGCGGTGGGGCCGCAGGGGAAGAGGAGTGTCGGTGTGTCGTTGCCGCTCTCCCTATCCTCTGCGGCCGTAGCTCCCCCAACGTGGGGGGCATGCGGGGCCCGCCTTTCAGGCGGGCGTGGAGGCCAGCAGGCAACGGGTGCGGGGGCACCGTTGCCTGTTTTGCACAGGCCTCCACCTTGTGGGACGGGAATGGCCAGGTGTTCTCGGCCATTCCCGTAGCCCCCCAACCTGGGGGGCATGTGGGGCCCGCCATACCATCTTGGCGGGCATGCGTCGGGAGGGCTGTGGAAGTAAAGGCTATGCCGGTTTCCCATGGCCCTCCCATCACGGCGACGCGGGAACACCGCTGAGTTTTAGTGGGTATACTGTCATTCCGACAGGGAGTCCCACATACCCCGTCTCGTCCCCCGGGAGGCGGGGATGCATAAAGCATTTCTCAGCGACAAAAAAAAAAAAAAAAAAGGTTAGGTTAGGTTAGGTTAGGTTAGGTTAGGTTAGGTTAGGTTAGGTTAGGTTAGGTTAGGTTGGGGGATCCCCCACAGTGCATACTTCCTCGCAGTATCCCCCGGGCAACGTCGTGTCTGACCACCGTAACGGAGTGGCAGACCGGCGGCTAAAGTGCGCTGTGAATTTGTAGACATCGAGCGGTCGTCTGCAAAAATGAGCAAAAAAACCAATGCGGGACGCCTCTGGGCGTTTTGCCAATTTTAATCACCCCAATTTTAATCCCAATCCCAATCCCAATTTTAACCCAAATTTTAATCCAAATCGCTCCTCCCAGGGCGATTCAAACGGCCCTTCTCAGGGCCAACCCAACGGCCCTTCTCAGGGCCAACCCAACGGCCCTTCTCAGGGCCACGCCGGTGACGCTGTGGCGTCGGACGCTGACCGCGCACCGTCTGCGGCCAGCTTATTTAGCAGGACAGAGGAGATGTCGGACTCCGACGGTTCGAACATCGACACGTCGGCGGCCGAGAACGACCGCCTGAAGCGGAAGAGGGCCTACCTACGGTACGGGTCCGAGGGCTCCTCGGAATCGGCCGGAGGTAAGGCGGGAAAGAAGTCGAAGTCAAAAAAGGCTTCGACTTCAAAAGCGGCGGAAACCCATGATGTGGGCTTGCTGGACGCCGAGCGCCAGCTAAATCTGGCCAAAAAGGCGCAGCTCCAGCAAGACCTGGAGGAGAGGGTCGCTGCGAAGGAGCGCCAGGCGCAAACCGCCAGGGCGAGGGCTGGCTATGGGGCATCTAGTGTCCTGTATGCTGACCATTCCCTGGCGGAACTGGAGCGCATGGCGCAGGAGGACAGAGAGGAGGTCCTGGAGGTCGCCTCAAAGTCCTCCAATCTGAAGGGAACCTTCCAGAAGGCCCTCAAATGCCGGGCCGCCAGTCTGCACGGCATTGTGCGTGAGCTGCTGAATCGGACGGCCACGGACGAGACGCGGCAGCTGCAGGCGAAGGTGGATCGCCTGCAGGGAGAGGTCAGCCAGCTGCACCAGAAGCTGGCTGAGGCCACGGCTCGGCCTGCCCAACCTGCCCCAGGTTCGGTGGTAGGAGGCTCCTCCTCCCCTTCCAACCTTGAGGAGATCCTCCGAAAGGTGGTGATGGAGGAGAGGGCCTTCACCAGAGCCTGCTTCGCAGGCATTGAGGACCGGCTCCTGCCGGAAAAGCGGCTTCGTCCGCCGCTAGCGGCGGATAAGCCGCCACAGAGGGAGCCGGAACCTGCGCCTGTAGCAGGCCCGGCAGCGGGTGCAAAGCCCGAGGCCGCCAAGCCCTCCAAGGGCAAAGGCAAGGGCAAGAGGACCAAGGCGGCTCCTCAAACCCCCACCACAACCACCGAGGGAGCGACTGGGTCGTCTGCCACTACAGCAGCCACCCAGAAGACGCAGGAGGAAGACGCCCTCCTTCCCTCCACCACCCCGTCCAACCAATCGTGGACGGAAGTGGTCAAGAGAGGGAAGAAGAAGGGAGGGGCCAAGTCGGCCCCCAAGCCCGCTGCGACTGCTCCTGCAGCCAATCGGGCTCCAGCCGGCGGGAGGAAGCTGGTACCTCCCAAAACCGCGGCCGTCGTGGTGACCCTCACCCCGGCGGCCGTGGAGCGGGGAGAGACGTACGAGTCCGTTCTAAGACGGGCTCGTACCAATGCTGATCCCTCCCAGCTGGGGATCAGCAGCATTAGGTGCCGCCGCACCCTAACCGGGGCTCGAATTTTCGAGTTCTCGGGGGAAAAGCGCGGCACCAATGCGGACCTCTTCGCAACGAAGTTGCAAGAGGTCATAGCGGACAGTGCGACGGTCGTCAAGCCCGTCAAGACCGCAGCCTTAGAGGTGACCGATCTGGACGATTCGGTCACCAAGGAAGATGTGGTGGCGGCCGTCGCGGCGGCTGGAGGCTGCGACGCTGGCGCGGTAAAGGGGGGAGCCATCCGGATGGGCCGCCGCGGCATGGGCATCATCCGTGTCGAGTGCCCAGTCGCCGCGGCTGCGGCCGTCCTTGCTGCGACCAATGGACGGCTGCTCGTGGGGCTCAGCTCGGCTGTGGTCCGGGCACTTGAAGACCAGCCTACGCGCTGCTTCAAGTGCTTCGCGTTTGGCCACACCCGAGCCACGTGTCCCTCCAAGTCCGACTGGGGAGACGCCTGCTACCAGTGCGGGCAAGAGGGACACAGGAGTGCCACTTGCAGCTCCACCACGCCACACTGCAAGGCGTGTGCCGCCAGTGGCCGTCCCGCGGACCACCGGATGACGGGCAGGAGCTGCAAGCCCCCCGTGCGAAAGGGCATAGTGCCGGCGCAGGTTCGCCCTGTTGCCACCACCGCCGCCGCCGTCGCCGCCGCTGTAGCTCCAGCGGCGGTAGCTGAGGAGGAGGGTGCAATGTCGGAATAATGCCTTCCGACTACAGCATCCTCCAGGCGAACGCCAACCACTGCAAAGCGGCCCAGGACCTGGTAGTGCAGGTCATGGCCGAGTGGTTGGTGAACGTAGCGGTGGTCGCCGAGCCCTACTCGATCCCCAGCAGCTGGCTGGGCGACGAGGACGACTCGGTGGCACTAGCGGCGCGGTCTTCCACGGACTCCCCTCCCCTCTCGCTATTAGAGAGAGGACCGGGATACGTGGCCGCCGCGTGGGGAGACATAGCCCTTGTGGGGGTATATTTCTCCCCAAACCGCCCACTCCAGGACTTTGAGAATTATCTCGGAGTCCTGGCCGCCGTGGTCGGCAGGGCGGTTCCGCGTCAGGTCTCCGTACTGGGAGACCTGAATGCCAAGTCGGTGAGCTGGGGCAACCCGGCCACCGACGCACGCGGGCGGGCGGTGGAGTTGTGGGCAGCCTCCTCTGGACTCTCCCTCTTGAACAGAGGAAGCGTCCAGACATGCGTGCGGCGTCGGGGTGGTTCAATAGTGGACGTCACTTTCGCCACCCCGGCGTTAGCCGCGCGCGTGCTGAACTGGCGGGTGGACCTGGTGGAGACCATGTCGGACCACCGCTACGTGCGGTTCGACATCTCCACCAGTGGCCCAGGAGCGATGCGGCCCATCTCGGGGCGATCACCGTTCCCGCGGTGGGCTCTCACCCGCCTGGACAGGGAGGCAGCGGCGGAGGCGGCGTTCATCCAGGACTGGCTTTCGCCGCCTACCGCCGGCCTGGATGTGGACACCGCAGCGGGGCAGCTTCGGGAGTGTCTGACCGAGGTATGCAACTCTAGCATGCCTCGGTCTCGCCGACCACCACCCAAACGCGCCGTGTACTGGTGGTCGGCGGAGCTGGCGGGGCTTCGAGCAGCTTGCGTGGAGGCTAGGAGGGCCTACACGCGGAGTCGGCGGCGGCGTCGACGGGACCGGGCCGACGAGGACCACCTCTACGGCGTATACGTGGAGGCAAAACAGGTCCTCGATCGGGCCATCGCCGCCGCCAAAGACTCGGCGAGAGCCGAGCTGCTGGAGGGTCTCGACAACGACCCATACGGGAGACCATACAAGGCTGCACGCAACAAATTGCGCCCCTTTGGTCCCCCGGTTGCCGAGACCCTGGAGCCCTCATTTCTGGACGGGGTGATTCAGTCCCTGTTCCCGGGCAGGGACAACTTCACCCCGCCAGTGATGTGTAGAGCCCCGCTGGCAGACGAGGAGCAAGAGGAGCTCCCTCCTGTCACGGAGTCGGAACTTGGCGCGGCGATCCTCCGTATCCGCGCCAAGAAGACGGCTCCAGGCCCCGACGGCGTCCCCGCGAGAGTGGTGGCGATCGCTGCCACTCAAATGGAGGACAGGTTTCGGGACCTCTTCAGCGCATGTCTTGCGTCTGGGAGGTTCCCGAAACCATGGAAGGAGGGGCAGTTGTGCCTCCTCCGCAAGGAGGGCCGCCCAGCGGATTCCCCCTCGGCATACCGGCCCATCGTTCTACTCGATGAGGTCGGCAAAATGTTTGAGGGGATAATGGCGGCTCGCCTGAAGGGCCACCTGCGGGACATCGGGCCGGACTTGTCGGACGCTCAGTTTGGTTTTCGGGCTGAGCGTTCGACGGTGGACGCGCTGGCCTGGCTTAAGGGCCAGGCGAAGGATGCGATGGAGGCGGGGGACGGATTGTTGGCGGTGTCATTCGACATAGCCAACGCCTTCAACTCCGTTCCTCACTCCACCATCCTAGAGGCGCTCCGATTCCACGGAGTGCCTCGATACCTGCGCAGTCTACTGGCCAGCTACCTGGAGGATCGGGCGATCCTCCTCGTAGATAGGACTGGCCAAGTCCGGCGGTACGCAGTCGAAGCCGGCGTTCCACAGGGGTCAGTCATAGGACCTCTCCTCTGGAACGTCGGCTACGATTGGCTCTTGCGGGGAACTCTCCTCCGAGGCACGAGCGTCGTCTGCTACGCGGACGACACTCTCCTCACCGCCCGGGGGGGGAGTTTCAGGGAGGCGGCCAACTTGGCCTCGGCGGGCGGATCCTTGGTCGCAGCGAGGATCCGCCGCCTAGGTCTGAAGGTGGCGCTGCACAAGACCGAGGCCGTGTTCTTCCACGGACCTCGGCAGCGCCCCCCACCTGACGCCCACATCTTTGTGGAGGGCGTCAGAATCGAGGTCAAGGCCCAGATGAAGTATCTGGGCCTTGTGATCGACAGCAGGTGGCGTTTCGGCCCGCATTTTGGCGGGCTGTCTTCGCGCCTGCTGAAGACGGCGGGGGCGCTCTCGTGGCTGCTCCCCAACTTGGGGGGGCCCAGCGCACGATGCCGGCAACTTTACGCCGGCATCCTGAAGAGTATGGCCCTCTACGGGGCCCCTATTTGGGAGGACGCCCTCCAACGGCGGGAGAACGCCGCCGCCTTGCGGGCACCCCAGAGGGCCATAGCCCAGCGGGTAGCGCGGGCCTACCGCACGGTAGGCTTTGCGGCAGCGTGCGCTCTGGCCAGCACCCCTCCTTGGGAACTCGAGGCGTGGGTGCTCGCCAGAGTGTACGAATGGACGGCGGGGCGGAGGGCGAGAGGAGAACGCACCGCCCCGGAAGAGCGGGAGGCCGTCCGGCGGGAGGCGAGGGACGCCATCGTCCTCCATTGGACGGGGGACCTCGCCACCGCAGCCTTTGGCCGCCGAACCCTCGACGCGCTTGGGCCGGTCCTGCGAGACTGGCTCGAGCGGTCGCACGGGTTCCTCTCGTTCCGTCTGGTGCAGGTGCTGTCCGGACACGGTTGTTTCGGATCATACCTGCACCGGATCGGACGGGAGGAGACGCCGTCGTGCCACGGCTGTGGCGCGGCGGAGGACACGGCGCAGCACACCCTCGAGGTGTGCTCGTCGTGGTCCGAGCCGCGCCGCAGTCTCATGGCGGCGATCGGACCGGACCTCTCGCTCCCCGGTGTGGTAAACGCCATGCTGGGGGATGAGGGGTCCTGGGCGGCAGTCGCCTCCTTCTGCGAACACGTCATGTCCCAGAAGGAGGCGGCGGAGCGCGCGCGGGAGGACGATCCTCACGCGGCGCTGCTCCGAAGGCGGAGGAGGGGTCGGAGAAGACGTCAGTTTGACGGACATCTCCGACTCCTCCCAGGTGGAGGCCAGCAGGCAACGGGTGCGGGGGCACCCTTGCCTGCATCGCACAGGCCTCCACCAGTGTCGGACGGGAATGGCCAGGTGTTCCCGGCCATTCCCGTAGCCCCCCAGCCCGGGGGGCATGCGGGGCCCGCCAGCTAGGCGGGCATGCGCCGGGAGGGTTGTGGAAGTAAAGGCTGAGCCGGTTTCCCATGACCCTCCCATCACGGCGAAGCGGGAACACCGCTGAGTTTTAGTGGGTATACTGTCATTCGGACAGGGAGTCCCACATACCCCGTCTCGTCCCCCACGAGTCGGGCATGCATAAAGCATTTCTCAGCGAGAAAAAAAAAAAAAAAAAAAAAAGGTTAGGTTAGGTTAGGTTTTTTTTTTTTTTTTTTTTTTTTTTTTTTTTGTTTTGGCAGGAGTGGGAAATCCTCATGGACGCCCAGACTGCCTCTTTTATGAACCAGTCTGGGCAGTGCCGGACTCTTACCGGCTAAAACCCACTCCTGCCCTTGCTCAGTGTCCCTCTGACATGATCAGAGCCCTTGTTATTCCGATGATTTCTTGTCTTTCTTATATTTCTGTGTTTGTCCAGTCCCGTAATAGGAAGTAGGGGGTTCCTGGAAGCAGTCTTCGCCTCTTTTTATCTGCTTTGCCTTGTACTGCTTACGTGACAGTGGTTTTAACATCTTACATTTTATGTATTCCTATATCTGTCTTATTTCTCTATATTTCCTTACTATTTCTATTTCATTCGTGACTATATCATCATTAAAATAACAATAATAAATAATAATAATATGTAATAATAATAATAATAATAATGGTATAATTTCAATTTTTATTTATATTTAAAATCTTAAATCTATTCTATTCCTATGTTATTCTAATATATACAATATATTATATACACATATTTCTTATACAAAATCTTTCATTTCTTATATAATTTTTACAATTGATTTCCTATCTACTATCCTAATATTATTATTCTTATTTTTACATAATTCTGGCGAATTTGCAGCTGCTGCTTGAACCATAATTTAACCTCTACGACCTCGTCGAACCACAACGGTAAGGTAGGTTTGCTTTCCAAACCAGCTTTCAATTGGGCCAATTTCTCATGAAGTTGGCTCCAATGTGCTACTTCCAACTTGTGAAAAACAAAACCACCACCGCTGCGGTTCCCACTTCCTGAGAGCTTTGATTCCACCTCAGCAGTACGCCACCGACAGTCGCGCCAATGCGTCCCACTTTACTCGCACTGGGCACTCCCTGTCGAAGGCGTCATGCTCGGTCTTCGTTTGTTTCGCCATGAGGCAGTTGTGGCACCTCGGCGCTTCCGCTGCCAGCCGGGACGGGCAGTCAGCGCGCAAGTGAGGGTCGCCGCAGTGGATGCAGAGGTCGGCGGGCTCCGTGCACAGTTTTCGACTGTGGCCGAAGCGCAGGCAGCGAGTGCACTGCACCAGTGGCGACTGGTCCTGCACTCGCACTCGCTGCAGGTCGATGTGCACGCGACCCGCCATAGTCAGCCTCTGCCACACCGTAGGGGACACCTGCAGGATGACGTGGCAGGTGTGGGGGTTCCTCGTCCTACGACGGTACTTCACCCCCAACCTCAAATCATCCGCGGGTATGTCCCCGAGCAAGTGTGCGTTCTGGCGTTGCAGAGCCTGTGTGACCTCCACATCCGTGTGGCAGGAGAGAACGTCCATGATGATAAGGAGCGGGTCCTTATTCTTAACCTCCTCTACCACTAGGTTCCCCGCTCTCCTTATTCTCTCCGCCACCCTGGTCAGCTCCTCCCTGGTCTTGAAGCCGACCACTACCTTCTGGTCCCTCACTTTGCGCAGCCGCTCCACTCTAGTGCCCTCTTTTCTGGCATCGACCGCCGTCCTAAGCTTCTCAAGAACCTCTTCACCGGTGTCCTGATCATTCACAGATGATACTATTACCGAGTGAAGAGGTTCTTGGGCAATTTGCTTCGGGCCGGCGGCGATCTCCGCGAACGTTGGGCCTTGGCCTGCGACAAAGCGAGGGACCAGCTGGAGTTGCTCCGACAGAGCCCGTGTGTGCTGTTTGCACTCCTCCAACGCCTGGTTATGCTGTTGGAGGTTCACCATCAGCTGCTTCACGAGCTCTGTCGGTGCTTCCGTGGTCGGGTTCAGTGACGCGGGTGTTGGTGCGACTGATATAGGCAGGACTGCCGGTTCGACCGCAGGTGCGACCGCAGGTGCTGGCTCGTTGGGAGTCCTGCTCCGCTCCGACTCCTTCACCAGCTCATATAGCCGGTTGATCGCGTCGAGGACCCCAGTCTTTATCTCCGTTTTGAGGTTTCGAGAGTTGCCCAAATGAAGCTTAGCTTTATTCAGGCAAGCTCTCGCCTCCGCTGTGAGACTGGGGTACCTCGACTCCGGTCTGGTTCCCTCGGCCTCCGGTTTGTTTGGCACAGCCGGTGTGGTGTCACGCCTTTGTATGGCCGGGGACTTGACCTGGGGCTCAACTTTCCCGGCTTCCCACTCCCCAATGCTTCGCCGCACATTGGGAAGCGAGTGTCCAACCTCCTCCGTCGAACGTGGTAAGCCGCTGGAGCCTGGCGAGCATGCGTTCTTCTTGGCCGGTGTGCGAAACATGGCGGTGGCCTTAGTGAAGGTAAGGTTCATGTGGTTCTGGTCAGAGGGCACTGGCGATGTTGCTGTATCCCTGTAAAGGGGGGAACACAGACAATAAAATGCAGAATTAAAATTAAAATACAATTAAAATAATTCACAATAGATTAAATAAAAATTTCAATAAATTGGAATATTAAGTATTGCTGTATCCCTGTAAAGGGGGGATCAACAAAGTAAGAAATAATCAGAATATAAATTAAATAATACTATAATAAATAAATAAAATGATTGAGTCAAGATGATTAAAACTAATAAAATATTTGTCAACAGTCGGTTTGTTTAAAAGATCTCAGAAAAACGCCCTTTGAGGTACAGACACAAACAAAAAACGGTTATTTTTATAATTTAATGAATGGTTTGATATAAACGAAGCTAGAAGAGCTAAATTTAGACAAAAAATTTTTTGCCGAAAACCCCACGTCTACCCTCCTATAGAACAGAGGGCGGGTGGGTGGGCAAATTTTTGTGGGCTAGGCGCACGTGCGAGGTGTCAAAAGACGCGTCTCCGCGCGGGCTAGCTAACTATGGGGTTTGTGGAATTATTCCCGAACAAAAATCGGGAATTTTACTGAAAAAACCTGTTTTACGGCCAAAATTTTAGTGAAAACCTCGAATAACACCACCAAAACGGGACTCGAGTTCGCGGAACGCGCACGGGAGTCCAGGTAAGGCGGGTAAGTATCTATTTAAATTACTAAAAACTGGGAATAATCTGGAATTTTGAAGAAAAAATTTAGAATAGTCTTCCTTAGAGGGAGTTTTTGTGAAATTTTTACAAGTCAAAAACGAAAAAGTGTTTTTCGCGAAATAGTCAATTATCCCGAGTGGGAACGTTTCAGGGAGCAAGGGAAAGATTTAATTTGCTGAAAACAGCTTGAAATTGCGTCACCGGGATGCAAAGTTATGTTGATTTGATCAAAATCAAGTATCCCTTAGGTAGATTTTCGTCGATTTGTAGTACTATAGAAATGCAAAAATTTCAGGAATTTTAGATGTTGTATGTGGGCTAGGCGCACGGGCGAGGTGTCAAAAGACGCGTCTCCGCGCGGGCTAGCTGACTATGGGGTTTGTGGAATTATTCCCGAACAAAAATCGGGAATTTTACTGAAAAAACCTGTTTTACGGCCAAAATTTTAGTGAAAACCTCGAATAACACCACCAAAACGGGACTCGAGTTCGCGGAACGCGCACGGGAGTCCAGGTAAGGCGGGTAAGTATCTATTTAAATTACTAAAAACTGGGAATAATCTGGAATTTTGAAGAAAAAATTTAGAATAGTCTTCCTTAGAGGGAGTTTTTGTGAAATTTTTACAAGTCAAAAACGAAAAAGTGTTTTTCGCGAAATAGTCAATTATCCCGAGTGGGAACGTTTCAGGGAGCAAGGGAAAGATTTAATTTGCTGAAAACAGCTTGAAATTGCGTCACCGGGATGCAAAGTTATGTTGATTTGATCAAAATCAAGTATCCCTTAGGTAGATTTTCGTCGATTTGTAGTACTATAGAAATGCAAAAATTTCAGGAATTTTAGATGTTGTATGTGGGCTAGGCGCACGGGCGAGGTGTCAAAAGACGCGTCTCCGCGCGGGCTAGCTGACTATGGGGTTTGTGGAATTATTCCCGAACAAAAATCGGGAATTTTACTGAAAAAACCTGTTTTACGGCCAAAATTTTAGTGAAAACCTCGAATAACACCACCAAAACGGGACTCGAGTTCGCGGAACGCGCACGGGAGTCCAGGTAAGGCGGGTAAGTATCTATTTAAATTACTAAAAACTGGGAATAATCTGGAATTTTGAAGAAAAAATTTAGAATAGTCTTCCTTAGAGGGAGTTTTTGTGAAATTTTTACAAGTCAAAAACGAAAAAGTGTTTTTCGCGAAATAGTCAATTATCCCGAGTGGGAACGTTTCAGGGAGCAAGGGAAAGATTTAATTTGCTGAAAACAGCTTGAAATTGCGTCACCGGGATGCAAAGTTATGTTGATTTGATCAAAATCAAGTATCCCTTAGGTAGATTTTCGTCGATTTGTAGTACTATAGAAATGCAAAAATTTCAGGAATTTTAGATGTTGTATGTGGGCTAGGCGCACGGGCGAGGTGTCAAAAGACGCGTCTCCGCGCGGGCTAGCTAACTATGGGGTTTGTGGAATTATTCCCGAACAAAAATCGGGAATTTTACTGAAAAAACCTGTTTTACGGCCAAAATTTTAGTGAAAACCTCGAATAACACCACCAAAACGGGACTCGAGTTCGCGGAACGCGCACGGGAGTCCAGGTAAGGCGGGTAAGTATCTATTTAAATTACTAAAAACTGGGAATAATCTGGAATTTTGAAGAAAAAATTTAGAATAGTCTTCCTTAGAGGGAGTTTTTGTGAAATTTTTACAAGTCAAAAACGAAAAAGTGTTTTTCGCGAAATAGTCAATTATCCCGAGTGGGAACGTTTCAGGGAGCAAGGGAAAGATTTAATTTGCTGAAAACAGCTTGAAATTGCGTCACCGGGATGCAAAGTTATGTTGATTTGATCAAAATCAAGTATCCCTTAGGTAGATTTTCGTCGATTTGTAGTACTATAGAAATGCAAAAATTTCAGGAATTTTAGATGTTGTATGTGGGCTAGGCGCACGGGCGAGGTGTCAAAAGACGCGTCTCCGCGCGGGCTAGCTAACTATGGGGTTTGTGGAATTATTCCCGAACAAAAATCGGGAATTTTACTGAAAAAACCTGTTTTACGGCCAAAATTTTAGTGAAAACCTCGAATAACACCACCAAAACGGGACTCGAGTTCGCGGAACGCGCACGGGAGTCCAGGTAAGGCGGGTAAGTATCTATTTAAATTACTAAAAACTGGGAATAATCTGGAATTTTGAAGAAAAAATTTAGAATAGTCTTCCTTAGAGGGAGTTTTTGTGAAATTTTTACAAGTCAAAAACGAAAAAGTGTTTTTCGCGAAATAGTCAATTATCCCGAGTGGGAACGTTTCAGGGAGCAAGGGAAAGATTTAATTTGCTGAAAACAGCTTGAAATTGCGTCACCGGGATGCAAAGTTATGTTGATTTGATCAAAATCAAGTATCCCTTAGGTAGATTTTCGTCGATTTGTAGTACTATAGAAATGCAAAAATTTCAGGAATTTTAGATGTTGTATGTGGGCTAGGCGCACGGGCGAGGTGTCAAAAGACGCGTCTCCGCGCGGGCTAGCTAACTATGGGGTTTGTGGAATTATTCCCGAACAAAAATCGGGAATTTTACTGAAAAAACCTGTTTTACGGCCAAAATTTTAGTGAAAACCTCGAATAACACCACCAAAACGGGACTCGAGTTCGCGGAACGCGCACGGGAGTCCAGGTAAGGCGGGTAAGTATCTATTTAAATTACTAAAAACTGGGAATAATCTGGAATTTTGAAGAAAAAATTTAGAATAGTCTTCCTTAGAGGGAGTTTTTGTGAAATTTTTACAAGTCAAAAACGAAAAAGTGTTTTTCGCGAAATAGTCAATTATCCCGAGTGGGAACGTTTCAGGGAGCAAGGGAAAGATTTAATTTGCTGAAAACAGCTTGAAATTGCGTCACCGGGATGCAAAGTTATGTTGATTTGATCAAAATCAAGTATCCCTTAGGTAGATTTCGTCGATTTGTAGTATATATGAAATGCAAAAATTTCTGGAATTTTTGATGTTATATGTGGGCTAGGCGCACGGGCGAGGTGTCAAAAGACGCGTCTCCGCGCGGGCTAGCTAACTATGGGGTTTGTGGAATTATTCCCGAACAAAAATCGGGAATTTTACTGAAAAAACCTGTTTTACGGCCAAAATTTTAGTGAAAACCTCGAATAACACCACCAAAACGGGACTCGAGTTCGCGGAACGCGCACGGGAGTCCAGGTAAGGCGGGTAAGTATCTATTTAAATTACTAAAAACTGGGAATAATCTGGAATTTTGAAGAAAAAATTTAGAATAGTCTTCCTTAGAGGGAGTTTTTGTGAAATTTTTACAAGTCAAAAACGAAAAAGTGTTTTTCGCGAAATAGTCAATTATCCCGAGTGGGAACGTTTCAGGGAGCAAGGGAAAGATTTAATTTGCTGAAAACAGCTTGAAATTGCGTCACCGGGATGCAAAGTTATGTTGATTTGATCAAAATCAAGTATCCCTTAGGTAGATTTTCGTCGATTTGTAGTACTATAGAAATGCAAAAATTTCAGGAATTTTTGATGTTATATGTGGGCTAGGCGCACGGGCGAGGTGTCAAAAGACGCGTCTCCGCGCGGGCTAGCTAACTATGGGGTTTGTGGAATTATTCCCGAACAAAAATCGGGAATTTTACTGAAAAAACCTGTTTTACGGCCAAAATTTTAGTGAAAACCTCGAATAACACCACCAAAACGGGACTCGAGTTCGCGGAACGCGCACGGGAGTCCAGGTAAGGCGGGTAAGTATCTATTTAAATTACTAAAAACTGGGAATAATCTGGAATTTTGAAGAAAAAATTTAGAATAGTCTTCCTTAGAGGGAGTTTTTGTGAAATTTTTACAAGTCAAAAACGAAAAAGTGTTTTTCGCGAAATAGTCAATTATCCCGAGTGGGAACGTTTCAGGGAGCAAGGGAAAGATTTAATTTGCTGAAAACAGCTTGAAATTGCGTCACCGGGATGCAAAGTTATGTTGATTTGATCAAAATCAAGTATCCCTTAGGTAGATTTCGTCGATTTGTAGTATATATGAAATGCAAAAATTTCTGGAATTTTTGATGTTATATGTGGGCTAGGCGCACGGGCGAGGTGTCAAAAGACGCGTCTCCGCGCGGGCTAGCTAACTATGGGGTTTGTGGAATTATTCCCGAACAAAAATCGGGAATTTTACTGAAAAAACCTGTTTTACGGCCAAAATTTTAGTGAAAACCTCGAATAACACCACCAAAACGGGACTCGAGTTCGCGGAACGCGCACGGGAGTCCAGGTAAGGCGGGTAAGTATCTATTTAAATTACTAAAAACTGGGAATAATCTGGAATTTTGAAGAAAAAATTTAGAATAGTCTTCCTTAGAGGGAGTTTTTGTGAAATTTTTACAAGTCAAAAACGAAAAAGTGTTTTTCGCGAAATAGTCAATTATCCCGAGTGGGAACGTTTCAGGGAGCAAGGGAAAGATTTAATTTGCTGAAAACAGCTTGAAATTGCGTCACCGGGATGCAAAGTTATGTTGATTTGATCAAAATCAAGTATCCCTTAGGTAGATTTTCGTCGATTTGTAGTACTATAGAAATGCAAAAATTTCAGGAATTTTAGATGTTGTATGTGGGCTAGGCGCACGGGCGAGGTGTCAAAAGACGCGTCTCCGCGCGGGCTAGCTAACTATGGGGTTTGTGGAATTATTCCCGAACAAAAATCGGGAATTTTACTGAAAAAACCTGTTTTACGGCCAAAATTTTAGTGAAAACCTCGAATAACACCACCAAAACGGGACTCGAGTTCGCGGAACGCGCACGGGAGTCCAGGTAAGGCGGGTAAGTATCTATTTAAATTACTAAAAACTGGGAATAATCTGGAATTTTGAAGAAAAAATTTAGAATAGTCTTCCTTAGAGGGAGTTTTTGTGAAATTTTTACAAGTCAAAAACGAAAAAGTGTTTTTCGCGAAATAGTCAATTATCCCGAGTGGGAACGTTTCAGGGAGCAAGGGAAAGATTTAATTTGCTGAAAACAGCTTGAAATTGCGTCACCGGGATGCAAAGTTATGTTGATTTGATCAAAATCAAGTATCCCTTAGGTAGATTTTCGTCGATTTGTAGTACTATAGAAATGCAAAAATTTCAGGAATTTTAGATGTTGTATGTGGGCTAGGCGCACGGGCGAGGTGTCAAAAGACGCGTCTCCGCGCGGGCTAGCTAACTATGGGGTTTGTGGAATTATTCCCGAACAAAAATCGGGAATTTTACTGAAAAAACCTGTTTTACGGCCAAAATTTTAGTGAAAACCTCGAATAACACCACCAAAACGGGACTCGAGTTCGCGGAACGCGCACGGGAGTCCAGGTAAGGCGGGTAAGTATCTATTTAAATTACTAAAAACTGGGAATAATCTGGAATTTTGAAGAAAAAATTTAGAATAGTCTTCCTTAGAGGGAGTTTTTGTGAAATTTTTACAAGTCAAAAACGAAAAAGTGTTTTTCGCGAAATAGTCAATTATCCCGAGTGGGAACGTTTCAGGGAGCAAGGGAAAGATTTAATTTGCTGAAAACAGCTTGAAATTGCGTCACCGGGATGCAAAGTTATGTTGATTTGATCAAAATCAAGTATCCCTTAGGTAGATTTTCGTCGATTTGTAGTACTATAGAAATGCAAAAATTTCAGGAATTTTAGATGTTGTATGTGGGCTAGGCGCACGGGCGAGGTGTCAAAAGACGCGTCTCCGCGCGGGCTAGCTAACTATGGGGTTTGTGGAATTATTCCCGAACAAAAATCGGGAATTTTACTGAAAAAACCTGTTTTACGGCCAAAATTTTAGTGAAAACCTCGAATAACACCACCAAAACGGGACTCGAGTTCGCGGAACGCGCACGGGAGTCCAGGTAAGGCGGGTAAGTATCTATTTAAATTACTAAAAACTGGGAATAATCTGGAATTTTGAAGAAAAAATTTAGAATAGTCTTCCTTAGAGGGAGTTTTTGTGAAATTTTTACAAGTCAAAAACGAAAAAGTGTTTTTCGCGAAATAGTCAATTATCCCGAGTGGGAACGTTTCAGGGAGCAAGGGAAAGATTTAATTTGCTGAAAACAGCTTGAAATTGCGTCACCGGGATGCAAAGTTATGTTGGTTAGGTTAGGTTAGGTTAGGTTAGGTTAGGTTAGGTTAGGTTACCAAGGCGGCTCCTCAAACCCCCACCACGAGCGCGGAGGGAGTGACTGGGTCTTCGGCGACTCCAGCAGCCCAGAACTCGCAGGAAGAAGAGGACGCCCTTCTTCCCTCCACCACCCCGTCCAACCAGTCATGGACGGAAGTGGTCAAGAGAGGGAAGAAGAAGGGAGGGGCCAAGTCGGCCCCCAAGCCCGCTGCGACTGCTCCTGCAGCCAATCGGGCTCCAGCCGGCGGGAGGAAGCTGGTTCCTCCCAAAACCGCGGCCGTCGTGGTGACCCTCACCCCGGAGGCCGCGGAGCGCGGCGAGACGTACGAGTCCGTCCTAAGACGGGCTCGTACCAATGCTGATCCCTCCCAGCTGGGGATCAGCAACATTAAGTGCCGCCGAACCCTAACCGGGGCTCGAATCTTCGAGTTCTCGGGGGAACAGCGCGGCACTAATGCGGACCTCTTCGCAGCGAAGTTGCGAGAGGTCATCGCGGACGTGGCGACGGTCGTCAAGCCCGTCAAGACCGCAGCCTTGGAGGTGACCGATCTGGATGATTCGGTCACCAAAGAGGATGTGGTGGCGGCCGTCGCGGCGGCTGGAGGCTGCGACGCTGGCGCGGTGAAGGGGGGAGCCATCAGGCTCGGCCGCCGCGGCATGGGCATCATCCGCGTCGAGTGCCCAGTCGCCGCGGCTGCGGCCGTCCTTGCTGCGACCAAGGGACGGCTGCTCGTTGGGCTCAGCTCGGCTGTGGTCCGGGCACTGGAGGACCAGCCAACGAGGTGCTTCAAGTGCTTCGCTTTCGGCCACACCCGAGTCACGTGTCCCTCCAAGTCCGACTGGGGAGACGCCTGCTACCAGTGCGGGCAAGAGGGACACAGGAGTGCCACTTGCAGCTCCACCACGCCACACTGCAAGACGTGTGCCGCCAGTGGCCGCCCCGCGGACCACAGGATGACGGGCAGGAGCTGCAAGCCCCCCGTGCGAAAGGGCATAGTGCCGGCGCAGGTTCGCCCTGTTGCCACCACCGCCGCCGCCGTCGCCGCCGCTGCAGCTCCAGCGGCGGTAGCTGAGGAGGAGGGTGCAATGTCGGAATAATGCTTTCCGACTACAGCATCCTCCAGGCGAACGCCAACCACTGCAAAGCGGCCCAGGACCTGGTAGTGCAGGTCATGGCCGAGTGGTTGGTGAACGTAGCGGTGGTCGCCGAGCCCTACTCGATCCCCAGCAGCTGGCTGGGTGACGAGGACGACTCGGTGGCACTAGCGGCGCGGTCTTCCACGGACTCCCCTCCCCTCTCGCTATTAGAGAGAGGACCGGGATACGTGGCCGCCGCGTGGGGAGACATAGCCCTTGTGGGGGTATATTTCTCCCCAAACCGCCCACTCCAGGACTTTGAGAATTTTCTCGGAGTCCTGGCCGCCGTGGTCGGCAGGGCGGTTCCGCGTCAGGTCTCCGTACTGGGAGACCTGAATGCCAAGTCGGTGAGCTGGGGCAACCCGGCCACCGACGCACGCGGGCGGGCGGTGGAGTTGTGGGCAGCCTCCTCTGGACTCTCCCTCTTGAACAGAGGAAGCGTCCAGACATGCGTGCGGCGTCGGGGTGGCTCAATAGTGGACGTCACTTTCGCCACCCCGGCGTTAGCCGCGCGCGTGCTGAACTGGCGGGTGGACCTGGTGGAGACCATGTCGGACCACCGCTACGTGCGGTTCGACATCTCCACCAGTGGCCCGGGAGCGGTGCGGCCCATCTTGGGACGATCACCGTTCCCGCGGTGGGCTCTCACCCGCCTGGACAGGGAGGCAGCGGCGGAGGCGGCGTTCATCCAGGACTGGCTTTCGCCGCCTACCGCCGGCCTGGATGTGGACACCGCAGCGGGGCAGCTTCGGGAGTGTCTGACCGAGGTATGCAACTCTAGCATGCCTCGGTCTCGCCGACCACCACCCAAACGCGCCGTGTACTGGTGGTCGGCGGAGCTGGCGGGGCTTCGAGCAGCTTGCGTGGAGGCTAGGAGGGCCTACACGCGGAGTCGGCGGCGGCGTCGACGGGACCGGGCCGACGAGGACCACCTCTACGGCGTATACGTGGAGGCAAAACAGGTCCTCGATCGGGCCATCGCCGCCGCCAAAGACTCGGCGAGAGCCGAGCTGCTGGAGGGTCTCGACAACGACCCATACGGGAGACCATACAAGGCTGCACGCAACAAATTGCGCCCCTTTGGTCCCCCGGTTGCCGAGACCCTGGAGCCCTCATTTCTGGACGGGGTGATTCAGTCCCTGTTCCCGGGCAGGGACAACTTCACCCCGCCAGTGATGTGTAGAGCCCCGCTGGCAGACGAGGAGCAAGAGGAGCTCCCTCCTGTCACGGAGTCGGAACTTGGCGCGGCGATCCTCCGTATCCGCGCCAAGAAGACGGCTCCAGGCCCCGACGGCGTCCCCGCGAGAGTGGTGGCGATCGCTGCCACTCAAATGGAGGACAGGTTTCGGGACCTCTTCAGCGCATGTCTTGCGTCTGGGAGGTTCCCGAAACCATGGAAGGAGGGGCAGTTGTGCCTCCTCCGCAAGGAGGGCCGCCCAGCGGATTCCCCCTCGGCATACCGGCCCATCGTTCTACTCGATGAGGTCGGCAAAATGTTTGAGGGGATAATGGCGGCTCGCCTGAAGGGCCACCTGCGGGACATCGGGCCGGACTTGTCGGACGCTCAGTTTGGTTTTCGGGCTGAGCGTTCGACGGTGGACGCGCTGGCCTGGCTTAAGGGCCAGGCGAAGGATGCGATGGAGGCGGGGGACGGATTGTTGGCGGTGTCATTCGACATAGCCAACGCCTTCAACTCCGTTCCTCACTCCACCATCCTAGAGGCGCTCCGATTCCACGGAGTGCCTCGATACCTGCGCAGTCTACTGGCCAGCTACCTGGAGGATCGGGCGATCCTCCTCGTAGATAGGACTGGCCAAGTCCGGCGGTACGCAGTCGAAGCCGGCGTTCCACAGGGGTCAGTCATAGGACCTCTCCTCTGGAACGTCGGCTACGATTGGCTCTTGCGGGGAACTCTCCTCCGAGGCACGAGCGTCGTCTGCTACGCGGACGACACTCTCCTCACCGCCCGGGGGGGGAGTTTCAGGGAGGCGGCCAACTTGGCCTCGGCGGGCGGATCCTTGGTCGCAGCGAGGATCCGCCGCCTAGGTCTGAAGGTGGCGCTGCACAAGACCGAGGCCGTGTTCTTCCACGGACCTCGGCAGCGCCCCCCACCTGACGCCCACATCTTTGTGGAGGGCGTCAGAATCGAGGTCAAGGCCCAGATGAAGTATCTGGGCCTTGTGATCGACAGCAGGTGGCGTTTCGGCCCGCATTTTAGCGGGCTGTCTTCGCGCCTGCTGAAGACGGCGGGGGCGCTCTCGTGGCTGCTCCCCAACTTGGGGGGGCCCAGCGCACGATGCCGGCAACTTTACGCCGGCATCCTGAAGAGTATGGCCCTCTACGGGGCCCCTATTTGGGAGGACGCCCTCCAACGGCGGGAGAACGCCGCCGCCTTGCGGGCACCCCAGAGGGCCATAGCCCAGCGGGTAGCGCGGGCCTACCGCACGGTAGGCTTTGCGGCAGCGTGCGCTCTGGCCAGCACCCCTCCTTGGGAACTCGAGGCGTGGGTGCTCGCCAGAGTGTACGAATGGACGGCGGGGCGGAGGGCGAGAGGAGAACGCACCGCCCCGGAAGAGCGGGAGGCCGTCCGGCGGGAGGCGAGGGACGCCATCGTCCTCCATTGGACGGGGGACCTCGCCACCGCAGCCTTTGGCCGCCGAACCCTCGACGCGCTTGGGCCGGTCCTGCGAGACTGGCTCGAGCGGTCGCACGGGTTCCTCTCGTTCCGTCTGGTGCAGGTGCTGTCCGGACACGGTTGTTTCGGATCATACCTGCACCGGATCGGACGGGAGGAGACGCCGTCGTGCCACGGCTGTGGCGCGGCGGAGGACACGGCGCAGCACACCCTCGAGGTGTGCCCGTCGTGGTCCGAGCCGCGCCGCAGTCTCATGGCGGCGATCGGACCGGACCTCTCGCTCCCCGGTGTGGTAAACGCCATGCTGGGGGATGAGGGGTCCTGGGCGGCAGTCGCCTCCTTCTGCGAACACGTCATGTCCCAGAAGGAGGCGGCGGAGCGCGCGCGGGAGGACGATCCTCACGCGGCGCTGCTCCGAAGGCGGAGGAGGGGTCGGAGAAGACGTCAGTTTGACGGACATCTCCGACTCCTCCCAGGTGGAGGCCAGCAGGCAACGGGTGCGGGGGTACCCTTGCCTGCATCGCACAGGCCTCCACCAGTGTCGGACGGGAATGGCCAGGTGTTCCCGGCCATTCCCGTAGCCCCCCAGCCCGGGGGGCATGCGGGGCCCGCCAGCTAGGCGGGCATGCGCCGGGAGGGTTGTGGAAGTAAAGGCTGAGCCGGTTTCCCATGACCCTCCCATCACGGCGACGCGGGAACACCGCTGAGTTTTAGTGGGTATACTGTCATTCGGACAGGGAGTCCCACATACCCCGTCTCGTCCCCCACGAGTCGGGCATGCATAAAGCATTTCTCAGCGAGAAAAAAAAAAAAAAAAAAAAAAAAGGTTAGGTTAGGTTAGGTTAGGTTTTTTTTTTTTTTTTTTTTTTTTTTTTTTTTTTTGTTTTGGCAGGAGTGGGAAATCCTCATGGACGCCCAGACTGCCTCACTTGTGAACCAGTCTGGGCAGTGCCGGACTCTTACCGGCTAAAACCCACTCCTGCCCTTGCTCAGTGTCCCTCTGACATGATCAGAGCCCTTGTTATTCCAATGGGATCATTGTCTGTCTTCTAATAACTATGTTTGTCCAGTCCCGTAGCTCGAAGTAGGGGGTTCCTGGAAGCAGTTTTCGCCTCTCTTTATCTGCTTTACCTTTTTATGTTTTTGTGAACGTGGTTTTAAAATCTTATATTTTATATTTTCCTATATCTGTCTTATTTTTCTGTTTCTTCAATATTTTTCACTATATCATAAATTAAAACAATAATAATAATAATAAATAATAAAAACAATAATATTGGCATAATTTAATTATATTAATTTCTATTTAAAATGTAATCTATTATATACCTATGCTATTATAATATACTCAATATATTCAATACACATAATATTCCTAGTACTAAAAACTTACTTTTATTTCTTATAATATAATTTTTAAAAATTGATTTTCTATTCATTATCCCAATGTTATTATTCTCCTTTTCAGACCATTCTGGCGAACTCGCAGCTGTTACTCGAACGTCGGACCACAACGGTAAGGTATGATTATTAATATTTTTTGTATTGTATATTATTGTGTTATTTTTATTTCTGTACGATTTAATTACTGCTAAAATAATTTGATATCTAAATTTTTGACTACTATATGGGTTTATTTTTGATCCGGGTTTTAATTGTGCCAGTTTCTCATGAAACCGGCTGCAATTTGCTAATTTGGTGATTTTTTCAGGTCTTATGGCTTTACTATTATTAAAATGTCCAAAAACAATACCGCTGTGGTTACCGCTTCCGGAGAGCTTTGACACCACCTCAGCAATATGCCACCGACAGCCGCGCCAGTGCGTCCCACTTGCCGCGCACTGGGCACTCGCTGTCGAAGGCATTGTGGTCAGTCTTCTCCATCCGTGCTGACAGGCAATTATGGCACCGCGGCGCTTCCGCTGCCATGCGTGAAGGACAGTCAGCCCGCAGGTGGGGGTCACCGCAGTGGGTGCAGAGGTCGGCGGGCTGCGTGCACATTTTTCGGCTGTGGCCGAAGGACAGACAGCGAGTGCACTGCACCAGTGGTGACTGATCCAGCACCCGCACCCGCTGTAGGTCGATATGCACGCGACCCGCTGTCGTTAGCCTCTGCCACACAGTAGGGGACACCTGCAGGACGACGTGGCACATGTGGGGGTTCCTCGTCCTTCGACGGTACTTCACCCCCAACCTCACATCATCCGCAGGAATGTCCCCGACTAGGTGGGTGTTTTGCTGCCGCAAGGAGAGGAGGATCTCGGCATCCGTGTGGCAGGAGAGGACGTCCCTGATAATAACAAGAGGGTCCTTGTTCTTGGCCTCTTCTACCACAAGATTGCCCGTCCTCCTAATCCTCTCAGTGACCCTCACCATCTCCTCCTTGGTCTTAAACCCGACCACTACCTTCTGGTCCCTCGCTTTGCGCAGCCGCTCTACCCTCGTGCCCTCATTTCTGGCATCGACCGCCGTCCTGAGCTTCTCAAGAACCTCTTCACCGGTGTCTTGATCATTCTTAGATGATACAATGACCGAGTGAAGAGGTTCCCGGATGTTCTGCTTCGGGCCGGCGGCGATCTCCGCGAATGATGGGCCTTGGCCTGCAACATAGCGAGGGACCAGCTGGAGTTGCTCCGACAGAGCCTGGGTGTGCTGTTGGCACTCCTGCAAGGCCAGTTTGTGAGAGTGAAGGCCTTCCATAAGGCTCTTCATCAGCTCTGTCGGAGGCTCCGTGGACGGGTTAAGAGGCGCGGGCTCCTGTGCGACTGCCTGCACGGCTGCAGGCGCTACCGCAGGGGCGACCGCAGGTGCCGGCGCGATGGGAGTCCTGCTCCGCTCCGACTCCTTCACCAGCTCGTAGAGCCGGTTTATGGCGTCAAGGACCCCAGTCTTTATCTCAGTTTTTAGGTTCCGAGAGTTGCCTAAATGAAGCTTAGCTTTATTTAGGCAAGCTCTCGCCTCTGCTGTGAGACTGGGTTAGGTTAGGTTAGGTTAGGTTAGGTTAGGTTAGGTTAGGTTAGGTTAGGTTAGGTTAGGTTAGGTTAGGTTAGGTTAGGTTAGGTTAGGTTAGGTCGGGCACGCCGCGATAGCGGCGGTAAGACCCTTGATGAAGGAGTGGCTGGAGAGACGCCACGGCGCCCTCAGCTTCCGGCTGACGCAGGTGCTTACCGGACATGGGTGTTTCGGAAAGTACTTGTGTCGGATAGGCCGGGAGCCGACGCCCGAATGTCACCACTGTGACAGCTGCCGCGAGGACACGGCGCTGCACACGTTGGAGGAGTGCCCAGCTTGGGCAGTACAGCGCCGTGACTTGGTCGCGGCAGTCGAGGCTGCGGGTGACCTCTCGCTCTCGCTTCCGGCCATCATTTCATGCATGGTCGGGAGCGAGAGCGGCTGGACAGCCATCGCCTCCTTTTGTGAGGACGTAATGTCGGCAAAGGAGGCGGCGGAAAGGGAGAGAGAAGCTGTTACCTCTCTCCCGGCCCGCAGCAGACGCACCGGGCGTCGCAGGGTGGCGGACGATCTCCGGCCACCATAGGGCGCGGCCTGCGGGCGACAGACTAGGGGCGTCTGTCGCCCGATCAGTAATAGGCCTCGAGGCGGCGGCGTAGTGTTCCGCGCGCGCCTCTTAAGTGGAGTTCCTGCGGCCACTGGGTGACGGCCGCAGAGGGTGACGGGGCCCGCCTACAAACATCTGGTGGGCCAATACCTGCCGGGGGCGCGGATGAATGCGCGAGCGATACCCGTACCCCCGGCAATAGGTACAGGAAGGGAACACCGGGGTGGTTTTTAGCCGGTAAGAGTCCGGCATGCCCCTCTGCCTACCCCAGGGCGGAGGATGTCCATGAGGATTTTCCCCCCGAGAACAAAAAAAAAAAAAAAAAAAAGGTTAGGTTAGGTTAGGTTAGGTTAGGTTTTTTTTTTTTTTTTTTTTTTTTTTTTTTTTTTTTTTTTTTTTGTTTTGGCAGGAGTGGGAAATCCTCATGGACGCCCAGACTGCCTCACTGATGACGCAGTCTGGGCAGTGCCGGACTCTTACCGGCTAAAACCCACTCCTGCCCCTCCAGTGTCCCTCTGACGTGGGAATCAGAGTCCTTACTGACAGGTGTTGTGCCTTTTTTGGCGACTTTTTCGTTAGAGGCCGGAAAGACCACGCTCTATTATACGATGAATTTTGACATGTTTTAATACTAAATAGCTTGTGATAAATTCAATTCTGTTCGTTACATTAATTTTGTTTTCTAATATGCTCTTACTTGATTTATATCCGTTTCTGTTGTTTTGAATAGTTGATGCTTTTATTGTTCATTTTACAGATTTTATTATTATTACTATTTTTGTCCTTAATATTATTTTTGCCCTATAAATATTTCTTTCACTTGGTTTCTTTGCCTCAGTCGGACACGAGTTTATTTCTATGATATCTTCGCTATATATCATTATATACAAGTATATCACAGTGTTAACAAAGGAAAAGAAAACAAATATCTGTTAGACAGATTTTCAACCAGCCTGACACCGCTTGTCGATTCCACTAGAGTTGACTCACGGTCCAGTATAATTACAGCCACTTTCTCACGAAAGTGACTCCAATTACTATCCTCCATTGAGCCAACCCCAGTGGTTCGCTCAATGCGTCTGCTATCTGGCAGTGTCAAACTGGTCGTCTCTCTATGATACCCGGAAGTGGGAGCATCGACAACTTTAGCAATAAGCTACCGATGCTCTTGCGAATGCGTCCCACTTCCTTCGTATCGGGCATAGATCACTAAACGCATTGTGCGAGTGCTCCCCCAGCTTGGCTCTGGTGCAGTTTACGCACGCCGCTGCTTCGCCGATCTGATTGTGTGGGCAGTCCACCTTGAGGTGTGGACCGCCGCAGTGGCTACACAGATCGGCTGGCTCCGTGCACAGACGTTTTCCGTGCCCGTATGCCAAGCAGCGGGTACACTGCACCAGAGGCGTCTGGTCTTCGACGCGCACTCTCTGGAGGTCAATCCGAAGCTTGCCCCCTTCGAGTGCCCTCTTCCAGATTGCTGGGGTAACACTCAGCACAATGCTATTAGTGTGCGGGTTTCGACACTTTTTCCGGAATCTAACGTTCATTTTGAGTTCCTCGTCCCCGAGGCCGTGAAAGATTTCCTGGTTCTGGTTCCTAAGGGCTCTCAGTACCTCCTCGTCACTGTGTACTGACAGCACATCCCTAAGAACCAGGAGCGGGTCCCGATTTTTCACCGCCTCGACGACGAGGTTCTCTCCGGCCGATTCAAGTCGCTTTTTAAGCTTCTCTCTCTCCTCCTTCGTTGCGCACCCCATGATGACCTTTTGGTCTTTGGCCTTTCGGACCCTCTCTACTCGCACCCAGCCCTCCTTCGCGTCCACCGCCTTCCTAACTCTTTCCAGTATTTCAGCCCCGGTATCCATCTCCTGCGTTGAGGAGACCACTACGGAGTGCAGCGTCGTTCGCTCCGGGGCTTGTGCCCTAGTGTGGCTCTTAATCCCAGACGCTGCACCCGCGTAAGTTTTCCCCACAACACCTTCCCTGCTAGCCAGACTGTCTCGCAGCTTGACCAATTCCTCGGAGTTCTCCTTAATTAAGGAGATATGCTCCTTCATTGTCGCGACGAGCTCAGTCTGGCTAACAAGACTCTCGGGAATGGACCGGGGACAGAGGTTAGCAGTGGGCGCGGATTCCGGCACGGCGATGGGTGCGGCAGGGGCCTTGTCTCGTTCCGACTCTTTGACCAGCTCATAAAGCCTGTTTATGGCTTCCAGCACCGCAGTCTTTATCTCGGCCTTGAGGTTGCGGGAGTTGCCTAAATTAAGCTTGGCCTTATTCAGGCAAGCTCTCGCCTCCTCAGTGCGACTGCGGTGCCGGGTCTCAGGGTTTTTGAGCGGTCTTGAGGCATCGATAGCAGCTCGGCGCGTCCCCGGGGTGGCAGGGCCCCCCTGTGACGCAGAAGGAGGAGTCTCGTCACCGAAGGAGATTCTCCTCTTCGCATCAGGTAAAGGCCCCGCCGTCTCCGCCGATCGCGGCGAGCCACTAGAGCCTTGGGCCCTCACAATGTTGAGTGGGGTGCGGAACATATTTAAAATTTTTTACACGAGTACCTTCAGAACCGACTCCTGTAAAGAGGGAGTCAGAACAAAATTTTCTCGGGAGGAGAGACAAAATGGACACTGGGTTCTTCTGTGTCCCTGTAAAGAGGGGAACACAGAAATTAACATACAAATTTAAAAATCGAATTAAAAATAATGCAATAAATTAAAATAATAAATTAAAAAATAATACAATAAATTAAAATAATACAATAAATTAAAGTAAATCACAATAATAATTTAATAATTTCTGTCGACTGTCACGAATGAGTCCTTGCAGACTCGGTCAAATAAATAAAATAATATGCGGAATCCTCGTACTAAGACCCCCAAAATACCCCACCAAGGCAAGAGGAAACCGATGCACGCAAAAAATTTTTCGCCGAAAACCCCACGTCTACCTTCCTATAGAACAGAGGGCGGGTGGGTGGGCAAAATTTTTCGCGAATTTGTCAGTTTTTCCTAGTGGGAACGTTTCAGGGAGCTCGGGATAGAATTAATTTGCTGAAAACAGCTTGAAATTGCGTCACCGGGAAGCAAAGTTATATAGATTTGATCAAAATCAGGACTCCCTAAGGTGGATTCGTCAGTTTGTATTATGTATGAAATGCAAAAATTTCTAGAATTTTTAGTGTTATATGTGGGCTAGGCGCACGGGCGAGGTGTCAAAAGACGCGTCTCCGCGCGGGCTAGCTAACTATGGCGTTTCTGGATGTTGTCCCGAAGAAAAATCGGGAATTTTCCTGGAAAAACTGAATTTACGACCAAAATGTATGTAAAAACCTGGAATAACACCACCAAAACGGGACTCCGGCACGCGGAACGCGCACGGGAGTACAGGTAAGGCAGGTAAGTATCAATTAAAATTACAGGAACGGGAATTTAGATGAAAATTTTGAAGAAAATTTAAAAATAGTGTTTTTTAATGGAGTTTTAGTGAAATTTTTACAAGTCAAAAAACGAAAAAGTGTTTTTCGCGAAAATTGTCAATTATCCCTAGTGGGAACGTTTCAGGGAGCTTTAGATAGAATTAATTTGCTGAAAACAGCTTGAAATTGCGTCACCGGGAAGCAAAGTTATATAGATTTGATCAAAATCAGGACTCCCTAAGGTGGATTTCGTCAGTTTGTATTATGTATGAAATGCAAAAATTTCTAGAATTTTTAGTGTTATATGTGGGCTAGGCGCACGGGCGAGGTGTCAAAAGACGCGTCTCCGCGCGGGCTAGCTAACTATGGCGTTTCTGGATGTTGTCCCGAAGAAAAATCGGGAATTTTCCTGGAAAAACTGAATTTACGACCAAAATGTATGTAAAAACCTGGAATAACACCACCAAAACGGGACTCCGGCACGCGGAACGCGCACGGGAGTACAGGTAAGGCAGGTAAGTATCAATTAAAATTACAGGAACGGGAATTTAGATGAAAATTTTGAAGAAAATTTAAAAATAGTGTTTTTTAATGGAGTTTTAGTGAAATTTTTACAAGTCAAAAAACGAAAAAGTGTTTTTCGCGAAAATTGTCAATTATCCCTAGTGGGAACGTTTCAGGGAGCTTTAGATAGAATTAATTTGCTGAAAACAGCTTGAAATTGCGTCACCGGGAAGCAAAGTTATATAGATTTGATCAAAATCAGGACTCCCTAAGGTGGATTTCGTCAGTTTGTATTATGTATGAAATGCAAAAATTTCTAGAATTTTTAGTGTTATATGTGGGCTAGGCGCACGGGCGAGGTGTCAAAAGACGCGTCTCCGCGCGGGCTAGCTAACTATGGCGTTTCTGGATGTTGTCCCGAAGAAAAATCGGGAATTTTCCTGGAAAAACTGAATTTACGACCAAAATGTATGTAAAAACCTGGAATAACACCACCAAAACGGGACTCCGGCACGCGGAACGCGCACGGGAGTACAGGTAAGGCAGGTAAGTATCAATTAAAATTACAGGAACGGGAATTTAGATGAAAATTTTGAAGAAAATTTAAAAATAGTGTTTTTTAATGGAGTTTTAGTGAAATTTTTACAAGTCAAAAAACGAAAAAGTGTTTTTCGCGAAAATTGTCAATTATCCCTAGTGGGAACGTTTCAGGGAGCTTTAGATAGAATTAATTTGCTGAAAACAGCTTGAAATTGCGTCACCGGGAAGCAAAGTTATATAGATTTGATCAAAATCAGGACTCCCTAAGGTGGATTTCGTCAGTTTGTATTATGTATGAAATGCAAAAATTTCTAGAATTTTTAGTGTTATATGTGGGCTAGGCGCACGGGCGAGGTGTCAAAAGACGCGTCTCCGCGCGGGCTAGCTAACTATGGCGTTTCTGGATGTTGTCCCGAAGAAAAATCGGGAATTTTCCTGGAAAAACTGAATTTACGACCAAAATGTATGTAAAAACCTGGAATAACACCACCAAAACGGGACTCCGGCACGCGGAACGCGCACG